>JALIGW010000008.1:3040000-3720000 GCA_023053685.1 Diadophis punctatus similis | reverse complement strand
GATTGGTTGATCCTACTTTTTGTTCAGAAGCTTTGTTTGAGTACCCCTAGGCAGATAATTAACATTTGCAGAAGTATAAATGCAACAGTTATGCAATCATCTCCAAATAACAGATGCATACTTTCCCTGATAGTGTAGTGACACAGAAATCTAATCAGGGCTTACGGCACCCCATACTTACTTCACTATGCTGACTCTCCATTCTTTGCTTGGATTTTGGCTTCCTCTTCTCTATGGGTTTTGGCTGAAAGAACTGCTTGCTGAAAGATTTCACCTTGTCTTTGTGCATGGAAAAGAATTATTTCAGCAGGATATAGAAACAAAGTTGAATTTTTTAGGGTTTGAAAACCTGAAAACCCTTCCCTCTTCAGGCAACTAGTTTAGCCAGCCCCCAGAAATGAGAGAGTCCTCTTGGCATTTAGTGTCATGTTTAGTGACAAAGACCAGAATTGCAATATTTTCAAGTCCATCATAATTCTGGACTGTTGTTGAATGAAAAGTCATAAGTTGTGGACTACCTGTATAAGCATTGAGAAGCTGAAATACTTACTGAAGGCTATTGTGACTTTAATTTTAATTTACCGTAATTGTTATTATCTGTTTCCTATGCTCAAAAAGATGTCTAACTGCTTGCCAAGATTTTTACTAAACCGTGATGGAGAAATGGGTCTCTGGGAAATTCTGTCACAATTTTTGATATGGAGAACAGCTTCAATGCAAACATGAGATCTTTGAAGTGAATTGTCTTTTTATGGAGCAGCTTTTCTGCATTGCAACTGCTTTGGACTTTGAGGTTACTAGCCTCAGCCATTTTTCGGTAATCTTCTGTACAAGCCAGTTCACTCTGCAGCACTAACTATAGCAAGTCATACCGTTTGGGCAACTTTGAGCAGATTGTGAGTTATTATAGCAAAAAATACAGCCCTAGAGTGTATTTTTCATCAAATATATTCAGCTTTAGAATGTTCTCAAATGACATTCTGATCAGTTACATGGTCTAATAGTGTTTATGTGCAATGAATAGGTAACCTCTGAAAGAACCTCATTTATAGATATGCAGCCACTATGTATGACTGTTATAAAGAATTAATGTTTGCATTTTCCTCCAAAATACTTTTATCCAGTTTCAAGGTTTATTTCACATAGCTTTCTCAGTGCTGCATATTTCTTCAATATTTATTAAGGTTATAGCATTGTAGTATATTAAGTACAGATATTATGGTCCCTTTTAAATTGTTTAGTTATGATAATATTTTATTAGTTCCAGAATCAGTGCAAAAACCTCATGAAGGTCCAGGAGAAATGGGGAAACCTGTTGCCATTGCTAAAGAAGACCAAGAGAAAATGAAGGAAATGTTTAAAATCAACCAGTTTAATTTAATGGCCAGTGAAATTATTGCACTCAACAGATCTTTACCTGATGTTAGGCTGGAAGGGTAAGTGCATTTATTGTACACAGAGTCCCTCTATTGGGGAGATGGACTTTTTCAAAATTTGATAAATAAAAAGGTTGAATATGGGGATTGGATGGAATATTGGAGTATACTAAAGGGCACAATTTTCTTTTTTCCCTGAGAAATGAAGCAGCCAAAATATACTCCTCTCATCCCTAGTTAGAATAAAAAAATAAAAAGACATTTCTATTTCTTTATCATGACTCAGTGTGCAGTTAAAACCAACACCAGCATCCTAGAGACCATTATTTCTCCACCACAAGACAGAGGTCTCCCCAGGCACTAATAGCAAGCAGATTTAATCAGTAAAGTTCAAGTTTTGTCAAGTTGCCTAGTATTGCTCTCCATCACCAGATGTATATCGCAACTGGTTGGTGTCTTGCTCTTGTCCCAAATCAGCAGGAGAAATCATTGACATTTAATTGCCATTAGGGCCATATAGCAAGAGAAGTTGGTAGAACTGGCAGAAAAGTTATCTGAATGCAAGTATTTTCTTCATGATACCCCACATCATAACTATCTAGTATAATTGTTCTTTGGTAATCCAATTATTTCTTTATTTCTCTTACTAAATGGAATAATATCTTTATGTGGAAATATATGAAATGAATAGACTCTTTGGGAAGATTTAATTTTAATTTTGTTTTTTAAATTAATTTTATGGTATATTTGTAATGAACTTGGATCTCTTGCCAAATATAAAAAATAGTTCAAAAGGGGACTGCATTTTTTTCTATGACCAATGTACAGATCACTGCAATTAACATATGAAAAGCAAAGCCTCTGGCAATTGTATCATTTTTAGATCCTTGACTTGATTGAGAAATGAAAATTGCTTTTTTCATTCAATTAGACTTAGTTTTTTTAAAAAAATAATTTTTATTGAAATATAAACATTTAAAAGGACAAACAAACATTAAACAAAACAATATATGTACTAGGCTTAGTTTTATTTGATCATTGTTTTGAAACTATTTGAAGATTTTATTTAAGCCTTTGAATAGGTAAACACATAGCAGTGTTAGGTTAAAAATTTAATACTGAATAGAGAACTGTTATGCAGAAGGAGAAAATCTTTAGATATATAAAAATGCATATATATATTGTCAATTTATCACCTTGGAATCTGTGGAGATTTTATAGTAGTAAATATTTTCTAATATTTCAATCTACGTTTAATTGAATTTACTTTGTATGTTTGAATTTTTGTTTTAAATGAAGCTTATGAGGAATGTAGCATTCCATAATTTTGCTGTTTCATAGAAGTAGCAGGCAAAATAGTATTTTGGAAAGCATAAGAATACAGAATAACAGAGTTGGAAGACCTTCAATGTCTTCTAGTCTAACCCCCTGTGCAAGAGTGCAGGGAGCCAAAAAGACATACATGGGGCAGATAGGCAGGTGGACAGTATTGAAACCCCATGCAAGCAGGTGGCTAAGTGCCTAATTTTTATCATGTAACCTCAGGGACACTACAATGCTATAACTTTGGAAATAAGTCATAAGTACTATTTGTTCAGTGCTGCCATAATTGAACAGTTGCTGAACAAATTGTCATAAGTCAAGGAATACCTGTATAGAGTTTACCTTAAACATTTTCTATCTTAGCTCATTATTATCAACTCATCAGAAAGGCTTTAAACTAAAATTGAGCGGGGTGACCAATCTTCATGATCCTTGAGACATAATTCCAAACAAAAAGTACTAGATAACCAATCAAATATGGAGGCAGAGAGTAAAGAGAAAAAAAACACCTCAGATGCAAAGTAGGAAATGTAGAAAGCATACCCAGGGTCACCCACAAAGAAAGTAAATGCCTAAACGATAACGCTCAAAGTTTAGGGAATGAACAAGGTGGACTTCAAATACTAGTATGATATAATTATAGAAACTTGGTGGAATAAAACTGACTGGAATGTACTGATAGAAGGATACAAACTATTTAAAAGAAACAGACTTAACAAAAGAGGAGGTGGACTTGCATTGTAGAGATTTCCTCTCTATATAGATGTTGACTTAACAAATGTTGAAAGCCTTTTAGAATGCACATGGATCAACACAAAAGAAAAAAGAATTACATTGCCATAGATGCATATTACAGGCCATTCAACGAAGCAGAAAAAATAGATGAACTTTTTGCTAATCAGTTAATCAACAACAAGGTTCTAAAAATGATGCAGTTGCCAGAGGCTTTGCTTTTCATGTCTTAGACTTTAAAAGAGCTAATTTTAACAAACTCAGACAGAGCTTGGGAACGAATCCATGGATGAAAATTGTAAAGGGGAAATCAACTCAAGAAGCTTTGGAAACCCTGAAAAATACGATTATAAAAGCCTAGTACATTTCAATACCACTGGGAAAAAGAAAACAAAAAAATTCAGCGTTAATAAAAAATCTCTCGGGGATAAGTATAAAAAATGGAAAGGGGGACACTTGACTAAGTCAGAATATTATCAAGTAGCCGGAACGCAAAGATGAAGTTAGGAAAGCTAAGTCTTTGAATGAAGTAAGACTTGCAACAGATATCAAAAACAATTTAACAAGTTTCTTTAACACATAAAAACAAAAAAAAGTCAATGAAATAATCGGTCAACTAATGGGAGAAGATGGCAAAGAATAAGAGGCAATTGAGAGAAAGCAGAACTACTTAATTCATACTTTGCATCTATCTTCATGCAAAAAGAAAACACAACTCGTAAAAAACAGAACCGTAAATGATAGGTTAGGAATGCAAATTAAAATGTGCAAAAATAAGGTAAGAAAATACCTGTCATCTCTAGACAGATTCAAATCACTGTGCCCTGATGGACTACATCCCAGAGTTCTGAAGGAACTAACAGATGTGATTTCAGAACCATTGAAACATATCTCAAAGTTCTTGGAGCACCAGGGAACTACCTGAGGATGGAAAAGAGTTATTGTGGTCCCCATCTTAAAAAAAAATGGGGGGGGGGGAAACAATCTAGGAAATTACAGACCAATCAGCTTGATATCAAAACCTAGGAAGATCTTGGAAAAAATAATCAAGCAACAAATCTGTGAAAACCTAGAAGCAAACTAAGTTAAACCTACTGTATTTTTCGGAGTATAAGACGCACCTTTTTACCCCCCAAAAGAGGGTGAAAACTTGGGTGCATCTTATACACCGAATGTAGCCCCACCCACCCAGCCATCCCCACCCTTTGGCCTCTGTCTTCCAGCAATTTACCTGTTTGCAGCAAAGAGGGAAGAGCCTGTAAAGCCAAGCAAGTCACTAGCAGTTTCCCGACCTAGAGCTGATTAGGTTTGCCACGTGGGAAAATGAAAGTGAAACTAACTGCAAAGAGACAAATAGCTGGAAGAGACACACAGATTTTTATTTTTTGCTGAACTGGATGGAAGGGGATAAGTGAATAACTATAAATGTCTGTAGAATGTTCAAATTATTAGACTTATTTTTTAAAGACTGCTTTATTATTGTTCTAGAGCCAGGGGTCTCCAACCTTGGCAACTTTAAGACTTGTGGACTTCAACTCCCAAAATTCCACAGCCAGCTTTGTTAGCTTTCTATCTGTGGAATTCTGGGAGTTGAAGTCCACAAGTCTTAACGTTGCCAAGGTTGGAGATCCCTGTAAATCTAGACAACTTAACAAAATAAAGAAGCTTTTTAAAATAAATGCTTGCTCTGAAGAGGCCCAGTGCTATTGTATCTTCTTTTAAATAATATAAAATAATGTATACTTCCAGAAATTTTAATTAATTTTAACAGCTCTGTACAAGTATAGTATGAAATATAACAGTGTCCTGTTTAGTATTAGAGTTTAGTTACCTTGGAATAGATCTATTTAAATAATTGGGAAGAGTTAGTGTGACTACATTTAAGACAACTTTCTGGCATAATGTACATTTCTCCAATTCTTTGCTATTTCTATGGGTCAGGCACACATGCACAGAAATACACAGCAAACAGTGTATATCATCTGTGCTGTTTGCTGTTTGGCAAATTGCTTGGAGGCAGAGGCCTTTTTCCCTTGTTTTCCTCCTGATAAGACTTCGGTGTGTCTTATACTCCGAAAAATACGATACTTCTTGGCAAGCTAGAAAAATGTGGGATAGATCGCACCACCACCGGATGGCTGACAAATTGTACTCAGCGTGTAGTCTGCAATGGAACTATATCTACATTGAGGGAAGTAAGCAGCAGGGTGCCCCAAGATTCCGTTTTAGGCCCAATACTCTTCAATATTTTCATAAATGATCTAGATGAGGGGATAGAAGGTGAACTCATATGATTTGCAGATAACACTAAGCTGTCAGGAATAATCAACACCCCAGGAGACAAACTCAAGATCCAAAAAGACTTTGATAGACCCTATCTAACAAAATAAAATCCAATGTTGATAAAATATAAGATTTTATACTTAGGCAAGAAAAAACAACTGTATAAGTATAGACTAGGCCAGTGGTTCCCAAACTTTTTCAGTCTACCGTCCCCTTGGTGCTACAAACCCATCCTCAGTGCCCCCCCCGCCACCCCTTTCAGGTGGGTGTGGCTTGGTGGTCAGGTGACCGGGTGGGCATGGCCAACTTGTAAAATGTTGTGAAACTCACTTAACAACGCTCTTGCTTAGCAACCAAAATTTTGGGCTCAATTGTGGTCGTAACTCTTTCTGTCTGTCTGTCTGTCTGTCTGTCTGTCTGTCTGTCTGTCTGTCTGCCTTCTTTCTTTTTCTTTTTCTCTTTTTCTTTATGTCTTCCTTCCTTGCTACCATCTTTCTTTCTTTCTTTCTTTCTTTCTTTCTTTCTTTCTTTCTTTCTTTCTTTCTTTCTTTCTTTCTTTCTTTCTTTTTCTTTCTTTCTGTCTTCCTTCCTTCCTACCATATTTCTTTCTTTTTCTTTCTTTGTCTTCCTTCCTACCATCTTCCTTCCTTCCTTCCTTCCTTCCTTCCTTCCTTCCTTCATACCATCTTCCTTCCTTCCTTCATACCATCTTCCTTCCTTCCTTCCTTCCTTCCTTCCTTCCTTCCTTCCTTCCTTCCTTCCTTCCTTCCTTCCTTCCTTCCTTCCTCAGTATAAAGCAACCTCCTCCAAGGCAAATATCTTGTGATAGCAGCTATGAGATGCTCCTAAAATTCCAAATTACTCACAAACTCACAAGATGGGGGTTTCCTGACATACAGTTTATGGCTTATAAAATGGTTCCATGTGTGCAGGATGAGAGAAAGTGAGGGCGTCCCTGAATGTCTGAATGCACATGAGAAACATCCATGCCTTTTCCAATCTTCTTCCTTTCTCCTTCTGGGCGGGGGGAGAAGGAAGAAAGTGCTCTGGCTGGTGCTCGGCTTACTTTCCTGGCGAGGCTCCAAGACCTCCCGGCACGCCAGCTCTCCAGGCAGCGCCACTTTCTCCCTGCCCCGCCAAGGCCCCCGCCAGCCTGGAGGCCAGCAGACCCCTGAGGCCAGCGGAGTTCTGCAGGTGCGCGCCCCGACACTTCCCGGCCTGCAAAAAGCTGGGAAGCCAAGAGGGGTGATGGCAGCAGCAACCGCGCTCTGGCCCGGCAGCGGCATGTCCCCTGTCATGTGCCATCCCAGAGCATGGTCTTTGGGCTGGGGGAGACCTTGGCGGGGCAGGGAGAAGGTGGAGCTGCCTGGAGAGCCGGCAGATGGGCGTGCCGGGCTGTTTCCGAGCCTCACCAGGAAGGTAAGCCGAGCGCTGGCCGGGCCCACGCGCTCCCACCCGCCCCTCGCTCCGGCCGTCTCCTGGGAAGTTCGCAGGAAGTGGCGGCAGGTGGAGCTGGGCAGGGCAGAGCCGCCTGTGTAGCAGCGCCTGGCGAGGAAGGCCGGTCGGGGAGGCGCGACCAATTGTCTCGTTCACGGCATCGTGGGGCAGGTAGGCTGAAAGAAGGCGGTTGAGCGGGGCTGGGGCAGCGCAGCCTATTGTGCATTCTCTTGCCCTGCTCTCCATCCCGGAGGGCCGCATATCGCCGTACAAACTGCCCACCCCGTTTCTGCAAAGGCAGAGCCCTGCAGGGTGATCTAAAGAGGGGAGGGGGATGTTGTAGAAAAGGCTGCCTTCCACCCGTGCTTCCCATGCCAGCTCTGCGGGACTTGGGGCTCTGAAGCAGCCCACTGGCTTCCAACCCGGTGTTGCGGGCCGAGTTCCCAGAGTGGCGCCGGCAGTCGGCCAGGCCGATCCGCAAAGAGAGCAGGCAGGTGGCCGAGTGAGAAGCCAGTGGGCTGCTTCGGAGCCCCAAGTGCCATGGAGTGGGCACAGTGGAAGGCGGCCTTTTCTGCAACATCCCCCTCCCCTCTTTGGATCGCCCTGCAAGGGGAGCCTCTGCCTTTGCAGAAACGGGGAGGGAGCATGTGCAGCAGCCCCAGGACATCCCCTTGCCCTTCCGCCGTCCCTCTCAGTGTCTGCATTTCCACCAAGGGCTGCCAGCCCACCCACTTGCCGGGCCGGGCTGGACGCCGACCTCAGAAGGCAAGCAGGTGTGGGGGACTGCTGGGAAGGCCGGGTGGAAAGTCGCCAAGCATGGCAAGGCTGCGGGGACATGCTTTCCTGCCTTCCCCGCCAAGCATGGCAGGGCTGCCCCGACATGCTTTCCTGCCTTCCACGTGGCCTCTTAGCGCCCCCCTGACGCCCCCTTGCCTCTTAGCGCCCCCTTTATCTTCACTGATAAAGTTCAGCAAGTAGTTATAGGGAGTAAAACATCTTCTGAAGCTGCATATGAAATGTGAAATGTTCTACCATTTTGGTATCAGATAGAAAAATATTTTTTTTCAGATATGATGTTTTATTAAATATTAGGACTTTGTATGCTTTATTGGTTAATTTATCTGTTTTAAATCTTTTAATTATTAACTATAATTTGCCCTTGCAGCATGATTGTAAATAGATGAATGAATGAAGATCAAGAAACTGTTTTTGTAGCTGCATCAAAATTATTATTCTAGTGTGTACCTGCCAAGATTGATTAATATTATAGTATAGAACATGTACAAGCACATTTATTGTAATTATTGTTGTAATTATTTTTATATTTTTAGCTGTAAGACAAAAATGTATCCTGATAATCTTCCTACAACAAGTGTTGTAATTGTTTTTCATAATGAAGCTTGGAGTACTCTCTTGAGAACTGTTTATAGTGTAATAAACAGATCACCAAGACATATGCTGGAAGAAATTATCCTGGTAGATGATGCTAGTGAAAGAGGTAAGAATTTATCATTCATTGCATTAGTTGCCATTTGGACATACTTTCTAGATTCAGACTTCTCTTTCAGAATAAATTTGTATCTGGAGAATGTTTGAAATCTCCCTTGATTTTGGTGGTTGTGAAGGAAGGTTCCAGGTCTGCCGTTGGTTTGTGTTACATTTGTATCAGGGCAGATTGAAGACCAAATTTATTTCCAGAATCGGTCCTAGCGCAATATATTATCCATGCTTGCCTGCACTAAGAAAAAAAATCAATCATGCTGTTTCTCTTCTTTCAATTAAATTTTATTGTAAGATTTTATTTTCTAAATTGGTAAAATCTTGTGAGATTGTCAGTTTTCATAAGCTTCTAGTTTTTTTCATCTAGACTCTAGAGTTTAGTACTGAAATATACTCGATTGCACTTGTCAATTACCTTTGGAGGGCTCAGGATGGGGATGCTAGATCCATCCTGGCCCTACTGGATCTCTCAGCGGCTTTTGAAGCCATTCACTACAATATTTTGCTGGATCAGCTCTGGGGACTGAGAACAGGAGTTCTGTTTTGAATTGATTTTCCTTTCTTTGTGGCTGGTACCAGTAAGTACTGCTGGAAGAAGAGTGGTCCAGTCCCAGGCACTTATTATGTGGGTGCCTTAGGGCTCAAGTCATTGTGCTACTTACAGTAACATCAATTGAAGCTATTAGAGAGGTCATCAGCCAGCATGGGGTTCAATGTCATCAGCATAATGGAGTAGTTGTGATCCCATCCCCCACTCCACAGGATTAGGAGTGTTGACATCTGTGACTCTGGATGAGGTAACACTCTCCCAGAAATGTCCCAAAGGTACTTTTTTCAAGAGGCAACTGGACTTTGTTTTTTTCTTTGAAGACATTTCGCTTCTCATCCAAGAAGCTTCTTCAGCTCTGAAGAATGAATGGATGAGAAGCGAAATGTCTTCAAAGAAAAACCAGAAAGTCCAGTTGCCTCTTGAAAACAGCACCTTTGGGATAACCATGATATGGATGACTGAGAATCTCCATATAAATAAAAGTTATATATTTTGTACCAGGAAGTTAATTCTCCGTCAATGAAATCTCAGAGTTAATTGTTTTTATGCAACAATAAAGAGTGCAATTCAAGCTACTGGTTATCAACTTTTATGATGACTATATGGCACAGGGCTACGTTACTTGCAGGTCCATCTCTCCCTGTGAGTATCAGTCTATCCTACTAGGTTAGATAGGTTTGGGTGTATTCCATGTCCCTTTCCTTAAATGTTGCCATCTGATAGAATCTTGGAGTTGTGTCTTGGGTGACTTTTTCAGTCCTTTAGAACAGAGTCAAAGAGATTCCTATCTTTTTAGCTTTCCGTAGGCCTGTGAAAACCTGGCTATTTCGTCCTATTGTCTAAGATAGGGGTTGAGCTGTGTTAATGTTTAATCTGGCACCTGGGGGGAAGGATACCTTTGTTTTTAACTACATTTTATAGATAATTGTGAGCCACCTATAGGTCATTGTATGAAATAGGCCACCATGTAAGTCTTGTAAGTAAATAAATACATGTGGGTAGATGGTCTACCTGTAGTAACATTGCATCTTTGGACAGCTGAAATATCTATGGACAAGAGCAGCCTAGAAAATTGCTGTGGAATGTTGTAGCAGTCCGTTGAGTGTATTGTAGTATATTAGTGTAGTTGGATGGAGGTAGATGAAGTTGGGTTGTATTGGAGTGAAGGATAAATATGTTTGGAAGCTGAGGATGGAGACTTGGGGATGGTGGAGCTACTTGTTTGGGTGCAATCTTGCTTTCCAGTTCTCATATTGATTGCTGATGCCAGGTGACCAAGTCTTCAATGCACCTATATGGCATCATTCTGGATGAATTTTGGAGTGCTCCTTGATTCTCTATATGAAGCACCAGAAGAGACCCTCAGCTCTGTTAGAAAAAGTCAAAGATTGAATCTGATAAAGCAGATTCTATTGAAAGCATCTAGGTAAGACAAAAAGAGTAAAAAGAAAAGTTAAATCTTTATGTGATGAAGTTTACACCTATGCACACAATGTGAATAATGCTTTTCTAAATCAAGTTTACAAGAGGGCAAGAATTCAATTCTCTGATATCTGTTGTAAAACCAATTCTCCTGGTATGGGAATTCCAATATGTTTTTTCTCCCTCTTGCTGATACTTTCATTTTTTAGACAGAAGGAGGAATTAATGGAATAAAGGTATCAGCACTTTGGGAAATAATGGCCATGTTGGGTTGGAATTCAAGTAAAGTTCAAGAAAAAAAAAGCTGAGGTCAGTCATGGACATTGGATTTCAAGAAATCTGTTTTGAATGAAATCAGGTGAATAAAATATGATGACTCAACATCTCAAAAATAAATAAGCACGAGAGTTGAGAAGACTGGAAAAACAAAGTAAGGATAGGGTCAATGTCTGTGAGGAGAAGGCAAATAAGAACTTTAACAGTAAAGTATTGCCAAAATCAATCTAATTGTCAATCTAAGAAATAAAAAGATGTGTAAGAAACGAGCAGAAGCTGATAACTAAAGAATACAACTAAAGAAAGCTAAAATGCGAAGTAGAATAAGGGACGAAGCAGTTATCAAGAAATGTGAGGATGAGGATGACAAGACATGTGAAGTAGATAAGTGGGGAAATAGTTGCAAAGTAAAAGAAGATCATGAAGGCTGTTGATTTGTTACACAGGGAAAATAAAGAAATATTGATGAAGTATAAAGATAGAATTGCCATTTATGTCAAGAGCCACTCTTAACATGACTGATGAAAATATATCACAAAAAGATTGTGAAAAGAGTCACAAAGTAGTGAAAAATCACCTTGCTTCTTAAAAAAAATTAAGTTGTACGTGTAATGTTCAGTAATGACAGTAAAAAGCAGCCCTCAACTTTGGGGCACTAGGGACCAGTTCCATGGTGAAAGTTTTTTCTGCGGACCAGAGGGGGCATGATTTCTCATGCTGCCTGTATCCCATGCGTACACAGATGGGTTTCTCTTGTTTGTGTGGCCCAATGCCAGTCTGTGGCTCAGGGGTTGGGGACCCCTGCAGTAAATGACTGGCAGGAGAAAATGCAAAGGTACTATATTGAAGAAACATGGCTTGGCATGAACATCAGCTTATATACTACTAAGTCACCTTGGGTAGTGAGATGAATGACATGTAAAATGAGTGAGTGAGTGAATAATACTTGTATGATACTTGACTAAAAATATAATGTAAACAGGGGCTAAATTAATAAAAGGACTGGATCCAGAACACAAGGTAATAATTCCATTTTATTTTAAATTGATTAGACTACAGTTGGAATACCCTATCTAGTTGTAGATATAATAATAGGTAATCCTTTGGGTTCAAAGAAAACATGCTGTTGTGCAGTTCATCTATGAATACAGCTTCGCAGTCTCAGTCTGGAAGCCCAGATTCTAGCACAAGGGGGACACTGGAAATCCATTGATATAATAGCGGTGGGTGTTATTTTATGATGCGTCTCATGATTTTCTCTCAGTTTGTAGTGGTGCCTATCTTCAAAGCTGGTTTAAGCTTCCTTGCATAGGGCTTGCCAATGGGTTCTGTCTGCAGCTGCAACTTATCATTCCCTTGGTTGGATACCACAATGGTGTAGGATTTTCTTCACAGTATCTTTATAATGTTTGTATGAGTGACCTCAAGGTCTCTTTCTGGTCTTTAGTTTATCATAAAGCAATTGGCAAGATATATGGTGATCATCCATTCTGTTGATGTGTCCCACCTGCCATATCTGGACTCTGATAAACAGACTCAATGCTAGTGGACTTTGTACTATCCAAAACTCCAGACTGAAGACACAGTCCTGACAACAAATGCCAAGGATGGAGCAAAGGGCGCATATGAGAATCTCTTCAGTTGTTTGTACAGAGTCCAGGATTTGCATCAATATAGAAGAGAATGGATAACCATAGCTGTGTAAACTTTTAGCTTTATAGAGTCCACTAAAGAGAGAAGGTAGCAAGGAAATAACAGGCCTTAACTCATTGTTTGCATCATTCTTCACGCATTAAGAAATTATAACCCAACCTACTAAAAATTGTCGTAAAAGACTGGCTAGAAATAAAAATTAAAATAAGCAAGAAAATGGTAAGAGAATACCTGTGTGATCTTGATGAATGTAAATCACTAGGACCTAACATCCTAACATCAATACCTGGGAAGATCCTGGAAAAGATAGTAAAAAAATATCTGTGAACATCTAGAAACAAATAAAATTATTACTAGAAACCAGCATGGATTTGTTAAAAACAGATCTTGCCAAACCAATCTTATTTCATTTTTGACAAAGTGATTAATTAGTAGACCATAGAAATGCTGCATTCGACAAAGTAGATCACAGAGTAGACCACAACCTACTTTTTGGTAAGCTAGAAAAATGTGGGATAGACAGCATCACCACCAGATGGATTTGTAGCTGGCAGACAAACTCTACTCAACGAGTAGTCCCTAATGGTACTACATCTACATGGAGGGAAATAACCTGTGGGGTACAGTGCAGATAACACTAAGCTGGCAGGATTAGCCAACAGTCCAGAAGACAAGCTCAGGATCCAAAAGGATCTTGACAGACTTGAACAATGGGCCCTATTCAACAAAATGGATTTTGATGTGAAGAAAAGCAAAGTTTTACATTTAAGCAGAAAAAGACCAAAGGTATAAGTACAGATTAAGTGAAACCTGGCTCAAAAATACTAACTCTGAGAGGGACCTTGGAGTCCTAATAGACAACCATTTAAATATGAGCCAGCAGTGTGCCGCAGCAGCCAAAAAGTTAATATAATGTTTGGTTGTATAAACAGAGACATAGAATCAAAATCCCATGAAATATTAGTACCACTTTATAAAACCACATCAGGAATACTGCATCCAGTGAATGAAATGAGGATTGATATGATAAATATGTGAAATGTCTGTATGGGATTAAAAAAAAACTTTTTTTTTTAAAAAAGGAATACTGGATCCAGTTTTGGTCACCACACTTCAAAAAAGATGTTGAGACTTTGGAAAAAGTACAGAGAGAGTAAATAGGATGATTAAACGCCTTGGAGACTAAAATATTTGAAGAATGTTTGCAGGACTTGGGATGGCTAATCTAAAGAAAAGAACTAGGGCAGTGATGGCGAACCTTTTAGACACTGAGTGCCCAAACTGCGCTCGCGTGCATGCCCAAACTGAAAGGTGCGCACATACGAGCGAACGTGCGAATGTTCAAACGCACCCATGCACACACATGCGCGTGCAGCAGAGACCTGAAGACCAGCTGGCCGGCGGGAGTCGGGGCATCCCAACACCGGCAGTGTGGCAAGAGGTAAGATCTTTTTCTTTCGTGAGTTTTTGTTTCATCGTTAGCAGGGAAACAGAAACTCACAAAAGAAACACCACGGAGATCTGACCTGGGGCGATGGCATGTGTGCCAGCAGAGTGGGCTCTGCATGCCGCCTCTCGCACATGTGCCATAGGTTCTTCATCACAGAACTAGGTTGACATGATAGCAGTATTCCAGTATTTGCCACAAAGAAAAGGGGGGTCAGCTTATTTTCCAAAGCCACATAGGGCAGGACAAGAAACAATGGATAGAAACTAATCAAGGAGAGAAGCAACCTGGAATTAAGGAGAAAATTCCTAACAGTGAGAACAATTAATCAATGGAACAGCTTGCCTTCAGAAGTTGGGGTGCTTCATCACTGGGGATTTTTAACAAGAGATTGGACAGCCACTTGTCTGAAATGGTATAGGACCTCCTGCTTGAGCAGGGGGCTGGACTAGAAGACCCCCAAGGTCCCTTCCAGCTCTATTCTATTCTAAATTCTAGGTGTGGATTATTGTGTGTGATGTCTTCCCTTATCTTGAGGGAATTCTTGTTTCTTTGATGGAGCCAAGACATGCTCATCTAAATGTTAAGATTGTATATTTATTCTGAAGCTTGCTGGCAGTTCAGACAGCTGTTAAAGAGTGGGGCCAAATCAGAGGCTTTTAACTTCCAACATTCTTTTCTATGTTCTTTCCTATTTAAATTCTAACATTTTTCTAACAAAATAATGTGTGCGAATTCATATTCAAAGAACAATCCTCATATTCTATATTCTCCCCCTTGATCTCTTTCAGACATTCCTTATCCTTCAGAGCAATTGCTTTAGTAAATGGATGAAATTTGATTCACTGGGTCAGGTCTGCCTACGTTCAAATCCTAAGAAAGAAAAACCCCAACTCCATTGATTTAGAGAAGAGGTACTTTTACTAAGAATGAACTGATAGCAGCAAAAGCAAGGGAAGATCTGGGAAAAACCTGCACAAAAGTTACACATTGAAAGTTACCCCAAATCCCCATCCCACCCCCAGGATCCAGCACAGAAAGATCAATCATTGCCCAATATGATGTTATGGGAAAAGCTCTTCAGCAGGTGTTGTGTACCTCCTGGGTCCCAGGACGGTTGACCTTGGAAAAGTCTAAACAACTCCACGAAACAGCTCCAGGGTTCATGGGTGCAAACCTTCCTTCCCGTTTAACATTTTTATTAAGTTATAAGATAAAATAAGATACAAAATACCAACGTAAATAGGAAAGCAGTGGGGAAGAAGGGGGTGGGGAAGAAAAGTGAGAAAGGATTAGAAAAAAGGAAAAGAAGCATTGACTTCTGACTGTTACAGTAAAATAAGGCATTAACATCAAATCACAACACTTTGTTTTTTCATAATAATATAAACTATCCATTTCTATAAGGCTCTATCAGTTTAATCAGTTAAACACAAAATCAGAGTTTCATTTTTTTTCACTTCAAGCACAAAGTTCAGAAGTGTTCTCCATGTGGAATCAAAAGTACTTGTATTCTTTTCTTGAATAAAAATGGTCAATTTTTGCATTTCAGCCAACTCCATCAGCTTCTGAAGCCATTTCGTCCATGGTAGGAATTGAAGTGTCCTTCCATTTTTGGATGTACAATAGTCTTGCTGCTGTCAACATATATAGTAACAAAGTTCCAAATTTTTCTCCCAAGTCTTTTTCCATTAGGCCCAAAAGGAAAATTTCTGGTTTCATCTTTATCTTCATTTTCAAAACTTTCTGTATATGAATATGAATATGAATCATACTCCATTTTTTTTTGCTTTATCATATGTCCACCATAGATGATAAAAGTCCCTTCTATACTTTTACACTTCCAACATTCATTTGACATGCCTTTATACATCTTAGATAACTTACCTGGTATTAAATACCAGCAATACATCATCTTAAAAATGTTTCTTTTAAATTGTAATTTAATGTAAATTTTAAACCCTTCATCCACATATATTCCCATTGTTCAAGCATCACATTATATCCAAAATTCCTTGCCCACTGAATCATACAATGTTTACATCTTCATTTTCCAAATTCAATTGCAATAACATTTTATAAGTCTTAGCAATATGTTCATCATTTCCACACAGTAAAATTTCTAATTCATTTTTAACAAAGTCAAATCCACAGCACTTTTTATCCAATTTAAATCTTTCAATTGTTGATAAGTAAACAAACATAAACTGATTCGGTGCAAACCTTCCTTCCAATACTCACGGGAACGCTTCACACCAGCTCATTTTCCCATTCCAAATGCCAAAATCCCCCATCCCATTTCTATGGCAGCCGAGAGCAAGCAAATTGCAAACTGCATGCTGGAGATCCAGCTGATACTGTTTATTCTACTGGTAAAACAAAGCACTAGATGCAGTGTAATAAATAAAGGTTTATTACATCCCTAAAATGTTCCTGGGTCTGCCAAATCAAGATTTTCTAGTAATTTTCAATTTGTTGGCAATGTTAATGGTTCAATTGGTTGGGAATAATGATGTAGAAGAACTAAACAAGTTTTCTTTTTATTATTATTATTAGCGTATGCCGTTGTTACATTAGCCAGAGACCACAATACTATTTCAGAGTAGTAGTTTGGCTGCCAATTTACCAGCTCTATTATAGGACATGCTAACAGGCTTCCCAAGATGCGCCACTGGCTTCGCATGAGAAAGAAAGACGAGTGGCTCTTCTTGCAATGTATTCCAAAGTCCAGAATGGGACTTTTTGCCTCCTACCCTTGGCCATGCCTATTTCACCTCCAGTGTTCCGCTTCTGGCCATTCACCGCTAAATTTTCTCCTCAGCTGACACGCCCCTAGCCGTTTGCCCCAGGCAATGGGCCATGAACGTTCCGTCCCACACTCTTGGGCACAGCCGATTCACAGAAGGAGGGTTCCTCCTGGGTTTTTTGTCCCCTGGGACAGTTATCCGCCAGCCAATCGGCTAGCTGCCAAGGCAGCCAAAAGCTACCGTGCGATCGATTGCAGGGGTTGGGGGAAGGGCTGCAGCCAAATGTCTTTAGAAAGTTGAGACTCTTAGTATTGTTAGGAGAAAGAATAAATGCTTGTTAGGAGGAGGAACGGCAGGGAGTGGAAACTCCCCTGTACCTGAGCATGCCTCCCTGATCCAAAGGAGTTTTTGTTTAGAAAAGGAAGGAAGGAAGGAAGGAAGGAAGGGTGGGAAGGGAGAAAGAAAGAAGGAAAGAGAGGGAGGGAGAAAGAGAGGAAGGAAGGAAGGAAGGAAGGAAGGAAGGAAGGAAGGAAGGAAGGAAGGAAGGAAGGAAGGAAGAGTGTTGTTAAAGTGAGTTTCGACGCATCTTACTCAGTCCATTCTCCAAACAGTGGATGTCAATCACTGTGTGCCAGATTGAGAATTTGAGAGCAAAGGCCTGCCAGATTACCGGTGATTGACACACAAGTAAGGGAAGGGTAAGGCTACCCCTCGACTTACTGTATGTCCATCATTGAGCGTCAAATCTCCTTGCAAAGCGAGACAGCTGTTCAGTGAGCTTTCTCCCAATTTACGACCGGTCTTGTCACTGTTGTTAAGCAAATAGCTGCAGCTCTTAAGTAAGTCACATGGTCATTAAGTGAATCCGGCTTCCCCGGGGACTTCGTTGGTCAGGTTGAAAAAGGGGATCATGTGACTCTGGGACACTGAGACCATCATAAGTAAGAGTCAGTTGCCAAGCATCCGAATTTGGATTACCTGACCATGGGGATGCTGCAATGGTCATTAAGTGTGAAAAACAGTCATAAGTCCCTTTTTCCAGTGCCGTTGTAACTTGAATGGTCGCTAAGCCAGTCACACAGTCGCTAAGTGAATCTGGCTTCCCCCTGGACTTCGTTGCAAAGCCGTAAAGTGGCCGTAAATTGGGAGAAAGCTCACTGAACAGCTGTCTCGCTTTGCAATGGAGATTCGACGCTCAATGGTAGACATACAGACATACCGTATTTTTCGGAGTATAAGACGCACCTTTTTCCTCCCTAAAAGTGGCTGAAAATTTGGGTGCGTCTTATACTTCGAATGTAGCTTTTTTTTTTTCAGCCCTAACTAGGTGTTAACAGATCTTCCCAGCTCTTACCTTGCAGGCTTTTTCATTGTTACACTCTCCAAAGAATGTTTTTCCAGCCCTAAGTCTTTGCAGAATTTTTTTTCATTGCTCTACTTGCTCCGAATAAGTTTTTTTCTAGCCCTAACCAGGTGCTAACTATCTTCCCAGCTCTTACCGGCTTGCAGGCTCTTTCATTGTTAGTCTCTCAGAAGGTTTTTTTAAATCCTAACCAGGGGATAAAATAATGTGCCGAAGCTGCTCTGAATAAGTTTTTTTTTAGCCCTAACCAGGTGCTAACGATCTTCCCAGCTCTTACTGGCTTGCAGGTTCTTTCATTGTTATTCTCTCAGAAGAAGTATAAAATTGATATATTTTAAATTAATACTATTGTTCTTATTACCACAAATTAATAGGAAAAACAAAAGAAAAAATCACAGAAAGTTTCTAAAAGTTTCTAAAAATACTTAAATTAGTATACTTATTTAATTAATTAATTAAACTACAGATTTTAAATGTATAATAATAATAATAATAATAATAATAATAATAATAATAATAATAATAATAATAATAATAATTTATGATTATTATTATTATTATTATTATTATTATTATTATTATTATTATTATTATTATTATTATTATTATTATTATTATTATTATTATTATTATTATTATTAATTCACAAAAAATGTAATACACAGCAAACGAGATTTATATGCTGGATTTTGTATCACTATATCACAAGTCGAACACTTCCCATGCGTCTAGGACTGTGTGATGTATTTTCGTATGATGCGTGCAGATCCAAATACGGTAGCCTTTTGCAACTGACAGATCATGATTTTGTCAATGTTTATTGTTTTCAAATGCCGGTTAAGATCTTTTGGCACAGCACCCAGTGTGCCAATTACCACTGGGACCACCTGTACTGGTTTATGCCAGAGTCGTTGTAATTCGATTTTAAGGTCCTGATATCGGTTAAGTTTTTCTTGTTGTTTTTCATCAATTCGACTGTCACCTGGTATGGTGACATCAATGATCCACACTTTTTTCTTTTCCACAATCGTGAGGTCTGGCGTATTACGTTCCAAAACCTTGTCAGTCTGAATTCGAAAGTCCCAAAGTATTTTGGCATGTTTGTTTTCAACTACTTTCTCAGGTTTATGATTCCACCAGTTCTTTACCACTGGTAGGTGGTAGTTGTGGCATAGGTTCCAATGAAGCATCTGGGCCACATAGTTTGTGCCTCTGTTTGTAGTCCGTCTGTGCAATTTTCTTGCAACCGCTGAGGATATGATCAATTGTTTCATCAGCTTCCTTGCAAAGTCTGCATTTTGGGTCATCGGCTGATTTTTCGATCTTGGCTTTGATTGCATTTGTTCTAATTGCTTGCTCCTGGGCTGCAAGAATCAAGCCTTCTGTCTCCTTCTTCAGTGTTCCATTAGTGAGCCATAACCAGATCTTCTCCTTATCAACTTTTCCTTCAATCTTGTTGAGGAATTGCCCATGCAAGGCTTTATTGCGCCAACTGTCGACTCTAGTTTGCATTGCAGTTTTCCTATACTGATTCTTTGTCTGCTGCACTTTCAGAAGCTTCCAGTTGTTTACTCCAATCAATGCAGGTTCTTTACTTTCTTTGACGTATTCTGCCAATGCATGTTTTTCTTCTTCTACAGTTTGTTTTACTTGTAAAAGTCCTCTGCCACCAGTTTTTCTGGGCAGATATAGTCTGTTGACATCACTACGAGGATGAAGTGAATGGTGAATGGTCATGAGTTTTCTTGTTTTTCTGTCCAAATTGTCCAGTTCAGCCTGTGTCCAGTTTATTATGCCAGCAGTATATCTTATAACAGGTATAGCCCAGTTGTTTATGGCCTTGATGGAGTTGCCTCCATTGAGCTTGCTTTTGAGAATTTTTCTGACTCTTTGTATGTATTCTTTACTGACCACATTCTTCACATGATCATGTTTGATATTATCCAGTTGTAATATGCCCAGGTATTTATAGGCCTCTGGCTGATGACACTTTATGGCTTGACCATTAGGCATGTTTATGCCCACACTTTCAGTGATTTTGCCCTTCTTCAATGCTACTGTGGCACATTTGTCCAAACCAAACTCCATGCTGATATCAGTGCTAAAGATTTGGACAGTGTTGGTCAGAGACTGAATTTCAGTTTCAGTTTTTCCATACAACTTCAGATCATCCATGTACAACAGTATTATTATTATTATTATTATTATTATTATTATTATTATTATTATTATTATTATTATTATTATTATTATTATTATTATTATTGTAAATATATGTAGAAAGGAGTATAGGTTAAAGTTTGCCTCTAAGTTCGTGCTTTCCCAAGAACCCTTTTGTCTTACTTCTTCAGCTGCGTTTTTTCCAGTCCAAAATGTCTACTCTCTTTATTGCACAGTCACTGTCCAAGTCTTGTTCTCTCCTTTTCTCTGCTCAAACCTTGTGATTTTAAAGTTCTTTCCTGATCAAACTCCTCATTCAAAGTTCTTCACCACAGACTTTGTTGTCAGTACCATTTCACCACACGCAACTTAAAGCACGGAGTCCCCCCCCTTTTCTTCCCCTTTCACTCCACTGTCAAATCTTCTCCCTCTCCTTCTGCTCCTACTACACAGTTGCCGCTTAGTCCACTCAGAGACTCACTTCACGTCTCTTTATAGGATCCACCTTCTTTCCAGAGTCAATCGGAGCCTCTTGTAATCCAGTTTAAAACTTTGACACGTTTTACTGCTCCACTCTCTTCGCTTCCATTCTGTTTCTATGAGGCCATCACGCCTCTGGACCAGACCATATGGTTGGTCTCTTCCCCACCAGATTTTGGAGTCTTCTCCTTCAGCAACGGGACGATCGCCCCTCGCCTCTCCGCCTCTGAAGTCTCCCCTTTATTAGGCTGACCTCTCCAGGGTCTAACCTCGCCTTTTACGGCTTCCAGGCATGGAAAATTCAGCAAAGAGAAATTAGTGCTGTTCCGCAGTGCTGCCTCGTCGTCGTGACATCACCCAGGAAGTCTTAAATCTTTGTTCTTGGTAAGTTAATATCACTCCTTCAAGTTTGTCCCAGTAAAATGGAATTTTTCTCTTTAGAATATCTGTGAGAAAGGAATAGGTTTTCTCTTTCTCAGAATTCTGACAAGGATTCCTTCAAAGCAATTATATCCACATTTTCCATTCTTAATTTAGATTTGAAATGGCAATACAAAACATAATCTCCTCTTGTTCTTACAAAGTGGACTAAAACATCTCTTGGTAATTTTCTTGTGGTGGCAAATCTGGATTTGCTCTGCATATTTTATCCATTTCAAGATTCAATTTCTTTTTTCTCCAATTAATTAATTGAGCCAAATATTTAATTGTTCTTCATCTAATATTCCCTCCATACAATTTGGGAATTGCTCAAAATCTTAACTGGAGTTGCTTGAGCTGTAGTTCCAGGAGAGCCCTCTTGTCCAAGTTAGCTTAATACTGGATATCTGTCTTCTCTGATATACGCTCCAGAAAATCTACTTTATCCTATATCTGTTTAACATCTGCAGTTATATATCTCCTCATGGTGTTCCTTTGAAAGTATATCAATTTTTAATTCAAGCTTTGCTCCCATTGCCTAGATTGCTTCATTTGTTTTACTTGTGTATCCTTCCAAAATAGCTCTTAGGAATTCAATCTTTCCTTATATCTTCTCTCTGCTCTTTTCCGTATCACAATAATCCCAAAATATAACTATAATTTAAAGACTAATAACATTAATTCCATTTAATTTAGTGCTATTAGTATTATTATGGTCTTTGGCTCCCCTGTGTGGTCAAACAGCACCACTACAATATAGGTTTCAAGTAAAGTTCCAATTCTGTGCCCTCTCATGTTAGTATCCCATTTGATTGTAAACAGCTTCTCCAATCAGATGCAAGTAACTTTTTCTTTTCCTCCTCCTCACAACAGACTCAAAGCACCATTTAAACAGTCTTTGTTCTAAAACTAAAAAAGTTCAGCGTAGTTAGCTTAGAACTGGTACAATCCTCTAGATTTAAATCCTAAAGTTTCTGAAATAGTTTCCAGCTTCCTTACTCTAGCTTGATTACAGCAACTCCTCCCCTCCTTGCCATCTTAAAATCATGGATATTCAGAAATGATGATGTTTCAACAAAAAGGAGAAAGCAAGTTGCAGCCAAGAGGAACCTCTTTTTATTGTTCATTTTAAATGGCTGGTTCTTCAATGGTGAACTTGGTTCTTGGTTGACCCGTTCTCCCACCTCCCCTCAGCCAGAGACTACCTGATTATTTCTTCAAGAAGCTCTTCAAGAGCATCCAGCCATCCATGAAACAAACAAACAAACAAACAAGCAAACAAACAATTTCAAGAACTTCCCCTTCCCCAGGGAAGTTTCTTCAGGCTTAGAAACCAGCTCTAATTGTAGAACCGTGGAGAATTGGTATCAGACCAAAAACTGGGACATACCATCAAGTTGCAATTTCCAACATAAGCCCTCCCTCTTTCCATATCCATTGTATTACTTCTGTATCCCATTTTCTAATTTACTCTTTACTTTAGCTTGTTGCTGGATTTGTGGTTATTTTTTCATACTGAAATCAAATTAAAATCTGCAACTGGGGATTTCTTATATGAGGGTAGAATAATAAGCTTTTGTCTGTTGGCTCTACCTACTTGTTAACTATGTCATGTCCATATTCTACACACAGAAAGAAACTTCATGGTAAGTTAAACTTTCTGTTTCTTCAGAAAGAATTGCCAAAAAAGGGAAGGACAACTCTGTTGAATTGTCTTGTCACTGATCAAATTGAAAAGTAATTTAGACCAAAGTCAATCTACAAATTTGACAAATGCTAGTAAGGGTTTATTTGCAAGAAACATTTAAGTCACTTTTTGTTTGACACTGTTTTTCAGACTTCTTGAAGAGACCATTGGAGAACTATGTGAAAAAATTACGAATACCAGTATATGTGATTCGAATGGAGCAGCGTTCTGGACTCATCAGAGCCAGATTGAAAGGGGCTGCTGCCTCTAAAGGCCAAGTCATTACCTTTTTAGATGCTCATTGTGAATGCACTGTAGGTTGGCTTGAGCCTCTGTTAGCACGGATTAAAGCTAACAGGTGGTTATTTTTTAAAATGTGTTAAAGATTAATATTTATTAATTTAGTTAAATGTGTTTATAATAATACTCTTTCAAAACAACTAATTAAAATTAGTTCCTTTTGAGGGTTTTCTTGTTCAGTAGAACGTGTTTTGACAAAAATAAGCAACAGGGTATATTTAAATGAATTGTGTGTGTATAATGTATTGAAATTCCTATAATTTATCTATCCCTGCTTTTCCCCAGTCTTTTTTTAAATACAATTGCTTTTTTAAAGTGAAAAAGACTTTAATATGGGTTCATCAAATGTTAATGTTATAGTTTGCTACTATTTTACTTTGAAAGCTGTAGAGCTTCAAAGAATCCCACGTTTTGCCTGGGATACTAGCTTTGTTAAAGTCAACTGGACATAATCTTTGTAATATTTCATCCTCTACTTCTGAATCTGAACAAGGGTACAGATGATAGCCTTGTCCCTAATGATACGTCATCATTACAGTTTGTCTCCAATGTTTAAAAATTAGGATCAAAATAATTTAATAATATGCTGCATAATTGCTCCCCTATAGTGAATAACACATAGCAATGTTATTATCTTTTGTCTATAACAATCCATGTCATTTATTTCTCTAGGAAAACTGTAGTTTGTCCTATCATTGATGTAATCAGTGATGACACATTTGAATATATGGCAGGCTCTGATATGACTTATGGAGGATTCAACTGGAAGTTAAATTTCCGATGGTATCCTGTTCCTCAGAGAGAAATGGATAGAAGGAAAGGTGACCGTACTCTTCCAGTTAGGTAAAGAAAACTGATTCTTGATTAAACTGAATACTTTAATGGATATTCAGTTTGATGGATATTCCTTTGAGGGTTAGAAATAATTACAAGGCTCTGTGATTAATGAATTAATGTGAAATATATTTCTCAGGAGGTCACAGTCAAACAACCACTGGTCCATTTCCAAAACCAGAGGAAGATTGAAATTATTCCTCCACCCAGAAATAAAAATCTTTAAGCTGTTGATACTGTTTAGACCAATAAGTCATGTTTTATGAGATGGGTAATATGAATATGAAAATAAGTTTAAAAAATGAACCATAATTTTACCATAATTATGCATTTGATACATGGAAGTCACTGGAATTGTTTTATACTGGTTTCACAACTTTTCTACGATTTCCATATCATCTTACCTATAATTTCTATATCATGCCTGGGGAAATTTATTTCTGCCAATTTCTCACCTAGCTGGTTGAAAAAAACTGACAAGGACCATGTGATTCAGAATATTTTGAAGAGAGCATAGCAAGAAAAGGATGCTGTTGGTTTATTTTCAAGTTAAGAATTTATTTATTAATAAAATTTATATGGACATGCAACATACTCAAGATTTCCAGTATTAAAACCAAATAATATATTTGCAATAATTAATGCATTTGTATTTGGATATAGTGAGGATAATGGGAGCTAAAATGATAAACTATTTCTTTATTATTTGCATTACTGGATACCAATACCATTACCGTGTTTCCCCGAAAATAAGGCAGAGTCTTATTTTCTTTTGAACCCCGAAATAAGGGCTTGGCCTTATTATCGGGGGGGTCTTATTATTTCAGGGGTGCAGGAGGCCTTGGGCAGCCTGCGCACTCACAGCTGGGAGTCTGGCAGAGAGAGGCTCCCTCTGTGCACTGCCATCAAGTCCCACCCCTCCCATGGTGTGTGTGTGTGTGTGTAGAACGCAAGTGGCCCGAAGGCGCCAAGCCGCATGAGTGCCTGTCTTGCCCCCCCCCCACTCACGCACCTCCCAGGCCTCAGCACATCGATGTGGGCGAAGCCAGTGAGTACCAGGTCCTTGAGGAGCTTGTAGCCAATGCTGCCGGCGCCAATCACCAGAACAGCCTGGGCCAGCTCCCCTTGCAGGGTCCAGCTCCAGCCATCACCATGGAGTGGGAAGCACACTCCCAGAGCAGCTGCTGCCCTGGCTGGGGTTTGGAAGCTGCAGAGGCAGAGTTTGGGGGAGAGAAAGAAAGACTTCTGCTGCTTCTGTTGCTTTCCTTGCATGCAGCCAAAAGCAGAAGCAACAGAAGTCTTTCTCTCCCCCAAACTCCACCTCTGCGGCTTCCAAACCCCAGCCAGGGTAGCAGCCACTCTGGGAGTGTGCTTCCCACTCTATGGTGACGGTCGCCGGACCTTCCCCTTCCCTCCCCTGCTCCTCTCCGCTCCAATTGCCCTGCGGTTCCCCCACCTGAGCGCTGACCGATCGGAGTGCCCTCCAGCGAGCCCGGGAAGCCCCTCCGCCTCAGGAGTCACCGGATTGGATGGTGACCAGGCCAGACTCTTCCTGGGGAAGGGAGCCTCGCGGGATCCTTGCCTGTCCTCCCTTCCTCCCGCAGGCCCTGCTTACTCTTTCCAGGTGCTTGGCAGCGAGACGCCAGGCAGCCGCACCGAGGGCATCCCCGACAGACACAGCTCAGCCAGCCCAGCCATGGCCAACACTCCTCGTCCGTGGCTGAGCTTGGCCGTAGGGGTCCGGCAAGGGTGTCCGCAGGCGGAGGCAGCAGCAACACCTGCAACATCTCAGTCATCCCCGCCGAGAGACCCGCGCCCAGCTGCGGGATGCGCCAAGCCTGCCATTGTAGTCCTTCACGACCATCATGCAGCCACCGCCCCTACCAGAAGCGCACGTGCCGACTTCCGCCCACCGCGCATGGAGGCCTCTCTGCTGTTGGCCGCCCTACTAAGGAAGGCCCGGGGCAGTGATGCTGGTGCAGGTGCTGCTGTGGCGGGCGCTCGGTAGCGTGGGCTATGCGGACGCAGCGCCTGGGCGCGGGGGCGAGAGCAGGCGGGCCTCCACCATGGCGCAGGAGCAGGCACTCAAGATCTACGGTTGTTCCGCGGGTGGCGGAAGGGGCGGGGGGCGCAGGAGTTCGCAGGGATGTGGCTGTCTTGGGAGGGTTGGAGGGGTGAGGGACCTGTGTGTGTGTGTGTGTGAGAGAGAGGTGGGGGATGGAGAGAACATTGCTACCAGCCCTGGATAACTCTCCGAGGTTGGATCAGATCTCTCTCTCTCTCTCTCGCTCTCTCGCTCGCTCGCTCGCTCTCTCTCTCTCTCTCTCTCTCTCTCTCTCTCTCTCCCTCCCTCCCTCCCTCCCTCCCTCCCTCCCGCTCTCTCTCACACACTCACATACTCACACACACACAGTTCTTTCTTTGGGATCGCAGTACAGATGCCCCTCCCAGGATTGCAAGGCTGAAGGTTACGGATGGAGCATTTTGGAGATGTGTGTCTATGCTGCGATCCCAAGTAAAGAATGATCGGCAGGAAAAGGGGGAGGAGGTCAGCAGCTGGAGGTCTGGGCTGAGTTGCACAGCCCTCGCTGGCTCAGCTGATCAGTGGGCAGCAATTAAAGGGCTGAACCTTCATGACTGGGGAAGGGAAGGGCTGCCTCCTTGTACTGGCCATACCCACCCTTTCACTGGGGCTTATTTTTTGGGGAGGGTGTATATTTACGCCCACCCCAAAAATCAGGCTTGGCCTTAGTTTTGGGACATGTCATATTTTCGGGGAAACATGGTATCACTTTGTTTTAAAAGATCATTTGTAAATATATGAACAAGTTAAAATGGGTATTTAAATAATTAAAAGTTTCAAATATTTTTGGAACAGGTAATCCTCAAGTTGTGACTCTAATTAGGACTAAACTTCCATTGCTAAGTAAAATGTTCATTAGTGAAACATCACATGACTGCGTTATTTAGCAGCAGCAGTTCCAATAGTCCCAGTTATGATTGTTAGGCCAGGACTTCTGCCCTATCATTCTTACCCATAACTTTTACTCCTCTTTTTTTAATTTTTTTTATTATATACACATAAAACACATACATAAACAAGACAGACAAACATATATGGGTACAATTCCCCCATGTTTACAGTAAGCATTTCTCGGTTTGTATCCACCAATATACTTTCCCTATACAAATATATTTGCATTTTTATAAATTACTTGTTCTTTCTCTCTTCTTTCTTCTTCTACATTATTCTATACAATGATCCATAAAAGTTTGATGTTATTCTTTCAAGTATTGACAGTTTTAGTTCATCTTTTATCCTTTCTTTCTTTCTTTCTTTCTTTCTTTCTTTCTTTCTTTCTTTCTTTCTTTCTTTCTTTCTTTCTTTCAGCCATTCATATAATTTATTCCATACTGAGTAGTATTCGGTGTCTTCTTTTTCTTTTATTTTCCTTGTTAATTGGTCCATTTCAGCGCAGTCCAATATTTTTCTAATTATGTCCTCGTCTTTTGGTGTTTCCTCGTTTTTTAAAATTGCGCATATGTTATTCTAGCCGCAGTAGTGATGTGTATAATCAAGTAGTTTATTTCCTTTTTATATTTTTTGTCAATATACCCAATAGAAATAATTCAGGCTTCCTCTCTATATCTTCTTTTATTATCTCTATCAGCCAGGATCTGATTTTACTCCAATACTTTTTTGCCTTTGAGCAAGTCCACCATAAATGGTAATAGGTTCCAGTTTCCTTCTTACATTTCCAGCATATTGAGGATGAATTTGGGAACATCCTGGCAATTCTTACAGGTGGTAAATGCCACCTGTAAAACATCTTACACTGGTTTTCCTTGTACGCCACCGACATTGTTAATTTCCAATTAGTTGTTCAAATTTTTTCCCATTTCTCCAAATGAATAGTGTGACCAAAGTTTTTCGTCCATCTAATCATCGTGTGTTTAACTATCTCCTCTTCCATTTTATATCTTTTTAGAAATTTATAGATATTGCCTATTAGTTTTTCGTCCATACTAAGTAATATCCTATCAAGGTTGTTAGGTTTTTTTCTGGATTTCGTACAATTTTATATCTTTATGATCTAGTTTGGACTTGTGTATAGCTCCACCAATCCAAGCTAATCCCGTGTTCTGTCAGATCTGCTCTAGTTCTCAAATTACCTTGTTCATCTAATAAGTCTTTGTATCGTATAATTTTATCGAGTGTTTTAGGATTTGGATGTTTTATTGCTTCAATTGTAGAAAGCCGATATGGGATCTTTAAGTAATTATATTTTTTAATGTTCAACCAAATTTGTAGTAATGCATTTCTAAGTAAATGTCTCTTGAAATATGCTTTATATTTCTCATCCCAAATAAACGCATGCCATCCTAGTTGAAGATCATGTCCGTCTATTGTCAGTATTCTCTTATTTCTTATTTCTATCCATTCTTTGATCCATACTAGTGCCGCTGATTGATAATATACTTGCCAGTTTGGAAGACCAAATCCACCCCTTTCTTTATTATCTTGTAATAGATTCCATCTTATCCTGGGTTTTTTCCCTTGCCAAATATACTTTGCGGTCGTTTTTCTTAAGTCTTCAAAAAAGGTTTTCCCAGGATTTATCAGGCTAACTTGGAATAAAATTAACAACTATGGTAGGATATTCATTTTAATTGAGGATGTTCTTCCAATCAGTGACAATTGTAAGTTGTACCAATTTGCTAGGTCTTTTTAAATTTGTATTAATATTCTGTTATAATTATCTTCTTTTATTGATGAGCACTTTGCCGTTAGCCAAATTCCTAAATATTTCACTTTTTTAACCACTTGCATATCTTTTATTTCTTCCAATTGTTTGTCCTGGATCTTAGTGAGATTTTTCGTTATAATTTTTGTTTTATTTTTATTGATTTTAAGTCCAGCTACTTCCCCGAATAACTTTTAGTCCTCTTCTATCTACCCCCCATTTCTGCTGTTTTGACCACCACCTGCCTATTCCTGCTATTCCTCCATGTGGCCTCCCACTCCAAGCCTCGCCATACCTTACTGCAGCTCTTCTCACAAAGTCCTCACAAAAGATCTGCAGCCACCTCTGCTGGGCACAATTTGTCAAAAACAGGAGAAAGAGGGCAGCAAAAGTCAGGTGGGGATAGCTGAGGTAGGGGATAGATGGAGCGAGATGGAAGAGGAGTAGGAATTAGTAGAGAGTGGGGGTGAAGATAGGCGGGTGGAAGGATGTCAAAAATGTAGACAAATTGCCAAGCATCTGAATTTGATCACATGATACTGGGAGAGCTGCAATGGCTGGAACTTCAGAGACTGGTGGAAATTACCATTCATTCAGTACCTTCTAACTGTCACTGAACAAATGGTTACAACCGGAGGACTATATGTAAAATAACTAATTTGAAGTTATCAGAATAGTGTTGGCTTGTAAGATAACCTCTAGTTTAGACATTTTGGCTTGTATAGGGTAGTGTGAATATTTTTGGGTGAAATGGAGTTTCAATTCATTTGTGTGATAATTACTTTTCCAGAATATTTGCAGGGAATTAAATGTTGTAATGTAAAATCCTTAATTGATTAAAACCATAATGTTCTATGATCAGTACCTGTAGCATCATCTGGTAATGACAACATATAGAAAAAAATCCTAATTGGAATGTAAGAGGAGTAGTAAATGGCAAAAAAGATGAATTAAACAAATGAAAGCAACAGGAAATAGGCAAATTAAACATTTGTGAAGGTAAGAAAAAGGGAAAAGAAGTAATAGATCTGAGTGAAAGTAAAATAACGTGGAGTAAAACTGAAAACATGTTAAAATGAACATGTTTTCATATATGCAGACTTACCATGAATGAAAATGCTAAAACATATTGGAATGTAATTGATATCATCTAAATTTTTCACCATGCATATGGAAGTGGAAACTCAATTGGTGAAAATTGTATTCTAATAACAGAAGAATAAGAAATGTGTTTGGAAAAACTAGAAAAAAAATCTGAATCAATGTGATATGGGGAAAATGTTACTCTGTAATTGCATAAGTGAGTGGGTAGGAATTAGAGTATAGAAAAAGTGACTGAGCCATTTGAAGATCTAAAAATTCAGATTTTTATTTTTAAAAAGTTTGTTTAAAGCATGTCTATCTATTTTTATTTTATCCTATCTTAATTATTTTTTATAAATAACTCCAAGATGGCGGATATATCTAATAGTGCTTCTTCCTCTTATCCTCCCCACAATAGCAACCCTATGAGTCAGTTGGGCTAAGAGTGAGTGACTGATTCAGAGTCACCCATCCAGCTTTCATGCTTAAGGCAGATCTAGAACTCACAGTCTTCTGATTTCTAGTCTGGTGCCATAATCACTAGACCAAAATAAATGAATCAATAATTGATTTGATTATTTATGATTAAAATTGAAATCAAATGGTAGACCATAGGTTATGATTGTAGGGCAGAGCATTTTGTTAGTTTCAAGAGAATTTGGGTATACATTGAAAAAAAGAGTGAAATTAGAATAACTGCAGGAATAGAAAGTACAAGCTCTATAAGAAAAAGAATTAGGAAATATATTGCCAACAGAATGGATGGAAAGAGGATGGAAAGAGGATGTGAAAAGCACTGAAAGACACATATGAAAGTTAGATATTATTGAAGTTTATTAACACCCTATATCACTAGTAACTTTTAAGAAAGTTCTAAGACATTTGTTCCCTGAAGCCTCTTAACTGAATTAGAACATATTGTAGAATAACAGGGTTGGAAGGGATCTTGGAGGTCTTCTAGTCCAATCCCCTTCTCAAGCAGGAGACCCTGTATCATTCCAGCCAAATAGTAGTCCACCCTCTTTGAAAACATCCAGTGAAGGAGTACCCACAACTTCCGGAGGCAAGCCATTCCACTGAATTGTTCTCACTGTCAGGAAATTTCTCCTTAATTCCAGGTTGGATCTCTCTTTAATAATCTTTTACCTATTACTTCTTTTCCTGCCCTCAGGTATTTTGGAGAATAGGTTGACCCCTTCTTCTTTGTGACAGCTCTCAAGAATTGGAAGACTTCTATAATTCACATCTAGTCCTTTTGTTTGTTAAACTAAACATACACATAGCTCCCACAACTATAAAATGAAAATGGGGGGGATTTTTAACTTTTTGACATAAGCATTTTATTTATTTGTTATACACTATTTATTAAAGACGTATTGAGAAGAATTTTGTCCTAAATGTTCACCTATTAATATTTTAAATAAATAAACATGATTAAACATCTGGCATAGTGCCTAATCAGATAGCATAGTGAGAATCAATCTATAGAGACATTGTTCCTAACATGAACAGATTAAGTCTTGAATGTTTGGAGAACTTAAAAAACATCATAGCATCTTTATAATCCTTATATTTTTCTCTAGTTTAATCTAAAGGAATAATTTCATGAACCAGACGAGTCTGTGTGTTTGTAGCTGATTGAACTTAACATGTCTTGGCTCAATATCAATATCACATTTATTTCAGTCAAAGATCAGCATAAAAATTCAGAAAACAAGAAAACAGAAAACAGTAGCACCTTAAAGCACGATCCATTTTCTGTTCCTGGGCATATGCTATCCTAATACATTTAATACTAAGCTAAAAAGGAGAAACCAGTTTGGGATAATAGTTAAGGCTTTAGACTAGAACCACGAGCCCCCTCTTAGCACAAAGCCAGTTGTGTGACTTTGGACTAATCACTTTCTCTCCCCTTAGGAAGGAGGCAGTGGCAACCAAATCATGCCAAGAAAACTGTAGGGACTTGTCCAAGCAGTCTCCAAGAATTAGATACATATGAATGAAAGAGCGGAAAAAAAGCTAAGACAATCTAAAACCTGAATTAAAAATAATCTAAAACCCGAGAATCATTGTGTGGTTTAAAGCTAAAATTATATCCATAACCAAAACTTAAACAATTATTCTCTATTATCTAAAATTCTAAATATGGAGCTGTTAGATATAGTTAATATGTTAACAGTAAGGATTTTTGTATCCTGTCACTGAAAGTTTCTGTCTTAGTCAACAAATATCAACTGTTGGAGAATGTCATCTCTTGCCTACTTTTAATAACTATATGATAAAATTTGGCAATATCTGGATAGTGGAGAGGAAGGGTTATACTGTAATGGGAATTCATACAGTATACCCAGAGTGTTTGCTATGGGAGAGTAAATGAGTATAATTTCATGTGGCATTATGAAGTATGAGCAGTAATTCTACAATGCCTTTGCCACAAGGGCATAAATAGGTAGTATAGAGTATCTTTTAATACCCGCCTTTAATACTTGCCAGTAGTATAGCAGTTGGTAGAATGTTACCCTCAGTTAACATTACAGCCCTTTGTGATAGAATTTACAGGTAGTTTTCAACTTACAACCACAAGTGAATCTGAAATTTTTGGTCATTGAGCAAAGTAGTCATTAAGCAAGATGTAATATGATCGTTTTGCTAACAACAGCAATCCTGATTTCTCCTGGTTGTTAAGGAATCACACAGGTTGTTAAATGGAGTGTGGGGTTTTCACGGGGTTGGCAGAGGCCTGGCAGTGTGTGGCCAGGGGCCTCCTTCCACCTCCACAGAGTCTGTGGAAACCTGCCATGGGCCAAAAGGCCCAGGCTTTCTTCCATCACATCCAGAAGATGGTTTGCTTCCCACTTCACCATGCCTAGGAAGCCTCAGCTGGTTAAATGCCCAGCAGTATTCATGAAGTACTCACCTTTATGTTTTTCTGCAGCTGCTGGCAGGTGTGCCCAGCTGATGTGAGGCATGGCTTTCCTACAGAGGCTGCCTTGTACCATTCTGCAAGCTGGTGCCAATTTTTGGAGTTTTTGGAAGACTCCTCCAAATTGCATGAGGAACTTTTGAATAATTGTAAAAATGAACTTGCTTAAAGACAGGTGTAAGGTGGCGTCCATAGAAAGGCTGCATCTCACATTGTCTGGGTGTGCTTGTCAGCTGTTCAATAAAACACAAAGGTAAGTGAAGCAATATATGCCGCTGGGCCCTATAACTGACTGAGGCCTCCTGGGCCTGTTAGGATAAGGAGCAGGCTTGGACCTCTAGGGCAGTTAGCAACGTGGAAAGAGGGGCGACATTGACAACTACCGCTGCTTGAGCGGTGGGCCAATAAGAGAGCCCGCTGATGGGGCCACGTGAGGGAAGTTTGTGTGGAAAGACGGTTGGGAAACCAAGGAAACGGTTAGCGGGAGTGAAGCGGTGAGAGGGCGGGGCCGGGGCCGAGCACGCGCGGCAGGTGAGGGGCTTTGTGTAAGAGTGTAGACTTGGCTTTCTTGCTTCCCTTCGCGCGTCGTCCCGCCGCTCTGTTAATTGTCAGGCCGTATCAACCTCCCCCTTTTTCTGTGGTGCCTAATGGTGGGATAGTTTGAATAAATAAGCCAAGCGGCCGAAGGAGCCTTGGAGCTCCGATGCTGCCCTGCTCTAGTCGCCTGCTGGGAAGGCTGCAGCAGCCACCATCAGCTGGCGGCATAAGGCAAGAGGCAGGCGGGAGACGCGGGCAGGAGCTGGCTGTCGAGGGAGCGCGCGGCTGAGAGGCATCTCGCGCGGGGAGGAAACTTTGTCTGGCTTAGCTTCGAGAGCGAGCAAGCAAGCGAGAGCAGCGCAGCCACAGCCGGAAGGGAAGCAAGCAGCCTGCTCTGCCACTCAAGCCAGCGGCTGCCGGAAGCAACAAGGGCGTTAGGAAAAGAGAAGGAGAAGATAGAAGTGAAGGAAAGAGTGCTAGCGGTGGTGGCGGCGCTCCTCCTTCTCTTTTCCTAACGCCCTTGTTGCTTCCGGCAGCCGCTGGCTTGAGTGGCAGAGCAGGCTGCTTGCTTCCCTTCCGGCTGTGGCTGCGCTGCTCTCGCTTGCTTGCTCGCTCTCGAAGCCAAGCCAGACAAAGTTTCCTCCCCGCGCGAGATGCCTCTCAGCCGCGCGCTCCCTCGGCACTCCTTCCTTCCTTCCTTCCTTCCTTCCTTCCTTCCTTCCATCTCTGGTCTTCCTTCCTTCCCTTTTCTCTTCTTCCCTCTTTCCTAGCCCTCAGCACCACAAGATCCTTTTTCCCAAATGAAGAAAAGAGTGCTGGTGGCGGCTGCGGTCGTGCCGAGGGAGCGCGCGGCTGAGAGGCATCTCGCGCGGGGAGGAAACTTTGTCTGGCTTGGCTTCGAGAGCGAGCAAGCAAGCGAGAGCAGCGCAGCCACAGCCGGAAGGGAAGCAAGCAGCCTGCTCTGCCACTCAAGCCAGCGGCTGCCGGAAGCAACAAGGGCGTTAGGAAAAGAGAAGGAAAAGATAGAACTGAAGGAAAGAGTGCTAGCGGCGGTGGCGGCGCTCCTCCTTCTCTTTTCCTAACGCCCTTGTTGCTTCCGGCAGCCGCTGGCTTGAGTGGCAGAGCAGGCTGCTTGCTTCCCTTCCGGCTGTGGCTGCGCTGCTCTCGCTTGCTTGCTCGCTCTCGAAGCCAAGCCAGACAAAGTTTCCTCCCCGCGCGAGATGCCTCTCAGCCGCGCGCTCCCTCGGCACGACCGCAGCCGCCACCAGCACTCTTTTCTTCATTTGGGAAAAAGGATCTTGTGGTGCTGAGGGCTAGGAAAGAGGGAAGAAGAGAAAAGGGAAGGAAGGAAGACCAGAGATGGAAGGAAGGAAGGAAGGAAGGAAGGAAGGAAGGAAGGAAGGAAGGAAGGAAGGAAGGAAGGAAGACCAGAGATGAAAGGAAGGAAGGAAGGAAGGAAGGAAGGAAGGAAGACCAGAGATGAAAGGAAGGAAGGAAGGAAGGAAGGAAGACCAGAGATGAAAGGAAGGAAGGAAGGAAGGAAGGAAGGAAGGAAGGAAGGAAGACCAGAGATGGAAGGAAGGAAGGAAGGAAGAGGAAGAAGAAGAGGAAGGGTGGGAGGAAGAGAAAAAAGTGAGAGGGAAAGAAAGAAAGAAAGAAAGATTTTAGGAAGGAAGAAAGACAGAAAGAAAAAGAAAGATGGTAGGAGGGGTAGTCTTATACGAAGAGTATATCCCAAACTCTATATTTTCATTGGAAAAGTTGGGGGTCGTCTTATATGCCCAGTCGTGTTATACGCCGGAATATACGGTATATGGCTCTCACTGAAATAAATTTCCAAATTTTTTGCTTTCATGGCTCTCTTAGTCAAAAAGGTTCCCGACCCCTGCTCTAGGGCAACAGCAGCTTTGTGTGTGCTAAGAGTGGTTGGCTGAGATAGCGTGATGGGGACAGTTGTAGTAGTCCGGTGGTTGGTCTTAAACCAGGTGGACTGCTTAATGCCCAAATTGTTATCATGTGATCATGGGCACATTGCAACGACCATAATTTAACAACTGCAATGATTCACTAAGCAACCATGGCAAAAAAATAATCATAAAATCGGACACTGTTCATTTAATAAGAGTCACTTGAGCCACTCAGAGTCTCTTTGGATGGTTAGATGGGCAGCATATAAATTTTAATAGATAAATAAATAACAATTGCCTTGCTTAGCAATGGAAATTCTGATCCCAATTGTGGTCATGTCGAGGACTGCCTATAGTAACCATTAGAATCTAACTGGGAGCACTCTTTAGCAGAGAATAGCTTTAAGGTAGTAGAAATAGATAAGGTACTCCATGATTAATAAAAAAATTCATTGCTGAGGTTGATTTTCTGAATTATATAGTATAAGCATTTTTCCCACTGGAAGCTTGGAAAAATATTCCAAGATATTTCATAATTTTGGTTTTCTGAATTTGAGAATTCAAAACTTTTGTTTTTTCATATTTTTTCTAATTCTTCATCCTTGCAGTAAATGGCAAAGAATCTCAAAGCACATTTAAAATTTGCTGATGATCCTTAAATGACTAGATAATAATTATCTAGAAAATCTCTTTTCCTTTTTAAAATTAGGGATTATTGTTTATTCCTGATTTTCAGAATCATTATAGTCATTATAGTCCAATCAATAAAAGAAGAGGGAGACTGTAATTGGAATCTACCAATAGCTCAGAATCTAGCTGTCATGCTACCTTTTCTTTTTATAAAAACTTTATAAATCATCCCCACAAAATTTAATAGACCGAGGAGGGAAAAAAGGTTAATCCTATTAGAATTATATGTATCTTTAAAAAGAAAAAAAATATTTTATACTATTTTAGTTATAAAATAGCTGTTATAAATATGCTTTAATTTTGGAATAATACAAATTGGATGATAATTGTCAACCCTACAAGGCAGACTCCACAATAGACGAAAAATATATTTATTTAGATTGGTTATTTAGATTTTGCAAATCTGATTATTCTTCCCCTTATCCCTGTATTACATTCATAAATTGCATGTGTGTGTGTGTGTCCTGAGTCATTTTCATAATCCTCCCCTATTATTTTAATTTAAGCAGTGTTTCACTTTGTTGCTTTAGTAATCTCCATCAAAGTTATTTTCTTTACTCTGTATAGTAGTGCTTCCTGAACCTGGGTAAATTACCGTATTTTTCGGAGTATAAGACACACCGGAGTATAAGACGCATCTTAGTTTTTGGGGAGGAAAATAGGGGGGGGGGGAATCTGCCTACCAGGTATTCATCTGGCTAGCGTCCTTGGTCTGCTCAGCTTCAGCACATTATTTTATCCCCTGGTTAGGGCTAGAAAAAACCTTCTTCGGAGAGAGTAACAATGAAAGAGCCTGCAAGCCGGTAAGAGCTGGAAAGATCATTAGCACCTGGTTAGGGCTAGAAAAAAACTTATTCGGAGCAAGTAGAGCAATGAAAAAAAAAACTGCAAAGACTTAGGGCTGGAAAAACATTATTTGGAGAGAGTAACAATGAAAAAGCCTGCAAGGTAAGAGCTGGGAAGATCGTTAGCACCTAGTTAGGGCTGGAAAAAAAACTTCGAAAAGCTACATTCAGAGTATAAGACGCACCCAAATTTTCAGCCACTTTTAGGGAGGAAAAAGGTGCTTCTTATACTCCGAAAAATACGGTACCCCAAATTGGGTAATAATGGTTTTTCTTTGATAACAACACACAAACCCATTATCCAGTGACCACCAGGACTTTAAATAAGGACTCTCTGATAAGCTGTAAAAAGGTCTTACAGATAACCAGTTTGGATAATGAAAAAAGTTTGCTAAGCACTGCTGTACAATAATAGAATATTATAGTGAATATCCACAAAGCTCTGGAGTAGGCCAATCTCTCCTTGTTTCTCAGTGGTCCGGTTTTATCTCCATTTTGATTAGCACTCACCATTTGAGTTCACTGATAAACATTGATAAATATCACATTTCAGTTCAGAAAATTTTATTCTTGTTTTAGGACACCTACAATGGCAGGAGGCCTCTTTTCCATAGACAGAGATTATTTTCAAGAAATTGGAACATATGATGCTGGAATGGATATATGGGGAGGAGAAAACCTAGAGATTTCATTCAGAGTAAGAAATATCCTTTTAAATTCCATGTGTTTGGGTATATTTTTCAGTAGAAACAGAAGGACCTTCACATAAATGTTTCTGCAGTGTTATTAAAGGCATACATAAGCCTTGTTCATATGCCAGAATGGAGTGATACAAAGGGAGCACCTGAAAATTCAGTCTCTACAGGTCAGGTTTTAATATACAACTATAATTTATTTTAAATCGTATAGGAACTATATTATTGCAAATGATTTTTAATATTGTTTTTTTGGCATTTTCAGATTTGGCAATGTGGAGGAACTTTGGAAATCGTGACATGTTCACATGTAGGACATGTTTTTCGAAAAGCCACTCCTTACACTTTTCCAGGAGGCACTGGACAGATTATTAATAAAAATAATAGGCGACTTGCAGAAGTTTGGATGGATGAATTCAAAAATTTTTTTTACATAATTTCTCCAGGTGAGCAAGGTATCTTAGCATAAATATCCCAATAATTGAAACTGAGTTATGTAACTTGACACCGATATGATATAATTTTATTTTGGGTTTCCGGTTATTTTTGGTTCTTATTTGGATAATATGTAAAATTTTCTTCGATAACACTTGTCAAAGTAGTTTCTCTCAAATATGGTTTAATTACCCAGTTTATCTTTTTGCAGCTTATGCTGAATATACATGGGGCATGGCTGACAGTCTGAAATATAGAATTACTTTTTAAGCCAAATTTGTATCCATGCCTAATACTCAGTTTAAAATCCAATTTATTATAGTTTTTCAGAGCCCTTTTTAAAGATTATGTGTAAAGATTGATGTTTTGAAGTAATATGATTTACTGTATTTATATTTCACTTAAACTGTACAAAAGAAAAAATAATATTGTGGTTCTCTGCAGACTTTAACAGTAATATATACTTCTTTAAAGGGGTTACAAAGGTGGATTATGGAGACATTTCTTCACGACTTGGACTAAGACAGAAGCTACAGTGCAAACCTTTTTCTTGGTATTTAGAGAATGTTTATCCTGATTCCCAAATACCACGACACTATTTCTCTTTGGGAGAGGTAACAATTTTATGTACGATACCATATAGTGCAGACCTGGTCATTTTATTGCCTGTAGGCCACATCTGCCCCACAGGCTGTCTTAATCCAGTCGGCAGCATCTATGGTGGGCAGGGCACTGACAGTGGCAGGGCAGTGGGGCAACAACCCCCCACAACAGTCTGTTTCTCATGTGACCCCTTCCTTGAAAAAAATTAATTGCCCACACCTGATATAGTGTGTAGTAACATAAACGTGTCATAACTACTGCGTTTCCCCGAAAATAAGACTGGCTTATATTTTTTGACCTCCCCAAAATGCCCTTGGCCTTATTATCGGGGAGGTTATTATTTTCGGGGTGCAGGAGGCGGGGGGCCGCGAGACGCGCATCTTACTGGAATCTGGCAGCTGCATGGTGTCTCTCGGCCGGTCTGTTTAGTTCCAGTTCCAGCTCCAGCCGTCACCATAGAGTGGGAAACACACTTGCAGAGCGGCCGCTGCCCTGGCTGGGGTTTGGAAGCCGCAGAGCCAGAGTTTGTGGGAGAGAAAGAAAGAAAGACTTCTTCTGCTTCTGCTTTTGGCTGCATGCAAGGAAAGCAGCAGACGTCTTTCTTTCTCTCCCCCAAACTCTTCGGCTTCCAAACCCCAGACAGGGCAGCAGCTGCTCTGCGAGTGCACTTTCCACTGTATGGTGACGGTCATTGGAGCCTCTCCTTCCCCCCTGCTCCTCTATGCTCCAATCTCCCCGCGGTCGCCCCACCTGAGCGCTGACTGACCGGAGCGCCCGCCGGCATGCCTGGGAAGCCCCTCCACCTTGGGAGTCACCAGACAGGATGGCGATTGAACCGGACTCTGCCTACAGCGATTTGAAACGCGCTTCTGTTTGCGAGAAGGCGGCAAGGCCGGTCAGGTACAGCGAGCCCACAAGCACAGGGCTTGAGCAGCAGACGGGCACATCCAGCCCGTCCCTGTCGCTGCCCCTTCGGCTCTGCCTCCTGCCGCCGCCTCCCTCCCTCGCTGGCTCGCTCATCCTCCACTTGCCCTCCCCGTATCCTTCAGGAAGGAGAGCGGTGCATGGGAATCCCCTGCAGGAACAGTCACCCGTTCCTCGGTGTTGTGTCCACTGATCCTCCCCCGTCTCCGGCTTTCGAGTGAAGCGGGAAAGAGAATAAACTCTCGCGGGCTGCCTGAGGAAGCCAAACCAGGAGAAGGAACCATTTGGCTGAACGCAAGAAATCTTTCTCCCCGTTCACTCCAAGAGGCTGCGCAGGCGTGATGAGTCTCACGAAGATTCATTTCTAGCAGAGTTTTGAAGAGAGAAAGATTTCTTGCGTTCAACATGCAGTCAAAAGGTTCCTTTCTCCTGGTGCTGTGTCTTATGTGCACTCTTTCTCTCCCCCCCCCCGCTGAGAGAGAGAGGAGCGCGTTTGGAAGAGACAAGGAAGCGCGTGCACGGCTGCTTCTGCTGGCTAGAAGTTTAGCTGTCAGCTCAGCTTCTTCAGGCAGCCCGCAAGAGTTTATTTTCCCCTCCTGCTTCACTCAAGAGCCTGAGGCGGGGAAGGATCATTGGACACAACATTGAGGAACGCGACGGAGCTACAAGTCCCATGTAGGACACGCGTCTCGTGGCCCACCCCACCCAGCCCCGCCTCACCTGCCACCTCCGAATTGCGCCCCACCGTGAGACGCGTGTCCTACCTTGGACTTGTAACTCCATCGCGTTCCTCAGCGTTGTATCCAGGGAAGGAAGCCCATTGTACCGGTAAAAGAAAACTTCTCGCGAGTTCGAGAAGTTTGATTGAACTTGTGAGAATTTTCTTTTACTGGTACAATGGACTTCCTTCCCTGGACACAACGCTGAGGAACGCAACAGAGCTACAAGTCCCAGGTAGGACGCGTGTCTCACGGCCCACCCCACTCAGCCCATCCTAGACGCTCATCCAGAGCAGCCGCTGCCCTCGCTGGGGTTTAGAAGCTGAAGAGTCTTTCTTTCCCCCAAACTCCGGCTCTTCGGCTGTTGCGGGAGAGGATTCCCTCGATTCTGGTCGCTCTTTACCAGGCGGCTTCTGCCAGTCCTGATTCTTCCCCTTGCCGTGAGAGACAGAGCGAGAGCAATCGAGAGACGGCTACGCGCACACCCCGTGGGACTGGCTCGGCTGCTCTGGGCTGCCTCTGGCAGCGTTTTGAAACACGCTCCTGCCTGCGCAGAGGCAGGGATCGATGCTCGCCTCCTCTTCCTCGCAGACAGAAGCGCGTTTTAAATTACCGTAGGCAGAGCCCAGAGGAGCTGATCTAGTCCCGAACGGTGTGTGCGCACCCACCTCTCGCTTGCTATCGCTCTTGCGGCCGGGAGCTGCTCTTTCTGCTGCGGGCACTCTTGGCTGGGGGAGAGAGAGCAATCAAGAGGCGGGTACACGCACACCCCGCGTGACTGGCTCGGCTGCTCTGGGCTGCCTCCGGCAGCGCTTTGAAACATGCTCCTGCCTGCGCAGAGGCAGGGATCGATGCTCACCTCCTCTTCCTTGCAGACAGAAGTGCGTTTTAAATTGCCGTAGGCAGAACCCAGAGGAGCCAATCTAGTCCCGCAGTGTGTGTGCGCACCCGCCTCTCGCTTGCTATCGCTCTCCCTACCAAAAGAGTGCCCGCCGCAAAAAGACCGGCTCCTGGCATGTCCCCCCTTTCCCCGGAAAATAGTTGGGGGGGCTTATTTTCTGGGGGGGGGGCTTATTTCAATTCATGTCCTGAAAAGGCCTGTTGGCCTTATTATCGGGACATGTCTTATTATCGGGGAAACACGGTAAATACCTATGCTTTTTCATGTAGACACCTATAACATTTGCTACAGTGAGATTAAGACAATTTTTCCTTGGTGTGAAAGTCTATAATAGGGGAATATAGGATTATACAACCATTTTTATATTAGCTTTGCGGTAAGCTTTCTTTATATTAAATTTTATTGTAAGATAAAAATACAAAAGAAAATAAATGTTAGAAAACAGAGAAAAAGAACAAAGCATTTATTTCCCAAGCATTAAGGATGTCAAAGTTTATATCATGCCATTGATAATTATTTTGCCATAACAAACCTTTTTTAAATACAAATAATTACAAATTATAAACAAAAATAGAAAATGTTTGTTTTCTCAAACGTAATTTCATTTAATGCAGTTTGAAAAATTAATATTCCAAATATAATTTAACATACAATATATAACATAGGTTCGCCATCACTGCTCTAATAGAATCTTATTTCAGTTTCTGGAAAGTTTACAGCATACCCAAATTTTTAAACAAAATATTGGTATTACATGTCTCAAACTATGTAAACTTTAAGATCAAAACCAAGATAAATAGCAGAAAACAACCACACTTTAAATCTTAGCAATGTGATAGTTATGCTTGTGTTATTTCTGTGTTGTTACACTCACCCCGTTCCTGCCTGTATGTGCACTTACGGAGCTAAAACTTACAGAGTAAGCAAAAGGGATGATCACTGAGAGAATATGAGCCTAATGACTACATGATCCTGTCATGTTATCAAGTAGTTAAAGAGAGGATGGGTAAATCCTCTCTTTAACTACTTTAACACTTTCTAAGGCTAATGTGTAAGTTAGTTAATATGAATCTGGTGTGTATCTGTCTCTATGTATGTATGTATGTATGTATGTATGTATGTATGTATGTATGTATGTATCTATCTATCTATCTATCTATCTATCTATCTATCTATCTATCTATCTATCTATCTATCTATCTATCATCTGATTTTTTTTTACCTTTCTTTAGATAAGAAATGCAGAAACAAATCAGTGTCTAGATAATATGGCACGAAAAGAAAATGAAAAAGTTGGAATTTTTAATTGCCATGGAATGGGTGGTAATCAGGTAATAATAATTTTTTGTTTTCATTATATTTTGAGCAGTAAATAATTTAACACATATATTTAAAATCTCTATTCTTATTGGCCTGGTCTCATAATTAATCAATAATGGAGCTTATGTTGAAGAATCATAATTCCATTTTATGGACAATCAGCATCGGATCAGCTTTAAGCTAGTCACTGGTATGAATTTCCATGGGTGGTGGTTAGATTAAAGATTGTATCACAAATTAATTCAATTTTTTTCCAGAGTTAATTTAGCAGCATTGTTGCCTTCTCTTGAAGCCCTGAGTGATTTATGGAATATGAAAACACTGGGCATTTAGCCAATATTTTTGTGGCACTTTCAGCAAGATAACCCATGTAAGCCTGCTTCTTGTGTGAAACAACTTTTTATATTTTAAATACACCCATGCCCCCACATACTATTGCGTCATTAATATTTAAATCAATTTACTTGCCAGGGGAAGTTTACCATATCAGATAAGTAAATGCAGTTCAGATTTCAGCTATCTGAATCCCAATTAATAGCCATCATTTCTAGTAGCAATTGTCATCTCTAATGTCAGTACAGACACTGCTAAAAAATTTCCCACTTTGCACACTTTGTTAATGTTATGTACTATTTTTGTTTAGAGTGAGTAAACATAATGTAATACATTACAACAGCACAATTGTACTAATAGAATTATATTTTTAATATAATATAAGAAAAAGTAAATCTAGACAAACTTGGGAAATTTGAAAAATATTATTTTATTGCCACTGAAAATTTCATAAATGCCATTGTTTAGGAAACCTTTTAAGTGGCAAAAAAGGAAATTCATTTGGCTGATGTTTTCCAAATATTTCATTAGGAGGAGCTTTTGTACTCAGATTTTATAATGAACTATCATTGCTGTAATCAAATGTGGTTTTCTCTCAAGGTTTTCTCATACACAGCTAACAAGGAGATCCGAACAGATGATTTGTGCTTAGATGTCTCCAAACTTAATGGTCCAGTCACAATGCTCAAATGCCATCACTTAAAAGGCAATCAGCTTTGGGAATATGATCCAGTGGTATGTGTATTTATGACCCCAAACTCTTTTCTCAAATATCTGGTTATAAATAGAAAATTGAAGGAAAACATTGTTTTTGAAAGACTTTCTATCAATTTATTTCACAGTATCATGATTGTGTCAATTTATTTCATAGCATCATGTGATTGCCATTTACAGCCTTCCTTGTTGGCTTCCCACCAAGTCAGTGAGGAAGTAGATCACAAGTCACTCTTGTAAGATGTTCTCCCTCCTGTCGCTTTTTCTCCTGAGGAGCCCCCAGATAGTAGGGCGAGTATAGGATCCAGGCAGGTGGCTGCTTATTCACCCACATTTGTACCAGCCTATTGACATCCATTCCTCACCTGCCTTCTGGGCTATAACACTCCTACCTCTCCACCAGGCCCAACTATCATGCTCGCCCAAGCTTACTTGCTTGCCAGCCTGCTTGCAAGAGATTTAAAGAGGGGCTTTTCATGATTAGGATTTGCAATTTCCTCTCAGGTTTCCCATTGATTTTGCTTGTTGGAACCCAGCAGGATGACATAAATTGTAGTCAAATAAGTCCTTGCTTGATAGTCCACAATTTTTGCTTAACAATGGCAATAGGGTCTGCAGAAGTTACAATAACTAAGTGATGCAGTAATGTGACATTGCATTTTACAACTGCATCACTTAGCAATGGAAATTCCAATCTCATTTACAGAATATAGAACATAGAATCATAGGACTGGAAGGGATCACAGGAACCCATGCTCAAGGCAAGAGACATTATACTATCCCAGTCAAATGGTCATCCAATTTTTTCTTGAAAACCTTCAATGATAGAGCACCCACAACACCAGGAAGCAAGCTGTTCCATTTGAAAGTACTTTCATTATCAGGAAATTTCTCCTTAGTTCCAGATATGATCTCTCTGTAACAACCTTCCAACTGTAGCTTCTTGTCTTGCCCTCAGATGCTTTACAGAATAAGTCAACCCCCTTGTCTCTGTGACTTCCCTTCATGTAATCTCTCTTCCTTCTCTTCAGTGGCCTAGACATACCTAGTTTCCTTAATCATTCCATCATATGATTTAATCTCCAAATCTCTTATCATCTTTGTTGCTCTTCTCTGCACTTTTTCTAGGGCCTCAGCGTCTTTTTTGTATCATGGTGACATGTATCCTTACAATTTATATTGACTGGTTCTTAATATGATTGCTTATTTGTACCCGGACTATCATTACTTCTTGATGAACATATCTTTTCTTTTATGTACACTGAGAGCATATGCACCAAGACAAATTCCTTGTGTGTCCAATCATACTTGGCCAATTTAAAAAAATCAATTCTAAAACTGTACACACCTACTCTAAGTACGACCTCATTAGTGCAGTATAGAACATACTATCACTTCTCATTATCTTGATGTGCCCTCTGTTGATGCAGCCTAAAAATGCATTGGCTTTTCTGGAAGCTGCAGCACTTGCTGGTTCATACTTAAGTGGTAGTCTACTAGATTCCTCTCACAACTGAAATTATTGAACTAGGTACCACCTATTCTATATATATGCATTTCTTTTTTCCTGCCTTACTTTTCACCACTGAATTGCATCTTGAATAGGGCCCAATGCTCAATTCTTTCAAGATCCTTCTGAATCTTCAATCTATCTTCCAAAATGTTAGCAATTCCCCCCAGGTTGTTGTTGTCTGCAGATTTGATGAGCTCCCCTTCTATTCCTCATCTAGATCATTTATGAAGATATTGAAGAGCACTAGGCCCAAGGCAGAACCTCTCTCTATGTAGTTGTAGATCTGCTGAGTGCTACATGTGGAATGCAGTTGCAGTCAATTGTGATTCCATCTGGTGATGGTACTGTCTATTTTACATTGTTCTGTCTTACCAAGGAGTAGACTGGTCTATGTTGTCAAATGCCTTACTGAAGTCCAAATGTACTATATTCACAGCATTTTCTTTGTTAGCTAATTTAGTCACTACCAAAGAAGTGTTCCCAAAGTCTTGCCATCTTCTTCCATTAGTGGACCTAATGAGTTAATGGGATCTCAGAGGCTTGTCCTATGCTATATAGAATTAAGAATCTTATATGCAGCAAACTCAGTGAACACTACCTGACAATTCTAGGAGACTACCAGCAAATTTCAAAAGTTTTGTTTCAGCAACATTAGTACCTCTCATTCACTTACTCTTTCAAGTGTTACATATAAAAGACCCTTCTTACCCATGGCTAGGTGATACCAAATGGTATGATAGCCCTTGTACTATTCTTTTTCAGTTGAATCCTAAGGGAATGGAAGGTAAGATTTCAAACTTTTATTTCTTCTAGCTCTCTCTTATAAACAATGCTGAATTATATCAGCTTGATTGCTGACTTACCCAACATCACACATTTGTTATATCTGTAGAGATTCTCAGTCATCCAGGTCATAGTTGTCTCAAAAGTATTTTTTCAAAAGACTGGACTGTTTTTTAAAATCTTTTGCTTATCATCCAAGAAGCTTCATCAGTTTTGATGCCAGGGAGGAGGATAGGTAATGACAATTGAGACTGAATGGTGGGGGATGGAAGGATAGTTCTGACCGGATGGTGGGGTGGGGGAAAAGGAAGGATTGTATTTCTTCGCAGTCATCTGGCCGTTAACACTCCCCGAGAGCTCTAGAGCAGAGGTCCTCAACCCCGGTCCATGGACCGGCACCGGGCCGCGGCATGCCAGTAACCGGTCCGTGCAAACAGGTGAAGCCCCATCCAAGGAATGCAGGCAGCAGGCAAAACCACGCCCCCTCCGGTCTACTGAAAAGCCTCCCTCCAGAGAACCCGGTCCCTGGTGCCAAAAAGGTTGGGGGCTGCTGCTCTAGAGGACACTGGGGAGTTTATTATTTGTTATGATCATTCATCAATATCTGATAGTTATCAGATAATCTGATGATTATTCCATAAATAAGGGAAAACAAACTTGATACAAAAATTTTCTCAATTCTCCGTTCCTTCACAATGTCTAACCATAAGAGACTGTGTTGTATTTAATGGTATCTTAATTATTTGATCTTATTTAGAAATGTTGGGTTAACACATTTTCTCTCTGTCTCTGTCTTTCTGTGTCTTTGTCTCTGTCTCTGTCTCTCTCTCTCTCTCTCTCCTCCCCCCCTCCACTTCTTTCATTCTCCACACATGCAATAAAGAAATTAATCCTGTTACATGTGAACAGTAACCAGTGCCTGGATAAAGCCACTGAAGAAGACAGCCAAGTGCCCAGTATCAAGGACTGTAATGGTGGCCGTTCACAGCAATGGCTTCTTCGTAATATCACCCTTCCAGAAATATTCTGAAGGGTTTCTAAGACAAGGTTTGACTGGACTACCTCAGCTAGTGCATTTGCTATATTATGTACCAAGCAAAGGCTGCAAGTTGTTTGATCACTGGAACAATCAGTTCTAAAGTTCTGAGAGCTGTGAACCAGCCATCCTGGTGTTGAAACATGGAGCTAACTAAAGGAGTACTTGTAATGCTTAATGCACTAATGTTTACAAGAAATCATTTTGTAGAACACATGGACAGTGGAAATGTAATCGAGGAAATATGCTCTCTGGAGAACAGCACAGCTTACTTTGCTTGTATATCAGCAACCTCCCAAAATGCTGTTAGAAATATTCCTAAGATGTTTGTGCAAAGTTCAATTTTTATCCAAAGGTCATATAAAAATATAAATGGGACAGATTAAAAATAAAAGAGAAAAATCATTCATACAAAAATGTATAAAGCAGGATTTAGAAAAGAAAATCAGAACTGTTAAAACTTATAATTCCAAACATCAAATGTAAATAAATAATTTGATCTCAGTGGAAAAAAGGTGACCAAGAAAAATAGCAACTTTTTATTCAATTGCGTGCTGATCCATTAATTTTTTTCTTACAGTACAGGACTTGAACTTGTTTTAAGAAAAATCAAAATTTAGCATAAGTAAAATTAGCACTCTAAATGTTGGATTAAATTTAGAAACTTTTGATTTTGTTTTGTAGTTTTTCCAAACTTGTTGCTCCTTTTTCCCAAGTATCTCAAAAATGTTTTTTACTTGTTTGTGTTTGATTTGCTACTTAAGTTAAAAGTATGTGAGCTATCTTTGATCTGAGACGAATTTATTTGTGTATTTTAAATTTCTTAACTGATTATGTTTTATGACCAAGTCTCCTAATACTGGGTTATAATTTCTTTACAGCAATAAGTATTTCATTCCTCAATTCAATTCACCAGAGCCTGCAGAAATAACTTATTCAGGTAATAAATAGCTGGCATCTGATGTTTCCTTAAAGCATATTTCCATTCAATATTACGATATCATTCATATTTTTGAAATGTAATGTTCTACTTTTTTCTAATAAAATCAAGGGAAAATATTAAATAACTTTCTTTATTAAAAGTGATAAACTGTAAAAGTGCTATGCTCCCTCCTCCAATTCTGATACTGGCCAAAAATCATATCAAATTAAATCTTACTAATCTCACAGTGTACCTTTCCAGCATATCTGGAAGGGGCCTACTTGCACTGCTGACCATGTAGCTATAACACATAACATTCTAAGGAGTGTGAATTTTTTTTAAAATTTTGATGTTCCCAATTCCAACCCTGTACCTCATCATCTGTCTCTTACAAAGCCTCCTCCACTTGGGCATGCATAATATTGTGGTTACCCCATCATAATACTCTGGTCATCCCATCATTTTCTTGGCACTATCAACCAATTGAGTTCTTTTTTTTAATCCTGGAAATTGTGAACTAGCCAGCTGTTTAATGATCAGTAGATGGCAACAAAGAATTAATGATTTCATATGTCTATGTTGCCATCTGGTGTTCATCTGGATATGTGCAGCCAACATGTAGCTGAGAACTGGAATTTGAGAAAGGGATCTTTGGGGATCAGCATGGAAATTGAAAATCACATAGAACATAATATGAGGAGGAGAAGAAGAAATGAACCAGGACTTTCATGGAGTACTCAAGCAGGGCTACTAAAAGGTAATTCCCAACCCCACAGGCTATGATTCGTTCAGTTACTTTTTACATACATTAAGCCAGGCATCAGCCAGTCAATTTGTATGGGTTTACGCATAGTTTAGTAGATAATTTGTGGCCAGGGGAACCTTTGCACAAATCAATCTTGTGCACCAATTGCAAGTATTTCTGGACTTGGAGGCCTAGTTCACAGCCACAAAATTGAGTCTTAGTCACTTCCATTTTACTTGTTTACTGCTTCCATTTTACTTGTTTAATGCAGTGTGGTCCATGTGGGCCTGCCCTTGAAGACTATCCAGAACCTGAATACAGTGGCACACACAATCTGGGGTATCAGGCAGTTCACTTGAGTAACACCATTGCTGTGAAAGGTACACTGGCTTCCAGTTACTTTCTAGGAGCAATTCAACATATTGGTTATCACCTATTAAAGCCCTGCATGGCCTAGAGCCAGGTTACTTAAGGGATCACCTCTCCTTGTGGATATCTGCCCATGTTACGAGGCTAGATAGAATTGGTGCATTGCAGGTCTCCTCCTTTAAATATTGCCATCTGATGGAACCTCAGAGCCCTGTCTTCTGGGTGGCTGTCCCAATTCTTTGTAATAGCCTTCCATTGAAAATCAGAAGAACACCTACCCTTTTAGTCTTCTGGAAGACTGAAGAGTTGGGTCTTCTCCCAAGCATTGGGCGGGGAGGGGGTATTGAGTTGTGAGAATGGTTGGTCTGGTGTCTGGTGGTGAGAAGGCTTCTTTTTAACTATGTTTATGGATCGTTTCGAGCAGCCTAAAGTCATTGTATGAGATTGGGGGTCATATTTGTCCTGTAAATAAATGAGAAGTCATTTTATCTGCAAGAAAACATTTTAATCTGGATGTTAGTATTCTAGGAAATTAATGTATGTGCAGAAATTTTTGACTTCCCTTGTTATATGAAAGGATTCTCTAATAAAGAATATGGGGGAGCAAGGCTTCAGCTGAACCATGTACAAGCAAAAGGAAATAATTATGAATAGTAAGAATTAAGCTGAAAACATAAACAAAAGAAGTGTTTTTTTATTAGTGTCCATTAATCTTATATTGTGCAAGTGTATATGCTTTTTAAATATGCTTTTAATCTTTATCCAGACAAGATGGACAGCACATAAATTTAATAAATAAAATGTTCTTGGGCACTAGCATTTAAAAAAAACTAATTAATGTATTTTAGAAGAGAAATTAGTGCTATTCTACTATTTTACAGAAGCATGAGAGTCATGTACATATATCAGAAAACAATGTAAGGACAAATGTTATGCCCATAGCAATAGAGATAACATATGCCAATTAGAATGTGAGAAATTAGGCTGTTCCTTAATATGAAAATAAAACTTAACAATTCTAGAACTAGGCATGCACAGACTAGTTATTTACACCTTATTATAAAATGGCTTTCCACTTCTTGCAGTTAGCAATGCTTTTCCCTTATGTGTTAAATAAGGCACTTGAACTCGATTTATAGTGTCTGGTGTTTTGACAGAGCAAGGAATGAACTATAGAGAAGAAATTCTTCCAACAATATCAACAGGGTGCTAATGGTCCCTATAGTTGATATAAAAATCTACACACTTGGACCAGCTTCCCACACATCACCCTCCTGGCTGGAGCTTGAAAAGTGGAGATATTTGGTCTAAGCATAGGTGTGGCAGATGAGCTCTACTTTACCTCACCAGATCTGGTATTTTTCGCTGTTGAAGGTGTCCTCGCCAGTGATGTTCCACAGGGTGATCTCCCACGTCAGGATCTTCTCCAGGTTGGCAACATCAAATATAGCCCCAGTTTTGTGAACTCTCTCCTCCAACTCTTGTATTGTGGGGATGAGCCTCTGGTCTCTCAGAGCACCTTCAAAGTGTTCCACTATTCTCTGGGCAATGCAGTCATCATCCTGCATGGGGGCCAAGTTACCGGGGTCTGGTGTCTAAGGGGGTAGAAGCCATAGATGACCTCAGTGACAGGATAGCTGTTTTTGGTGTAGAATATTTGCTCAACGCCAGTCAGTGCACCTGACTTGGTGTCTTGAGAGACCTCAACGATACCCTGTCCCTTATATCAGATCTGCCATCACACCGCTTCACCTTTGCTTTGCATTGATGGCATCCTGCCATAAAAAAGGGGGAGGGCGAATGGAGAGGAAACACTCATAAAGGGATGGCAGGAACCAGAGATGCCAATCTGAAACAACAGATGAGAGATCCAAGGACATAAACATGAGAGTGGAATGCAAACACTCACCAAAACATTGGGACTGTTAATCAAAACATCTAATTCAAATACTATTGGATACTGAACAGATGACCAAGGGGGAAAGGACCTGGGAGAAAGTTTACATCAGAATATTCGGATCTGACTTTGCTTACATTGTAACCACTTGGTTTTAGTAAAAGTATAACTTTTCTCTACTAATGGATCAAGGGCTGACATTAAACCAGGGCTGCAATAGTGGCCCAACCAGACATCCATATCTACTGTGGGGTCCGTACATGGAATGTCCATCCATGAAAGCAAGCAGGAGGAGATGGAGAACTGGAAAGAAGTTGCTTCGAGGTCCAGGCGCGGTAAAGACTACCCTGGACTGGAAGAGTAGGTAGAGATCCTGGGGGAACCAGTCAAAACCCTGATGGTTGATAAGAACAGGAAGAATGACTGGGAAGAGAAACCCGTGGACTAACCTTTACCTGGGGAAGCCCAGGACGATGACCACAGGCACCACCAGCCGAGGAAGAGTGTGAGGTAATTGGAGGCAAGCCCCACAGTGTCATCTTTGAACAAGCCATTGACTTCCTGAGGCTCGCTTTCAACCGGCACCAGGCCGGAGAAGCGCAAGAAGGGCCATCACCATCATCAAGCCAGCTGACCAATGCAGCAACCACAACAACTGCAGATCCAGTCTCCGCACCACCAGCTTCACCGCAGCAACTAAAAGTGGCTGCAGTAGTGCAGCCACCACCAGCTTAGGCTGCCCTTCCATGGAAGAAAGAATGCAGGCCACCAGCCCTGGAGGTGAAATTTAACAGTGACCCAAAATTTTTCCTAACTCAGGTGTGAACCTACATGCAGTGTATGGGTCCGACCTGCCAACCAACCGGGCTAAACTAAGTATTGTCATCAAGGCATTACAGGGCAAAGCAGTAGAGTAGATTGTGGTCCTCCATGATGATGATGCAGCAGAGCTGCACAACTTTGATAGATTCATGACAGCCCTAAGGAAATGCTTCGAAGACCTCTTCACCAATCAAAAAGCCAGAACGAGAATCAAAACTCTAAGACAGGGCAGGTGACCTGTCACTGTCTATATTCAAGAGTTCTGGAGCCTGGCCTATTGTCAGTGTATAAGGGTTAATGAATTGGAATAGACATGGTAACAGGTCAGCCAATGGGGACTGTTTGGTGACCCAGACGGCTCAGAGCTTAGGCATAGCTTAGGTTCACTGATCTGTATATATATGAGTGCTTCTGTGATTCTATAGCTTCTGTGATTATTGATTCTGTACTTCTGGATTCTGAGTTCTGCTTCTGGCTTCTGCTGTATGGTATTGTATATAAAGAAGTTTCTTATATAAATGAATCCTGCTGAGTTATTTACTTGTGTGCTGGTTGGATTGCTGCAAATTCTAACATCTATGAGCTATTTGATTGGCCAAATTGATTGAAAATGCTAATCGAGTGATTCCAAAAGGGCCTGAGCAATGAGATCTACACCTGCCTCTACAGAGGCGCAGCACGAACCCTCCATGAGTAGTACATTCTAATCAATGAAGTAGAAATAGACCTTGCCAGATACTATGGCCACACCAGTCAATAACAACGATGATCCTTTCCCACAGAAAAGAAGGAAGTCCCAAAGCTGGGAAGAGGAGAACAGAGCCCACACCATTACTCCAATAGTTATTTTCGCTGCAGTAAGGAAGGCCATAGGGCAGCCAACTGCTGAACACCTAGCCCTGCACAGCGAGGAAGCAAGGGTCCCACAAAACCACAAGAAAGAGCCCTAAAGGGAGTAGAAGTCATTGAGTGTACCCCAACCTCTAGCAATGGTGGAACTCTGATCAAACACTCCAACACGGAGGCAGACAGTGACAGTGGGCTGGACGATAACCCTTTGGTAAGTCGCCCCATAATACTCATTAAAATACTATAATAATATCAATCAAATTAACTGTTGCTTCCTTGGGGCATAAAGAATTTGATTGCATTATCGGACTTAGGCTGAAGTCACTCTTGGCATAGTGGAAAAACTGGGGCTGTGGCTAAGGAAACTAAAAGTCCCTATGGCATTCTACCAGCTAGATGGTTCAGAAGCAAGAGAGCCCCCACAGCTATAAAATAGGGTTTTTACTTCATCTTTAAATATGAAAATGGGGGCCCAAGAAGAAACCCTAGGTTTATAGTGGCTCTAGGTATGGACAGACCCATAGTGTTGAGCTTACCATGGCTGTTAAAGTGGAATCCCTCCATAATTTGGAGGAGTTGTATATTAAAAATTAGACAGAGTTCAGCTGAGGGAGAACTGAAAAGAAAGTTGAACTCACAGCACCACATGCTTCCAATTAAGAAAGTGAAAGTGAAATTGCTGCAGCAGTGCGTGAACAAAGGCAGACCCTCAAATCCCCAAAGAGTACTTGAAAGGAACTCTGAAAGGAACCCCTCATCACCCCACAGATTGCTCTATAGAAATAGTACCACCGGACATACCATATTACCTATGAAATTGAATTCTATGATCCCAAGAGAATTAGATGAGCTCTGAGCTTTTATAGACAAGAATTTGGCACGGGGCTTCATCTAACGCAAACAATCACGCCTGGCAACATCTGTATTATTCCGGGAGAAAAAAGATGGATCCCTCTGCTTGTACATAGATTACCATGGGCTAAATGCCATCTGCGTTGAGAACATCTACCCCCTACCACTGATGAAGGACATATTCGCACTCCTGGTGAAAGTAAATGTTTTCACCAAATTAGACCTAAGAGAGTCATGTAACCAAGTACACATTAAGGAGGGGGATGAGTGGAAAACAGCCTTCAATTGTCCATTAGTTCAGTTTCACATTCTGTCCTTCAGGCTACAAGGACCACCTATAGCAGTGATGGCGAACCTATGGCACGCGTGCCACAGGTGGCACGCGGAGCCATATCTGCTGGCACGCGAGCCGTTGCCATAGCTCAGCTCCAGTGCGCATGTGCGTGCTGGCCAGCTGATTTTCAGCTCGCACGGAGGCTCTGGAAGGGCATTTTCAGCTTCCGGAGGGCCTCTGGGGGAACGGGGGAGGGCATTTTTGCCCTCCCCAGACTCCAGGGAAGCCTCTGAAGCCTGGGGAGGGAAAAAACAGGTCTACCGGGCCCACCAGAAGTTGGGAAATGGGCTGTTTCTGGCCTCCAGAGGGCCTTCGTGGGGCAGGGGAGGCGGTTTTTGCCTTCCCCAGGCATTGAATTATGGGTGTGGGCACTTGCGCATGCGCGATAGTGCGCGCACACGTGCTTTTGGCACCCGAGGAAAAAAAGGTTCGCCATCACTGACCTATAGTCTTCATGCAATTAATTAATGAGGTCCTACATGAACATTTATACAAAGGGGTCCTCGTTTACTTAGATGATATTTTGATTTACAGTGAGACCATGGACGAACATGTGGGACTGATCAAAGTAGTGCTGAAAAAACTGCCAAATGGCTATTTGCAAAACTCTCCAAGTGCGAGTTCCACAAGGACAAAATTGACTACAGGTAATCCCCTGGATACGAGGGTTCCTTCAGCGAATTTTCACCAGAATGAATGTATTCAGAAAGGGTACTTACGTTAGAAATTCAAAACTGCGATTAAAAACAGGCTTCTGTAGCCAGGTGACTTGGATTCAGTCACTGTTGCAGCGGCTCGCTGAACCCAATAATGTTCGATAACACTTTTTTTTTCATCCCGTTGTTGTCTGCTTTTGGAAGAAATATCAATCTAGTTCAATTCCAAGCTGGAGAAAGACACTGGAAACATGGAGGCTGATTGGAAAGAAAGTTGCTGAACAGAACCAACAGCAGGCTGGGTCAGCTGACAAAATGGAGTTGAGAGTGGGGTTTTTTTTATACCTCTTTGGGCTTTGTATTTGAGTTTCCTGTTCCTGTGCAAGAACATATCCTTTCCATTGGTTGTTGTCAGATTCCTATGGGGTTATGTAGGGGTCATAGCTGGCTCTATAGGCAAAAGAGGAAATACAAATTCTAGGTGCTTGTCTTAGCTAATATGGTCAACCTCTGGCTTAATGGCTTTCATCCTGTGTTGGATCTTGGGTGAGGGGCTGCTTTTAATCCTATCATTCTGCTTTTGTTAGCTGTCAATCTTTGCTGCAAGCAGTTTCAAAATATCCTGTCTTGAATGGATTTCTTCCTGCAGTATTTGCTTTGCTTATGAATAGAGCCATCTAGATAGTTGGCTGCTTCTTTCAATAAGCTCTATAATTCTTAAGTACTGGCATCTGCTGTGGGCTATTAAGAGTGGGGACTGCTTTCTGCCTCTAAAACATGTTTCTCCATTTATCTCTTTGGGGAAATATAATATTCTGCCTTCTTAATATTCCTCAAAATATTTCATTCTTCAGGGTGGGGGCTTCCCACACTGCCCAATTATCAGTCAGCTACATGTTTTTTCTAGTAACCATCTTCACTGCTTACAGCTTGTAAGCAATCTATTATAGCAGAGATATTTCTATGATTAATTAAATTAAATTAAATCCACAGTTACTCCACAATTAGGGATTTGGTATAGTATTTATATAATAAACATGATGGAACATATGAGAAATGTCAAAAGACATTTTGGGATCCGTCATCATTCAGATGTTCAGGCTGGAAAGAAGCCTTGTGATACAGCTACCCTTGAGGATGCCCCATACACATATGTTTTTGTTCATTAAATTGCAAAAATTACAGTGGACTATAGAAATGACATGCCATTTCTCAATCCCCATTATACAGATTCTATTGTACCTGAGCTGAGTTGCCATGGTGTCCTTAATGAAATTAATACATTTATTAATTTATTATTTATTATTAATAAATTAATAATTAAAAAACACCGTGTGATCTTGATTGGAATAGTAGTCGACCAAGTTATGGATAAACACAAAACTAAATTGTTCAGTCTTGCTTGGGAGAATAGTAATCCACCAATTGAATTTGGGTACTATAATCAGGATCACTTTTTTTGCAAAAGTTTTTTATTTTTTTCTTTACAACTCCATTTATATATAAGGTGACTAGACGTCCCGATTTTGGCGGGATAGACCCGCTTTTTAATGATTTGTCCCGCGTCCCGCCCGTCCTCTAAAAAGTCCCGATTTTTGGAAAGAATGCACGACTAGGGCATTCTTTCCAAAAATCGGCCTGAAAGGGGGGCGTGCGAGATTGGGGGGGGGAGTTAAAACTCCGGGAAGGCAGCCATGTCGGGCTCCGTGGTGGCCAAATCGTGGCGCATGCGCCAAATGTCACGCATTGGATGATTGCAAGTGGCGCATTGCAATCATCCAATGGACAGGAAATGTGACGCTTTTCTGCCCGGCGAGCGGGACTGCAGCGCGCGCCGAAGGAAAGCCGGAAGACAGCGCCGAGCGCCCAAGGCTCTCCAGGCAGCGGCAGGCGACAGCGGGCGCCGGCCGAGTCCTCTCACGGGCAGCCGCGCCGACCCTGTCTCCACCGAGGAGGAGAGGGAAAGGGAAGCGTCCCCTGCCGTCCCGTCCGAGAGCCGCCGAGGGCTAAATCGCCGCCTTTCTCCTCCTCCTCCTCCTCCCCCGGCTGGGCTGATGGCTGCCCGTCTTCCAGGAGCCTCGGTAGGTTGGTGGCTGCTGGATCTTCTTCAGCCAGCCCTCTCCACAGCCACGAAGGAACAAAGAAAGGAAGGAGGAAGTTGTAGTCGTCGTCCGGCACCGCCGCCTTCGCCATGGCTGGACACGCCGCTGCTGCCCTGCGGGTGAGGCGGTGGCGGCGGTCGGGGCTCACCTGCGAGGCAGGCGCCGGCAGGATTAACGCGCATGGGAGGGAAGGAGAGCGCGCTACTGCCACCGCTGAAACTTCCAAGCCGGGCGGGAGCTCAAAAACGCCCGCTGCTGCATCCCTGCCATTCTCCCTGCCATTCAAGCGGCCGAAGGAGCCCCGGAGCGCCGACGTTGCCCTCCGTCTCGGTCTCCTGCCGCCACCGCCAGCTGCAGCCTTCCCAGCAGGTGGGCGCGCGTGGAAGGGGTCGCGGAGCAGAGGCGCCCGGCGGTTTAAGGCAAGAGGCGGGCGGGAGATGCGGGCAGGAGCTTGCTTCCGCCGATGCCACTTCTGGCATCCCTGCGCCTCTCGCACCGCTCGCCGGGTGTCTCTGCTCCGCGATCCCTCCCCTGTGCGCCCACCTGCTGGGAAGGCTGCAGCTGGCGGTGGCGGCAGGAGACCAAGAAGGAGGGCAGCTGCAGCCTTCCCAGCAGGTGGGCGCGCAGGGGAGGGATCGCGGAGCAGAGACACCCGGCGAGCGGTGCGAGAGGCGCAGGGATGCCAGAAGTGGCATCGGCGGAAGCAAGCTCCTGCCCGCATCTCCCGCCCGCCTCTTGCCTTAAACCGCCGGGCGCCTCTGCTCCGCGACCCCTTCCACGCGCGCCCACCTGCTGGGAAGGCTGCAGCTGGCGGTGGCGGCAGGAGACCGAGACGGAGGGCAACGTCGGCGCTCCGGGGCTCCTTCGGCCGCTTGAATGGCAGGGAGAATGGCAGGGATGCAGCAGCGGGCGTTTTTGAGCTCCCACCCAGCTTGGAAGTTTCAGTACCCGGCGTATAAGATGACCCCTGACTTTTGAAAAGATTTTCAAGGGGTAAAAAGTCGTCTTATACGCCGATACATACGGTAGATAGATAGATAGATAGATGATAGGTAGATAGATATGGATGGAGAGAGAGATAAAGAGATGGAAAGGGAGAGATGAGAGAGAGAAGATAGATAGATAGATAGATAGATAGATAGATAGATAGATAGATAGATAGATAGATAGATAGATAGATAGATAGATAGATAGATAGATAGATGATAGGTAGATATGGATGGAGAGAGAGAGATAAAGAGATGGAAAGGGAGAGATGAGAGAGAGAGAAGATAGATAGATAGATGATAGGTAGATATGGATGGAGAGAGAGAGATAAAGAGATGGAAAGGGAGAGATGAGAGAGAGAGAAGATAGATAGATAGATGATAGATAGGTAGGTAGGTAGGTAGATATGGATGGAGAGAGAGATAAAGAGATGGAAAGGGAGAGATGAGAGAGAGAAGATAGATAGATGATAGATAGATAGATAGATAGGTAGGTAGGTAGGTAGGTAGGTAGATAGATAGATAGATATGGATGGAGAGAGATAAAGAGATGGAAAGGGAGAGATGAGAGAGAGAAGATAGATAGATGATAGATAGATAGATAGATGATAGATAGATAGATAGATAGATAGATAGATAGATAGATAGATAGATAGATAGATAGATAGATGATAGGTAGGTAGATAGATAGATATGGATGGAGAGAGAGAGAAAGAGATGGAAAGGGAGAGATGAGAGGGAGAGAGAGAGTAGATAGATAGATAGATAGATAGATAGATAGATAGATAGATAGATAGATAGATAGATAGATAGATGATAGGTAGGTAGGTAGGTAGGTAGATAGATATGGATGGAGAGAGAGAGAGAAAGAGATGGAAAGGGAGAGATGAGAAGGAGAGAGAGTAGATAGATAGATAGATAGATAGATAGATAGATAGATAGATAGATAGATAGATAGATGATAAATAGTTAAATAGATAGACAGACAGACAGACAGACAGACAATATGGATGGAGAGAGCGAGATAAAGAGATGGAAAGGGAGAGATGAGAGGGAGGGGGAGAGAGAGAGAGAGAGAGAAAAGGGTTTTGTGGTTTCCAGTTCTCTGTCCTAATGACTGGCTGGGTGGGCGTGGCTAGGGGGGTCATGTGACTGGGTGGGCGTGAGTGATGTCAAGTTGGCCACGCCTACCCAGGTTTTGTGGCTCTCTGGTTTTTTTTCTGTGGGAAAGGGTCCAAATGGCTCTTTGAGTTTGCCCACCCCTGGTTTACTCAGATTGGCCAAGTTTACCCAGCCAAATCCCTCCAAGAACTAATAGCTGCATAAAAAAGAAAGAAAGAAAGAAAAAGAAAGAAAGAAAGAAAGAAAGAAAGAAAGAAAGAAAGAAAGAAAGAAAGAAAGAAAGAAAGAAAGAAAGAAAGAAAGAAAGAAAGAAAGAAAAGGCTGTATGGCTGCCCTGAGTCCTACGGGAGTGGGGCGGCATACAAAAACGACCAAAAATAAATAAATAAATAATTTTAAATCAGGAACCCACCCACCCCGGTCAATGGTGTCCCTCTTTACCAATGTTAAAATCTGGTCACCTTATTTATATATCAATACACACATACCTTAACCATATCTCAATAATATACATAGTTATACATTTTAATTCAGTCATTCCAAAAATCAATATCTTATTTTGCACCTATTTTTAACCACTATTCATCAGTCTGTTCTTTTTCTTTCCGTTACACTCCCCTCCCTCTATCTCCATCTCCTCCTCCTACCTTCTTACTCCTTCCCTCCCCCTCTACCTCTCTCCACTCCTTCTCCTCTCCCTCCTTCTACTTAATCAGGATCATTCTGATGAGGCAAATGAATCTGAATCTGAAAACGAGCAGGAGCAAACTTGAATTTTACGGAGCGGAGCCGGCGAGGCTCCGCTTCGCAATGCCAATGGATTGGAGCCCGTTTCTTTCTTTCTTTTTTTGGCTGAATTAGCTGGTGCACTCAGCTGGAATATGGGCTGGGGCGGTGGGGGTTGGAGTGGCCCCATATTGCTTGCTGCACGTAAACGTCCGTGAAAATTGGAGTTCGACTGCAATATGCTGCCGATACAGTTAGCCTGCTTCCCCTTCCTGGCTGGAACAAGGACCAGCAGGGAGGAGCGAAGGCTGGAGTTCAAAAAGCTGAGTCTGTTCAATACTCAGCTGATTCTTTTTCTTTCTTTTACATTAATTTGCATTAGGTTTTATCTTTTTGTTTCATAGAATCATAGGACTGGAAGGGACTTTGGAGGTCTTTCTAAGTCCAACCCCCTGCCCAAGAGAAGAATATTAAAAGTTTAAAATTAGTTTTAATAAAAATTATATAAAAATAATTAGAATAATGTGTTGCTGCTAGTGGTCACTGTGCTGCTTATGGCTGTGAAGAACAGAGCGGGCTAAGATCACCCGCATAAATCCTCGCCGGTCTTTTTCAGGAAAACGGTACCATGTTTGTTAGTCTATTAACAACGGAACGTTCATGCGGGCATTATTGTTCCCATCCGGTAACCGGAAAAAGGCCTAGGAATTATTTCCGGTTCCGTCACATATCAAGCTTATGCTGTTCTAACTTTTACGCTGCTTGGGCATCGTTGGTTTGCTTTCCCCCGAGAAGATGGGAAAATGCCGGTTCCTTAAATCTGCGGCTCGACATTTGGCGGGAACGTGCCCAGCCCAAGCGCGATTTTTGCTGTAAGGCTTTTTGTGCACCTGAGTTTCTCATTTCTACCTCTATAACGCTCATATCTGTTCCTGTCGCGGCTACCTCATTTTCGGGTTTGACTTAAATTTCGTGGTTTATAATCCTCGCTTATTCCCTCATTGTTCCTCATTCCTAATCTTTTTTCATTTGTCAGATTTAGAAGGCCGACTAATTAAAAATTAATTGAGCGACACGTAACGTTTAATAATAGTAAGATAAACAATAAAAAGAAAGAAAAGAGCGAGTTTTGTTCAGAAGAGAAAAATAAATTAACAAAAACAAACAAACCCACAACCTACTGATTACTTACATAGTTGGTGGTTATATACTAGAATGCGGAGTCGTTCAGTGTATATTAATTAAGTCATGTAAACAAATTAAAAGAGGACTGGTAACAATAAAGCCATCATAAAATAGGTCTCAGGATTCGATTTCTTTTGTCTTATTCATTTCAAAAAATTTAATTGTGTGCGGTTAATTTAATACATTTTAAGCAGGACCATATAAAATGTTTTGATAAATTAAAATGAATAAATAAATTCTAAACAGTTGGAAAGATGAAATTGGCAAACTCCTAAATGTTTATGAATATTCCATGTTCATTTTTTGTGTTTATATATTGCAGACATTCTCAGCTGAATTTTGCATTTCTGATTGTCAATATTCATGAAAATATACTAGTTTTACTTACAAGATCATTTTATAGTTGATAATTTTCAAATGACTATTGTTATCTTAGATGGAGATACCACAGTATATTGGAAACATAGTAATTACTATATTGATCTTTTAGCAATTTTCTGTTTTGGTTAGTATTTTAAAATGATTACTATTTTTTCATTTTTTAAATGTTTTGTTATTGATTTTGATTTGCTATAAATGTAATTTAATGAATGTAATTTAGTAAAAAGTTATGCAATATAAACATATACAACTCATTTCTTTTTTGTCATGTCTTCTCCACAGATGGACACTCAGCAACATAGAAGGTAATTGCACAGGAGTTGTGGTACACCATGGAGTCAGATTAAAAGCTTTTGAGATTCTTTTTCTGTTCCTTTCAAAAAATGGAATATATAAATTGCTTTCATTCTTAAATATGAAAATGAAATTTCTGTACTGTGGTCAGTAATTTTATTATTTAAAAAATGAATTGCAGAATATTTTCCTTTTGAATGCCCTTTTCATTTCCCCTCTAATTATGTTTGCATGCAGGTAAAAAAAGTGGGATGGGAAGTTATGATATGAACTGGCGTACCTAGATTATTAGGAGTAACATTTAATTCTCCAACTTTGTGTCTTCTCCATCTTTTTATCTTTATCTAATATTAGTGCACTGCTTAATTTGTAGGAAATCTGAACTCAGGGGGCTTGATTTCATTATTTATTTATTTATTTATTTATTTATTTATTTATTTATTTATTTATTTATTTATTATTTGTGAGACTTATATACTGCAAGCACTCTCTAAGCGGTTTACACTATTAAGCAATGTATATTTATATTGCCCCCAACAATCTGGGTCCTCATTTTTCCTACCTCGGATGGATGGAAGGCTGAGACAACCCTGAGCCGGTGAGATTTGAACAGCTGAACTGCTGATCACAGTCAGCTAAAATAGCCTGCAGTACTGCACTCTAACTGCTGCGCCACCTTGGCTCATTAAAACCCAGCAATGTGATTGGGGAGGTGCTGAGTGGAATTTTGTGTCAGAAGTTTGTTTTTTCAACATACTGAATAGTTAAACTGAAGAAATTTAATTTACCATATTCTACTAAATAATCACATAGTCTGATAAAATCACAAACCCACTCCTTGAAATCTCTTATCTCCTTAGCGATAACTGGCTTATTCTGTTACCACAAAATAACTGTTCTATAGAGTCTTTAAAAACTAACGCATTTATGATAGCCATTTTATTGGGTGAATTGAATTTTTTTCTCTTTTTTTAAAAAGAAGGATGTAATATAAATTATTAAATGACTAGTTAGCCTGGAAACTTAAGCTTGTGAATAATTTCATTTTTAATTATTCATAGATTAGTTTTTAAACTACCATATATCACAAATGTTTTGAACGAAGGTGGTGCTGTGGACATAGCCTATCTGGATTTTAGCAAACCGTTTGATACAGTTCCACATAAAGATCTCATTAAAAAGTTGTATAAGTTAAGACTTAACCATTGGGTGGATGGGAAGTTGGTTCAGAATAGATCCCAATTTTTGATTGTTAATGTGGGACTGTCTGAACAGAGACCAGTCACAAGTTCAGTGTTCTGTTCAAATGTGTTTGTAAGTCATATAACAGATTGCTGGGTAAGATTTGCCTTTTTGCCAATGACATGTAATAGAGATGACATTCCGGAGGGTATTTGTAACGTGGAAAACAATTTGACATTTCTAGAAAATTGGTAAAAAATGTGGAAACTGCAATTCAGTGTTTCTAAACGTAAGATCATGCACTTGTGAAAAAAGAATCATTTGGCAGGGTACAATATTGGGGGTACAGTGTTAAACAGAACACTAGGAAGAAAAAGATTTAGCTGATGATTGCAAAATGAGTTAACAGTGTAGCCAGGCAGTTGTGAAGGCAAACAAGATTCTGGGATGTATCACTAGAGGGATCACCAGAGGAAAAAGGAGGTCCTAATCCCACTATATAGCAGTTTAGGTAGACCCCATTTGGAATACTATTCTTAGTTCTGAGAACTCACTTAAAGATATAGATAGGATTGAATGAGTGCAGAGATGGCCAACAAAAATGATGCATGGTCTGAGGAACAAAACACTCCAAGCGACATTGGAAGAACTGAATAGGTGTAGCCTGGAGAACAGAAGGGAAAAGGGAAACCATATTGGAACTTTTATTTTTATTATTTTATTTGTTAAATTTATTTCCTGCTATCTCATTATGTGGCTTCTCTAGGTGGCTTAATATAATAAAAAGGAAGAAAATGAAAAAAGTGTAAACAGAACAGAAGTAAAATAAGAGAACAGTAATATAATGAAAAAGGAACACAAAAACAGAATCACAGAATAACAGAGTTGGAAGGGACCTTGTACGTCACCTAATCCAATCCCTTGCTCAAGCAGGAGACCCTTACAGTACCATGGAATAACAGAATTGGAAGGGACCTTGGTGGTCGTTCTAGTCCAACCCCCTGCTTAAGCAGGAGATGCTTACAGAATCAAAGAATCACAGGGTTGGAAGGGACCTTGTAGGTCATCTAGTCCAATCTGTTGCTCAAGCTTCTACCATCTGACAAGTGGTTGTCCAGTCTCTTTTTGAAAGAGACTGGAGAGTGATGAAGCACCCACAACTTCTGAAGGCACAGTCAGAAAATTTCTTATTTCTTGGTTAAATCTCTCCTTGATCAGTTTCCATCCATTGTTCCTTGCCTGGTTTTCGGGTGTATTCATATTGATGAATATAAAAGATGAATGGGTAGAGAGCAGGGAGGGGAGGTGGAGTCTGCCATCAATCCAGCAGCCATCTCCAGTGTGGAACTCCCCCATTTAGTCCCCAGGCCAACTGGCAGAGCTAAGTCTTCATGCTCTTCCAGAAGGATAGAAAGATGGGGGCAGATTTTATCTTAAATGATAAGATGTTCCAATGGGCGAGTGCTGCAGCAGAGAAGCCTTTTCTTCTGGATTTAGTTAATATGTGCTTTCTGAAAATAACTAAGTCTGAAAACCTTTGTACATTTTCTAACATATTAAACACCCATATATTGCCTCTGCCTCTGAAGATTTTCCCCCTCATATATTTAATAGTCAACTTCCCCTTTTATATATTTTCAGCATGAACTCTGGAGAGAGAGGGGTAATTCTGTGATATTTCTTTTTGTTTATGGAATTAGCTTTAAAAATGACAGGTTTGCTTCCATAAAGATGGGAAGTATTTTCAGTTGCTTTCATGCAGCTTAAGAGATTTTTTCAACCAGCAGGCAGCTGAGCAGCAGATTATTGTTCCAGGCAGTTCAGTTGGCGAGAAAAGGATGCAGGATATAGCAGTTGATAGTGTCCTTGGCTAGTATATGTGCATTTATGGCTTTCCTCTTGTTAATCCCCAGCTTAAAAACACTGAAATTTTAATTTGATTGTATTACAATATATTACTTTATAATTAAAATTCAGAGAACTTTACTATTATTCTTATTTTTAGGCAAAAAGGAACATCCTGTAAATCCGGTGTGCTGCTACTGTTTCCAATTTCTTTTTCCCAATAACTATAGAATACGTCTGTTGCCCAAAATGAAAATAACATCAAGGACAGAAAAAATACTTAATTTAGAAAAAAAAAACTACAGACTTAGTTTAAAGCAAACAAAGCTCTTGAGGAAGTACAAGGAATCAAAGAATGCCCTGGTAAGTTTAAACTTGATGCAATTTGCCTCATAGTAACAGAATAACAGGTTATTAATGCAATTGAAGAGTTATTAACTAAAGTATATTAAGAAAAGTATCGTATTTTTCGGAGTATAAGATGCACCTTTTTACCCCCCAAAAGAGGGTGAAAACTTGGGTGCGTCTTATACACCGAATGTAGCCCCAGCCACCCCCACCCTTTGGCCTCTGTCTTCCAGCAATTTATCTGCTTGCAGCAAACAGGGAAGAGCCTGTTAAGACAAGCAAGTCCTTAGCAGCTTCCCGACCCCCAGCTGATTTGCCACGTGCTAAAATGAAACTGAAACTAGCTGCAAAGAGGCAAATAGCTGAGAGAGACACACAGATTTTTATTTTCTGCTGAACTGGATGCAAGGGGGTAAGTGAATAACTATAAATGTCTGTAGAATGTTCAAATTATTAGACTTATTTTTTAAAGACTGCTTTATTATTTGCTTTGCTGACTGCTTTATTATTTGCTTTGATGGCTGTGGAATTCTGGGAGTTGAAATCCATAAGTCTTAAAGTTGCCAAGGTTGGAGACCCCTGTTCTAGACAACTTAAAAAATAAAGAAGCTTTTAAAAATAAATGCTTGCTCTGAAGAGGCCCAGTGCTACTGTATCTTCTTTTAAATAATAGAGAATAATGTATACTTCCAGAAATTTTAATTAATTTTAACAGCTCTGTACAAATATAGTCTGAAATGTAACAGTGTCCTGTTTACTATTAGAGTTAAATCCTGACTTATCTTAGAGTAGATCTATTTCAATAATTGGAAGGAGTTAGTGTGATTACATTTAAGAAAACTTTCTGGCATAATGTACATTTCTCCAATTCTTTGCTATTTCTATGGGTCAGGCACACATGCACAGAAATACACAGCAAACAGTGTATATCATATGGTATAACCCTGGTTTACCGAGGAGCTCCGGGAGATGAAACGCCACAAGAGACGTCTGCAGCGACGCTGGAGAGCCAGTAAAACCAAATCCGACCGAATACTTCTAAGAACTTTTATTAAGTCTTATCTAGTGGCGATAGGGGCGGCAAAACGAGTTCATTTTTCCGCTCTTATTGCATCCGCAGATTCTCGCCCAGCCATCTTGTTTAGGGTGACTCGCTCCCTCCTTGCCAAAGGGGGGAGCGAGCAACACTTACACGGTAGAGCTGAGAAATTTGCTCAGTTTCTGACAAATAAAGTCGCTCGGATCCGGTCGAATCTGGACTCCGGCTGGACAGAGTCCATTGAATTGACAGGGGCAAGTCTTAGTTCAGCGTTGTGGGAGGAGTTTGAGCCTGCTACTCCTGATGACGTGGACAAGGCTGTGGGTGCAGTGAGCTCTTCCACCTGTTTATTGGACCCGTGCCCCTCCTGGCTGGTTTCGGCCAGCAGAGAGGTGGCACGCGGCTGGATCCAGGCGGTGATCAATGCTTCTTTTAGGGAGGGATCCGTAGCGCAGCCTTTAAAGGTTGCGGTGGTGAGACCCCTCCTTAAGAAGCCTTCCCTGGATCCAGCAGATTTGAAGAACTTTCGTCCGGTCTCCATCTTACCTTTTATAGATAAGGTAGTTGAGAAGGTAGTAGCTTTTCAGCTTCTTCGGTTATTGGAGAAAACTGATCATCTAGATTCCTTACTGTAGCGCGGCTACAGTACAGAAACTGCCTTGGTCGCCCTGATCGATGATCTCTGGCGAGCCCGGGATGGGGGTTATTCTTCCATCCTGATGCTACTTGACCTCTCAACGGCTTTCGATACCATCGACCATGGTATCCTTCTGCATCGTCTCGGCGAGCTGGGAGTGGGAGGCACCGTTTTACGGTGGTTCTCCTCTTACCTCGCCGATAAGTGTTAACAGGAGGACAGAGGTCGTCTCCTAGGCCCCTGACCTGTGAGGTACCTCAGGGTTCGGTCCTCTTGCCCATCCTGTTTAACATTTACATGAAACCGCTGGGGGAGATCATCCGGAGACACGGGGTGAGTTTTCATCAGTATGCTGACGACACCCAGCTGTACATCTCCACCCCGTCTCAATTCAGGGAGGCAGTCGATGTAATGTGCCGATGCCTGGACGATGTCAGGATCTGGATGGGGAGGAACAGGCTCAAGCTCAACCCCAACAAGACTGAGTGGCTCTGGATATTGCCCCCTAAGGACTATGTCGACTATCCCTCCTTGGTTCTTGAGGGAGAAAAATTAACTCCCTCGGAACGGGTTCGCAATTTGGGAGTTCTCCTAGATCCACAGCTAAAATTAGACCAACATCTTACAGCTATGGCTAGGGGAGCTTTTGCACAGGTTCGCCTGGTGCACCAGTTGCGACCATACTTGGAGAAGGAGGCTCTACTCATGGTCACTCATGTCCTTGTCACCTCTCGATTGAACTACTGTAATGCGCTCTACATGGGGCTACCCTTGAAGCGTATCCGGAGACTTCAACTGGTGCAAAATGCGGCTGCGCGTGCTATGGTGGGTGTCTCAAGATACACTCCCGTAACACCCATACTCCGCCAGCTGCATTGGCTGCCCATTGGTCTCCGGGTGCAATTCAAGGTGTTGATCATCATCTTTAAAGCCCTACATGGCTTAGGACCAGGTTACCTCCGGGACCGCATCCTACCTCATACTTCTCTTCGACCGGTCAGGTCCTACAGAGTGGGTCTCCTCCAGGTCCCGTCAACCAAACAATGTCGGCTGGCGGGGCCTAGGGGGACGGCCTTCTCTTTGGGGGGCCCTGCTCTCTGGAACCAACTCCCCCCAGAGATACGAATTGTCCCCACCTTGCTGGCCTTCCGAAAAGCCGTTAAGACATGGCTCTTCCTGCAGGCGGGGTTTTGAGACAATTTACATCTTGGTCTCCCCCACGTTTGTTTGATTTTGTATGTTTCTTTTAAAATGTATTTTAAATTGTTATTAAATTATATTGTTTAGTTGTTCTTCAAATGTTGTACGCCGCCCTGAGTCCCCAGGGAGTAGGGCGGCATCTAAGAGCACTAAATAAATAAATAAATAAATCTGTGCTGTTTGCTGTTTGGCAAATTGCTTGGAGGCAGAGGCCTTTTTTCCTTGTTTTCCTCCCCCAAAACTAAGGTGCGTCTTATACTCCGAAAAATACGGTAAATTAATAGAAGCAACAAAAAGTCTTTTCCATTGTAGCATTATATGGTTGAATTGATAAACACTAACAGCATAATATAATTCATACAGCTTTAGGAATGTTCTCTATTTTCTTAACATAAATCCATATTTCTGACACAATAATTGGAGCAACTATTACCATAGAATATTGGATGTGATCTTTTGATATCCATCTAGTCTAATGTCCTCCCCACGGCAGGAATGTACCGACAGGAAAAAATGTTGGAAAGTAAAGGAGCCAAATTTTGGTGCCTTCTGACATAATGTTCCTGTTTTCCTGAAATGCAGTTGTGCAACTTCCACAGGAGACTGTGATGTGTTGGCATATATAAAGTTTGAAATATTATTTTCTTTACTTAAATGAATAAATAGTAATTATAAGGTTTTTTGGCAGAACTTTGTAGATTTGCAAAATATTTCTTGTGAATTCTTAGTCATTTTCATGAAATATTTAATTGTAGTACTAGTGTATATTAATGTCAAAGTAGAAATGAGCTTAATAGCATATGGACTTCCCTTGGCTTTTTAGCTAATTACCTGCAATTCGTGCAAAAAAACAACAAGGCATTATGGAATGAGTAGAGAGGAATACAGCTTAAAAACACCAAATTTGAAAATATCGTCAAACAGAAGTACACCTCTTATCCATAAGAACTCTGGATCCAAAAGAGGGAAATCATCATCAGGCCTCAGGTATTTATTTATTTATCAGATTTACATTCTGTGTCTTTTACAGATACTTCTATTTTGCTTTACAGCAATCATCCTGTGAGGTATGTTGCACTGACAGACTGACCCAAAGTTACCCAGTGAAATTCTGTGGCTAAGAGTGAACTAGATCCTATATTTCCTCAGTGCTAGTCCTTTTCTATTTTTCTTTTAAAGCTGAATAACGTTACACAACTGAGATTCATTCATGAACAGATGTTTTAGTCAATGTTATTGCTGAAAAACTAAGCCATATGTACTGTATATTGAGAATACTCTGGCTAAAGGTTAAGCTCTTAAAAAGCATATTAGAGTCACAGTTTGAAAACTGTTTACAAGAGTATTAAATGATGGTACGGAGTATGTACTCATTACTGTAGTTTACTAATTTTCACTGTGTAGATGGATTTGCTCCCATGTAAATATGATAATTACTCCACTTAGACAGTGCCAACTTGCCATTTTATTAATGAGTGTATCTTTAAATAGTCAAACCCAGAAATGATGATGATGATGATGATGATGATGATGATGATGATGATGATGATGATGATGATGATATCCATTCAGTCAAGTCTGACTCTTGGTAATTCTATGGCCCAGGTCTCTTCATGTCTTTCCATCTCCTACTTATTTCTTTTGAGTTTTCTATGCTCTGTTGTCAGCTTTGCTAGTGTCACGGTGTTCTTTGGCGGACTGGTTTCTTTTACAGCTCACTCTTCCAAACATAATTGCTTTCTCTAGTGAATTCTCTTACATGACATGGCCAGAGTAAATGAGACACAGTTTCATAGTTTTGCCTTCTATGTCTGATGTTATGTACTCTAGTACTTGCTTTTTAGTTATCTTTGCTATCCAAGAAATATGCTGCAGCCTTCTCCAGCACTACAGCTCATTCAAATCAATTTTCTTCCTATCTTGCTTTTTTAAGGTCTAACTTTCACAACCATAGGTAGCTCTTTTGATATTAATGAGATTTTTCCATGATCCAGCACAGATTTGCAATATACTTGTGGGAATATGACCCCTTTGGAAACTGCTTTGGACATTTTGATGCCGTTTTGATGGTTGGTGCTAGATCAGGGGTCAGCAACCTTTTGGACCTCAGGGACCATTAATTCATAATTTTAATCCCGCGGACCACTAATATGAATCCAGCACGCTGCTTGCTGAAGCACCTGGACTCCCAGTGACGGGATGGGGTCCTTCAGGCACCTAGCATGGCTGCCTGTTTCTGCAACCTTAAACACTCAATTTGGACCCATTTCCCACAGAAAACAAAACACCAGGATCTTTCCTCCCCCCCCCTCTCTCTCCCCCCCTCTCTCTCTCATCTCTCTCTGTATATCTCTCTTGCTCTCTCTCATCTCTCTCTGTCTGTCTTTCTCTCATCTCCCCCTCTGTGTCTGCCTCTCTCATCTCTCTTCCCCCTCTCTCTTTGTCTGTCTGTCTGTCTGTCTGTCTGTCTCTCATTTTCCTCTCCCTCTCTCATCTCTTTCTTTCTGTCTGTCTATCTCTTTATTCTCTCATCTCTTTCTGCCTGTCTCTCTCATCTCTCTCTGTCTGTCTGTCTCTCTTTCTCATTTCTCTCTTTCTCTCTCTCATCTCTTTCTGTCTGTCTCTCTCTCATCTCTCTCTCTCTCTCTCTCTCTCTCTCTCTCTCTCTCTCTCTCTCTCTCTCTCTCTCATATCTCTCTCTTTGTCTGTCTCTCTCTCTTTGTCTCTCTCATTCTGATTCTCCGGCGCTCTCTGGGTCTTGTGGGTGCTTTTTTAGCCTTTGTTGCTGCTGGATGCATCTCGGTCGCTCGGGGAGATGCATGACCTGCTCTCCGCCCCGAGAAACTGGCCTGACCCGGCTGCAGCTGATGCTCTGCGTTGTAATGGGCTCCAGGAGGAGGAAGGGACGCCGTTTCACCCACTGTGAAGCGCGTTAAATGTAACTGCTGCAAGAGCAGCAGGCAGGCCATGGAGGCACAAGTGGTGAAGAGAAACGGCTGGGCTGGGCTGACCCTATGTTTACTTTCTAAATAAACTGTGTTGTGCCTGACTTCCCCTATTTCCTTACCACCTGTTTGATTAGTGCACATGGTATGGCACTCACTATTAAACGCTTGATTGACAGCAAGGTTGATATTTTTTCCCACACAAACATCTATGTTACGTGCACTGATAACCCTATTAATTTTAGGTTGCTGGGGACAGAATTATTCTGTATCAATTAGTTCTCTGTCCCCACTATTTACTTTAAATGTTTATCCAGAAAATCTGTGAATTTAATGCCAAGTAACTCAGTCCCTTTCTTTGATGGATGCAAACCATCTCTTTTGTACAGTTTTTCATTGGACCAGCTGCAGACATCGTGACTAATATAACCAAAGCCTTCCCTTTTACACCACACCTTTATCCACACAACACCACTCCGTTAGCCACACATAAGGCTCAGTCTTATTTTATTTTGGGCCCCAAAATAAGCACTAGGGCTTATTTTCGAGGGAACACCATTTCAGGGTGGTCAGTCTGGCTGGGCTACCCAGCTACTGGCGCATACACAAGAGCCGGCAAACACGGGACAACGGTATCTGACACCAGCAGCAGCTTGCCAGTCCCTTGGTGCACTCGGGCTGCGCAGAGCGGGAGGCAGGCGATCCCGCTGCACCACAGGCAAGCCGAGAGACACAAAGATGAATCTCCCGCGACCATCCGCTGCTCCAGCCCACCGCCGCTCGGTTTTCCTGCGGCCCGCGTGTCACATCTGGATCGCCTGTCTCCCCCCGTGCCTCTGCCTCTGTCTGCTGCCAGTGTCACCGCACAAAGACGAGACTCCCATGGCCGTTCACCGCTCTGGCCCACTGCCGCTTAGCTTTCCCACGGCCCACGTGCTGCCTCCCCCCGCGCCTCTGCTCTGCCTGCTGCTTACAAAGGTAATCAACTCATTAGTGCTGCGCGGACTGTGGCTGCTGCTAGACACCGCCTCCTATGTTGGCCATGCCCATCCCTCTTCACTAGGACTTTATTTTTGGAGTAGGGCTTATATTAGGCACACACGTAAAACAATAGGCTGGGGTTTATTTTGGGGGTAGAAACACGGTATAGTTAAGTATGAGGCAGTCATGATGTAACTACCAAAAATTAAAATACTGCTGATGTGCATTATTTATTTAGTATTTATTTGTACATTACATGCATAGGCCTTTCTATTTATAATGTCTCTTGGTAGCATACAAGTTTAAAAGTAATAAGAGCAAAATGAGGCATTAATCAAATGGCTAACTTTGCTAGCTCAGTAGTTGGGGAAAGCCTTAGATCTTCAGGGCCTTTTTAAAAATGATAACTGAAATCACTAGTGCATGCTTCCATTTCCTTCAAGGATGTGAACACCATTGCATGAACTTAACAACGTGTCATTTTCCAGGCAGGGAAATTAATCGGATCTAAAAGGCAGTATGAAACTAGGCTGAAGTTGCCATGCCTAAAAATAAAACAGGCACATAAGTAGTGTGGACAAATGCCAGGAATTTTATATAAAAGATCCCTTTGCAGTAGTTAAAAAGGAACCAAGTTGTTAAAGAAACAAGGGAAAAGCCACCAGACAAAAGTAGTTGGACTTGACTACATGGAATAGCTTCCCTGAAGTCCCATCAACAGCTACCAGATTTGAAAATCAATAAGGCAAGCCTTGTCAATTAGTAAATCAAGGACTTTGGGGATAAAAGCGGTCCTGAACCCTGTTCATTCTTTGAGTGGGCTTTGAATACAGACTTGGTAGCTTCTATCCCTCTGGCTAGTTCTTGACAAGCTAATTGAAAAGGATGTGATAAATCATGGGTCCTCAAACTACGTCCCGGAGGCCGCATGGGCCCACCAAAGCCATTAATCTGTCCCACGCAGAACCACGAGGCTGCCCCGCCAACATCGCCCTGCCACCCTTCGGCTAAGCGCAGGACTTACCTTTACGAGCCCCGCAGGCTGGAACTCAAAGGTAAGGCCAACAATTTTGGCCTGCAGAGACGTTCTGGAGGCGGCGGGGGGGGGGTGAAAAACAGGGTGCACAGATGCTCCAGGAGGCCAAAAGGGTGAAAACAGGCTGTTTTTGGCCAAAAACCGGGCCGTTTTTGCCTGTTTTTGGCCTGCAGAATGCTTTTGGAGGTGGGGGAGGTGAAAAACGGGGCACACAGATGCCCCAGGAGCCCAAAAAACGTGTGAAAATGATCTGTTTTTCACCTCCCTCGCCTCCAGAAGATAAAGAAAGAGAGAGAGAGAGAGAGAGAGAGAGAGAGAGAGAGAGAGAGAGAGAGAGAGAGAGAGAGAGAGAGAGAGAGAGAGATTTCTCAAGCTGCTTGGAGCTGAGAAGAATTGCTGCAAAACTGAGTTTCCTGAAGTGGACCACTAGACTCCTAAACAACTGAAAAAACAATCTAGTAAAAAGAAAAGTCATCCAAAAGAGCAACATGCAAACAAAATCAAATAAAAGGAGCAAAACTAATTAAAGTTGAATTTGTATGCATTGTTTAATGGACTGTTAAATTGGTCACGCCCACCTAGTCATAAGACCTAGCCATGCCCACCCAGTCACATGACCACTTAGCCACACCCACCCAGCCAGTCTGAGGGACTCTGAATTGCCCCCTGTTTAAAAAGTTTGAGGACCACTGTGATAAATAAATATATTTGTATGTGAGGAACAGTTCATATACTGTACATTATTACTAGTGAAGTTTTACTGTTAAATTTAAATTCTCTTTGTATTACAAAGAACCTGTTATGCCTTTGTGTTTGGTTCAAAAGAATGTATTCTTAATTCCAGCTGTTGCACAAAGCTGTGTGTCTTGTCTGCCACACCTACTCAAAGAGAAAGCAGGGGGGGGGGGCTGAAAAGATCCACAAGCTTCTACAACCTGTGAAGCTTACGTAATAGAAGCACCATGGATTCTTTCTACTTTCTCAGGTCAAAAACCCCCAAATAACAGGACAAGAATGACTGTCACCTGGCACAATCAGAATCTAACTGAGCAGATCTGAGTGATTATCTAATAGATGCCTAGAATGCAAAAGATCTGAATATATCCCAGTGATTCTTCCCTTCCTTACAGAGATCACTGGCTGGCTCCTGCAGACATAAGCATACTTTTTTTTTTTTGAGAAAAATCTTTAAACAGAGGCTGGGTGGTCATCTCAGACTAATAGCATCAAAGGTCCTGTCCATCTGTATAAGTCTGTGTACTTATAAGTCTGTGTACTTATTTAACTGACAGTACAATTTATAAACAATAATTCAGTCTTTCTAGAGTAAGCTCAATATAATTCATGAAACAGCATATACTGTATATTTAGTTATTTTGAAATGTAGTTTTTATTTTGGTAGCTTATGAGCATATTATATACAATATGGATATTGTATAATATAACATATGTAATACTTAATCTGTGTTTCCTTTCAGAACTACAACAGTTGGATTACCCATACATCATTCCTCTAGGACACAGAATAAAGCCAAAATCCTTTCCAATCAATTAAAAAAAATGCTTAACTTTGAAGAAGATAAAAGCAAAAGGGGAAACTTGAAGAATTTCTTAATGTCACTTTAAAAACTTAAAATAAGTAAGAGCCTATAATTACAACTGTGCTACATAAAACTGTATTATACAATGGGAAATGCACCATGAACAAATGTATACATTGCCCTGGAGATAAAAAAAATGTTTCGAGTGATAAGATAAATTGGGTACCCACACCACCATAAGGAACAAAAATGTGAATAATGTGAATGTTTAATTATTACTACTTATACTCTTCAAAATATATCCTCAAAATAAAATTGGTCTGAATTTAAAACTCTCAATATGTTGTGATGGAAAAAGAATAGCAATAGCACTTTACAGCCCTCTCTAAGCGGTTTACAGAGTCAGCATATTGCCCCCAACAATCTGGATCCTCATTTTATAAAATACAGCTACAAATTCTTCTTCAAACTCTAACTCTCAAAGGAGCAGGAAAATATGTTTGGAAAACAACTGGTTCATTTCATCTGAAAGGCTTTAAATTAAAACTAAAAGGGGAGGGAGACCTTTAGGATTGAAACCCAAGCCTAAACACCAGGACAACCTGAACAAAGTGAAAGCAGTGTTTTAGACTTTAAGAGAGCTAACTTCAACGAACTAAAACAGATTAGAAAGGATGAGTACAAATCACCTGGATTACATCTCAAGGGTTCTGAAGGAACTGGCAGATGTAATCTCAGAGCCACTGAATCAGTAGTGGGTTACTACCGGTTCACACCGGTTCAGGAGAACCGGTAATGGTGATTTGCCCAGAGTCGCTGAACCGGTAGCGACCGCTGGCTTGCCACGCCGCCGAACAGATCCCTGTTCCGATGCTCGCCCTGCTTCGCCTTTGCCACATGCATCCACAGAATTGCCTCCTGCCTACACACAGGTAAGCATTTACGCTAGCCTCCCCCCCACCGGGCCACCATCTTCCGAAGCCGTCACGGTTGCAGCTCTGTCAGGGACGGAGGGGCAGCCTGGCAAACTTCACAGCCACATGGCTACAAAGTTGTCCAGGCCATGCGGCCCCCTCCCCTCCTGCCAGCGTCTCCCAAAGTAGCCGCCATTGCAGCCGCGGTGGGGAGGTAGGGGGCAGCCCGGCAAGCTTCGTAGCTGTGTGGCTGTGAAGCTTGCCAGGCTGCCACCCCCTGTCCCTGCTGGGCTAGCGTCTCCCGAAGCTACCGGCATTGCAGCCGCAGCAGGGATGGGGGGGGATACACAGTATGGAAGGCCCGGGCAGCTGTGTCCTGTGCTGCGGAGAGCTGGAGGTGGTGGCCTTGTGCCGCTGCAAGCACCCCATCTGCTACCAGTGCTCTGTGCAGATGCGGGCTCTCTGCGGGGTCTGCTACTGCACCGTCTGCCGAGAAGAGCTGGCCCAGGTGAGTGGTGCCTGCCGGGGAGGGGCGGTGGGGAACGGGACCGCCAGGCCAACCATGACTTCCATGGGCCTCGGCTGAGCGCCGGGGCCGCTGCTAAGGAAGAGGCTGGGGCGGATAGCTTCTGGGTGCAGTCTACTTGGGCAGTCTGGAAGGCCTTCCCTCTCCTGTTCGAACTTTGCGTGGCTGCGAAGCTTGCCGGGCTGTGCCTCCCCCCCCGGCTAACGTCTCCCAAAGCTGCCAGCGTTGCATGCAGCCGCTGCGCTGGGGCTGAGAGGGGCAGCGGCAGCCTTCCCTTCTTTCTCCAGCTGGGCAGAAGAAAAAGGAGGGGGACTTCACAAACAAAAGATAATTATCTCTTTTGGCACTGGAACCAAAGCCAAAAGAAACTGGAGAGAAAGGGGGGGTAGGAACAGGGGAAGGGCAATTTTCCCATCGTTTTAACTCCCTAGCAACATCTTTCCCAGCAACTCCTTTCTCTGCTCAGTGGCAGCACTTTTTTTTAAGGTTAGTTCCCTTCTCGGGAGAAAGAAAAGTGGGGACGGGGAGAGAAAAGGAATGGGATGGTGGGGGGTGGGAGTGGAGGCAGTCTTAGTCCCAGCCGGTTGCTGCTTCTTTGGGTCCCCTCAACTTTTCAGTCCGAGAAAGCAGCTGAAAAATGCCCACCTCCTGTTTTGCAGCCTTGCACCATTTTCTGTCCTTGCCTCCTTCCTGTTTTTATTTGGTTTTCCCTCCCACCCTGAAAGGAACTTCAAGAAAAAGGAAGCGAGGGGGGACAAAAAAAATGGAACAAAAAGCAGGGAGTGGGAAGGGAATGGAAGAATGAGAACTAGGAGGGCTTTCCGGCTCAGGGAAGGCTTGGAGTCCGGAACCCAGAGCACATCTTTCCCTTTTTCTCTTGCGGTGCTTTTATTTCCAAAGGCCCCCCCACTCCACTCTTCCTAAAAACAGTTCTTGGTCCAAAGCGGGCAGGTTGAAACCCTCTTGCCCCATAGCTGGACCAGTAACGGCTGGAGGGAAAGAGAGGGAGGGCTGCGAGTTTTTTCACGGCTCGGAAGATGAGAAGCCCCGCTGAGCTCTCCTGCGACAGAGCCAATGGCACGCTCGGGAAGGTTCTTGGGTGCCACGCTTGCCATGGCCTCGGTGTGAAACAAAAGCAAGATTAAAGGAAACAAAGTTGAGCTAATTTGTAAGGAAAACAAGTACTGTCAAGGTTCAGTGCAACCCATACTAGTATTCCAAACTAATGAATCTTAATGTCTGGTTAAAATGGATAGTACTTCCATTTAAAGAAGAAAAGCATAGCTCAGAGTATTGCTATGATTTTTTGCTCCTATATTCTGTTGTTTAGGTAGAATTTTTGTTAATGTAGAAATTTTACTTACAGCCTATTAAATAACGGAGCTAGCTGTCTGCCTGCAATTATGCGTATCTATTAGAAGTAAATCCCATTGAAAAAGAGTAGCATTGCTGCCGAGTAAGCATGCATAGGCTTTAGGTAGTTGAGAGATAGGGTATTGATTAGTATCAGGTGTATTATAGAGAGAAATGAGAACTTCTATAACAACAGATACTTTGTGGCCAGACCACGGGTGCATGTGTGTGTGAGAGAGAGAGAGAGGAAAGGAAAGGAGGAAGGAAGAAAGGAAGGAAAGAAAGAAAGAAAGGGAGAGAGCAAAGAGAGAAGAAAAAAAGAAAGAAGGAAAGAAAAAGGAAGGAAGAGAAAAAGAAAGACAAGAAAGAGGAAAAAAGTCAAAAATAGAAAAAGAAAAAGAAGAGAGAGAGAGAGAGACAAGAAAGAGAGAAAGAAGAAGGAAGGGAGAGAGAGTACAGTATATATAGGAGAGAGAGACAAGAAAGAAAGAGAAAGAAAAAGAAAAAGAGGAAGGAAGGAAAAGAGAGACAAAGAAAAAGAGAAAGAAAGAGAGAGAGAAAGGAAGAAGAGGAAGGAAGCACCACAATCCCTGCCAATAGACGTGGCTTCAGAAGACACTTTGAAACAGCACAGCAATTTAGGGCTGGAAAACATCTCGGAGGTCATCTAGTCCAACCCCCTGCTGCAGCAGGAAACTTTACGTTGTCTGGATTATTTTGGTGCCTCTGACAGAGAGGAAAATTGCCAGAAAGGAGAAGGAGTTTACTAGGACAAGGCTGCCATGCAGAGGAAGGCAGAGATAGTCCTTGACTTAGGACCACAATTGAGCTCAAAATTTTGGTTGCTAAGCAAGAGCGTTGTTAAGTGAGTTTCACCACATTTTACTCAATCCATGACATCTCCTGGCTCAAAGTCATGTGCAAGCTAGGGAAGAACATCTGAAGGCATGTGTAATGTTCTAATGCAGGGGTCTCCAACCTTGGCAACTTTAAGACTTATGGACTTCAATTCCTAGAATTCCTCAGCCAGCAAAGCTGGCTGAGGAACTCTGGGAGTTGAAGTCCACAAGTCTTAAAGTTGCCAAGGTTGGAGACCCCTGTTCCAATGTACAGAAGTTATGGTTAAATGTGTGGAAGAAAGTGGACTATGGATGTGTTTTTCCAAATGCAGTAAGGTTGAATGTGTAGTTTTAGAAGAGCTCTGTGTGTGTGTGTGTGTGTGTGTGTGTTTGTGTGTAATATGTATGTACACATGGCATATATGTATATAGGATTAAATTGTATATTTTGGATGTTCAGTAATACTAAATAGGGAAATTGTATCTCGTTGAGGCCTTTGAGGCGAGGAGAGGCCAGGCACCCTAATCCTAACCCTTGACTTGAGTGATGTCAAGTTGGCCATGCCCACCAAGTCACATGACCACAGTCACATGATCAAGCCACCCCACCGTCACATGACCGCAAAGCCACTCCCACCCAGTCACATGACCATCAAGCCACACCCACAAAATAAGCCATGCCCATAGAACCGGCAGTAAACATTTTTAGAACCCACCCCTGCACTGAATGTAATATTTCAAAGCTCCTGTAAAACAAGGGAACTACCAGAGGACTAGGAAAGGTCTGATAGGGTTCCAATCCCCCCCCCCAAAAAAGTTGGAATGGATACAGGAAATGATAGGCCAATCAGCTTGACATCAATACCTGGGAAAATCCTGGAAAAGATAAGCAGAGGATTTATTAGCACCTAGAAATGAACAAGGTGATTACTAGAAGTCAGTATGATTTTGTTAAAAATAGATCATGCCAGATAAACCTTTAATAAAGTGACTAGTGGACCCGTGAATGTGTCAGGTGCCAGCCATGATACTGCGGTTAGGTAAGTGAAAGTGGAGCCAGCTAAGGCTGTGTCCTAGAGAGCTGCTTATTCCAAGAGAATACTGCAAGAAAGTCAGATGTGCTGACTCCCCACCGTCCAACAGACTGTTCTGCCCTACCAGCCAATGGATTGTGCCAGGAGCTAAGTCGCGGAAGCCAAAGATGTATCCCATGACCCCAAGGGAGATGGAAGAGCTTAGGGGCTTAATAGATAAGAATTTGACCAGGGGCTTCAGCCAGCCAGCCAAATTGAAGAATGGGTCACTGAGGATGTGCGAGGATTATAGGGGGATAAATGCCATTTGTATGGAGAACATGTACCCCCTCCCCCTCATGAAAGACATGTTGGGTTACTTGTCCAAAGGGAGAATTTTCACTAAACTGGACTTGAGGGAAGCGTACTACTGAGTGAGGATTAGGGAGAGGGATGAGTGGAAGACCGTGTTCAACTGTCCCTTGGAGTGCTACCAATTCTGGTTGATATTGTTTGGGATACAGGGAGCTCCAGCTGTGTCCATGCAGTTGATAAACGAGGTCTTACATGAACACCTGTACAAAGCAGTGCTAGTGTACCTGGATTATATTTTAATTTATACTGAGACAATGGAAGAGCATGTAAAGTTACACTATTTGTTGGGTGGGGGGAGAGACTTCCTAGCAGACGGTCTCTCCCACCTGTCTCAATATATAAGCACTAGAGAAGAGGTAGTTAATTCTATCATCCCATCGAACCAACTGGCAGCACTGATGTGCATGAGACAGCCACATAAGAGCCTCCTCCGATCAGAAGGAGATTCACTGATCCAGCGACTGAAGGAAACCATGGGTGGGGTTTCAAAAGCATAAGAGTGACTTGATGCTGAAACAAGGTTTAGCGTGGAAGGGTGGGGTAAAATGTATATCCCAGATAGCCAGAGAACCATGCTTGTACAGAGGAATCTTGACGTGAAGCCAGCAGGGCACTTTGGGTTTGTAAAAACCCTGCATCTTGTAAAAAGGCAGTTTTGGTGGCCAAGGATGAAGAATAGAATCCTACGTTGTTGCCATGTATGTGCATCTATGAAATGATTGCCAGGGAAACCCCCTATGCTGCTACAGCTGGTAGCCAACTCAATCATGCTGTGGGAGAAAATAGCCATGGACTTCATAGTTGAGCTGCTCAAGAGTAGCAGGAGCACAGTAATATGGACCATTGACTTGTTCTCAAAAAAGGCACATTTCATAACGTGCCCAAAGTTCCCTTCCGCCTGGGTCTTAGTGAAAATGTTTGTGCAGCATATCTACAGGCTGCATGAGGTCACAAAGCAGATCATCTCAGACTGGAGGGTATAGTTCACGGCAAAGTTCTGGTGGGAGTTTTTGAACCTGATAGGTTCATCCCAAGGGCTTAGCTCTGCCTTTCATCCTAGTACAAATAGAGTGGTAAAGCGAGCTAACTCAATGGTGGAGCAATACCTAAGATGCTATATAAACTAACAGTAGACTAACTGGGCTGAGCTGCTGCCATTTGCCAAGGTGGCTTACAATAACTCGGTGCATAGTAGCATGAGTTTTATGTCTTTTAAGGTGGCTATGGGAGTTGAGTTCATAGCCATGCTGGAGTTTCCCCAGAGAACCCCATCCTCCGCAAAACTGGCAGAGTGGATGGACTCTCTGAGAGGCACATGGGTTATGGTGCACAGGGCACTAGAAAAAGCAAGGGAGGCCCAGAGAAAGCAAGCAGATTGGAAGAGAGTCCCTCAAAGAGAGTTCAAGGTGGGTGATAAAGTGTACCTGTCCACAAAGTATTTAAACCTAAGACAGCCCTATAAGAAGCTGGGTCCAAAGTATATTGGTCCTTTCTCCATTGTGCAGATTATTAATCCAGTGATAGTGGAACTATAGATGCCTAGAAATCTTAGGAGGGTCCATCCAGTGTTTCATTGCAGCCTGTTAAAGCCTTTCCGAGACTCTAAGCGGAGGCCCGTCGTGTCCCCTCCGCCTCTGATCCTTATAAAAGGAGAGGAGCATTATGAAATCAAGGACATCCTGGACTCTAGATACCACCAGGAAAATTGCAGTACCTTGTGCGATGGAAAGTGTACCCCATAGCGGATGCAGAGTGGGTGGCGGCAAGAGACATTAAAGCAGCCAGGCTAGTAAAGAGCTTTCATTCCAAATAACCTAAATCCTCAGTCTCTAATCTTTTGAACCTCAGGGACCACCAAATGCATAATTTTAAATCCTGCGGACCGCTGGGGGGGGGAAGCTCAGCCATCTTTCAGACCTACCTGTCTGCTTCTGCGAGGCTTCCGGGTGGGAGGCCCGAGAGAAAGCGCCTCGACTCCTGCCGCTTGGGGCTCAGAGCGGTAAACCGCATCCGGGAAGCACTACAGCAGAGAGAAGCAGCAGGAGTCAACCCTAGCTTTACTGTCCATTGCGGATGCTAGATTGGCCCCCTACAAACTCTTGTCTCTCAAGGAGCCCGGCCGAAGTTTCCCGCGCCGCTTCAGCAAGCGCCCGCGAGATGAGAGTTTGCAGGGGGCCGATCTAGCGTCCGGGCTGGCTACAAGAGAAACATTCATTGCCGACCACGTTTGAGATTTCTAGCTGCAGTGGACAGCAAAGCTAGGGTTGACCCCAGGCACTTCTCTCTGCTAACAGGCGGCCAAGCTAACTGCCTGAAGGACCCCATCCTGTCCCTGGGAATCAAAGTGCTGAAGCGTGAGCGGTGTGGGAAACTTCAGCTGGGCTCCTCAAGAGAAATGCAAAGATTTCTCTGCGGACCACCAAAATTTTCACGCGGACCACCAGTGGTCCGCGGACCACAGGTTGGTGACCACTGACCTAAATGACCAAAGTGAAACTAATGTTTTGTGTATTGGTGAATTGTACATGCTTATGTATGTTTATATTTATTCCCGATATATCTATCTTCTGGGGGGTTGGCATGTCAACAGTGATTCACTCTTTCAACTAGTTACTTCTTCGTTCTCAGCTTGACAACAATTGGTGGGGGGTTGTTGGAACGTTTGGGGTGGGAATGGAATGCCAAAACTCTATCTGCAGATCGGCTCTTGAGGACTCCCCCCCAAAACAACAACAACAACTGGTGCTCACTAGGCGGGAAAAGGTTATAAAATTATTTCCAAACAGTTTGGACTACATCATCCAGTCTCAGGCAGATCATGTACCATTTAATACCAATGTTATATCCCCCTGGAGCTGCCAGCCAGCTAAGATCACACCAAAAGCAAGGTGTATATATTCTGGGAGGTCTTAAACACCTCCTGGGTAACAGTTAAGGAACTGAAGTTGTCTCTCTTTCATGAGGCCACCATTAGGAAAATACTTAATAACTATGATGTGCATGATAGGATTGCAAGGAGCCACTATAGATGGTGCACAAAAATGCAAGGGAGCATGTGACAGATGCTGCATGGGATCAGAGGTTTGACAGGGTGCATGAGAGGTCTGATGCAAGGTGTGAGGGAGGTTTGAGGAAAGTATGCAAGCATGTGAGAGGTGTATGAGACACATATGGGTTGAAGACGATGGAGGGATGACGATGGAGATTTGCCAATTACTTGCAACCCTCTCTGTTAGCTTCCCCATTGATTTTCTGGAGAAGCCAGCAAGGAAGATGGTGACCATGAGAACACAGTGATTGAAATAGTCATAAGTGCCAAATACCCAGGCTATTGGAAGAATGTTTGATGAATGGAGGAGACTAAAAGGGAACATTTTGGCTTGAATGAAAAGTGTATTTTTGAAGGGGAAAAAAACCACTCCAGCATAAGAACCATCTGTGAAACTTAATGGTAGCAATATCATGATTTCGGACCTTCTTTGTTGCCTCTGGAATGGGACTGCTTGCCATCATTGATAGAACTATGAATTCTGAATTGTGTAAACAAATTCTATAGGGAAATGTCAGGATATCAGTACATGAGCTGAATTTCAAGAGAAAACGGGTTATAGAGCAAGACAGGAACCAAAAATCACTAGTCTTAACCAAAGAATGGTTAAATAAGACAGTTAATGTTTTGAAATGGCGAAATCAACAGTTATTAGAAAAATTTAACTGAAATTATTGCTGTCAGTAACACACCAGTTACTGAAAGCAAAGTTTCACAGACTTCTGCTACCACACATTTACCAATATGTAAAACATTTGCCTCAATAAATAAAAGAACAAGCATAATGTTTTGACTCATTTGCTTAACTGGGTTCTTTTTATCTAATTGAAGAACTTGTTAGGAAAACAGATTACATTTTTAGATCATATTTATTTTAATTTATGTGTTGAATTTCTACACTGCCCATCCCACTGATCCTGGGCAGTTTACAAACAACTTCATAAAAGAATATAAAAATATGACTAAAAGCAATTAAAAACAAAGTTTAACCAGGAGGCATTTAAGTGTCCCACTCAGCGAATCGTCTGGGGACAAGCATCCCTCAGTGAACTGCCTAGGAGAAGGGGGTGGGGCAGGAACGCCAGTGAACCACTGCCAGGGGAGGAGTGCCAGTGAAGGAAGGGCCTGCCAAGCATAAATCCCGCTGGTGGGTCAGCTGCTTGCAGATAAATGGGGCAGAGCAATATGGCTAGTTTGGACTCCACTATCCACTCTCAGATAGAACATGTGCCATTTATTACCAATGTTATATCCCCCAGGAGTGGCCGACCAGCATATTGTCCTAGACTCATACCAGAAGACTGGACAAAGAGATAATGTTGTTTTGGTCTTTTAAAAAGGAAAAACATGGATCCAGGTAATTACAGATCAATTAATTTGACATCTGTACTTGTGAACATCGTAAAAATAATCGACCAGTGGTCTTGTGAGCAGTTTGAAAAGAATAAGGTAATGACTAGAAACCAGAAAAAAAACCAGAGTTTGTTAAAATAGATCATGCCAGATGAATCTTTTCTTTATTCTGCCAAACTGCCTAAATTAGTAGACCAAATAAAACCTATGAATTTAGTGCATCTAGACTGAAAACCATTTGATAAAGTTGACTATAGTCTCCTTTTTGATAAAGCAATGTGGGATGATAGGTCAATATTGTACTGAATGTCAGCCCTGGAGGCCATCTTTTTCTTTGGATCTTCAGGGATGCCACACTTAGTGCTGTGGGAAATGGGGAGGGGGGGATTGTAAGAAGTTGTAAGGATATATAGCCATAACAACATTCCTTTCCCTGAGAGCCAAGGACATTCGGCCTGCACCTGGAGTGGCATGACTGGGAGGCACCTCCAGTTGAGATGGTGCCTTGATTGGACCATGTGATGGACATGTGGGTGCAGGGGAAAGGTCTTGGACTTTCCTTTAGGTGGGGAAAACCTGGAAGCTTTCAGATTCAGGTTTTCCCAGATGTGCCAACATCTCTAATAAAATGGAACTTTGAGGAACTTCTAGTCTTGGAGTCTTCTTTCATTGGGGGTGTTACTTGGAACCCTGACATTTAACCGGAATCTCCTTTAAAACTTTACCAGCTCACTGCTGGCACTGAGCGGCGTGAAGACTCAAGGAAGATGTAGGAGAGAATTGCAACCATGGAGGGGATCTAGTTCGATGGTCCACGTCGAGACCGTCTACTCTCCCTCCGAAGCTGTGGTGAAGGCAGCGGAGGCGGCCAAAGCAGAACGCCGACAGGGTGCCCGGCCGAAAGAGCCAGTGCCCTGGCAGGCCACTCAACCGGATCCAGTGGTGAAATTCAATTTTTTTTTACTATTGGTTCTGTGGGCGTGGCTTGGTGGCCATGGCAGGGGAAGGATACTGCAAAATCTCCATTCCCACCCCACTCCAGGGGAAGGATACTGCAAAATCTCCATTCCCACCCCACCCCAGGGGAAGGATACTGCAAAATCACCATTCTCTCCCCACTCCTGGGGGAAGGATATTGCAAAATCTCCATTCCCACCCCACTCTGGGGCCAGCCAGAGGTGGTATTTGCCGGTTCTCCGAACTACACAAAATTTCCACTACCGGTTCTCCAGAACCTGTCAAAACCTGCGGGATTTTACCCCTGACCAGATCTTTTTCTGTGGGGCGAGGCCGCGGGAGCTGCGCCGCCCCAAGAGTTGCTGACCGGGGCGATGCTGCAGGACCAGCAGATGGGGGGAGCAGAGCAGATCCAAGCCCTCAAATGGAGAGCACTGGGACAGGATGATCTCAGCGATTCCAGAGAATGGGGCTTTCCACTGCCGACGTGAAGCCAGTCGTTGGTGGGTCTCCTGGAGCAGTTAGGTCAACTCAGCGTGGGCAGCATCGCACAACCGCCAATTACCAGCCCACCCGGCTGGGTTTTGGCTCAGCCCCATTCACCTTCCCATGCCAGGGGGCTGCAGCAGCACTGAGCGGGGCATCAGCCTTGTTTCAGTTGGCATGAACTGGATCACACACCAGCCTTTCCCGTCGGGCTCGGTCTACCAGGATGACAGCTCCTGCTGGAATCGGAATGGCACAGCAGCAGGGCCTGTTAGGCCAATCCAGTCCGGCACTACAAAGACCACCGTTGGGACTGCCGAAACCCAACACCCCTTCTCAGCCGCCGGTCCTCAGATTGCCTCCTGCCAACCAGATCCCCTCTGATTGGGACTTCTATCCAGGCCAGGGGTGGGTTCAGTACCAATGGACACCAGCACCGGTCCCTCCGCAGGTGCCGGTCCTGCAGCCGGTGCTGGCCCCGCCACCTCTGCAGACCCCGCAGCCGGTGCCGGTCACGCAACCGGCCCCGCCAGCAGCTCCTCCTTCAGTTTAGAGTGATGTTCTTTTTTAAAAAAAGTTTTTATTTTTTCCACTGTCTCCATATATACATACATACATATACCATAAATCATATCAAGATATACATAGTTATAATTTCTAACCAATATATCATAAACCAATATCCTAATTTTGCACCTATTATACTTCTATTGCCAGTCTGTTTTCCCTCATTTCATAATACTCCCCTCCCTCCATATCCCTCTCTTCCCTCTACCTTCTTTCTCCTTTCCCTTCTCTACTTCGTCTTCCTCCCTCTTGTCCCTTCCCTGAGTGATTCTAATCATAATTCATCTTATAATTAACAGACTGGTAAGATTTATCCCTACTTCACTTAATTATCGGTGCCCCTTTTTGACTTATATATTTTCTATATCCATATCTATCCATATAATATATAACTTCTTTCCCCCCCCTAGGTATATGCTACTATCCTAATGCTGCCTCCTTTACTATCTAATTTTGTCACCTGGGTCTACCACCTTTAATTCTCAATTTTCCTCCAATTTAGTCAGTGTTACTTAACTTCTATTCAATCGTAAAATTTCCCCCATACATTATAGTATTCTGAATCTTCCTTATCTTTAATTTTCATTGTCAATCTATCCATCTCCGCACAGTCCAGTATTTTCTAAATTACCTCTCCTTCAGTGGTGGCTTTTGTTGCTTTTCACTTTTGTGCAAATGCAATTCTAGCTGCTGTGATTATGTGAATAATTAAAAATGTATCTTCTTTATTATATTTCTCTGGTAGCATACCCAACAGGAATATCTCTGGTTTTAGCTGTATACGTTGTTTCACCATTTTTTCTATCCACATTTGAATTCAGCTCCAATACACTTTAGCTTCTGCACATGTCCACCACATATGATAAAAAGAGCCCGGTATTTGTTGACATTTCCAACATTTCATAGATTTATCTTTAAACATTTTAGCTATCCTTTCTAGTGACATGTGCAATCTATAAAACATTTTATACATATTTTCTTTGTATGCTGTTGCCATAGTTAATTTATAATTTCTTTCCCAAAGCTGTTGCCATTTATCCAATTCTATAGTATAGCCAAAATTTCTTGCCCATTTTATCATCATTTCTTTCACTTGTTCATGCTCTAAATCAATATATAGTAAATTTATACAGTTTTTAATTAATCTTTCATCTGTTCCTGTATTTCATCTAATTATGTCATTTCTAAATTAATATCCTCTGTTTTAACATCCTTGTTGTATCTTGACTGCATTTGCATTCTCATATACCAATCCATCTTTATCCCATGTTCCTCCAGCTCTTGAGTAGATTTCAATTCCCCCTTGTCTGTTAAAATATCCTTGTATCGGGGAATATTTCCCCAATTTAGTCTATTTGGGTGGGTTATTGCTTCCATTATAGATAACCAAAATGGTATTTTCAGATAATGTTTCTCTTTTATCTTTTCTCACACAAAGAGTTGAGTGTACAAAGAGTTCCTAATACAGTGTCTCTGGAAATAGCTATGTATTTTACTGCTCCCATACCATATAAATGCATGCCATCCTATCAGTAAGTTGTGTCTCTCCAAAGTCAAAAGTCTTGTATTTCTTAACAAAATCCATTCTCTCATCCATGTCAATACTGCAGCATGATAATATAGCTCCCAATTTGGAAGTCCAAATCCACCTTTAAGTCTCACATCTTGTAACATTTTTATATTAATTCTTGCTTTTTTCCCTTGCCAAACAAACTTTGAAATCATTTTGTTTACCTCTTTAAAAAAAGTTTTCTCTATTCTTATTGGTATTGTCGAGAATAGAAATAAAAATTGTGGCAATATATTTATCTTAATGCAATTCTTCCCATCAGTGATAATGGAAATTTTTTCCATTTTTCCAAGTCTATCTCAATTTGTTTCTTTAATCTAAAATAATTATCTTCCTTAATTGTTATGCTTCTTGCAGACAACTGAATTCCTAAACATCTTACTTTTTTTGTAATCTGTATGTTTAATTTCCCAGTTAATTCCCTCTTTTGTTTTTCCGTCATGTTTTTCATTGTTTTATCTTTATTAATTTTTAATCCCGCTACTTCTCCGTATTGTTCAATCAGTTGCATTAGTTTTGGCCCCGTCTCTAATGGTTCTTCCAATATGAACACCAAATCATCCGCAAATGCTTGTAATTTGTATTCCTCTCTTTTAATTTTCATTCCTTTTATATCTTTACCTTGTTTTATATTTCTAGTTAATACGAGGGTGAGTCAAAATGTAATTCCATTTTCTTTAGGACAGGTATAATTACCAACACAGGAACATGTAGCATACATCAAAATGAAGCTGGTCCTCTGTGGATCACATCCCTACTTCTCAACATAGTCACCATTTCTCTCAATAGCAATGTTCCACCTTCGAATAAGAGCATGTATCCCTATCTCGTAAAATTTTGTTGACTGTTCTTTGAGCCACTTCTTCACTGCAGTTTTCACTTCCTCGTCACTGGAATAATGTTTACCCCTCAAACCCTCTTTCATGGGTCCAAAGAGATGATAGTCTGAAGGCGCTAAATCTGGTGAGTATGGAGGATTATTATTCCAGTGACGAGAAAGTGAAAACTGCAGTGAAGAAGTTCCTTTCATAATATCCACTTTCTCAGTCATATCTCCATTCACTATTACTTTTGCTGATTGTTTACTATAGATTGTTTTGATTACATTAATAAATCTGTTTCCAAAGGTCCATATTTTGAGGTTGCAGAATCATAAATTGCCAGTTCACATTATCAAATGCCTTTTGTGCATCTAAGAATATCAGGGAAACTTGTTTTCCAGGATGCTGTTCATAATATTCTAAAGTATTTAAAATTGTTCGCATATTGTCTTTAATCTGTCTTTTAGGTAGAAATCCATTTTGGTCTGAATGTATAAATTCACTGAGAAATATTTTAAGTCTATTCGCCATTATTGAAGCAAATATTTTATAGTCTGCATTCAAAAGCGAAATTGGTCTATAATTTTTAATTTTTTGTAAATCAGTCTCTTCTTTTGGGATCAAAGTTATGAATGCTTGTGTCCATGAATCCAGTATCTTGGCTTCTAGTACTAGTTCATTATAAAGTTTCAGCATTACAATTCCTAATGTTTCTTCAAATGTCTTATACACCTCTGTTGGCAACCCATCTGGTCCTGGTGCTTTACCATTTTTCTGTCTTTTAATTGCCTGTGTTAATTCCATCATTGTTATTTTTTCTTCTAATAAATTCTTGTACTTTTCTGGTATTTTAGGTAATTCAATTTCTTCCAAATATTGCTTTATGTTCTTTTCAGTAAATTTTTCCTGTTTATATAAGTCCTCATAATATGTCCATGCTATCTTCTTTTTTTCCTCATTTCGATATTGTAAATTCCCTTCATTGTCTTCCAATTGTTTAATCCATTTTTTTCCTTTTCCTTCTTAATCTTGTAGGCTAACCACCTCCCTGGTTTAATTTGCGTGTTCAAAAAAGTTTTGTTTAGTCATTTTTATTTTCCTTGCCACCTCTTCATTTTTCATCATATTCAATTTATATGTCTTCAGATCCATCATATTTTTAATCCTTTTATTTTGAGTATCTTTTTGAAGTTCTTTTTCTAGTTTCTGATACTCTTCTTCTAGTTTTTTCTTGACATTCCTTCTTTGTTTATTTCTTTTACTCATATATGTCATAACCAGTCCTCTAATATATGCTTTTGCTGTGTCCCATACAATTTGAAGTGAAATATCACTTTTTGTTTTCTTTAAAGAAAAATTCCATTTCTTTTTCCATAAGTTGTTGAAATTCTTTCTCATTCAATATTTCTTGATTTAGAGTCCATCTTGTTCTTTTCTTTTGTCGTTTCCAAATGGTTGTTATCGGGTTATGGTCAGCCCACATACCAATTTCAATATTTATATTTTGTATACTTGATAATAAATCTATTGACATCCACAACATATATATTCTTGACCAAGAAATGTCTAAAGGAGTAAAATGTATATTGTTTCTTTTATGGGAACTTCCCCCTCCATGCATCAAATATATTTAATTCATCTACCATAGTAAAGAATGATTTTGGTAGTATCTTCCTTTGCCTCTTGTTCTTTTTTGTTGTCTTATAGTCCAATTCCATCTCTACAATAGCATTAAAATCTCCCATCATACATATATGTTCATAGTCTAATTCAATTATTTTAGTATGTAGCTTAGAGTAAAACTTATCTTGGCATTCATTTGGTGCATAAATTGCAACTAATGTTTAGAGTGATGTTTGACAGGACCCCTGGAAAGCTGGCCTACTTCCTTAATCGGGTTTGGTCTCACATCGATCACTATGGGGACCAATGCCAGACTGATCAGGACATGATTTCACCAATTGTAGACGGCATGAATGAAGGGGAAGCAATGGACTGGATAGCTGAACTACACACTGAAGGAGCCCCCGAACTGGAGGATGCAGACGAGTTCGTACAACTGCTCCGAGGCCGATTCGAGGACACAGGCCACTGAGTAGAAGCCAAAGCCCAGATCCAAGCATTGAAGCAAGCTGGCTGGCCCTCGAAAGTATTAGTGTGGGGATTCTGGAGACTGGCTGGAAAACTGAGGGACTGGCCTGAACGCCTCCTCGTCCACCACTTCGAAGAGGCCCTGGACCCGGACCTCAGGCAAGTGAGCGGCATCAAGGGAGTTCCGGAGCATATCCAAGCCTAGTACAACACAGTAGTGGCCATGGATCTCAAAATCCACCCCCATTGGAAGCTGACTGCAGAGAAACCAGCAAAAAGAACTCTGGGCCGCCGAGCTCCGGTCAGGCTAACTGAAGCCCTGCCACCCGCACCGTTTAGGACGATCAAGAACTACCAATGCGATCAGCATGGCCACAGGGCATCAGAGTGCCTGCCCCTGCCCCAGTCCCTGAAGTCTGGACGCTCTCTGCACCTCGAGGAAAACGGACCCCGAGGAAGCCACAGGACAAGGGGAGAATCACCAGACAGGCTGTTGAGGTTCCTCTCCTTCCAACTGGGACAGAGGAAACTCCAGTCGGAGAAACCCCTCTGGGGTCCACCGAAGGGAGCAGCAGTGATGACGACCCGATGGTAAGTGAAGCCATCCACTCCTTCACTATCAAAACCCGGATCGTAGTGCCAGAAATGGGGGCCCACGGGGAGGTACAGGCCGTCATAGACACTGGCTGTACCAGGTGCCTGATCAGACTCCCCATAGTCTAACAGCTAGGGATAGACATGAAACCCCTAGCACACCCCATCCATTTTGAGCAGGTTGATGGGACACTGATAGGCAGAGCCCCTGCCACCTTAGTCACAGAACTTGTTAGATTGGAGATGGGGTGCTACCAAGAGTTCATCTGATTCGTCATAGCTCCAAAAATGACAGTCAGTCATATTGGGCCTCACCTGGCTAGACAAATGGGGACCAACCATCATGTGGGAAGACAGCTACCGAAAGCTAAAAATAGGCATCGGTCCACTGCCGCCCATCAAACCAGATAGATGCCAAAAGGCGTTGAGCCCCAGCAAGTGGGAAACCGTGGCACCTGTTGTGGACGAGCTTCCCGGCAGCCCGCAGGTGCCAAGAGAATACCGAAACTTGTCGGATGTCTTTAGTGAGCATGATTGCAACTTTCTTCCCTCTCACCGCCCAACTGATTGCGTGATTAAGTTCGTGCCTGGAGCAAAACTGCCTAAGCCAAAGATGTACTCTATGACTCCAAAAGAAATGGCCGAGCTAAGGAAATACAGCGATGCCAACCTAGAGCGGGGTTTTATCCAGCCCGCTAAGTCCAGAGTGACAGCCCCCATACTATTTAAAGAGAAAAAAGATGGGGGGGGGGAGATAAGGCTCTGCGTGGATTTTCACGGAATTAATGCCGTGGGCATGTGCCATGTACTCCCTACCTCTCATTAAGGACATGCTAAGTCACTTAGCCAAGGGCAAGGTTTTCACCAAACTAGACCTGAGAGAAGCCTATTACCGCATACAGATTAGAGAAGGAGACAAATGGAAGACTGCTTTTAACTGCCTGCTTGGCAGCTTCCAATTCAAGGTCATGCCATTTGGCCTGCAAGGCCCCCCGCAGTCTTCATGCACTGATAAATGAGGTGCTGCATGAGCACCTATACAAGGGAGTCCTAGTTTACCTAGATGACATTCTCATATTCAGTGAGACTCTCGAGGAGCACATAAAGCTAGTGCGGCAAGTGCTGAAAAAACTCCTAGCCGCAAAGCTTTACGCAAAGCTGTCAAAATGTGAATTCCATAAAACCTCCCTTGATTACTTAGGCTACAGAGTTTCAAGTGGATGAGTGGAAATGGATCCAGGGAAAGTGAAAGCTGTGCTGGACTGGCAGCTCCCGCACACCCGCAAGCAGCTCCAAAGCTTCCTGAGGTTTGCGAACTTCTATAGGCAATTCATCCCAGCATCCACAGAAGTCGCATGGCCCATAACAGAGCTGCTGAAAACAGGACCCCCTACCATGAAACCACGGCTGAATCAACCGCTCACCTGCCAAATGGACTGCCAAAAGGCCTTCGAAAAATTAAAATGACTCTTTGCCAAGGAGCCGATCCTTCAGCACCCGGACCCAGAGCAACAATTCATCATCCAGGCAGTGGCAGCATGTTCCTACAGAGAAACCAACAGGGTCAGCTTCTGCCCTGTGCATTTGTGTCCAAGCAGTTCACCGAAACCGAGAGGAGGTGGGCAATTTGGGAAAAGGAAGCCTACACAATCCGCTGGGCCCTCCTCTCCTGGAGACATTTTCTTGAAGGGGAAAAATGCCTTTCGAGGTTTGGACTGATCACAAAAACCTCGAAGCCCTGAAACCCCCCAGAAAATTCTCCAAAAGTAATGCGCTTGGCACAATACTTTAGGCGATTTAACTTCAAGCTAAAATACATCCTGGGGGGGAAGAACCTACTAGCCGATGCATTATCGAGAAAACCACAGTTCAAGAAGTTGTCTACATCATCATCCCCTTCTCACAGCCAGCAGCGCAAGTTACCACTAGAGGCCAAGCCAGACGCCAACACAACCCCATGCGGGACAAAATGACAGCCGCATTGAAAGCAGCACTCCCAGGCGACCAATGGCTCACAGATAATAAAGATGTCTTGATCATGAGGGATAGACTAGCTTGGAAGGGGTCCAAACTGTATGTCCCTACCAGCTTGAGGCTGGAAGTCTTCAGCACAATCACGACTTGCGACTGGCAGGGCAATTTGGCTTCCTGACTCTGCATCTAGCCAGAAGACAGTTTTGGTGGCCAAAGATGAAAGCCGCCATGGAAGATTACATAAAAAGCTGTGACACTTGCGCCGCCATGAAAATGAGACCAGGGAAGCCTCCGGGGCTCCTCCAACAAGTGGCCAACTCCAGCCGACCCTGGGAGGAAATAGCAATGGACTTTATAGTCGAGCTCCCAGAGAGTGGAGGAAATACAGTGATTTGGACAGTGATTGACTTGTTTTCCAAGCAAGCCCATTTCACTGCCTGTTCGGGATTACCCTCAGCTAATAAACTGGCAAAGATGTTTATCAAGCAGATTTACCTGCTGCACAGTGTACCCCGCTGGGTGATCTCAGACCAAGGCATCCAATTTACTGCCAAGTTCTGGAGGGAGTTCCTGAAGTCGGTAGCATCCACCCAAGGGCTTAGCTTGGCTTTCCATCTGTGTACGAACGGAGCTGCAAAATGAGCGAATGCAATGGTGGAACAATATATAAGATGCTATGTGGATTACCAGCAGAAGAACTGAGTGGACCTGCTACCTTTCACAGAAGTCGCTTACAGTAACGCCGTACATAGCAGCACCGGCCTGACCCCCTTCCAGGTCACCAGCAACCCCCTTCTCTGTCCCCATGCAAGAGCTGCCGAGAGAGCCTCCTTCCTCCATGACTTTAACTGAGTGGATGGAATCATTAAGGAAGGGGTGGGAAAACACAAAAAGGGTGCTGTTAGAAGCCGCCGAGGCATATAAAAAGCAAGAGGATAAACACCGATCTCTCCAGTCCCCCTTCTGTGTGGGAGATCGGGTTTTTCTGTCAACCAAATACATAAAGTTGAAGTTGCCCAGTAAAAAACTGGGGCCAAATTTTTTAGAACCTTTCCCAATAATGAAAGTAATTAACCCAGTAACAGTTCACTTAACCTCCCATGCATACTAGGGAAAGTGCATCCTGTATTTCACAGCAGTTTACTAAAACCAGCAGTAGGGTCGAGACTGAGACCACAAGACCGACTGGTACCGAAGCCTATAGTGGTGCAAGAGGAGACTCATTATGAGATTAAGAGGATACTAGACTCTAGATTGTATAGAGGTCGACTACAATATTTAATTCATTGGAAAGGGTACCCTTTATCTGAAGCTACCTGGGTCAAGAGCTGGGATGTGAAAGCAGAGATTAGTGAAACAATTCCATGACAAATTCCCTGATAAGCCAAAGGGTCCCCCTGGAGGAGGGAGAAGAGGTGGTTAGGGAATATGTTGTTAACCCTCTATTGTCCTCTCATTGCAAGATCTGATCATTGGTTGAGGGTGGGGGCAGCCTGTCAGCCCTGGAGGCCATCCTTTTCTTTGGATCTTCAGGGTTGCCACACTTAGTGCTGTGGGAAACGGGGAGGGGGGATTGTAGGGAGTTGCAAGGATATCTAGCCATACAACATTCCTTTCTCTGAGAGCCAAGGACATTCAGCCTGCACCTGGAGTGGCATGACTGGGAGGCACCTCCAGTTTGGACAGTGCCTTGATTGGACCATGTGATGGACATGTGGGTACAGGGGAAGGGTCTTGGACTTTCCTTTGGGTGGGGAAAACCTGGAAGCTTTCAGATTCGGGTTTTCCCAGATGTGCCAATATGACATCTCTAATAAAATGGAACTTTGAGGAACTTCAAGTCTCGGAGTCTTCTTTCATTGGGGGTGTTACTTGGAACCCTGACACCCAATGTATATTTCTTAATGATCACTGTCTACATGGAAAGAGGTAGGGCATCTCAGAGTTCTGCCCTGGGGCCCAGTGCTCTTCAATATTTTTATAAATGACTCAGACAATGGGACAGAAGGGATCTTCAAAATATTTGCAGATGACTCAAAGCTGGAGAGAATTCCTAGTATTTTAGAAAACAGGCTCAAGGTTCAAAAAGGTCTTGACAGGTTTAACATTAGTCCTTTTCTAACAAAATGCTGTTTAATGGTAAAAAAAATAGAGTTTTCAACATAAGTACAGAAAATCAGATGTACAAGATAGGTAATATCTGGCCTAGAAGTAGATGTACAATATCTAGCCTAAAAAGCAGATATACAAGATAGATAATATCTGGCCTAGAAATAGTACTTGCAAGAAGAATATGGGTGTCTTGGTAGACCATAGATTAACCAAGGTCCAACCATCAAAGAACCATACAATCTTGGGCTTCATCAACAGGTATAATGTTGACATCACAGGAAGTGATTTTGCTATTGTATGTTGCACTAATTAGATCCCACTTGGAAGATTGTTCAATAAACAGTTTGGTTTGCAATAAAAACAGTTTTGGTTGCAATAAAAAAGAGGAATTATAGAGAGAGCAGAATAGAACAGCAATAATGTTCAGGGATGGAGGCTAAATTGTATGAAATTAAAAGATTAAGATGAGTGGATGTTTTCAGCCTAAAGAAGAGAAGACTAAAGGGAGAGATGCTGTCAGTCTTCCAATAATTGAAGACCTGTTAATAAACAACAGGGTGTGGATTTTTTCCCCATAGTGCCTGACAGTAGGCCAAGGACCAGTTGGTGGAAATTTTAGTGTGAGATTGAAACTCAATATTAGTAGGAATTTCCTACTGTGAGAGATGTTAAAGTATTGGAACCACCTGCTTCCTAGAGTCATGGATGCTCCATAATTGATGGTTTTCAAACAAAGGTTGGCGGTTCTTGTCTGGGATGATCTGAGAGTTCCTGCCTTAAGCAGGAGGTTGGACTAGAAAAACTCCACTCTCTTCCACCCTGACAGTATTTATAAGATTCAAATGTATGTGAAAGTCAAGCCACAAAAGAATTGCCACAACTGCCCATTCATAGAATAATACCATTGGATCTATAAACTCATTGAAAAAGGAGATTGAAACATTTAATAAAATGCAAAAGCTTGGAACAAAAAGATCAAACAAAACAAAGCAAAAAACCCAAAATGAAATCAAAAATTTATATGAAGTCTAAAGAATTATTCAAATTGATTGCTACTGCAATCAAAATTAAGCCCTCTGATAATGTTGGAATGAGGCAACCTGCCTCTGAAATCCTATGCAGTTCTACAGTGATCTAAGATAAGCTCTGCATAGAAGTAGAACTCATTCAGTATGTGTAAATCATTGAGAGTCCAATATACTAGTTCATGTACAATACATAATAAAATGAGGTTTAGATCTTTATCATGAATAAAGCTATGAAAGCGGCACTAGTGTAAGTGATCATTTGAACAATGTTATTCTTTCAAATTCAGATTATAGAATCACTTCAAAATTCACAATGAAATATTTTAACAAGTAAAAATTATACAGTGCAGAATTACAATGTACCTGATCAACATACTGATATCCATCTAAAGATCATACTTCAGAAAAATGAACATCATAAATTTTTTCTCCTTTTTTCAGGAAGGCAAATCCAAAAATTGTTCATTTAATTACTAAAATATTTTAGGACTATTTAAAAATTATAAGCAAGAAGTGAAAAATAGAAGCAAGCAATAGAAACATTTTGGATAAGAACAGGAGCATAATGCAAAAGTTAAAAATTTTAATTTACTATCTATTTCACTGGACAAGATTTAAACACATATTTAATTCCTTCAATTAAAGAAACTGGATTTCAATATGCTTGATTGGACCATGCCTAAAATGTGCAAACAGCACATGAACACATAACACAGTTACTATATAATGCAGATATGGTAAATATCCAATACTTATTGCATGAACCAAATGTTTACTTTAAAAAGAAGCAATAGATCAGGAGATTTAAATGGGCACCAAAATGCCCATTTATGTTATATAAAGCCATTTTACTATGGCTGTTTATATATATTTATTAGTCATAGTAAAAATTAATATCTTTAATATATAATAATGTGTTCTCCTAATAGAATTTAATATATTTCTATTAAACAATGCTACAGGCAAAATCTAAAAATATGCCAGCAAAGGAAAGAGTGTTAATATACATTGTAAATATACATACAAATAATTTCTTCGTTTGAGATTGTCCATATAAACATTTGGGCAAACATGTTGAAATATAAGAGATAGAGCATGTACTTTCCAACTCATGAGTCATCAATAATGATTTTTTTTAAATATGAAAACTTGGAAGTGTGAATTCCTTTTTGGAAGTAAATGGAAGCAACTGATATTTCCCAGAACAACACAGCTCTTTGGTCAATGAATCTAACACACTATAATGATATTTTGTACTTATTTACCTGGGAATATACCTCACCGAAGATACTACTGGGACTTGCTTCTGAATTAGAATTTCTAAATTTTTCTAAGTACTTACATATAATCACTCCCAGTTATGGGAAGTGAATGATATTCAAGAAACACTGTTCTGGATGTTTTCTAGGTTGCCTACTTGGGCATAAATCAGAGCAGAAATTTTGTATAAGCATTACATTTGATAGTGTAAACAATTCAGTTTAAATGTTATTGATGGTTTGAAATGCAAAATCACATAACATTTTTAATTTACTTAAGTAAAATCACTGTTTATTTTTCAATGTTTGTTTTTAATATGATTTGTATTCAACATTAAAAAAATATTTGTTCTTCCAATATTTAGCAATCAAAATATGTTTCTGCTACTGGTATGCACAAATGATGTTTAATTTAACAGAATTATATCCATAAAAAGCACCAAAAAAAGAGGCTGCTTAATATTGGGGGAAATATTTAATCAAAAAGGATAGAAAAATTAATTGCAATAATCATTTTTTAACATAATACATAAATGTTGCCTCTTACATAGTACCTGCTTTATCACTTGTTAGTCAAATATTAAACAAAGCAATATTCAATATTTTTTATAAATTAGAACATTTCAGTGCTATACTCTGCAAACATATAAAAATAATTATCAATCAACCTGACCAATTCCTCATTCCAGTGAAAGATTTGAATATCACTCATCACTATAGACATCCCCTGCAAATGGTAGATGCACTTGACTTCCTGTAACATTGGGGAGCCTTGACAGATCAGGGAGGCTCTGGATGCGTGACTTGAGTTCTTTCCGTACCTGGGACACACCAGTTAATTTGCGCTTGTATTCCTATAACACATGAAAAACATTTACATAAGTCAATCAGTCAGACAGCCATTTCATTTTGGCTATTAAAAGGCAAAAAATGACAACAGTCCCATTTAATTCATTGAATATCACTGTAGCCTAAACAACACAGAAATTGACTAGAATAAAACAAACTGCACAAAAATACAACAATTTAAATCTACAATTTAAATTGTAGATTTAAATTTATGAATTTTGGGCATAAAAATAATGTAAAAATTTTTAGATCAAGCAATGAAATATAATGTAGAATAACAGAATAATAAATTTACTAGTGTAAACTTGTCAACCATCCCATTGGTAAATGCAGCAAAAAAACCTCCTGAAACATTATTTTACCAAGAGTATAATACTGATAATTCCACATAGGCACAGAAGTAACAAAACCAGTTCTAAAGCTTTCACGCGAAAACCAGCATAAGAAAAATCCCCCTTTCCCCCTGGACCTCCTCACTGTTCATGGTCCACCAATCAATTGCATTCATTTTGTTTTGGGAACAATTTGAGCGCCTCAAGTTTTCCCAGGGTTTGACCTTGGGGGTTGGGACTGTCCCAGGCTCCATCGGCTCAGCTGCATTCCAAAATTATCTCCCAAACTTCCCTTGCATTCCAATATTTTCCCTCCCCCCTCTCTGTTTCTGTTGTCTGGTGGCGAGCAGGGGTGCATAGCGAGTCAGCCATGACACGCTGACCCTCCAGAAGAAAGATAATCCTACAAGGAAACATACAGAAAGTTACATTACATTTTTCCCTTTTCCCCATATTCTATCGAGGCCAGTTTGGAACTTAACATGGAACCTGTGGATGAGTCTAGATGCCCAAACATCCCCTATTACCACCCATTCTGTATGTGCCAGAGGGAGTCCCTTGGAAGAGCCTATTAAGCTCAGGAATTCATGCCAAAACTTTGACGTGAGTTATACTCCCTGATCTTAAATGGTGTGTTTTGGGAAACCATGAAGCTGGTATACGTACTGCATACTTTTCGGAGTATAAGACACACTAACCCCCCAAAAGAGAATGGAAATGTTGGTGTGTCTTATACACCGAATACAGCCATTTTTGGCCTCCCAAAACCCCACCCCGTGCATCCCATTTTTGCCAAAAACAGGCCTGTTTTTGGCAAAAACGGGACGCACAGAGGGTTTGGGAGGCTTGCAGAGTGCTCCTGGGGGCTGGGGAGGGCAAAAACTGAAAAATACGGTAGTTTAGATAGGGATCAGGCCAAAGAAATCCTGAGACACACCACAAAGTTGGCTTGCTTGGAGATCAAATCCATGATAGTCCAGATTACACTATTCCCAGCACTCTCTGGGAGCTCCACAATAAAGTCCATAGATATTTCCTTCCAGGGAGCTGTGGGGCTGGCCACAGTTTGCAACAGACCCGGTGGCTTGCCGGGCAGCCACTTCATCGAGGCACAGACAGGGCAGAGGGCCACACAGGCTTCTATGTTCTTCTTCATTCTTGTTCACCAAAATTGCCTCTTTATGAGGTGAAGATCTTTACGAATCTAAAATGCCCTGCCACCCTAACATCATGGCTCCTCTGTAAAAATAGAGTCCTCTGGCCAGCTTGAATGTATACCTTACTCCTCATCCATGCCAGCCTGTCTCTCAATGACAGGTCGTCTTTATATTGTTGGAACCACTCATCTCCTCCCAGAGCATCCTTTAATGACTGCAATAGATCTTCAGCTAACAGCAATGGTGATGTTCTCTCCTGTTAGTAAGGTCTGGTGCTGTAAATTGTCTGGATGGGATGATGGAGTTAATGACTTCCTCTCAGGCGCCGTTGTACTGTGCCATTCGGGAGAGGGCATCTGCCAAGAAATTTTTCATAGGTAGCGGAGGGTAAAGTTAAAACAGTTGAAGTATTGGGCCCACTGAACCTGTTTAGGAGATAATTTCTGGGGAAATTTCAATGCTTCTAGGTTCTTCTGGTTTATTCACACTTTGAAATCCCTCCATGAATTGTCTCCATGTTAGGAGAGCCCAGAAGACTGAGTAGGCTTCTTTCTCCCAAACAGCCCATTGCCTCTCAGTTTTGGACAGTTTGAGGGACATATACACACATGGCTGCAACTCTCCCTTGGCATTCCTCTGGAGCAGAACTGCTCCTACAGCCATGTCATTAGCATCTGCTTGTATCACAAAAGGCTTATCTGGATCAGGATGTTTTAGGACTGGTTCCACAGTGAAAAGGTGTTTTAGCTTCTTGAACACAGCTTGGCAATCAAGTGACCAGTTCAAGGACTGGTTGGGCTTGGGATTAACTTCTCTCAATTCCTGGCAAATAGATGGGGAAGAAATGGAGGTAGTGACAGATTTTATTTTCCTGGGCTCCAAGATCACCGCAGATGGGGACTGCAGCCAAGAAAGTAAAAGATGCTGGCTCCTGGGGAGGAAAGCTATGGCAAATCTACACAGCATACAAAAAAGCAGAGACATCACCCTGCCAACAAAAGTGCATATAGTCAAGGCTATGGTTTTCCCAGTTGCAATGTATGGTTGTGAAAGTTGGACCATAAGAAAGGCTGAGCGCCAAAGAATTGAGGCCTTTGAACTATGGTGCTGGACAAGACTCCTGCGAGTCCCTTGGACCGCAAGGCGATCAAACTAGTCAGTCCTAGAGGAGATCAACCCTGACTGCTCTTTAGAAGGCCAGATCCTGAAGATGAAACTCAAATACTTTGGCCACCTAATGAGAAAGAAGGACTCACTGGAGAAGAGCCTAATGCTGGGAACGACTGAGGGCAAAAGAAGGGGGCGACAGAGAATGAAGTGGCTGGCTGGAGTCACTGAAGCAGTCAGCGTGAGATTAAATGGACTCCGGAGGATGGTAGAGGACAGGAAGGCTTGGAGGAACATTGTCCATGGGGTCGCAATGGGTCGGACATGACTTCGCGACTAACAGCAACAAACCAATTTATCTCAGAAAACAGGGAGGCTTCCAGGTTCTACAAGTATAGATTGCTATACTTTCCAGTTTTGTTAGGAAAGGCTTAGCTTCTGAATCTGTCTAAATTCAGAAAAGCCTATTTGGCATCCTCTACTACTTGAACAACTTCAAGTGTCTATTTAAGAAAGTGTGGGATTTATCATTAAAAACAAACAAGTAAAATTTTGATAATCAAATTCCACATTTGTCTATTTTCAAAGCAGGAATGTCAGTTCATTACAAGAAAGCTAGTGTTTAACTGGAAGCTGAGTTTACTTTTCCCGTTCTCAATTCTCCCATATTTTTAACTCTAATGTTAAAACTACAGATTGTTTTGCAATCATAAGCAGATGTTAAAGTAATTTTTTGACTGAAGATTGGATAAACACATTTTTAAAGAATAATAATTCACACTATTTTTCCTTCAATGTCTTGCAATTTCTCTGTGAGTTTTATTTACTGATTCTTTTTTCTGTCTCTGTCCATGTTGTATCTTAAACAAACAAGGACAGAGATATCTATGGAAAAAAAATAAAAAGTTTCAAATATATTTATATTTACATATAACTCCCTCCCATGGGAATTCTGTTAACAAATGAAAACCAAGAAAACAGCTTTCCCATAACTTAATAGTGATTTTGTCATAGAATAAGAAGATGGGAAGGAACTTTGTATATTAACAAATCTAATTAGAAGAAGGAAAAGCTTTCTACCAATGATCCTCAAGCCAACAGATATTTGGTAAAATACTTGGCTCCTCTTGTAACTCTTGTTCTAGAACTCATGTCCCCCTTTCAGCGCAACCACCTCTGCAGTAATATTTTTGTTTCCATTATTATTATTTAACATTTAATTATTAACTTATAATATTACTTTAATTTTGTGTAGTTAATTAAGTTTGCTTGACTTTGTCATATCTTGCCAAGAAACCTAGAAGGGGATGGGATACAAGTACTATAAAAAAGATAAAACTAATGCAATGCTCTGGGAATTACTACTAGAATGGAAGAGAACTACTTGCTGTGTCTCACAAATGCCTAGTTGCTAAGCAAAATATAAATTGAAAAGGTTGCAGAGATGACTTCCACAAGAGGTATGGTGAACTGAAGATAACTGCAAAAGCAGAGCTGACAATGACAGCAAAGATCAAGAAACCAATGAGTAGACCAGTTCCGTGGAACTATTCTAGATGAAGAAAGGACAGAAGGTCATCCACATGTGTTCCTAATGGCTGCTTCCTGCAAGAAGACCAGCCATTTTATGTGAGTTGGAGCAGCAGAAGACGACAGGATTAGTGATCTTGCTTGCAACCATTACAAAGACATTTAAAGCATTCAAGTTATCAAAACTCATTTTCTAATCCAGGGGTCCCTATTTGGAACCAGGTCACGTGAGCAGTGGCCTGGCATATGTGAAGCTCAACTTGTGCAAGTGGCAGGCCAGCGCACGCAGGCATGTGTGCACAGCTCAACTAGCAAAAGTTGACCTGTGTGTGCATGCACACGCACCAGCCCATCGCTCACATGAGTTAAACTAAGTGCATGTATGCGCCGATCTGCCACTCAGGTGAATTGTACTGCGCCTGCGCCGTGCACCGGGAAGCCACTCATGTGGATCAGTTCCCCTCCTCTCCCAGCTGGGCCACCACACCACAAAGGTTGGGACCAGTGTTCTAATCACTTTCGGAAATTGCTCATTAATTACTTCTAAGTGGTTGAGATCTTCAAAATGACAAATTTGAAAGTGGCAAGTGAATCTGCCTTTAGTCCTGAATCAAAGAAAATTTTATATCTTTAAAAATTTAAAGAATCTGAAGTAAACAATAAAAAACTAAATAAGGTTTTGGTCTTAGAAAGTTATAGATTAAGGATCCAGATAAAATTGGAATATTGAAACTTTTAAAATAAAATTTGGGAATTATAAAATATAAATAGTTTCTCTTGGGAAATAAATCATATTTGATTTTTACAAGATACAGCATGCTTAAAGAATTTCAAGATTTTGAAAACTGGACTCTAGTGGGGACTTAAGATTTTATATAGAGGAAAGCTATACAGGTAGTCCTCAACGTATCACCACAATTGAGTCCAAAATTTCTGTTGCTAAGTGAGACAGCAAAATTTATGTTGCTAAGTGAGAATTTTGAACCATTTCACGACATTTCTTGCCTCGGGTGTAGAGTGAATTATTGCAGTTGTTAAGTTAATAGCATGGTTATTAAGTGAATCTGGGTTCCCTATTGACTTTGCTTGTCACAAAGGTAATCACATGAACTGTAGTTATCATAAATGAGAGTCAGTTCCCAAGTGCCTGAATGTTGAGCATGCAACCACAGGGATGCTGCAACAGTCATGTGAAAAAATGATCATAAGTTACTTTTATCACTGCTGTTGTAACTTTGAAAGGTCACTAAATGAACTATTGTAATTTGAGGACTATCTGTATAGGCTTGCAAGATGGTGCAAATCATTATGACAATAAAAATACTGAAGGAGACTTTAAAAAATGGAATCAGGAAACAGTGGCCATAATAGCAACAATGTCAGTTATGATGTCAATTTCTATTAATAGATTATATCCAAAAGATGTTATTGAAGAAATGTCAGATGTAGAACCAATTTTGTCTAATACAATACAGATGATATTGAAAGTGGATTAAAACTGATTGGCCAAGATAATTATTTAGAAAAGGATTGCTAGTTCTACAAAAGAAATTGGCTGAGGTTTTAAAATTTAAAGGGGAAATATAAATGACAAACCAAGAGTGTGACTTGGTTATTCTCTCCTCTACTGGATTTACAAAAGAGGTTTGTTAAAATCTTGAAGAACTCTATGCATTGGGACAAGAAAGAAATGAAGATAAATCAATCCCTTTATAATATTTGAATGAACTAAAGATTAAGACTAATAAAAATAAAAGAATATAAAATTACTTTATTTGATCAAGGTTAAAATTAGATATGCTGTTACTTCTTGGGACTTTCTACTGAAACCAGGATTGAAAACATGATACTTTATGGGTAAGTTTACAGCTGGTATCTGGGATAAAGAGATAAATAAAGAGCTGAGGAATTTTCTCTGTTTCTGGTGGATAAAGTCACTCAGATTCGGACAGACCTGGACTCTGATTGGGCAGTACAGGCCGAGGTGACAGGGGCAGGCCTTAGTCCTGTTATATGGGATGAGTTTGAACCGGCGACTCCTGATGATGTAGACAAGGCCATAGGAGCGATGAGCTCCGCCACTTGTTTATTGGACCCGTGTCCCTCCTGGTTGGTCTCGGCACCAGGGAGGTTTCACGCGGCTGGCTCCAGGCATTGGTCAACGCTTCTTTGAGGGGTCCGTCCCGCGGCCCTTAAAAGTTGCGGTGGTGAGGCCCCTCCTCAAGAAGCCTTCCCTGGACTCAGCGGATTTAAAGAACTTCCGTCCGGTCTCCAACCTTCCCTTTGCGGGGAAGGTTGTAGAGAAAGTGGTGGCACTCCAGCTCCTACAGCTGTTGGATGACACCGATTTTCTGGATCCCTTTCAATCGGGTTTCAGGCGCGGCTACAGGACGGAAACGGCTTTGGTCACTCTGATGGATGATCTCTGGCGAGCCCGGGATGGTGGTCATTCCTCCATCCTGGTGCTACTTGACCTCTCAGCGGCCTTCGATACCATTGACCATGGTATCCTTATGCATCGTCTCGGCGAGGTGGGAGTGGGCGGCATTGTTCTGCAGTGGTTCTCCTCCTACCTCTCTCATAGGACGCAGTCGGTGTTGACAGGGGGGCAGATGTCAAGCCCTAGGCCCCTACTTTGTGGGGTGCCACAGGGCTCGGTCCTCTCGCCCATCCTGTTTAACATCTACATGAAACCACTGGGTGAGATCATCCGACGACACGGGGTGAGGTATCAGCAGTATGCTGATGATACCCAGTTGTACATCTCCACCCCATCTCAATTCAGGGAAACCGTTGACGTAATGTGCCGCTGCCTGGACGATGTTAGGGTCTGGATGGGGAGGAACCGGCTAAAACTCAACCCAGACAAGACCGAGTGGCTATGGATATTGCCTCCCAAGGATTCTGTCAATTGTCCCTCCTTGGTTCTTGGGGGAGATAAATTAACTCCCTCAGAATGGGTTCGCAATTTGGGTGTCCTCCTAGATCCACAGCTAAAATTGGAGCAACATCTTTCAGCTGTGGCTAGGGGGACCTTTGCACAGGTCCGCCTAGTGCACCAATTGCGACCCTACTTGGAGAGGGAGGCTCTACTCACAGTCACCCACGCCCTTATCACCTCCCGGCTGGATTACTGCAACGCGCTCTACATGGGGCTACCCTTGAAGAGTATCCGGAGACTGCAATTGGTGCAAAATGCAGCTGCGCGAGCTGTGGTGGGTGTGCCTAGGTAAACCCACGTAACACCTATTCTCCGCCAGCTGCATTGGCTGCCCATTAGTCTCCGGTCCCAATTTAAGGTGTTGGTTTTGACCTTTAAAGCCCTACATGGCTCAGGGCCAGGTTACCTTCAGGACCGCATCCTGCCTCATACCTCCCTACGACCGGTTAGGTCCCACAGTTGGTCTCCTCCAGGTCCCATCGACCAAGCAATGCCGGTTGGCGGGGCCGAGGGGGAGAGCTTTCTCTGTGGGAACTCCCTCCCTGTGGAACCAACTCCCTCCAGAGATCAGGGCCGTCCCCACCCTGCTGGCCTTCCGCAAAGCAATAAAAACCTGGCTCTTCTGGCAGGCGGGGTGAAAGTGAGACCAAGCAGACTATATTTGGGCCTCCCCCTGGTTATGAATGTTGGATGTTTTTTTAATTTTTATAACTTTTTAATTGCTATATGTTTTTATACCTGTAATAGATTTGACATGTTGTGAGCCGCCCAGAGTCCCCCGGGAGTTGGGTGGCATACAAATCTATTAAATTAAATTAAATTAAATTAAATTAAATTAAATTAAATTAAATTAAATTAAATTAAATTAAATTAAATTAAATTTTAATATTAGAGAGAGTAAAGTAAAATTTTTTATATTTGTGATGAAGGAGAAGTCACTTCTTTATATATTTCTTTTTATTATATTCTCATATATTCCTTTTTTTCTTTGCATTTTTTACTTCTCTGGAATAGCTGGAATCTGCAAGGAAAGAGTCGGGAAAGCTAAGGTTCCAGAATAAGCTAAAATTAGCAATTAATATCAAAAGTAATAAAATAAATTTTATTTCAAAATGTAGGTAACAAGAAAAGACAAGGAAACAATAGGTCCACTAATCGGAGCAGATGGCAAATAGTTGACAGTCAGCAGGGAGAAAGCAGAACTGCTTAATTATTTCTTTGCATCTTTTTTTATGCAAAAGAAACAAACAGCCCAATGGATCAAAAGCAGCAAAGATAGAACAGGTATATAAATCAAAATAGGCAAAGGATTAGTAAGAAAAAACCTATCCATGCTGGATTAGTACGGATCACATGGGCCAGATTGTTTACATCCCAGGATTTTGAAAGAACTGGCAGTTGTAATTTTGGAGTTACTAAATGTAATTTTTCAAAGCTCATGCAGCACAGGGGAAATGCCAGAGAATTCGAAAAATGTTGATGTGGTTCCAATCTACAAAAAGGGGAAAAATAGATCCAGGAAATTATAGGCCAATCTATTGACATTAATAGCTGAGAAAATCCTGGTAAAGATAATCAAGTGGTGGACTTGTGAGCACATAGAAACAAACAAGTACTAAAAGCCAGCATGAGTTTGTTAAAATGAGATCAAACCAGATAAACCTTATTGCCTTTTTTAAAACTAAATTAGTATATCAGTAAAATGCTGTGGACATGGTATATGTGGACTTCAGTAGGTCATGTGATAAAGTAGACTACAGCCTACTTCTTGGTAAGATAAAACAATGTGGGTTAGAGAGTATCACCACCAGAAGGATTTGCAATTGGCTAACCAATCACTCTCAGTGGGGAGTCCTCAATGGAACTACATCTACATGGAAGAAAGCATGCAGTGATGTACCTCAAAGTTTGGTTTTGAGTCTGGTACTCTTCAACATCTTTATAAATGATCTAGATGAGAACAGAATGGGAACTCATCAAGTTTGCAGATGACATCAAGCTGGGAGGGGGGGGGATTGCTAACACTTTGGAAGAGAGACTCAATATCCAAAAGAACCTTGATAGATTTGAATACTGGAACTCTATGTGACAAGATCCATTTCATTAATGAGAAAAGGTTCTTTAATCGGGCAGGAAAAAACAAATGCATGGGTACAGAATAGGTGATACTTGGCTAGTAGTAGCCATGAGAAAAATCTAGGGGTCCTAATGACCACCACTTAAATATGAGCTAGGAGTGTGCTGCGATTGCCAAAAATGCCAGTTCAATCCTAGTTGTATCCAGAGGGATAGCATCAAGAAAATGAGAAGTGATTTACACTGCACTGGTGAGACATTTGGAGTATTGCATGCCGTTCTGGTTACCACCATACAAAAAGTTGAGATCCTGGAATGGGTAAAAAGAAAAGTAACAAAGATGATAAATGAACTGAAGGTTAAATTGTATGACAAGGACTTGATGGATGTAGGTATGTCTGGTCTATCAAAGAGAAGCATTATGGGGGGACATGATAAATGTGTTCCAGTATTAGAAGGGCTGTTACAAAGAAAAGATTGATTTATTCTGTAAGGCATCAGAGGGGAGGACAAGAAGTCATGGGTGGAAGCTTGTTAAAGAGAGAGCTAACCTAGAAAGAGAAATTTTCTGTCAATGAAAACAATTAATCAATGGAAAAGCTTGCCTCCTGGAGTTGTGGGTGTTCCATCACTGGAGGTTTTCAAAAATAGACTGGACAACCATGACTGGGATGGTAGAAGACTCCTGCCTTGAGCAGGGTTTGGTTGGACAATAAGACTTCCAAGGTCCCTTCCAACCATATAATTCTATGAGTTGTTTATAAAATAATAAAGATGGGATATAAATCAAATAAATAAATAAATAAATAAATAAATATTTTGGAGAAGGATTGATCAGAAATTCTAACAATATTAGATGAGTCAAGTTTATTCCTTCTTTAATTATCTTATTAAATTTCTTTAATTATAAACATTAACATCATCATTGTATATCTATTTTATTTAAACATTTAAGGAGAAATTTTCAATATTATGGAACATTATTTAAATAGACGGGTTCTCTTGAAAGTCTCAATCTCCAGAAGAGTAATTTGGAATTTGAATTTAATGATCTATTTAAGATCACTAAAATTTTTACATCCAGATCATCACAAGTGGACAGTGAAGATAATCTGTGCATACCACTAGGCTCTGCTACAATTATATTATATATATTTTCCCAATTGTCCTGAAAGAACTGTAAATGTACTGTGATTTTTTTTTTAGTGGTAAGGACCAATTAATTACTCCTTGGTCAAATATAATTGGAATAATTGGAAAATCACCCAAAACAAATAATTTTCCTATTGATTTATTGTACATAGTTAGTCTTTGACTTACAACCACAATTGAGCCCAACATTTCTGTTGTTAAGTGAGACATTTGTTAAGTGAGTTTTGCCCCATTTTACAACCTTTTCTGCCACATTTGTTAAGTGAATTGCTGCAATTTATAAGTTAGTAACCCAGTTAAGTGAATCTGGCTTCCCCATTGACTTTGCTTGTGAGAATGTAGCAAAAGGGGATCACATGATCTTTGGACACAGCAACAGTCATTAGTATGAACCAGTTGCCAAGCATCTGAATTTTGATCACATGATCATGGGGATGCTGCAAAGGTCGTAACTGTGAAAAATGGTCATAAATCACATTTTTCAATGCCACTATAACTTTGAACGGTCATTAAGTGAACTATTGTAAGTCAAGGAGTACCTGTATTTCTTATGGCCAACTTACAGTTTTGAACTGGGAAGCAATGGAGAATAAAAAAATATTTCAATCATATTTATAAAGAGTGGGAAATTGCCTTGGCTGGACGTCACAAAATTAAGAGCTTTGAAAAACGTTGTAGTTAAGAATTTATTTAAAATTGGCTACAATTTAAAAATGCTTTACTTTATCTTTATCTTCATCTGTCACTCTGGTTTAAAGTATTGAATTCAGATTGCTTAAATGTTTGTATTTCTTCTGAAAGTCACATAACACGCACACACATGCATCACCCAGATGTTTTGCTTTTTTTTCCAGAACTGCTATTAGCTTTCTTGATAATTTTGTTCAATAATAAAGCACAGAAACACAAGAGCAATAGACAAAAAAGGTCCAATCAATGTAAATTAAATATTGTGAAGGTGGTTCAACATTCAAGAAAAGAAAACTGAAAAGGAAATTCAAGAAGGCCAAACTTCTTAAGCATGCTTAGAGCTTTCACCAAATCTCAACAACAGAAATCTGATATAAATTTTTAATCTTTCAGTTGTCCTGGAAGCCCTTAAAATCTGGCGCTATTTCCTGGCCTGTGGTTAAAGTGTTTACAAAGCTCCTGCTAACCTTTTTTTTTTTTTTTAAAAGATGTCATTTATGTGGATTTATCTGGGAAGTCATGCTTCTTTAAATTACATATTTTGGAGGCTTTTTGGAGTTGCATGGCCTCAAAGTCCAATAAATATGTAAAATAAAAAGGTAAAAAGTCATCTTTTAAACTTTCTCATAAATAATTTGAAATTATGGATGAATGGTAAAAATAATTTGTATGATAACAAACTAAGTTGTTCACAAGGGTTAAGAAAGGAGTCCAATCTAAAGAGAGGTTAGTGAAATAATAAATATGGTTCAATATACCGTAAGTAAATAAAAAGAAAAACCATTAGCCCAAATTCTTCTTACTATTATATACTGCTAGGCAAGCATGGGGAGCAGAGGTGTAACATTCTCTCTTCTTAGTTATGATCAGAAATCAATCAGAATAGAAATGGAAAGACGTTGGAGGTCTAGTCCAATCCCTAGCTCAAGCAGGAGACCCTATACCATTTCAGACAAGTGGCTGTCCAGTCTCTTCTTAAAGCCTTCCAGTGATGAAGCATCCACAACTTCTGAAGGCAATCTGTTCCATTGGTTGTTTTCACTGTTAGAAAACTGTTTCTGTTTTCTAAAATTGCTTCTCTCCTTTGTTTCTTGACATGCCTTCTGGTACTGTGGAAAATAAGTTGACCTCCTCTTCTTTATGGCAGCCCCTCAAATACTGGAATACTGCTATCATGTCACCCCTAATCTTTCTTTTCTCTAGATTACCCATACTCAATTCCTGCAACCGTTCTTGGTATATTTTAATTTCCAGGTCCTTAATCATCTTAGTTACTCTTCTCTGCACTTTTTCCAAAGTCTCAACAACTTATTTTGTAATGTGGTGGCCAAACATCGAAGTAGTATTTCAAGTGTGGTCTTACTAAAGTTTTATAAAGCAGTACAAGTACTTCACATGATCTTGATTCTGTGGCTCTGTTAGTCAAAGATTGCATTGGCTATTTTGGCTACTGCCACACACTACTGGCTCATACTTAAGTGATAGACCACTAAGACTCCAAGGTCCCACTCAGTTATTGTTTTTGAACCAGGTTTTATCTAATCTATACTTTTACTTTTGTTTTTTCTTGCCTAAGTATAAAACCTTGCTTTTCTCCATATTAAATTTCATTTTATTGGATAGGACCCATCGTTCAAGTGTGTGAAGATCCATTTGGATCCTGAGCTTGTATTCTGTGCTTTAGCTATTCCTGCCAGTATAGTGTTATTTCAAATTTGATTCTATTCCCTCACCGAAGTCATTTATGAAAATATTTAAGAGTACTGGGCCTAAGACAAAACCTTATAGTATTCCACTGCTTACTTCCCTCCATGTAGATATAGTACCATTAAGGACTGTTGATTGAGTATGGTTTGTCAGCCAGTTACAAATCCACCTGGTGGTGATGATGCCTATCCCATATTTTTCTAGCTTACCAAGTAGACTGTGATTTACTTTGTTGAATGCTTATTCCCCTTATAATAGCATTTTGCTTATCTACTAAAGAATAAAATAAGATTGCTTTGTCATGATTGTTTTTAACAAACCCATACTGGCTTCTACTTATAACTTTATTTGTTTCTAGATGTTTGCAGATCTGTTTTTTAATTATCTTTTCCAGGATGTTCCCAGGTATTGATGTCAGGCTGATTGGTCTGTAGTTTCCTGGATCTGTTTCCCCTCCCCTTTTTTTTGAAGATGGGAACCACATCTCTTTTTCAATCCTCAGGTAGTTCCCCCATGCTCCAATATTTTTGAAAGATATAGTACAATGGTTCTGAGATAACATCTGCCAGTTCCTTCAGAACTGTGGTGTTATCTATTAGGTCTCAGTAATTTATATTCTTCAAGATCAGACAGGTGTTCTCTTGCATTTTCTTGCTTATTTTAATTTTTATTTCTAATCTGTCTTTTACAGTTATGTTTTTGGTAGATAAGGTTATAGTTTTCTTTTGTGTGAAGACTGATGCAAAGAATGAGTTAAGCAGCTCTGCTTTCTCTCTATTGTCTGTTACTTCCTTGCCATCTTCTCTCATTAGTGTACTGTTTCCTTGACTTTTTTCTTATTATTTATATGTTGAAAGAAACTTTTTTATTGTCTTTGATTTTTGTTCCAAGTCTTAGTTCATTCTAAGCCTTTGCTTTCCTGACTTTATCTTTGCAGGTTCTGGAAATGTAGCAGGCCTGGAAGCCTAATGACAGAAATGACTTCCAGACCTGACACTGCCCCTCTTTCTGTTTTTTTTTTGTACTTATTCTTTTTGTCTTTCAGTTTATCAGAGAGATCTTTGCAACCATGCTGATTTCTTTTTCGATTTCTTGTTTTTCTTTTTCAGTGGTATTGAGCTGGATTGGGCTTTCATGATCATATTTTTTAGAGTTTTCCAAGCTTCTTGAGTTGTTTTCCCCTTTAAGATTTTAAGCCATGGAATCCTTCCCAAGCTTTCTCTCTAAGAGACTCTTAGACTTTTTAAAGTCTAAGACACTGGTTTGATTATGTTCTGTTGTTTGTTTGCATTATATTGAATTCCAATGACATGGTTATTCTCGCCCAAAGTTCCGGCAACTTCAACTCACTCTTATCACTTCTCTACTAGTAAGAATTAGGTCCAGTATAGCTTTTCCTCTAGTCCCCTCCTCTACCTTTTGAATGACGAAGTTGTCAGCTAGTTTGATTAGGAATTTGTCTCCCATTTGATATCAGGGTAGCTGTAGTATGTTTCTTATATACATTTGTTAAAAGTTCATCTATTTCTTCTGCTTGGGTGGGGTGGTCTGTAGTATACACTTATAGCAATGTCATTTCCCCCCTTTTATATTGATTATAAGCATTCTAGGAGGCTTTTCATCCTTGGTTTTGTGCATTTCTGTAGAGATGTAGTGATCTTTTATATACAATGCAATTCCACCTCCTCTTTTGTTAGGTCTGTTTCTTTTGAATAGTTTGTATTCTTCCACCAGTACATTCCAGTCATGAGTTTTATCCAATCAAGTTTCAGTAATGGCAACATCAAATCTGTCTTCATGTACCAGTACTTCAAGTTCACTCTGTTTGTTCCCTAAACTTTGAGCATTAGTATATAGGCATTTGAGTCCTTTATGGATCTTGGGCATGTGTCTTTTATCTCCTAATTTGTAACTGGGTTTTCCATCCTTCCCATCACAACCTCTTTATGTGATTGGTTATGTTAAGGTTTATATTTGGAATTAAGCTGCAAAGATCCTAAAGACTGATCACCCTCCCCTCTCATTTTTAGTTTAAAGCCCTCCTGATAAGTTAAGTCAGTCATTTTATGAAATCATTGTATCCTGTTTTTGCTCAGTGCAGCCCATCCCTTGCTAAAAGCCCTTCATGGAAGTAATGCAGACCATGGTCTAGGAATCCAAAGTTCTCTTGGTGGCATCAATATTTGAGCCAGTGGTTCATTTCTAAAATCCTTTGTTCTCATATTGGAAGTTGACCTATCATTGGAAGTATAGATGAAAACACCACTTGTCCTCATAATTCCTTAACTTTCTTGCCTAGCTGTTTGTAATCGTTTGATATTATTTTTAGGTTCATTCTCGTATCATTTGTCTCTATGTGAAAGAGGAAAAAGGAGTAATAATCTGTGGGCCTGATTCTTTTAACTATGTCTTAATTTTTGCTTTAGGAAGGTAACATACTTCCCTAGATTCACTATCTCATTTGCAGACTGCTGGTCCTCTTCTCTTGAGAATTGAATCTGTCAGCAAAAGTAGTTGGGCTACTTTTCCTCCTATCACAGGATGCTTGATTATGCCTATTGTCTTTCAGCGAGAGGCTATGAAACTGATTGTTCAGCTCCAGTGGGGCTGAATTGGAGTGGGCTGAATTAGACAGTAGATAACTTGTTCTTGGTGCTGTTTCCCCCCCCCCCATGAGTGACATATTTCCATTGGTACTCTTCTAAAGGTTTATTTATAAGATCATTTCTGTTAGAAGTTGTGTGTTCCTTATTATGTTCAATTTGGATATAGCCTTCTTGTATAGATTGGAGTTTCTCATTTTGTAGGTTGAGTTTCAGAATGGTTAGAATTGCTTCTAGACCCCTTTTCTTCTAATAATTCAGTTAATTTACATTTGGCATACAATTTGGGTCTATGGGCATAAGCATGTACATGGAACATAGTTTACAAATCACAATAGTGTCAGTCTCTTTTTCTATGACTATGTTTGTTTTTGCTAGATTAAAGATTTAAAAAATAAAAAGTATACAAAATTTCAAAATGAAAAGGATTTTATCTTAGATTTAAAAGAATAAAAAGATTCTAAATTAAAAATGTAAAATTTTGAAAGTTCATTAAAAATTTCAAAGTTTAAAGTTGTTCAGTGTTGAATAGGGCTTAAATGCAAGTGAGTTGCTCTCTAAATATAATTCATAATCCACAGATGTATAAAATAATAGAACACAAACACACACACACACAAACACACACACGATAAAAAAGATGAAAGAAAAATAAAATCTTAACTGAATTAAAGAAAATTTAAATCACAACTGGATGGAAAAAATGTTATTTCAGCTGAACAAAAATATCTCAGCTGAACATAGTGCAATATCAGCTTGCAGTTATTGTAAAGGTATATAATAGTATATACTTTTGTTTTGATAGAAATATGGGGAAATTTTTTTTGCAGTTTATATTGAAGAGTTTGAGGGTACAGTTGTGCTATTAAATGTCTCCTCACTCTTCAGCCTAACAAAGGATAGGGCTGCTTAACAAAGGGAAAGGGTACTTTCCCCCAAATAAATAATTATTTCTTCTCAGGCTCCTTTTTAGATCTTTTGTTCTTAGCCCTCAACTTGAAAAAATTCTTTTTAAGAAATCTCTTTTTAGGAGATGCTTTATTCTTTATTCTTAGCCCTCGACTTCCTGCCTTGGGAAATAATAATAATAATAATAATAATAATAATAATAATAATAATAATAATAATAATAATAATAATAATAATAATAATAATAATAATAATAATAATAATGTGAAACCTATTGTCATCGGGGCACTTGGTACCATGTCCAAGAATTTCACAAAACACATCAATAAATTGCAGCTTCCTGCAATAACACCAGTGGAACTGCAAAAAACTGTGCTACTCGGAACATCATATATTTTAAGAAGATACTTGGTTGATACCTAAGACGTTGGCAGCAACCCGTATCAACCATTAGCACCAGTCAGTGGTATTTGTGACACTTTTTTAAACATTCAGTTGACTGAGTTTCATGTTTAATAAATAAGAGATAAAATAATAATAATAATAATAATAATAATAATAATAATAATAATAATAATAATAATAATAATAATAATAATAATAATAATAATAATAATAATAATAATAATAATAATAAAGGAAAAAATTGTTCCCATTTTCCATTGTACTCCATGTTTGTTCCTTTCCCCCCCTGCCTTTCATCTCCTCCTTCTTGCCGGCCACTGCTGGAGTTCTAGATCTCCCTGTCATTTTGCCCTTTGCCTGCTTGGGTCTTGAGGATTCATGCAGTGCCAGAGTCCTCAGCTGGTCCACCTCAATGTCCCCAGCCACTGGTCTGCCATGCTGTCTCTGACTGCACTGGTCCATTGCTCCTCCGCTGCATCTCGCTGCTTTAGTTGCATGCCTCCAGAGAATAATTGAATTATTCTCAATAGAATAATAATTTAAATTCATTAATAATAATATTTCAATTAATTGAATTGAATAAAATAATCTTTTCAAAAGCCAAAAAAACAAAAACAAAAACAAAACCCATCTTGAACAAGCACAGAATTGCACACACAGGAAAATAAATGAATAGAAGAAAAGACTGGACTTGGAGAGAAGACTTTGGAAAACAAAGATTTACTTGGGTGCAAATTGGTGAGTTCTGCTTAGTGGCAGTGTTGGCAGTTTCCTTTGTTATGCTTGAGAAAGGGGAGAAATCTCAGCAACTCAGCATTTATTATTTCTTTTTCTCTATGGAGACCACCTGTTTTAATTCCTCAATACTAACTGCACAATCCTTTTTACCATTAACTGTGTATACCTACAGAGATATAATTGCAAAATGAATTAGGTGCAGATCTGTTTGCTAGGGTGGTTTTTTCTGCATATTTGTAAGAATTTATAAAGGATTACAGTGTCTATGAATTATGTGATCTTGAATGAACCAAATATGAATTTTTATATATATTGAATGATTATGAGATCATTTATTCAAGACTTTGTTTACACAAGGCTATTAACATTGGGCTGCAAATTTATGAGATTTGTAAAATGGCCTGGAGCTGCAATAGGACACTTTAGACTCTTATTAATCTTTTATGAGGATTGTAAAACTGCCCGGAACTGTAATAGGACACTATAGACTCAATTCATCTACAATTACACTCTACTTTGTTTTGTGGATTACAAATTATCAGAGACTACAATATTTTTTAAAGGAACCTTTATGTATTACTATTTTTGTATAATCTTTTACACTAACTACAAGTTGATATTTCAATGTTTACTCTCAGCTGAGATACCATTTTTTAAAATCGAGATTTTGTTTTTCTTTTATTCATGTTATTTTTTCATTCATAAGTGGATTATAAACTATATCAAGAAGGCAACTCCAACATTAGCCATAGGTGGGGCCAAAAGGAAAATTAAAAACTCCTAGAACTAAGGTGAAATTTCCGGTCAATGTAAACAATTAACCAGTGGAATTATTTGCCTTCAGAAGTTGTGGGCGCTCTATCACTAGAGGTTTTAAAGAAGAGATTGGACAGCCATTTTCCCAGAATGGTATAGATCCTTTCTAACTCTCTTATTCTAAAAGACTCACATTTAAGAATAAAAATTTTCAGTTTAAGTAAAAAAAATCTTCTAACTTGTTGGGAATTTTTAAAATATTTGAAAATTCTTATTTTTAAATGAACTTCTATAAGTTTTAAAATTTTTGAAAAAATCCTTTTAAGAGTGCAAAATCATTTTAGGTTACACATTGAGAAGCTGAGAGTGGGCTATCTGTCCATTCAAGTGGCAGCAAGCTGAGAGTAGCCTGGCAGCTCATCTGAGAAGTAGCCTGGTGGCCCACCTGAAGGACGGAGAGGTAGCCTGGAGGCCCAGCTGAGAACCAGCCCAGCTAAGAGGTGACATGGCGGCCCAGCAACTCAGTCCAGCAGCCTAGGAGCTGGGAAATTCCAAGATGGAGGACAATTGAGTGGAAGCATGCGCAGTGCAAATGGAGGCCAGCTGAGCAGCGGTGGAACAGAGCTGGGTGGCAGCAGACCAGTGGCTGAGAGCAGCACGGCAAACCAGCCGAGCAGCAGCAGTGCAGAGCTAAGTGGCAGCGTTGTAGAGCACCCCGAGTAGTGACTGAGAGCAGGTGGACCAGCAGAGCAGTGGTGGTACAGAGCTAAGTGGCAGCAGAGCGGAGCACACCCAGCAGCGGTTGAGAACAGAGTGGACCACCTGAGCAGTGGCAGTGCAGAGCTAAGTCAGCGGAGTGCCCAGAGCAGCACATCGTACCTGAAACCTCAGCAGCGCTCAGGTAATCAAAGAGCAAGAAGGCAGGGAGGAAAGGCATAAGTACAATACACTTCTAGACAGGAAGGGATACATTTTCAAGGCAGGGAATAGATGGCAAAACCTCTCATAGAAAGCAGCCAAAGATTTTCTGCAAAAAGAAGTGCATATCAAAGTGCATACTTTTACATTTTTTAAAATGAACTTTTAGAATTTAAAATTTAAAATTATTTTTTTCTAAATCTGTAGTTAAATCTTTTACATTTTGAACATTTATACACTTTTAAAATTTTAATCCCTAAAACAAACTAGCAAAAAAAAAAAACATAGTCATGGAAAAAGAGACTATTTGTTGTGTGATTTGTAAAATATGTTTCATGTATGTGGTTATGCCCATAGAAGACCCAAATTACACATGTACCAAATGTAAACTAAATGAATTACTGGAAGAAAAAGTAAAGAGTATAGAGGCAACTCTAGCACTCTGAACCTACAAAATGAGAAACTCCAACCTATGCAAGGTTGTATCCAAATTGAACATAATAAGGAACAAACAAGCATAATAAAAAGGTCTAAAAGAAATGACCATGTATATGAACCTGTAGAAGACTAATAGAAATGTGTTACTCATAGAAGAAAACAGAAACCAAGAACAATGCCCCTGCTGTCTAGTCCAGCTCCTTTGAAACTGAGACTCCCCTGGAAGAAAGCAAGGAGAAAAAGAAAAAGCAAGGAGAAAGAGAAAAGAGAACACCATCAAGTGTCCCTAAAACAGAGGCATCATCAAGTGCTCCTGTGAAAGGAAGAAAAGTAGCTTAGACTGCCCCCTGCCCCCCCCCAAAAGGTGATAGGAGATTCAATTCAATTCTCAGGGGAACAGAACCAGCCATCTGTAGACTGGACTTTAAATCTAGGGAGATATGCTATCTCCCTGGATCAAAAATCAAAGATGTGACTGAAAACCTTACTAAAATAACTAATCTTACAGATTACTGCCTCTTTCTTCTCCTTCACATAGGAACAAATGACACAATAATGAACCTGAAAACAATATTCAGAAACTACAAGCAGCTAAGCAAGAAAGTTAAGGAGTTAGGAGCACAAGTGGTGTTTTCATCTGTACTTCTAACAAAAGGACAACACCCAATGAGGGAACAAAGAATTTTAGAAATGAACCACTGGCTTAAGAATTGGTGCTGCCAAGAGAACTTCGGATTCCTGGACCATGGTGTGCATTACCTACATGAAGGGATTCTGGCAAGGGATGTACTGCACCTCACAAGAACCGGGAAGAATGTATTCGGAAAGCAACTGATTTAACTTATCAGAAAGGTTTTAAACTAAAATTGAGGGGGGGAGGGTGACCAATCCTTAGGATCTTTAGTACCTATTCCGAAGTATAAACCCCAAGACAACCAATCAAACGGTGAGGTAGGGAGTGATGGAAAGAAAGAAAAACTCCTTCAGTTCCTTTTGCCATGGCCGGTCCCAATCAGTACTGATAGGGAGTGAGGGCCCAACCTCGGCCACTATTTTGTGGTGTGCCACAGGGCTCAGTATTCTCCCTATTCCTTTTGAACATCCATATGAAACTGTTGGGTAAGATCATCTGCCACCATGGATTTAAGTTTTCTACAGTATGCCAATGACACCCAACTATCCACTCTTAGTGATGGCAGTGTGCTATGTCTGCCCTCTCACGGTGCCTGAAGGCTGTGGGGGGGTCTGGTTGGGAAACAACAGGCAACTGAACCCTGGTAAGATCAAATGGCTTTGGGTTCACGGGGCTCCAGGCCTTCATCATTTTTGACTCTGGATGTGGTGGCATTGTCTCAGACAGATCCAATCCACAACTTGTGGGTTCACCTGGACTCGTGACTCCTGCCCGAGTAGGTGGTAGTCGTGGATAAGAGTCTTTGGACAACTTTGTGTTGTGCGCCAGTTGTGGCCTTTCCTGGATCAAGACTCCCTGAGCTGTCATTCCATAAAGATTGGACAGCTGTAATGTGCTCTATATGGGGCTACCCTTAAAGAGCATTCAGAAGCTACAGCTGGTGCAAATGTGGCAGCGCGGGCAGTTTTGGGGCCTCCAAGAATGGCCCCTGAAACATACAGTTCCACGAGCTGCATTGGTAACTGGTCTGCTTCCAAGTGCCATTCAAGGTATTAGTGATCACTTTTAAAGCCCCTCATGGTATAAGTCGTTATAGGACCATCTCACCCTCCTGGGATTGGCTCATCCCACTCGCTTCAGCAGAGGTAGCATGCTGCAGGTCCCATCGGATTATTCCAACTGGCAGGGTGCAGGAGGAGAGGCTTCTCTTCTGTTTTCCCTGCCCTCTGAAACATCTTGCCCCCAATGTGAGGTTGGCCTCAACTCTATTCTTTCATAAGGGCCTAAATGTCTGGCTCTCCTAATTGGCCTGGGGCCCCAATGTGGTGGTTAACAAGAGATCCCATCTCCCCCCTTCCACCCCCATCCTCCCAACATATCCTTGATTTTAATCTCTGGTTTTAATTAATTCAGGTATTAATGCAATTATTTTTATGTCTGTAAGCTGCCCAGAATTACCTTATGGTAAAATAGGTGGCCAATACATTTTATAAATAAATTAAACTCAGATAAAAAGAGATATAGGTCAGTCATAAAAGACTCAAATGCTTATACAGAAATCCTCAAAGCTTGGGGAATAAACAAGGCAAACTTGAAGTATTAGAACATCAGGGCAAGTATGATATACAGTAGCGTCATTACTGAAATTTGGTGGGATGAAATTCATGAGTGGAATGTACTGATGGAAAGATACAAACTGTTCAAAATAAATAGACCTAACAAAAGAGGAGGTGGAGTTGCATTATATGTAAGAGATCACTACATCTCTACAGAGATGTACAAACCCTAAAATGAAAGCCTCCTAGAATGCATATGGGTCAATATATATAAAAAAATAACATTTCCATAGGTGTATACCACAGGCCACGCAACGAAGCAGAAGAAATAGATGAAACTTTTGCTAACTACCGTGTTTCCCCGAAAATGCGACTTACTCAGAAAGTAAGTCCTACCTTGATTTTTACACGTGTGCCCAATATAAGCCATACCCCCAATATAAGCCCTAAGACCCTCCAGGGTTCATGGGCAAAAATTAAGCTAGGGTGGGGCTGGGGGGCTGCAGCTGCCCTACTATGAGCTGCCCTTGTACCTTACCTTCGGATAGTTGCAGCCAGGCCTCGCACACCTCGGCCCATTTTTTCTGCAGCTGGCAAGGCTTTCCTGAAGGCCTCTCTAGCCGATAACAGAGGCTCTGAAGGCCTCTCTAGCCGATAACAGCCTTGCTCTTTCAAGAAAGCCTTGCTGGCCTCCAAAGAAGTTCCTGAAGGCCTCTGACAGCGAAAAGGAGGCTGGGGGCGATGCACGCAAGTGAGGTGAGTTAGTGGGTGACACCCCCCTGAAAATAAGACACCTGGTGCTTTTTTGGGAGGCAAAAAATAATAATAAATAAGACTGGGTCTTATTTTCGGGGAAACATGGTAGTTAACAAATGTATGTAGAAAACACATTACAGTAGTAATGGGGGACTTTAACTACCCTGATATCAACTGGGAGACAAACTCCACATCAAGTGGGAGATTGAAAGGGTTCCTGAGCAACCTACTGACAACTTTGCCATCCAAAAATTAGAAGAGTGTACAACTATACTGGACTTAATTCTTACTAATAGAGAAGAAATGACAGAGGGGGTTCAAATTGCTAGAACTTTGGGCAAGAGTGACTACGTCATATTGGAATTCAATATAATGCAAACACAAACAACAGAACATAACCAAAGCAGAGACTTTAAAAGAGCTGATGTTAACACACTTAGAGAAAGATTGGGAAGGGTTCCATGGCTTAAAATCTTAAAAAGGAAAAAACAACTGAAGAAGTTTGGAAAACTCTAAAAAATATGATCATGAAAGCCCAGTCCAGCTTAAAACCACTGAAAAAGAAAAACAAGAAATCCAAAAGGAAACCAGCATAGTTACACAAAGAACTCTCTGATAAACTGAAAGACAAAAAGTATACGTATAAAAAATGGAAAGAGGGGGACATAAAGCAGAATACCAACAAATAGTCCAAACTTGCAAATATGAAGTTAGAAAAGCTAAAGTTCAGAATAAAGTAAGATTCGCAACAAATGTCAAAAGTAATTTTAAAAAGTTTCTTTCAACATATAAGAAAACAAGAAAAAAGTCAAGGAAACAGTTGGTCCACAGATGAGAAAAGATAGCAAGGAAGTAATGGGCAGTAGACAGAAAGCAGAATTGCGTAATTCATTCTTTGATCTGTCTTCATGCAAAAATATAATACAGCCCAACCTACCAAAAACACAACTGTAAAAAATAGACTAGGAATACAAATCAAAATAAACAAGAAAATGGTAAGAACACCTGTTCACTCTAAACAAGTTTAAATCACCAGGACCTGATGGATTACATTCCAGAGTGCTGAAGGAGCTGGCAGATGTGATCTCAGAACTATTGAACCCTATCTTTCATAGATCCTTGAGTACCAGGGGACTACCAGAGGACCGGAAAACTACTGATGTGTTCTCCATCTTTGGGGGGGGGGGGGGGGAACAGATCCAGGAAACTACAGACCAGTCAGTCTGATATCAATACTTGAGAAGATCCTGGAAAAGATAATCAAGCAATAGATCTGTGAACACTTAGATGCAAGTAAAGTTATAATGGGAACCTAGCACAGATTTGTCAAGACAGATCATGCGAAATAAATCTTATTTCATTCTTTGACAAAGTCACTAATTAATGGACCAGTGAAATTCAGTGGACATAGTATACTTGGATTTTAGTAAGGTATTTGACAAAGTAGACCACAACATACTTCTTGGTAAGCTATAAAAATGTGGGACAGACAGCATCACCAACAGATGGTTTTGTAATTGGTAGATATAAACTGCACTCAACATGTAGTCCTTAATGGAACTACATTCTACATGGAGGGAAGTAAGCAGTGGGGTACCCCAAGGTCCATTTTAGGCCCAGTATTCTTCAACATCTTCATTAACAATTTAGATGAGAGAATAGAAGAGGAACTCATCAAATTTGCAGATGACATTAAATGATAGGAATAGCCAACACCCCAGAAGATAGGCTCAAAATCCAGATGGATATTAACAGACTTTAACACTGGGCCCTATCTAAAAAAATAAAATTCAATGTAGAGAAAAGTAGGGTTTTACATTTGGGCAAGAAAAACCAAATATACAGGTACAGATTAGGTGAAACCTGGCTAAATAGTACTAGTTGTGAAGGGAATCTTGGAGTCCTAGTAGAAAATCACTTAAATATGAGCCAACAGTGTGTGGCAGCAGCCAAAAAAGCCAATGCAATCCTAGGCTACATTAGTGAGATAAAATCAATATGATGTGAAGTATTAGTGCCGCTTTATAAAGCCTTATAAGATCACACTTGGAATACTCATCCATTTTTGGCACATTATAAAAAAGATGTTGAGATTCTGGAAAGAGTGCAGAAAAGAGCAACAAAGATGATTAGAGGGCTGGAGGCTAAAACATATGAAGAACGGTTGGAAGAATCGGATATGTCTAGTCTAGTGAAAAGGACTAGGGGTGACATGATAGTATTTTTTCAATATCTGAGGGGCTGCCACAAAGAAGAGGTGGTCAACCTATTTTCCAAAGCATCAGAATGCAAGGCAAGAAACAATGGATATAAACTAATCAAGGTGGGAAGCAACCTAGACCTAAGAAGAAATTTCCTAACAGCGAGAACAGTTAACCAGTAGAACAGCTTGTCTTCAGAAGTTGTGGGTGCTCTATCACTGGAGGACTTTAAGAAGAGACTGGTCAGCCACTTGTCTGGAATAGTATACCGTCTGTTTGAAAGGGATTTGGACTAGAAGACTCCAAAGCTCCTTCTAATTCTGTTATTGTTATTATCTTCACATATAGCTAATGGGATCTATAGCATTAGCAATAGCACTTAGACTTATATACCACTTTACAGCCCTCTCTAAGTGGTTTACAGTACATTGCCCCGAACAATTTGGGTCATTTTACCCACCTCGGAAGAATGGAAGGCTGAGTCAACCTTGAGCATGGTGAGATTTGAACTGCCAAATTGCAGGCAGCCGACAGTCAGCAAAGTAGCCTACAGTACTGCCCTCTAATCACTGTGCCACCAAGGCTCAGTCATAACAAGGAAACAAGGCCAATGTGTACCTACACCAATGTGTAGGTTTATGAAACAACACAGAAGAGAATAATGTATCAAAGTGGAGCTGGAGTTGCATTATATATCAGAAATCACTATACCTCTACAGAAATGTATAAAACCAAAGATGAAAGCTTTCTTGCATCATATGGATAATATAAAAGGAAAAACAATGACACTGCCATAGGTGCATACTACAGACCACTCAACCAAGCAAAGGAAATAGATGAACTTTTGTAAATTAGTTAGCTAAGGGGGGCAGGAAACACACCATGGTAGAGACTGTAATTAAACTGATATCAACAGGGACACAAACCAGAACCAAATGGGCAATCAAACAAGTTCCTGACGAGCCAAGCTAACAATTTTGTCATCGAAAACATAGAAGAGAGAACTAGGGGTCAACTGTATTGGATCTACCGTATTTTTCGGAGTATAAGATGCACCTTCCCCCCCCCCAAAAGAGGGTGGAAATGTTGGTGCGTCTTATACACCAAATACAGCCATTTTTGCCCCCCAAAGCCCCGCCCCACGTCCCATTTTTGCAAAAAATGGGGTGTGCAGAGGGTTTGGGAGGCCTGCAGAGTGCTCCTGGGTGCTGGGGGAAGGCAAAAATGCCCCCATTTTTATGAAAAATTGATAGAAAATGGGCAGTTTTTCACAAAACCAGGGATATTTTTGCCTTCCCCCAGCCCCCAGAAGCACTCTTCAGGCCTCCTGTGATTTACTATCAATAACCTCAATAGACAATATTAAATTGATGAACTCAATTGTATAGAAATTAATTTTAATGAATTTCATTTAACACATTCAGTTTGATGACAATGATTGATGTACAGCTTATTTCAATTTAAGCAAAACTGATTTGTCAAACATACTGAACAGGTATTAAGAAAGTTTCTTTTTTAGAAAGAGGAGACAAAACAGGATTTTGATTCTGAATTTTATTTTTAGCAGGATGCATTACTAATGGAAGATGTCACCATAAGAAGATAATATCCATGATCCTCACCTGAAATAGAAGCTAGATATATATTAAAGACATGTCACTATCAAAACTGTCAGACATTACCCACCCTCATGGAGGATAGAAGGATAATAACATTAGGCTTTTGTTATATGCTACTTAGGAAATTATACAAGTTTAGGGTACAAATATGAAAAACTATTGGTATAGATTCTGAATTTAAAATTCTTAAATCAGGTTAAAAGTTGTCAATTTTAATAAATAGGTTTATCAGAATCATCAGTGTTCCAGTTATCTGAGGGGGAAAAGTGAATAAATTGATGGCATTCAATAAATGTTTATTCAAACTTACAGCTACCAGAATATTTACCATAGATAATGCTTGCTCAATAACTATCATCTAAAGCTCTCTAGGTAGTTGACTTATGGCAATTCATTTTATAACCGTTTGAAGTTACGATAGTGCTGAAAAAAGTGATCTATGATAAGTCCTTGCAATTATCACTTGATGGTGATTCAGGTGCTTGGCAACTACCACTTGTTTATGACTGCTGCAGTGTCTTGTGGCATCATATAATTGCCATTTGCAATCTGCTAGCTGCAGGAAAGGTCACAAGTTGTGGTTACATGATATCTCACATAACAACCAAGGTGATTTGCTGACCATGACAAAAGACCATGGCAAAAAAACCTTCAAGATCAGGGGCAGTCTTGTGATTCCTCACTTTATGACATACAGATTAACAATGAATTTTCTGTGCCTATTGTGGTCCTAATAGCTTTTTTCTAGGTAGAAATTGGAAGTTAATAAGTTTGACTTATATACTTTTGTTTTTAAAAAATCAAATTTTATACACTTGAAGCTTACTTGGACTTCTACAAAGCATGCAGATAATCTAGCATTAAATTTCACCTCACAAAAAGGTGGTGAAAAAAGTATTTTTGTGGTTTAAAAAAAAATAGAAGCACAACCACAAATCACCAAAGGAAACATAAGAATAATACAATTATCAATGAAAGTAGCAGTGAGAGAAGTTTTAAAACCCTTCTCTGCACTGAGAGTTTTCAACAGATTAAAAAATTACATCAATATTAGAAAGAAAGAGATCTGTTAATGTCAAACTTTATATTAAGTCCCAAAAATATTTGATAACAAAATAAAACAAATGCTTCTCCCAACATTTCCCCCCACAGTAAATGTATACACTTTACTGTTTAATACTTCAGAAGAATTAAAACCACCTATTATGAGAAAGTTGTAGTATCTTTAAAAAGTATCATAAACACACCCAATGGGAAAAAGCAAACATAGTAAAGAATGTTAAGTAGGAAAGAAAAGTTGAGGAAAAGAACTACCACAACAAATGACGCACTTCCAATGTTTGTTCTTTCTCTGATAGGATTTCTTTTTGGCATCGTAAAAAATCTGACAACATTCGATTTAGTTGTTTTCTATCATCAATTTCAGCTGCCAACCTGCCATTGTAATCCGCCAGCAACATACATGCATCATCTACCATCTTGGAAAGCTGTTCTCCTGATTCTTTGTCTGCAAAATAAGCAAAAATGTATTTAAAATTCACATTATAAATTATCCAATTAAGTCTAATATTCTGACACTACAATTATAACATAGTTTGCCTAACCTGTGATTCTGTTAAGCAAAGTTGCATCTTGAACTTCTAGAGGTATTGAGGCTATCCTCTGATGAACTGCTGCATCTCCAGAGGCTGCATTTTCTAATTCTTGTAATGCTCTTATAAGATCCATTGTCTAGAAAAAATGTGTAAGTTTGAAAAGTATCAGATATTAACATATTGCAACAAAGAGTTAGGTACCTTCTTTCATATGTGGTGGACATGTTCAAAAGCGAAATACTTTTTGAAAAAAGTCCACAAATGGTTACAGGAAATCATGGAAAGAAATGTGGAATTCACACCGGAATTTTTTCTGTTGGGAATAATGAATAAACAGTATCCCAGAAACCTTCAGTATCTAGCTTTGCATATTATAACGGCTGCGAGAATAGCCTATGCACAGTGCTGGAAAAAGAACTACATACCATCGGATAACCTATTACTGGATAAAATATACAGAAGTGCTGAAATGGACAAACTTACTATTGAACTTAGGGAACAAAATAACTCAGAATACTACAAGATTTGGACTAAATGGTACAACTGGACTAAGACGACGAAAATAAAAGAAAAAGAAGAAAAAGACTGTGACCAAGAATGAAGATATGTAAATATAATAAATACTGTACAATACTTAGTATTAATAATGTATAAATAATGGGTATGGACTTATGTCAAAATATGGTGATGTATGAAAATAAATAAAATAATAAAGAAATTAAAAAAAAGATATTAACATATTACAAAATAATACTAGAGCTGAGAAAAATTGCAACAATGTTATTTTTAATTCAGCTGAGAACGGAACCAGAGTATTCCTATTCAGGATACCAACCAATTGTGGCTTTTGCTAGGATATTTCATTACATTCTCACTCTCTATCCCAGTTTCTTTTCCCTGTCTGGGATTTTCCCCAATCCACTGTCACTGTGGTTTCTGTATGTGTGGCGCTTTTTAAAAATACATAAAAGCTAACTTTTCAGTTAATTATAGAATTTCCAAGGTTTTTTCCCCTCAATCTTTCTGTACTTGTACTAAGCTTGGGATCTATTACTGTTCCCAGCCAAGGAATGCTGCTTCTTTTGCTGCCTCCCCACAAAAAAACCTCTCTTTCTTTCTCCTTCCTTCCTTTGCATCTTCCTTCCTTCCTTCCCTTCCTGCCTCCTTCTCATTCCATCTTGTTCCGGTGGCCGTGCTTACCGCGGCTGTGGCTTTCCCACGTGGGGCGGTTCCAGTGAAAGGGAAGCCACAGTGAAAGGAAAGCCAAGGCTGCAAGGCTGGGCCAGCGAGAAGGCAATGGAAGTACTGATGGTGGGCGCGGTGCTTGCATGTCCTAGAGCCGGCTAGGGGCCACCCCTACTGCCTCAGCCCTGCCCCCACAGGTGGCGAACGCCCATGGGGCAGGGCTGAGGCAGCAGGGTGGTTCCTTGCAGACTATAGGGCTCCCCATGGATCTAAAGCTGACTATGTTCCGGCCCGGATGGCAGCCATCAAGTTATAGATTCCCTGGCCTCCAGAAGCACTCTGTCGGCTAAAATCGGGTCCATTTTTGGCCTTTCAGGGCATCCGCGTGTCCCGTTTTTGGCCTCCCCGGCCTTCAGAAGGCAGGTGGCAGCCAGTGGGTAGGCAAGGCGATGTGGCGGGGCAGCCTCGTGGTCCTGTGTGGGCCAGTTTGAGGACCCCTGCTCTAAGCTATTGCGAATGAATATATGAATGAATGAATGAATAAATAAATGAACGAATGAATGATTTATTTGACTTTTTGCCTACAGGTGAAAAGCATTTCTCATGAATGTTTGTGTTTAAATGTTTGATTATTAAATGAAAACAGAAAGTAATATCTATCAGTCTTGATAAAATGAGAACATTCAGTTGAGTGAACACTCATCCCTGCCTTCCCTACTGAGATTGATTTCTCTATGCACCAATCATGCAGATGGCAAATTCACAGCAAGTTCAGTTATTCATTAGTACCCAGCAAAACAAGGATATGAGTAAAACACAAGAGACAACGAGCTTACAGTTGCTGGAAAAAAAATATTGATCTCTTTAGAAAACCCCCCCTCAAAGTGCAATATCAACAGAATGTTTAGAAGCAAAACATTTGTAGATGTTATTTTTATACACTGCTAGTACCTGGGGAGGATCACATGGAGAGCTTTGTGCTGAAGTGTTATCTTCTATCTTTATCTGCTCATATGTGCGTTTCCTTGGGTTTCCATCTAGAAATTAAAAATTAAAGATTTAAAAGTCAAGTATGAAGTTATACAAACCATAAAATAAAAGGCTGCATATGAAATTTACTTACACAAAGCTTGCCTAAGTTGTTCCAATACATCATTTTCATAAACAGACCTTTCTTCCCAAATAGACAGCACACGGCCCAGATGCTTTTTGCAACTATCATCAGTTTCACTATGATGGCAAAAAAATCACCAACAGAAATGGAAGAAAAACAAGTAAACAGAAACTTATCTCAACAAACTTCCATGTACTGTATTTATTCAAGTCACCATATGCTAATAGATTATTTGTATTTTCAGTCAGAAAAAAAAGGTTTCTGCAAATAGCTTCCATTTGTTGGCTCTTTTCAATTTTTGGTGATAGTATGGTCTATAAGAAGTTCATCAGTTTGATCGTTTTAAATGTCTGAATCTTGATGCTCATATTGTTACATTAAATAATGCTGCTTACAAACCTCCGGACCAATTAAAACCATACATTGTATAGATTTAGCCTTACAATAGTCATCCTTCACCTATGTCAATTACAAGTCCAATTCTGCCTGAGTATGTACTTTTTATCCTGCATGACAGAATGAACACACACGCACACTCTTCTACTACACTCACACACACAAACTTATGCATTCAGTTTAGTTCCATTTTCTAAATCAAATCAAACAAAAATCTATATGTCAAACTTTCAGTATTCTAGGATGATGATTTTTGCCCAGAAAAAAATAGTTCCTCAGATTAATATACTAAAAGGAATGTACTATACCTGGATACGTGTTTAAAAGCTTCCACTATGACAGGTGCAAAATCTTTTGTGAACTCCGGCCCTTTTCTTTTGCTATTTTGAATAACATCATTAGCCAGATACAAAAAAGTTAGCTTCCTGTTTGGTTTGGCTAAAAAAAAAGGAAAGAAAGAAAAAATAATTGTAGCAATCTAAACTAGATTGAACAGTTTTTGTCCCAGAAAACACGGGGATTTTTGGGGACAAATTCATATTTGCATATGAGATAGTAAGATAGTAATAATGGGAGTTTTAAGCAAAGGTTAAATTTAGATTCTCCAATGTACAGATAGTCCTCAACTTACGACCACAATTGAATCCAAAATTTATGTTGTTAAGTGAGAAATTTGTTAAATTAAGTGAGTTTGCTCCATTTTATGACTTTTCTCACCACATTTGCTAACTGCAGTTCTTAAATTAGTAACACAGTTGTTAAGTGAATCTGGTTTCCCCATTGACTTTCTTTTTCAGAAGATCACAAAAGAGGATCACATGAGTTCGGGACATTTAAACCATCATAAATGTGAGTCAGTTGTCAAGCATCCAAATGTAAATCACATGACCAAGGGGATGCTGCAACGGTCATACAAGTGAAAAATGGTCATAAGTCACTTTTTTCAGTGCTGTTGTAACTTTGAATGGTCAATAAATGAACTGTTGTAAGTTGAGGACTACCTGTAGTTTCAAATCCAATATGCTAATTATTGTGCAGTATTGTTTTTTATATTCTCTCTCTCTGTTATATGTAACATATATTGTATATGTTAGTCCTTTGGGTTTGAAAAAGAATTCATATCTATTAATCAGGGGGTGGCTATGCAGTCCCAGTGCAGTTTAGTACAATAGGAACATTGAAAGTCCATTGGTGTAGTAATTGCGGGTGTTATTCTGTGACATTATTCACAGCTTTCTATCAATTTTGATGACGCCTGTCTTCAAAGCCAGTGGAGATTTTAGAGCTGAGGGCATGCAGCTGCAATTTCTAGTTCCCTTATCTGGATGTTACAGTGGTGCAGGATTTAAATGCAAGGTGGCGCAGTGGTTAAATGCAGCTACTGCAGGCTACTCCAGCTGACTGCTAGTTCAGCAGTTCAAATCTCACCAGGCTCAAGGTTGACTCAGCCTTCCATCCTTCTGAGGTGGGTAAAATGAGGACCCAGATTGTTGGGGGCAATATGCTGAACTCTGTAAACCGCTTAGAGAGGGCTGTAAAGCACTATGAAGCGGTATATAAGTCTAAGTGCTATTGCTATTCTTTCATGGTGTTTTCGTAGCACTTGCATGGTTGACCTCAAGATCTCTTCTTGGACTCCATTCACTACAAAGCAACTAGCAAGGCATACACTGGTCATCCATTCTGATGTGACCCAGCCATCTCACCTTGGCTCTGATAATCAGGGATTCAATGCAGGTGGACTCTGCATGAAACAAGACCTTGAGGTTGGACTTCATGATGAAATGACAGGCAAGGTTCTTTACAATGGTGAAATATCAGCTCATTTGCCATTTCCAATGTGTGTAGCCCCTATTGTCCTATTCAATCTGTGTTTGGCCGGCTTTCATATTAATGACTATTATAGTATCTCCATGGTAATGGGATCAAAATTTGGGCGGTTGGCAACTGGCATATATTTATGACTCTTGCACTGTCCTAGGTTATGTGAACACCATTTTAACTTTCCCAGCTGGCTTCCAAAAAGCAAAGTGAATGGGGAAAGCTAGATTCACTCAGCAACTGCATGATTCATTTAACAACTGCAATGATCTGCTTAACAACTGTGGCAAAAAGACTGTATAATGGGGTGCAACAACTATCTTGCTTAGCAATGGAAATTGTAGGCTAAATTGTGGTCATAAGTCAAGGACTATCTGTGCATTGTCTGAAGAAGGTTATATCAATTAGGTACTAATTAGATAACTCTCTCTTTGATCTTTATGTATTTATGTATTTATTTATTTGTTTGTTTATTTACTTATACATTAAATTTATTTGTCACAATTTTGTTTCAAACAACTCTGGGTGCTAATAGCATAATAAACTTTAAAAACTTTAAAATCATTGAATATAAAATCACAGAACAGACAAAATAAAATGGAAAAAGAGGAAGCAGTGGGGTGGAGATAGAATTAGCTTTTAATTACTCAACCACCTCCAGTGTCAAATTGCTCCATTGACCCCAACCCATCTGGCAGAATCAAGTTTTAAGACTTTAAGAAGGTGGGAGACAATCTCACCTCAGAGGGTAAGATATTCCAAAGGGCAGGAGCCAGAAGGCTCTTCTCCTGTACCCCGCCAGCTAAAATTCCTTAATCAATAGGATTCACAGTATGTCCTCTCTGCCAGCGTGGGTGGAGTGGGCCAGTCCCACTAGGATGAGACTGTTCCTCAAGTAACCTGGAACCATGCCATGAAGGCCTTTATAGGTGATTACCAACACCTTGAATTGCACCCAAAAAAGCAAACTGACAACAGTGCAGCGCGCACAAAAGTGGTGTAACATGGGCTATTCTAGGGGCTCCAAGAAGTGCCCGTGCTGCCATACTCTGGGCCCTTTGAATGCTTTTGAATGCTTTTCAATGGTAGCCCCATTTAGAGCACATTGCAACAGTCCAAATGTGAGATGACTAGGCCTTGAGGGACTGAGCCTATGAATTCCTGATCCAGGAAAGGTTGCAACTGGCACACAAAATGGGATTGTACAAAGGGTCTCCTAGCCGTGACTGCCACTTGCTCTTCGAGTACGAGTTGTGAATCCAAGAAAACCCACAAGTTGCAGATCGGGTCTATCTGTGGTAGTGGCATCCCATCCAGAACTAAACATGTTAAAGTCCTAGATCTTTAATGATACTTCAACCCATGATGATGGATGATCAAATCCAGTGGCGTCATGTAGAAGTTAAAAAGGAGAGAAGAGAGTACTGAGCTCTGCAGCACTGAGTGGCCAATCACTCCTCATTCCCTATCAACACCAATTGGGACAGGCCCTGGAGAAGGGAGCCAAACCAGTGCAAAACTGCACTGCCCAGTCCCAAACTCATAGCTGACCCAAAAGAATACCAGAATCAATGGTAGACCTCTTTTTCTGAGGTCAAAAAGAGCAAGGATGATTGTACTACTCCATCCCACTCTTGCCAGGAATCATCAACAAGTGCAACCAAATCTGTTTCTGTCTCATAACTGGGCTTGAATCTGACTGAAAGGGCTCCAGAAAATCATTTGTCAATAATAATCCCATGTATATTATATTAATAGAATTATAATACTATTGTAAATGTCTGTTATAACATAACACCACCATAAATAATATCTTTGTTCAAACTATTGTGCCTTAGTCTGACATACAGATAAAGCATGGTAAATTGATTTAATAAGATTTAACTAGGACCTTCCCAAAGCTTTTATTCTATATCTTACATTTCTATTTCATACATTCAGCAATGCTACAGATCCATCAGAAAGCAGTTCACGAAAGTGTACTAAGGAAGCCATATCTGGTGTCTGGGTGTAGCAATGGTCTAGATATGGTCTAATAAAATAAAATTTAATCCAGACAAGACTGAAGTGTAGTTGACCATTTGCACAGCTGAAATCCCCACACCATACAGCAGTGGGGATGTTCTGTTTTGAAATAGAAATATTTTTGAGATTCTGCTTCTGAATCATGGACATGGACAAAAATACTTTCACAAAGCTTTGTCAACTTCTTTCTGGCTAACCTTTTTTTAAAATCATGATTGCATTCAATAGAGCAGGGGTGTCAAACTCAAGGCCTGGGACCCAGATCTGACCTGAGGGTTGCTTAGATCTGCCCCGCAGGGCCACTCTGGAAGCAGCAAAGGACCGGCCCGCAGTACCCCTGCCAGTGAAAATGGAGCTCGGAAAGGCCACAGGTGGCCTTCCCAAGCTCCGTTTTCACTGGCAGAGGCTGCAGGACGTCGTTGCAGCCAAAAACGGAGCTCGGGAGCTCGTTTTTGCTGGCAGAGTGCTCGGCCACCATAGGCACCCCCAACACGAGTGACGCTGAGCTGGCCATGGCCACCCTGGCCACGCCCACCCCAACGTTCTGAGGTCAAACACAACCCTGATGCGGCCCTCAATGAAATCAAGTTTGACACCCCTGAAATAGAGTAACACCTCTAAAAATATTACCTTCCTGAGAATACCTCAATGAACAACACTCTGGGGTTGAAGGGTTTGGCAGGATAGCAAAGCCCAAAGTGAGCAGTTATTAAAAAAAACACTACAAATGCACACATGCACAATGTTAGAGAGTACCAGCCTTGGGAAGGAAAGAGAGTAAGGTGGATGGGGCAGGGAAAGGCTTCTTCAAAAGGCAGTTTATAAAAGCTTTAGAACAGTGGTTCCCAAAGTGGGCGGTACCGCCCCCCAGGGGGCGGTGGGAACCCTTAGGGGGGCGGTGAGAGGCAAGGGTGGCGACAGGGGGGCGGTGAGAGGGGCCAGGGGGGCGGTAGGTGGTTTGCCATGCTTTTGCACTTGACGTTCCCTCGCATTCCTTACTATTGTGTGCAGGGCAGCCCATTCTGAAAGAAAACGCGAGATGTTTTCTTTCAGAATAGGCTGCCCTGCACACAAGAGCATGGAATGCGATGGAGTTACAAGTGCTAGGTAGGACGCCCATCTCGCAGTCCGCCCAGCCCCCGCTCCGCCCCACACGATTGGTCACCCCAAACTGCGTCCCACTGCGCGACGGGCGTCCTACCTAGCACTTGAAGCTCTCTTGCGTTCCTCGCTCTTGTGTGCAGGGCAGCCCATTCTGAAAGAAAACGTGAGATGTTTTCTTTCAGAATGGGCTGCCCTGCACACAAGAGGGTGGAATGTGACGGAGTTAAAAGTGCTAGGTACTGAGCGCGGCACAGTGACGAGGGAAGCCGACCGCTCCCGAAGCTGCTCGGGCGAGCGCTCGCAGACCCGCGGGAAGGCCCCGCTGTGGAACCTGCGCGTGCACGGACTTTCCCACCTGGCGTCCCTGGCGCGTAGTAGCCCGGCGCGCGCAATTCGGCGGGCTCCCCTCCGGCATGACGCACCCGCGGATCTTAGCCCAGCTGCCCCCCGACATCGACCCCACCAAGGCGCCTGTGGCCTTCAGCCGCCGAGGCCTTCCCAAGCTCAATGAAGAGCTGCAGCACCCTGAGCTGCTGATGCGGCCTTGATGGCGCTCTGCAACCTGGTGTACGACCCGGAGAACGCTTACCAAGCCATCGTCTTGGGTGAGTGGCGGCAGCGTCTGGCCACGGCTGGCGGGAGGGAAGGGAGGGAAGAAGGAAAGAAAAAGGAAAGAAAGAAAGAGCGAGGGAGGAAGACAGAAAGAAAGAAAGAAAGAAAGAAAGAAAGAAAGAAAGAAAGAAAGAAAGAAAGAAAGAAAGAGAACGATGGTAGGAAGGAAGGAAGATAGACAGAAAAAGAAAGGAAGGAGGGAAGAAGGAAAGAAAGAAAAAGAAAGAAAAAAAGATGGTAGGTAGGAAGGAAGACAGATAGAAAAAGAAAGGAGGGAGGGAAGGGAGGGAAGAAGGAAAGAAAAAGGAATGAAAGGGAGGGAGGGAGGAAGAAAGAAAGATGGTAGGAAGGAAGGAAGATGGTAGGAAGGAAGGAAGATAGACAGAAAAAGAAAGGAGGGGGGGAAGAAGGAAAGAAAAAGGAAAGAAAGAAAAGGAAAGAAAGAAAGAAAGATGGTAGGAAGGAAGACAGACAGAAAAAGAAAGGAGGGAGGGAAGAAGGAAAGAAAAAGGAAAGAAAGAAAAAGAAAGGAAGAAAGGAAGAAAGGGAGGGAGGGAGGGAGGAAGACAGAAGGAAAGAAAGATGGTAGGAAGGAAAGAAGACAGAAAAAGAAAGGAGGGGGGAAGGGAAGGGAGGGAAGAAGGAAAGAAAAAGGAAAGAAAGGGAGGGAGGGAGGAAGGAAGAAAGATGGGAGAAGGAAGGAAGACAAAGAAAGAAAAAGGTGGTAGGTAGGAAGGAAGACAAGACAGACAGACAGAAAGAAAGAAAAGATGGTAGGAAGGGAGACAGAAAGAAAGAAAAGAAAGAAAGAAAAAGAAAGATGGTAGGAAGAAAGACAGAAAGAAAAAGAAAGAAAGAAGGGGGAAGTTAGAGAAGAAAGAAAGAACGAAAGAAAGATTTATGACCACAATTGAGCCTAACATTTTGGTTGCTAAGCAAGAGTGTTGTTAAGTGAGTTTCACCACACTTTACAAGTTGGCCATGCCCACCCGGTCACCTGACCACTAAGCCACGCCCACCTGAGGGGGTGGGGTGGGGGCGGTGAGGATGAGTTTGTAGCACCAAGGGGGCGGTGGACTGAAAAGGTTTGGGAACCACTGCTTTAGAATAATGAATAAATGCCATGGGACAGATTAGGACTAGCAATAAAAAATTCTAATTTATACAATAGAACATAGAATAAGAGTTTGAAGGGACCTTGGAAGCCTTCTACTCCAACACCCTGCTCAAGCATGGAGTATATATCATTCCAGATAAATGGGTGTCCACTCTCTTCTTTGAAAACCTCCAGTGATGGCGCACCACAACTTCCAGATGTAAGCCTTTCCACTAATTAATTGTTTTCACTGTCAGGATATTTCTTCTTAGTTCTAGGTTGGATTTCTCTTTAATGATCTTACACTCCTCATGTACTTTGGAGAATAGGTTGACTTCCCTCTTCTCTATGACAACTCCTCAAGTATTGAAAGACTGCTATCATATCACCCCAGTGCATCTTTTTATTAAGTCTATTCATTAATTTTATGAATACTAAAATTTGTTTGGCAGTATTTTAGTAGAGAATTATTTTTAAATTTATTTTTATTAAGCTAAGTATCTGTACCTCACAAGTTCAAAAAAAAAAATCATACTAAACATTTAGTTTAAAAAAAGAAAATTAGTGATAAAAAATTCCCTTTGCTATTTATGTTTACATTTCTGTAAACATAACTGGCATCCATCAATAAGCATATAATCCCTTAATTTGGCTACGGCTGCCTCAGTTTTCAACAGTGTCGGGGAAGTGTTTGGAAAGGAATGAGCCATCTGGATTGAATGACTTTTTAAGAATAGGGACAAAAAAAGCATAGTTGTAATGTTAAACTGCTCTATGATTGTCAGTCGATCGTGGATATGGAGATATTTAGTGAGAGGGGAACTGTTGAGAAAACTGTTCTGAAGTGTCTGCATTGCTTCGGATTACTTCGATGGAAAGAATCAGCAGGCGATTCACATGGAGGGTGAGATGTTGGCTGCAATGTCTGGAGGTGCTGGGAGGAAGTGCTGGAGGTGAGGGGATAGCTGGAGGTGGAGTCAGCCTCATTCTCAGCATTTTGTGTGGCGGAGGCAAAGGGGTGGAATGGGGTGGCAGTTGTTGCAGCAGGCAAGTTTTCAGAACAGGAGGCAATGTGACCATAAGAGAAAACGTACAAACACGTAGGAGGCCTAACAACTAGGCTAAAAGCTAAATCATAAAGTGTCACTTCCATTTATGGCTAATACAAATATGTATTAGAGTGTGTGTGTGTGTGTGTGTGTGTGTGTGTGTGTGTGTAGAACATGTGTATGTATATTATGTATGTGTACACTTTTGAGAGCAGGCAACAGTATTTCATTTTTAATATGTGCCAGTGTGCCCACAGTAAAAAATGACAATAAAGGTTATCTATCTATTAATTTGGGGTAGAGTCAGGTGACTGGATGGAGCTAAGCACTTACTGGCTGGATGCCCTTCCTGATGCCACATGGAATTCACACCAGATTTTTTTTTCTTTATGTCCTAGGAGAGAAACATCTGCCACTACCTAGGATTGAACTTTCAACCTTCTGAGTGGGAGGTGAGGATCTTCACCATTAGACTACCACACTGTTCATATCTATCAATAAGTACATGAATAAGATACAGATAGTCCTGCAGATAATAGACTTACAGCAGTTAATTTAGTGACCATTTGAAGTTACAATGGCATTGAAAAAAGTGACATGACCATTTTTCACACTTAGGACCATTGCCCCCCCCATGGTCATGTGATTTATATTTGGATGCCTGTCAAATGACTCACATTTATGATGGTTGCAGTGTCTCAGTCTTATGTGATGACCTTTTGTGACCTTCTGACAAACAAAGTCAATGGTGAAACCAGATTCACTTAACAACCATGTTACTAATTTAACAACTGCAATGATTCAGTTAACAAAGGAGGCAAGAAAAGTCATAAAATGGATCAAAATTTATTTAACAAATGTCTCACTTAGAACATAAATTTTGGGCTCAACTGTGGTCGTAAGTCAAGGACTACCTGTATATCAACTATCATGCTGACAGTAACAACTATGCACTTTATATGCTACAAATGTGGGGAATGAGCTAATGCTACAAATGTGGGGAATGAGCTAATGTTTTGAAGCTCTGTCCCAAAGTATCATCTCTTCACAGCCCTTTGAAAGCCCAATAGGGAAGGTTTGATTTGAATATCTGAAGACAAACTGCCACAGAAAGAGGATCATTATCAAGCTCAACAATAAGATTCAATGCAGATATCATTGTCAACCATCCGACTAGCGGACTCAAAAGAAGTAAACACTATCGGGAGCTTTGAATTCCAAAAAGTAAAAGGTTGTTGCGATATACAATTTCGGCACTGAGGAATCAAAACCAGCTCTGGTTTTTCCGCACAATGGCTTGCTTAGTTAAAAAATAGCTTCCCTTTCTCTTCACCCCTGGGTGTTCACATTGTCCAATTATGAACATTCTTTTGTTTTGGGAATAATCCACCTCCTTCTCAGGCACCTGCAATAGTGACCTTGATGGTTCCCAGGCTCTCATGATTCGTGCGCAAAACCTCAGCATTCCATTCCACTCTTTCCTCCCCACAATTGAATGGCAAGTTGAACAGTGATACGATTTGAAAGGAGCAAAACGGTTCAATCTTGACAGTCATTCTCTTAAAAGGGAGATTCTTAACAACACTTCTTTCCACAATCTCAATGCCAGCCTCCACCCGCTGTTCAAGCAGGAACCTTGAACCCAGGAGGATTATCCAGGTTGTAAGTCAGTTCCATCTGGAAGAGCACAATCCCCTTTACAGTTTAAGACAGATGTCTTCAGATTCAGATCTTTAAATCCATAGCCATTCCATCTTGCTAATGTTAATTCTAGCCCGTTTTCCCTCATCCCGAACCCAACAGCCTCCAGATACCAGGCTAGGACCTGCATTGCTTCTCCTGTCTCCTGGAATGGAACTGTCTTTTTGATATTATCTGCATGTTAATAATATCTTACCCCAATGTGAATGGATACTAGGATCTTCATCTAGATATTAAACTAGAAGGGAAGCTGATATCTAATATTGGAGCAATCTCTCCAAGGAAGACGAATTGCAAAATCATGTATGTTGTTCATGGCATTGCAAGTCACTGAGAGATCCAATGGGAGACAGAGGTTCCATGCCCTCCTACTGTGCTTATTGAAGAGAGTTGTCCAATATCTACCCATGAATGGAATAAGAACAGCGAAGCAAGCCTACTTTGCTCCTTTTGGTGCTATAGTATACATTTGAATCTGAATTCTTACTATCACCTGGAAACATTCATTTTCTGTTTTGTTTCCTATCACTTCTTTCTGCCACCTGATAATAGAGATATTCTGCCAGACTAGGGGACAGGGAAAGGCTACTAAAGATAGAATTCTATCAAATGCTCACCTCACCTGCCTATTGTAAGAGTTAACCAAACTCTCCAGAGAAATGCCAGCTCAAGGTTCGGAAAATTCTCCAAATCCTGTTTGGAAACCCACAGGACACCTGGTGCTCAGGGTAAACTAACTAAATTTAGATCCTTCTCCCTGCATGACACTGGATCACTCCAAAGAAACAGAAGCCAGAGTATGACAAAGGTATGATAGAAATAGCCCTGATCCTCAAATCACATCTCATCAATTCTCAAACAAAAACCATAAATATGTGATCTCCTATGAAGGTGGGGTGTGTAATCATAAGCATAAGCCCAGGTTTTTGGAATTAACTCACAAGATGATTTCTAGGAAAGAAAACTGAAGTACCTCAAAACCAACAATCTGGGGCATTCCATAACCAACCCTTAATATATTGAGATTACACACACACACACACACACACACACACACACACACACACACACACACCCCTTCCTCTTCTTCTCTCATTGCTTCTGTTCCTTTTAAACAAGTTGTATCCGTCAAGTGCTTTATTCCACTCATGGCACAAATTCTACCAGCACATAATTACTCTTCTGTGCTAAGAATTCATTTATTTTTATGAACATTATTTTATAAACAAGGATGATCACAAACCATCTTTCTAATTTCTCACTAAAGCTCCAATGGATGCAAAACAAAGCGAGTGAACTGATTGGCTAGACCAGGGGTGTGAAACTCACGTCGTCAAGGCGGCGTCATGTAACTTTTTTCCCCTTCACTAAACTGGGCATGGGAGTAGCCAGCATGTGACACATCTGGCCCGTGGGCCGGGAGTTTGACAGCCCTGGGCTAGACTAATGGACAGTGGGAGGAAAAGGGAAAGGGTTTTTTTGTTTATAACAACTTTATTAATTTATGATATCATATACAAAAAAAATACAAAAGCAAAAAGAAGAAGAAATAGGGAAGGGAAAAATGTGGAGAAGGGGAAAAAAGAAAGAAAAGGCATTTACTTGACTCCCTTTGGTGCAGTAGAACAAGCCATTAACATCAAATCTCTTTTTACTTTTAATAGTTTAAACCAGCCATTTCTATAATAAGAAATCTAATTGGTAAAACCCAAAATCAAACTTACATTTTTTCCACCTCAAGCACAAAGTCCAGAAGTGGTTTCTAGGTAGAAACAAAGGTGTTTGTGTTTTTCTCCTTGATCAAAGCAATCAATTTAGCCATCTCTGCTAACTCTATCAACTTTTGCAGCCATTCGTCCATTGTCGGGGTTGAAATGTCCATTTTTGAGCATAAAGTAATCTTGCTGCCATCAACATGTATAGCATTAAAGATCCAGATTTTTCCCCCAAGTCTTTTTCCACTAAGCCCAAAATAATTGTCACTGGTTTTATCTTTATATTCATTTTAAGAATTTTCTGTATTAGAATATAAATCCTACTCCAATATTTATAAACTTCCTTCTTGATACTTATACCTAATATTTTCTCGTCTTGCCTAATGTCTCTGTTCAAGACCTCCAATGCCAAAATAAACAATAAAGGAGACAAGGGCCATCCTCGTCTCGTACACTTTTGAATTTCTCATGGGCTACTTAAATTGCCATTAATAACAATTGTTGCTTGTTGTGACATATAAATCGCTTTGACCCCTTGAATAAAATTCCCCCAAGTCCATTTCTTCCAGGACTTTAAATATAAAAGCCCAATTGTCAAAGGCCTTCTCTGCATCTAAGAATATTAAAGTTGCCTGTTTTTTTATTATGGTATTATAAGTAGTCAATGATATTCAAAACAGTCCTCACGTTATCTCTTAATTGTCTTTTTGGCAGAAAATCAAAATGGTCTTCATGAATAGACTTGTAAAACCTTTAGTGTTTCTGCCAAAACTGCAGCAAAAAGTTTGTAATCCTTATTTAATAATGAGATTGGCCTATAATTCTTTATCATCTTAATGTTTTGACCTTCCTTCGGCAATAACACAATATTGGCTTCTTTCCAAGTTCCCCCCTTTAATATATGATTCATTATTTCCTGTAGTGGCTAAAGAAGTTCATCTTCAAAACATTTATAGTATTGGCTTGTAAGGCCATCTGGACCTGGAGCTTTACGTGATTTCATTTTTTATAGCTTCTGATATTTCAAAAGTTGTTATTGAGTCATTCATAAGTTATTTCTGTGTTTGTGAAAGTTTAGATAACGGTTATTTTAACAAATATTCATCTATTTTCGCCACATTTAATTCCCGTTTTTCATAGAAGTTGGAATAAAAATTATGAAAAGACTTTTAAATATGCTCATTGTCTATTATTACATTATTGCCTTCACAAATTTTCTCAATCATTCTCTTTTCTCTTTCCTTTCTGAGTTTGTATACCAACCATCTTTCTGGTTTATTTGCAAATTCAGTGTCTTTACTTCAAATTTGTTTCCATTTCTTGAACTGTTAACATAAACAATTTTTGTAGCAGATTGATGTGATGTAAAAATTTTAAATTGCTAGGTGTCTTTTGCAATTTGATTTCTTTCTGTCTAATTGCATCTAGGATTTTTTGCGTCTTTTCCTGAGATTTTTTCTTCTCTAGACAGTTATACAAAATAACCCCTCATAGCTACCTTACTAGCATCCCAAACAGTTGTTAAATTTGTCCCTTTACGATTGTTGTCACAATATTGTTTCTTTTTACAGTCCTTTAAGATTGTCTCTTTTTGCAAAATATTCATTTAATTTCCAACTATAGCTCAAACTCATTTTTCTAAGTATCAAAAAAACTGTATTATGATCAGAAAAGTATTTTATCAGAATAGCAACTTTTAGACCCAAAGGTGCTTTTTCAGGAGGCAATTGAACTTTCTTGTTTTTTCTTTGAAGACTTCTTCATTGAAAAACAACAAGAAAGTCCAGTTGCCTCCTGAAACAGCACCTTTGGGATAACCATGACCTGGATGACCAAGAACCTCTAGATTATTAACTTTTAGAATTTTATTTGCAAGATTTTTAGAGGTCCATATCAATCCTTGAAAAGGATTTGTGTCTTTCTGGAAAAAAAGGCATATTTCTTGCGGAACAATTTCTTTGCCTCAAAGAGTTCAGCAGGTTCTGGAGAACCGGTAGCGGAAATTTTGAGTAGTTCGGAGAACCGGCAAATACCACCTCTAGATGGCCCCAGAGTGGGGAGAGAATGGGGATTTTGCAGTATCCTTTCCCTGGAGTGGGGTGGAATGGAGTTTTTGCACTATTCTTCCCCTGCCACGGCCACCAAGCCATGCCCACAGAACCGGTAGGGAAAATTTTTGAATTTCACATCTGGTCTATAAGTCCTAAATTATCCATCACCTCAAAGAAGTCTTTGGTAGTTTGCTCTGGGAGGGTTTAATTTCTTTGATAGATGTTTTATCCCAAACTGGGGAAGTCACTCTATTCCAATCCCCAAGCATAAATCTACCGTATTTTTCGGAATATAAGATGCACCGGAGTATAAGACGCACCTTAGTTTTTGGGGAGGAAAATAGGGAAAAAATCTGCCTACCAGGTATTCATCTGGCTAGGGTCCTTAGTCTGGTCAGCTTCAGCACATTATTTTATCCCCTGGTTAGGGCATAAAAAAACCTTGTTCGGAGGGAGTAGCAATGAAAAAAGCCTGCAAAGACTTAGGGCTAGAAAAAACCTTCTTCGGAGGGAGTAGCAATGAAAAAGCCTGCAAGACGGGAAGATCATTAACACCTCCTTAGGCCTGAAAAAAAATTCTTGGGATCAGGGAAACGGGTTTTTCCCTTTTGTGAGCTGCCACTGCACTCTCCACTGTCACTTTCTTAATAGGCAGTACATGGCAATGTAACATTGTTTCTGCTGCTTCATTCCCTCTCCCCCATTTGCTTTCACTGGATTTTCAATATTTTCTTTCTTCAATCTATTGAGGGGTTCCACTTCTCTAGCCAGGCTAGCCCTAGTACCATAGGCCTGTCCATGCCGGGGGCCAAGATGAAATTAATAATCTCCTTTTGAAGATTATCCTCATCCTCACTGGCTGCCCCCCCCCCCAACAAGCCATCCAGCTGGGAAAAGGCTATTGGAACTCCCTGAGGTGCATCTCCAATTTCTCTATCATGCTGGGACTGACAAGGCATCTGGTGCATCCTGAGTCAAATACCGTTGTCAATATACCCTTGAGCTCCAAATAAACCACTATTAATTTTATTGGGACAATCACTAGTTTGATGGGGTCCTCCTCCATTGTTGCTCTCTGATTTTCGGCCCTTGGACTCCTAGTCAGAATTCCCTTGCCATCGCCTGCTGCTGGGGTGAATTCTACGACCTGCATTCCTCTAAATGTGGTCTTTCTCGGCTTAGGGACACCCCCCCCCCTTTCTTCAGGTTCCATGGGGTGGTGAATAATGACCTCAAGGCATGTCATCCAGCAGCTTGGTAACCCTCCTTCCCAAAGCAGTAAAAGTCAATATGGTGTTAGCGGAGGCTGGGATCCCATCACCCAGATTTCGGGATTTCTCTCGTCTCTAGTGTGAAGGATCGCCTCTCCCTCTCCCAGCTCAGTCATGGTACCTGGTCAGATCAATTTCCACTTTGTCTGCCAGGATGTACCAAAACCCTGGGTCCTTGGTGAGTCACATGATAGGCAGGTGTGGAACACTTTGTTGTTCTGGCCCTGGAAGTATTCAATTAGCATGTCTTGCGGCCAGTCAGATAATTTGCAGGCCAGGCTCTGAAATTCTTGGATATAAGAGGCAAAGGGTCGTCTTCCTTGCCTGATGGTTTTGATCTTGCTCTTGGCTTTCTGCTCTGCGAGGGGGTCTTTGAACCTCTTCCTTAAGGCACAAATGAACTGGTCAAAGTGGCATAATTCCATCGCATCATCATCATGTAAGGCCACCAACTACTCTGTAGTTTCTCCCTCTAGGGCCATGGTAACACAGCACAACCTGGCTGGGTCTAATTGAACTGATCTAATTAAAATTTAACATTTCAATTTCTACTTTTATACTGGATTGTTAAATATTATATAATTGATCAGCAGTATTGAATGTTTCAGTGAAAATATTACTTTGGAATGCAATGCATTCAGATTTCCAATTTATGAGGAAAAAATCTTGTTAGAATTAAAAGTTCTGTTACCCCAAGTGAGTCTTTAATATTATCTGCTATCAGATAATATAAACTGTGATGTTCTATTTTATAAATGTACTTTAGCTATCAAAATCCTGCTGGATTAAAATGGAATATAGGTCAGTAAATAGATAAGATTTAAAGAAAGATTAGAATATTTTTTTTGTTTCCCCAATAAAGTCAAATTTACCAATCATTAAATATGTGATGGGGTAATGTTCACTTCCTGGCAGTAAGATGCTAAACTTATCTCTTCTGATTTCTGAGATCAATTCTGATCTGGCTTGGTGAGCAAAACTAATTTACTTAATTTTAAGTGAGCTACCACTCTCCTTTCTGCATTTGCAACATGAGGATTTCTGCATTTGCAATATGGGGATAGTATTATGATATTGTCTTTGGCTACAGTTATAATTAAGGCAATAAAATGTTTAACACTCTGAACATTAAAGGCAGTGTATATATTTTTTCTCAATAGAGTATTTTCATTACTATTGTTGTATCACATTTTATATAAAAAAACATCCATTATGTTTCAACTTGCTATGTACAGTATGTACTGAATTTTATCAGATTTCTGTCAATGTTTTATTATATTATATTCAATGGAATGATATATAACTGATTCTATTCTATTAAACAATATCCACCAGCAAGCACGTGCCACCACTCTTATCTGAAAACATTCATCGTTATCTATGATGTTCTACTTACACTTCTTACCAAGGTATCAGGTAACACTTCAACTTTTTCTCTGTCCTATCACATGGAAGAAACTTTAAGCCTTAACAGTTGCATAAACAGCTTATTTTCAGCATATGTTTAACAGAATCAAATGCAATATAAACTTTAGCCTATCAGAATGTAAAAATGAACGTTTTCCCAAAACAAGTCGTACTTTTTCCCGTCTATGCAATATAAACTTATTTCCATTGAGTTTACTGGATTGATAATAAAGTGGCTTCGGGTTCTAGGCGCATGTACTATTTCATATTCTAAATTTATATGAACTGCAACAAGGCACTCCGCTGTTTTAATTTCAGCGCACATAGACAAGACCCTCCATTATCACAGTAATACAGTAGGGACTAAGGAAGAAAATCCTACTATTAATAAGGCTGTTAGGAAAGATTCCCGGCATGAACAAGAAAAATCTTTCCTCTATATGTCTCCTCTTCCTCCTGGCCTTGTGACACCCCGCCCCCTATCCCGGGGGGGGGGGGAAGGCCCAGATCCGCAAACGCGCCAACCTCTTGACAGTTTTTCCATTCTCTTCCCACGTCTTCTTTTATCTCTCCGCGTCATCACTAGGCCGCGGCGGACAGCCCTCCAGGATTCAATCAACCAAGCGAGCACAATATCAATACTTCCTATATCCGCATTGGGAAAACCCAGGTCCCCTCTGAGGGAAGGGGCGCAGGCTGAGCTCGGGTAGCCGACTCCCCTTGGATCACCCATTCGTCCCTCACCTTTGCGCAGTTCGCGCTCCCAGACGGTGACAATGAGCGGCGAATGCTTTCGGTGATGGATAAGCCACAGGCTCAGTGTCTGGACACTTTGCTGAGAATTGCTTAGCTCCGACAATTTCCTCTCCAGCGCCGATTCTGAGAAAGCAGACATCGCCGCTCTATCCTTTCTCCCAATTTCGGACCTTCTAAGGTGAATGAACGTTGCGATAAGCAGATCGCGTACGCTAACGTATCTCAAACAAAATGGCGGCTATTCTGCCTGTGGAACCGCAGAGGCACGCCTTTTGCGCAACGTCACTAAGCGAGACATGTGCTTGCATTACAAAAAAGAAATACCGTAGTCCGTTTTAAAAACTCCAGTTCCCAAAAAGGGAGCGTGGTCTGTTAAGAGTTTTCTTAGTATGGTAAACTGAATTGCACAAAAAGACGCAGCTTTCCAAATGAATCAGAACACACACATGAAGCAGCGATATTCTCATTGCAACTGCTTTTTGTCTTGGCTTTCCTTCTGTACACCACAAATTGTCCTGAATTCTGCACTAACTTTTTCTTTTTCATGGAGTCCCCAGTCAGCGCAAATTTAAGCTATATGAACTGACCAATAGTCTTTATTTATGCATCCAATAGAGACTACTGTGGGCCACAGAGGACTTTGTAATACTTGAAACATAGTTTTTGTAATACTGCTCCACTGGTTAATTAACAGGTTTTCTTGTATTTTTAATTTGCTTTTTCAATTGCACTGCTAATAATTTCCCATAAACCTTAACCTTCAAGAAAAGGCCTCTCAGAAACCAGGACTGGCAGGAGAGCATTCGCTACATTGTAGATAACAGATTCGGTTTTAGCTGTTCTCAAGCCTCCCTGAACAAAGAAAATAGTCAAGCCAAACTTGAGAAGTGGGAAAATGTATGTTACACAAACCCATTTTGATATTTTTCGTTTGCAAATATTTCTTTTACTTTTATTTGGAATACAATGCTCTTTTCTATGGCTATGCACACGTTATTGAATGCTGTAATTATTGTCATGTAACTGAACAGATGACTATCTCTAAACCAATTTATGCTTTTAAGTTTTTGTATTTTGTATTTTGTATTTGTTTATTTGTCAAGCATATATAATTATAAGCAAAGTATAAACAGTAAAACATGATTGAATATATATGTAATAGTACAAGCAAGAATAAGAGTAAAAGAGGTATGAATACATGGGTACATTAGGACAGGAACGGTAGGCACGATTGTGCGCTTATGCACACCCCTTACCAACCTCTTAGGAATGGGGTGAGGTCGATGGTAGATAATCCGAGGTTGAAGTTTTTGAGGTTAGGGGAAGAAACTACTGAGTCAGGTAAAGTGTTCCAGGCATTAACCACTCTGTTGTTGAAGTCGAATTTTTTGCAATCAAGTTTGGAGTGGTTTACATTAAGTTTGTATCTATTGTGAGCTTGTGTTTTATTGTGGTTGAAGCTGAAGTAGTGGTTAACAGGTAGGACATTGTGGCAGATAATTTTGTGAGCTACACTTAGGTCAGATCGAAGGAGGCGTAGTTCTAAATTTTCAAGTCCCAAATTTCAAGTCTGGTTTCGTAAGGTATTCTGTTGTGAACAGAGGAATGCAATACTCTTCTTGTGAAGTATCTCTGGACATTCTCAATTGTGTTAATGTCTGATATGTAGTGTGGGTTCCAGACAGATGAGCTGTAATCAAGGATCGGTCTAGCAAATGTTTTGTATGCTCTGGTTAAGAGTACAATGTTACCAAGAAGAAGCTACGCAAGATTAGGTTAACCACTCTTAATGCCTTCTTAGCTATGTTGTTGCAGTGGACTCTGGCACTTAGATCATTAGAGATGAGTACTCCAAGGTCCTTTACTGAGTGAGGATCATCATCAAGGTCATGATCATCAAGTTTGTATTTTGTGTTTTGATTATTTTTGCCAATGTGTAAAACTGAGCATTTGTTGTTTGAGATTGGTAATTGCCACTTTCTTTGTTATGCTAACTATAAAAGTAATCCATTCATAAAATCCATTTCTGGGGATTCCCCTTTTCATAGAGTAACAGCACTTTATCAAAGTAGTCTAATAAATTGCTTTCAAATGATCTTCTGACTTGGTTGCTTACTGGAAAAAGTAAACGGAGGCAGATCCCAGGGCCAGATTTGGCTATCACTACCCCAATATTCCTTTAAGCATTAGAAATGTAAGAGTTAGAAGAATGAATTTTGAAATGAGTAAGCAGTGAAAAAGTCCGTGGCTGTTCCTGAACTACTTCACAAAACAGTCCAGCTATTTTAGCATTCATGGAAGAGAAATGGTGCCAAGGGATCCCATCCCTACAGTTTTCTCTTCAGTGGGGGAGAATCTTCAATATCTCTAAGGTTGCCTGAAGAATGATGTGATGATGTTTCTCCTTAATGACCAATTCTTTTCTTTTGCTTCACAAGAACAAAAGTGGCAAAGCCAAATGCTAGCTAAAAGAAACTGTTACTGGAGGTTTTTGTAGAAAAAAACATCTACTTATACGAAAGAGGTTGGGGGAGCTTCATCACTGGAGGCTTTCAAGAAGAGATTGGACTGCCATTTGTCAGAAATAGTTAGGGTCTCCTGCTTGGGCTGGGGGATTGGACTTAATGACCTACAAGGTCCCTTCCAACTTTGTTAATCTGTATCTGTAACCAAAGGATTAAAATCCAGTTGTAAATGGTAAGTTATTGAACAGCCAACAGTAGATGCTTTTGCTTACTTTGAACCTTACATTAATAGCTCTGATAAACACATTGATTCTTGCTCCCTTTCTCTACTTTTTTTTTACCTCCAATAACTCAACAGATTCAGTTCGCCAGTTTGAAAGGACCTAGCCCAGGGTTCTTTAACTCAAATTGCTGTATGGGACCAGCCTATCGTCATCAATATATAATGGCAATCCAATACAAGACCATTACACCATCTAAGGTAGGCCATTCTTTACAGCCTCCAAACTGCAGCAAGTAGGAGAGGCAGCAAAGGAAGAAGTAAGTTTTGGTTGTACCCAAGATACCAATGTGGGTCAGGAGCAAATTTGTCTCTTTGCCTACCTCACCCAGACATGAAACCCATTCTTTTAAGCTCAAGTTGAACTCAGTTTGACTGAGATTCAAAAGCTGAAAACCCATTACCTGTAGTTGTTTTCCAGCTCAGGCCTATTCCAAAGCCCCATTCTGAATGGCAGAAGGCCACAGGCTTTGAAAACCCTGACCTACTTATCTATACAATTGTGGCAGTATATGCAATCACATAATTTTTTAATATGAAAGATTATCTAATTAGTTGCATACACATGCATATATTATACACACAATATATATATATAGAATATGGCAGGATAGATACCACTGCAGCACACAGGCGGCCAAAGCAAAAGAGCGTGCACACCTTTACCAAATCTGCATGCTCAATGGCTATTCAATGAATTTTATCCAACGATGTATCACACCCAGGGCCCGGCAGCCCATTGAGGGCGCAAGTGGAACATCAACGTGGAGGGTGCTCCCATACATACAGGGGGTATCCAAAATTGCTGCACGCATTCTTGCATCACATGGGGTTAAAGTAGCGCACAAACCAGACCAAACGCTGAGGAAGAGAGTGATGTGCCCAAAAGAAGCACTACCGAAGGAAGAGACATCCTCAATAATCTACCGTATTAACTTCAGCAATTGTGCAGATCATTACATAGGAGAAACAGCTAAACGACTAAGAACTAGGGTGCATGAACACAAGCTAGCGGTCCGACGCAAGGAACAGCGCTCCCAGATTTGGATGCACATGGAGAAGCATGGTCATGAGTTCAACTTCCAGGAGACTGAAGTTGTTGCCTACGATGAAACAAAAGGAGGACACCTCTTGAAAGAAGCCTGGTTCTCTAACAACAACTCTATCAATAGACATATTGACATACCACCGGCATACCAGGCATTAAGACACCAGGAAGGACTTAAGGTAAGGTGACCAGACATCCCGCTTTTGGCGGGACAGTCCCGCTTTTTAATAATTTGTCCCGCGTCCCGCGGCGTTTCAAAAAAGTCCCGCTTTTTGAATTTGAATTTGCCCTGCACACCCCTCTGCCTCCTGCCAGGCGGGGAGGGAGGGCAGTGAGAGGGGCAGTGGCCCCTGTCAAGCGCAGCGCACGGAGGTGGCGGGCAAGGCGTCCCCAGCACACCTGTTAATCCGGCCGGCCACGCGACTACAAGTGCGGCGTGGAAGCCGCTGGTGACCGGGTGGGTGGCAGCCCCCGGGCGGGTATAGGGCCAGGGCTGCACTTGGAAGGGGCCACTGCTCTCGCTGGTCTCCCTCCCTGCCTGGCTGCAGACGTCCGCCTGCCCTCCCAAAGCAGCGCTGCTGCAGTTCACTTTTGTTTCGCGGCGGGAGAAGGAAGAAAACGGGCAGCGAGAGCGGCAGCCTCTTCCAAGCGCAGGCCTGGCCGTCTCCCCACACGGATGGCTGCTGCCCGGCTGGCTGGCGGCGGCTTCTGCAACGGAGGCAGCATGTGGCTGTGAAGAACCCTCATCACCCGCCCTCCCGGAGCACCACAGCCGCGGTTTGCTTTCTTCCTTCTCCTGCCGCTGTCCCTCTCCGGGCCAGACGCAGCAGAGGCAAGCCCCGGCCATGGCAGCGGTAAGGGCTGCGATGAAGGGGGGGTGTTTGGGTGTGTGTGCACAAAGCTGCAGGATAAGAGAGACGGACCCCTCTCATCTTGCTCCCCTAGAACTCCCCCCGTCAATGGTGTCCCACTTTACAAATATTAAAATCTGGTCACCTTAACTTAAGGGGGACCGATCACTATGGTTGAATGGAGATTGGAGGCAAATTCCCCCCTTTAGGCATAGAGATTGGCCCAATGGTGTGTGACAAACCCTAACTGAGTTCAAGAGAGCACGGTAGAGCAGCATCAGAACGAGAGGGACAGGGGAGGTGAAGAACAACGCAGACCTATTACAAGATCATGGGCAAAACAGATGAATTTAGAGGAGGCAACGTTTGTGCCTGAAAGGGAGAGGGAGGGAGCCAGGAGAAATACCTTCAAAGTAATGCCTGATAGCCCAGCATTACCCCTCAGGGGAGAGAAAGAGGCAATACACAATAGGGAAAGAGGCAACAAAAATCACATCGCCATCTGTCAGCATGACTAAGGCAAAAACAACAAAGCCAATTATTTATTTATTTATTTATTTATTTATTTATTTATTTATTTATTTATTTATTTATTTATTTATTTATTTTTATTTATTTATTTATTTATTTATTTATTTATTTATTTATTTATTTATTTATTTATTTATTTATTTATTTATTTATTTATTTATTTATTTATTTATTTATTTATGTATTCTTATATGCCGCCCAACTCCCTAAGGACTCAGGGCGGCGTACAACAGTGAAAAATACAAGAATAAGCCAAATCTAAAATGTTAATTAAAAGCAAATATAAAAATTAAAAACACAATATAAAAAAAAAGCATCAACAACCATTCAACATCATACATACTTGGGGGGTGAGCTCGAGTGAATTAAGCTCTACCCCCGCCTGCAGGAAAAGCCATGTCTTAACGGCTTTTCAGAAGGCCAGCAGAGTGGGGATAGTTTGGGTCTCTGGAGGAAGTTGGTTCCAGAGCACGGGGCCGGCCACAGAGAAGGCTCTCCCCCTTGGGCCCGCCAGCCGGCATTGCTTGGCCGACGGGACCTGGAGGAGGCCAACTCTGTGGGCCCTAACCGGTCGGAGGGAAGTATGAGGCAGAATGCGGTCCTGTAGATAGCCTGGTCCTAATTACAGGAGGGACGCAAGGGTGTGGGCCTATTACGCGTGCAATGACTAAATCGATCGGCATTACATAAAAGCAAGCATCCCTGCGGAGTTAAGCGGCATATAAATGCAAGTAATAAATACATAAATCTCTTCGATTGGGATTTTACACTCTTGACGATGTCAGCAGGGCTGACAAAAGCTTAGTACAATTTTTTTTAAAACGTTCCGGAGATCATGATGTCTATCGTTTCTTCATCTATAACTATACCTGGAACTCGCATCTTTAGGACAATTCGTTATATATGTGTGTCTGTGTGTGTGTGTGCACACACACACATATATACACAAAGAATATATATATATATAACTTTAGCCATTGTCTGTCTACTGCAGGATGAACAGAGGTCATATTCTGCCAGTTCAAACTGGTTCGGGCGAACCGGTAGCGACTACTGCGAGTGGGCCTGCCCACACATCCAGACATAATGCTGTCCTATTTAGCCATGTTTTCAAGGCAGGATGCATGCGCGGAAGGCACGCATGAGAGTAAAGCGCATAGTAGTAGTAGTAGTAGTAGTAGTAGTAGTAGTAGTAGTAGGAGGAGGAGGAGGAGGAGGAGGAAGAAGAAGAAGAAGAAGAAGAAGAAGAAGAAGAAGAAGAAGAAGAAGAAGAAGAAGAAGAAGAAGAAGAAGAAGAAGAAGAAGAAGAAGAAGAAGAAGAAGAAGAAGAAGAAGAAGAAGAAGAAGAAGAAGAAGAAGAAGAAGAAGAAGAAGAAGAAGAAGAAGAAGAAGAAGAAGAAGAAGAAGAAGAAGAAGAAGAAGAAGAAGAAGAAGAAGAACAACAACAACAACAACAACAACAACAACAACCTCAATCCCTTGGATAATCTCATCAACCCTTGAGGGTTGATATTGATCACTTTGGAAAGCCCTGCTCACATTTGCGAACTGGTAGGGAAGGTAAGTGAATACCACCCCTGAGGATGAAGGCGTCTTCCACATGTTTCCAACAAATACAGTCCTGAGCAGGGGTGATATTCAGATTTTCCCCCTACCAGTTCTGTGGGCGTGGCTTGGTTGGTGTGGCTAAGCCATGCCCACCAAGCCATGCTCACAGAACCGACAGAAAAGTTCGGCCAATATAGAACTGGTAATCTAGAACCTGTCCGAACCTGCTGAATTTCACCCCTGGTCCTGAGCTTTCTTTTGCCAATTGGGCCTGCAATACTTGCTGATGTTGATCCATCTTGTTTTAGGTCTCTTGTTGTACACTTTTTATCGTGGGATTCATTCTATGACTGCCTTGGTCCATCTGCCATCAGTTCTTCTTTTTATGTGACCATCCCATTTCCATTTTGATTCTTTTACTCTCTTGATGATATTGTATACTTTGGTTTGTTCTCTAATCCATGTGCAGGTCTTTTTATCTTGACTTGTAATGCCGAGCGTGTATCTTTCCATGGCTCTTCATGCCACTCATAGCTTTCCTATCGATTGTGAGGCTACTGTTTCACCGGCATATGTTAGAGCAGGTAGCACACACTGATCAAAAACTTTTCTCTTGAGGCATTTGGGAAGGTTGTTCCTGAAAATTATGGTTACCTTGCCAAATTTCTGCCAATCACATTTAATACGCCATTCAGTTTTTTTTTTAATTATATCACCTTCCATTGAGATACATTGGCCAAGGTAGATGTAATAGTCTACTATGTCTAATTTTTCTCCTGATATATATATATTTCTTTCTGTGCTAAATTTATTAAACATAACCTGGTTCTTTTTCAGGTTTATTTTTAAGCCAAATCGTTCTCCTGTTTTGTGCAGCTATTGTATGCGTCTTTGTTATATAGATAGATAGATAGATAGATAGATAGATAGATAGATAGATAGATAGATAGATAGATAGATAGATAGATGATAGATAGATGATAGATAGATAGGATTTTTTGCTGATAAATGAAAATAAAGGGAGACTATTATAGATCTATTTCGAGCTTATCTTGCTCTCGTCAGATAGCCATACCCCTTATTGGGATTTGAACCCGGGCCGGCTGCCTTGCAGGGCAGCAACTTAACCACTAGGCCATGGGCTCTGTTCCCAATCAGCTTTTTCACCAGGAAAGGGTTATACTGTATATGTTTTTCTGTCGTGTTATCCTGGTGTACCCAAATATGGGAGAGAAAGCATCACAGCTTCCTTTTTGCCTTTCAGCCCCTCACTGGGACCATCCAGGCTGTTTTTTATATAGCCGACACACTAATCTATATGTGTAGGATTTTTTGCTGATAAATGAAAATAAAGGGAGACTATTATAGATCTATTTTGAGCTTATTTTGCTCTCGTCAGATAGCCATACCCCTTACTGAAATTTGAACCCGGGCCGGCTGCCTTGCAGGGCAGCAACTTAACCACTAGGCCTATACATATACATATACATATACATATACATATACATATACATATACATATACATATACATATACATATACATACACACACACACACACACACACACACACACACACACACACACACACACACACACACACACACACACACATATATATATATATATATATATATATATATATATATATATACCGTATTTTTCAGAGTATAAGATGCACCGGAGTATAAGACGCACCTAGATTTTAGAGGAGGAAAACAAGGAAAAAAGTATTCTGAACCAAATGGTGTAGTAATATATTATTTAATAAAATACCAGTATAGTAGAATACTTTTTTCAACCATGTATACTTTTTACAACCATGTACACTTTTTACAACCATGTACACTTTTTACAACCATGTACACTTTTTACAAACTTCAAACTTGACAGCTTTAAGACTTGTGGACTTCAACTCCCAGAATTCCTCCTCCAGTCATGCTAGCTCAGGAATGGGAGTTGAAGTCCACAAGTCTTAAACTTGCCAAATTTGAAGACCCTTGCACCCCTAATCCCTAACCCAGGAGTCTTCAGACATGACAGCTTTAACACTAGTGGACTTCAACTCCCAGAATTCCTCCTCCAGTCATGCTAGATGGGGTAATTAGAAGGCAAAAACACCCACTTTTTTTGCAAAAACGAGGCATACAGAGGGTTTGGGAAGCCTGCAGAGCACTCCTAGGGGGTGGGGGAAGGCAAAAACACATCCGTTTTTGCAAAAAATGGCCTGTTTTTTGGCCGCTTTTATGCAAAAACGAGGCATGCAGAGGGTTTGGGAAGCCTGCAGAGCACTCCTAGGGGGTGGAGAAAGGCAAAAATGCCCCCATTTTTGCAAAAAACGGCCCGTTTTTCGCAAAAATGGGATGCAGGGGCGGGGCTTCGGGAGGCCAAAAATGGCTGTATTCGGTGTATAAGATGCACCGACATTTCCACCCTCTTTTTGGGGGCAAAAAGGTGCGTCTTATACTCCAAAAAATACGGTATGTAACAGTATATAAAAAAGAGAAAGTTAATGCAAGCATGGGATCCATCTGTAACTGGGAGTTTTTATATATATAGCGGAGCGCGCGCGCGAGAGTGAAGCATGCACTTCCAAACCGGTAAGGAAGGTAAGTAGATTTCACAGCTGGAACTAGGTATGTGTATCCTAACAAAGAAAAGGATTAGGAGTAACATGATAGCTATTTTCCAGTACTTGAGGGCCAGTCACAAGGAGGAGGGGATACATTTTATTCACCTGAGGGCAGGATAAGAAGCAATGGATGGAATCTTGTTAAAGAGAAATCTGATCTGGAACTATTGAGAAATTTCTTAACAGTGGAACAATGGTCAGTGGAACAATTTGCCTATCGGAGTTGTGGATGCTCCATTGTGGAGATCTTTTAGAAAAGAATGGACAGCTATTTGACTGAGATGCAATAAGGTCTTCTGCCTTGAACAGGGGGTTGGACTAGAGAATTCCCAAGTCCCTTCCAGCCCTATGATTGTATGATTCTATGAATATACTGTTACAGCAGTGTAGCACCTACTTGTATCATAGTGGCCATAAAACCACTAGATGGCACTCAAGCAGCTTTAAAAAAAACTAAGTATAATGGCCAATTTGAAGTGTCTAGACTGGTTAATATGAACCAGATTTACATCCTTGTATCTTAATATGGTGCTCTTCCTCATTGAATCATGGAGTTACAAGAGAGCATTAAGGCTACTGAGTCCATAAAGTACCCCCAACAGACAGACAAATTCATGAAAAATTCATTACACTGTCAGACTGCTCTTTCTCTTATGAAGCTCACCCCTGAGATTCAATCAAAATTACCTTCCTGTAATCTAATTGATCCACTGTATTCTGAAACAATACAAAGACTTAAGGAAAGCTAGGTGGTTAAGTTGTTGGACTAGGAGCAGAAAGATCTTATAATCCACCTCAGCCACCAAATCTGTTAGAATAGAATAGAATAGAATAGAATAGAATAGGGAATGGAGTGGAATACTTTATTGGCCAAGTGTGATTAGATACATAAGGAATTTGTTTCCTGTGCATAAGCTCTCAGCATGCATGCAAAACAATAAAGTTATAATAATCATAGTAACAAGATAATAATCATAATAATGATACAAATAGAGAAAGTAGTAGAACGGATGAGAAAGGTATAAATAATATAGTCATACTACATGGTTAATACACTTAGATATAAGACAGAACTGTGAAAATTAAGTGTTCAGCAGAGTGATGGCATGATGAAAAAAACTTGTCTCTACCTAGTTGTTTTGGCATGCAATGTTCTGTAGCAGCGCCCTAAGGGGAACGTTGAAAAAGTTTGTGTCCAGAAAGTGAGAGGTTATAGATATTTTCTCAGTCCTTTTTCTAACCCATGCAATATACAGGTATTTAATGGAAGTCAGGCTGGTTTATTTATTATTTATATTAGATATAAATCTAATAAACAAACAAACAAACAAACAAAAAAACTTTAGTGTGGTATCTTTTAACGCATTTAAACTATTGTATCTCCCTTGTCTTCTCATGCAATTCAGTTCTGGATAGTTAAGCCTAATAAAAGCATTGCTCTGAGATTAATAGACTCCTCTTGATTCAAATCTGGGACTTGTTTGATTACTCTCAGTTCTAGCTTAGCTTTCCTTAAAATTAAGAGCTCAAGTACATTTTCCTCACAGTTCCTGTTGCTTTATTTCCCCAATTGAATATTCCAAATTAAGAATAGCTGATGCACAAATGCCTTTTTTAAAGTGAAAATTGCCAGGAAGATATCAGAAATTTCCTGGAAGGTCCATGCTTGGCAAAAGCTGTATCCCAACAGATGTCAGTGTACTTAAAATCTCCCATCCGAATGACTTCATGTTTCTTTGAAAGATATGCAGCTTAGTATTGGAATGCTTCATCAATATTGTCTCCTTACTTAAGCAGGCAATAGTAGCTACAAGCAAGGGTTTATTGTTTTTATGTGTTTATACGTTTATTTTATCCAGATGTTCTCTGAAGCATTACCAAGTTAATACATTTAGATTTTAGGCAGAAATTAATATTTTTAACATATAGGAATTCACTTCTCCCTTTTTATGGTTTCTGTCCCTGTTAATTTGTCCCTTCTTAATTTGGTATAAACCAGTTATGAGAATTGTCCATCAGGTCTTTTAAATTCTAAAACATCTAATAAATTACATTTGTGAAATTACTTTTTCTTTTCTCAATTAAAATCTTGCTTAATTCTTATATGTTGGGCATAAGTACACAGATAAAAAAGGCAACGAACCAAAGTTATTTCCATTTTTCTTCTTTTTTAAAAAAACACCTATTACAGAATCACTTTCATTGTTTTCATTTCATATTCTATTTCCTTATGAGGATTCAGTTTAAGGCCATCAATCCAGCTAGATCAGTGATGGCGAACCTATGGCACGGGTGCCACAGGTGGCACGCGGAGCCATATCTGCTGACACGCGAGCCATTGCCCTAGCTCAGCTCCAGCACGCATGTGTGTGTCCGCCAGCTGATTTTTGGCTTGCGCAGAGGCTCTGGGTGGGCGATTTCAGCCTCCAGAGGGCCTCCGGGGTGGCGGGGGAGAGCATTTTCGCCCTCCCCAAGCTCCGAGAAAGCCTCTGGAGCCTAGGGAGGGCAAAAAATGGGCCTACTGGGCCCACTGGAAGTCGGGAAATGGGGGAGGGGGTCATGCACACATGCGCAGGGGGGATGGGCAAGTGGGGGGCTTTGAATTATGGGTGTGGGCACGAACGGGCGTGTGATAGCGTGTGCGCGCACTATTTTGGCACCCAAGGAAAAAAAGGTTCGCCATCACTGAGCTAGATCATTCAAACCATGGTCTCAGGAAATGTCTATGGAGATTCTCAGTCATCCAGGTGTCCCAAAGGTGCTTTTTCAAGAGACAATTGGACTTGTTTTTCTTTTTCTTTTAAGCTTCTCCTCTGTCTCAGGAACCAGCTCTTTCCCACTAGCATAATTTGGGTAGCCAGTCTTTATTACCACTAAGGATAATTATCAGTGAATAATTGAATAGTTTTGGAACTTATTCTGATACACAATTAATTTTTGCCTCTAGCAGATCACAGATTTTATGAATCAGTTCTAACATTAGAATCATCATTAAAAAGGCACAACAAAGAATGTTCTTCTTGCGTCAACTCAGAAAGCTCAAGTTTGTCTTGTATGCCAAAACAACTATATACAAAGATAGATTCCCCCCCCCCCCGTGCCATCACTCTGCTGAACATCTAATTCCCATAGCACTGTTAGGCCTCTATATATTTACCCATGTGGTAGGCTGCATTGCTATTATCCTTTTCATCTTCTCATTTCTCATCTTTTCTCATCTTCTCATCTTTCCTACTATCTTCTCCTATTCGTATCTCATGATTTATCACATTGTTTGTATCTTATGATTAAACATTGTAACCAGGGGTGGGTTCTAACTTACCTCGCTGCTGGTTCGCTTTTTCTCGCGCTGCGTGGCCATGCCTTGTGAGCGCGTGCACGCTTCACACGTGCGCGCATGCACAGTGGCAAAAATTTTTTTTAAAAAAAAGCCAAAAACAAGATGGCTACCGCATACACAGTGCCAGAAACTCGGCTTCTGCGCATGTGCAGAAGAAAAAAACCCGAAATAAATAAATAACCCCCCCCCCCAAAAGCTGAACACAAGAGGGTGACCGCATGCACAGTGCCGGAAACTCGGCTACTGCGCATATTCAGAAGAAAAAAAACCACAGAAAAAAATTCAAAAAAAAAATCCCCCCCAATTTTTTTTTAAAAAAAGAGATGGTGGCGCCTACAGACTGGCACAGACTGAAGCGGTTCTGTGATGTCATCGTGACATTACCAGCGGGTTGCTACTGGTTCAGGAGAACCGGTCCGAACCGGGAGGAACCCACCTCTGATTGTAACTATGATTTATGATCTATGACCTATCACTTTGCTGTTTTGTATGTATAATGAGAGTTTATACACCGATGACAAATTCCTTGTGTGTTCAATCACATTGGCCAATCTATTTTGTTCTGTTCTATTCATTTTCCCATTGATCCATTTGTATATTATAAAATATTTTATCCTAATTTATTGTGTAGTCTTGTTCTTTTATATCATAATTCAGCAACAGGTTATACATTTTAGCAATAACATCTTCATAATTAGTACAACATTCTATTTCAAACTCAGTCTTTAAAAAATTAATCTCATGTTTATAAATAACTTAGGCAGAAAACTTACCTAATACTCCTTCTCCCTCCTATTTTCCACCCAACAATCCTGTGAGGTGAGTTGTTCTGATAGAGATTAACTCACTCAAAATCACCCAATTATCTTTTATGCCCAAGGTGGGACTAGAACTTCTAGTTTACTTACCTGGTGCCCTAATAACTTTACCAAACTGTCTCTTACTTCGTTTAAAACCGACCCTCTCAGAAAACACACATATAAAATACAATCCTACTTTGGCCAAGCCATTATTTTTTTATCCACTTTAAAGCTTTCTGATAACATATACATAAGAAAACTATTAAAACCCTCCCAATAGTTATGATAACATGCAAAAACATTAATATCCTTCTGTTATCAAAATTTCCCTTAATTTTATTGGCAATCCCCTTGAGAAAATTCTAGTACATCACAGTAAATTAACTATGTTTATTTATAATTGCACATTTATACAATGGTTCTTGTATTGATAGGTGCATAGGTGTTTTTGGGATCAATCTAAATTTATACTTATTCCATATTCTAAGAATGGTCCACCTGACATTATCTATATACTAAAACTCTCATTGTCATGACTTTTAACTGGGCATTATAGAGAATTATTGCCCTGTAACTTTTCAACCAAGTTACCTTAAATGTGCTAATTTACAGAATGCATCCAAAATCCAGAACCCATGACTTCTAATGGAATGGAATTTGGGAAACTTATAGCCGCTTAAATGCTGCTGGCTGCTGCTTTGGTCATGTGATCTTTATTTTCAATGTTCTGTGACAGTTTCCCAGTCAATCTCACTCTCTCTCCTTCTCCCACCCAGCAGCAATCACTTGTCTGCCTGTTGGAAAAGGGAAGCTGGGGGGGGGGGGAGCCTTGTCTGCCCAAACAGCGCTGGGGTGGAATCTCCAGAGATCTGGGAAGGCATGGGCCGCAGAAAGTGAGGAGAAAGCACGCACTTGTCTGACCCGAAAATCAGCTGGCCTGTGGGAGGCATGCGCACATGCGCTCAGTGCCTGCAGAGAGGGCTCTGTGTCCCACCTGTGGCATGCATGCCAGAGGTGGGTTCCTGCCGGAGCTGCCCAGTGCGCAACTCCGGTAGGGAGAGGCCAATTGCGCAATTTGCGCTTGACCGCTCCGGAGCCCTCTCTGCTGGTCCACCGCGCGCGTCGCCATTTTTTTGTTAATTTTTGGCCAATTTTGCTTCTGTGCATGTGTGGAAGCAAAATTGCGCTGAAATCTCGCGAGGGGACGCGTGTGTGTGTGAGATTTTGGCAAGATTTTGCTTCTGCGCATGCATGGAAGCAAAATCGCACCGAAATCTTGCGTGCGCATGCGTCCCCTCACGAGATTTCGGTGCGATTTTGCTTCCGCGCATGCGAAGCAAAATCATGCCAGGGGGCGCATGTGCATAGCGAGCGCACCCCCCCAAAGTGTGGAGATGCGCGTGCAGCGCACCGGCACCAGTAAGGGAGCAACCCGCCGCTGATGCGTGCCATAGGTTCGCCATCACGGAACTAGAACAATGTGGGATAGACAGTACCTAAGAGGAAGTCATCACATTTGCAGATGACACTAAGCTGGGATGATTTGCTAACACTTGTAAGATAGATTCAAGATTCAGAAGGACAACCACTTAAATATGAGTAGGATCACACTTGGAATACTGCATATAGTTCACATTACCATGATAGAAAAAATGCTGAGATCCTAGAAAATGTGCAGAGAAGAGCAACAAGGATAAAGGTCTGGAGACTAAATTGTATGATCAATTTTTAGGGAGCTAAGTATGCTTAGCCTATTGAAGAGAAGGACTGGGATGACACGAGAACTATCTTCTAGTACCTGAGAGGCTGTGACACAGAAGAGGGGATTGACATTGTCTAAAGCATCAGAGGGCAAGACAAAAAGGTATGGGTGGAACCTTGTTAAAGAGAGATCACTTTAGAAATGAGAAATTATCTGAAAATTAATCAATGAAATAACTTTCCTCCAAAAGTTGTGGGTGTTCTATCACTAAAAGTTTTTGAAAATAAATAAGACAGCCATTTGACTGTAAGGTCTCTTGCCTTGAGCAGGGGGTTCTTAATAGTATTTACAAAAAAGATCTTAGAATACTGGACTGAAAATCCTATTTTGTTAAATCTTCATTTACAATAATGTGTACCTTCTATGAAATAAACTTTTATAAAATTATCTCCAAAGTTCATGATATAATTTCTACCAGCAAGATTTTTTTCTGATAAGTGGTAATTGGTAAGATTTCTTTCTAACATTACCAACAACTATATTAAAAGCAAAGCATTTCATAGCCAGCATTTGAAGCAGGTAGTACTTGCAATATTTGAGAAAAACTTTGGGATTTAATCTACTATTCTGAGGCCTTAGAGCATGGCATTGTGTTGTAGTGTTTTTTTGGCCTAAGGGTGAGAAAAACCAATTAAAATGCCATAAATGGATTTGTGATTTTTATTTCTGGTTGTTACTCAGAATATCTTCAAAACTAAAGCACAAAACCAACTTTTTAGTAACCTATAGTACTCATGCAAATGATTTTAAGAAGCACTTAACATTTGTGCCATCCAAATGAAGAGAGAGAAACATGGAACAGTCCCCTTCACTGGACAAACAAAAGCCAGAAAGAAAGAAAAAAGCTTAGCCTGAGCCAGAGTGCAAAATTTACTCAACAGTTCCCAAGAATGCTTTCAGGACAAAAAAAAAAGGTGGTAGTGGTGGTGGCTTAGACATCTTTATGACGCTATTGATGTTAAGCCAATTGAGATTCCTGGCAGGCTTATGTTTGAACTGATCTCAAAGCAGCAAGGAACTGAAGTCAGGATTAAAGAATGCTCAAAAGCTGAAACAGAAGTCATAGCAAGAAAGAATGCAATGAGTCCTCCCTTCTAGAATATGGTCCCTTTTCCTAATAATCAGTATAGAAGCTCAGGCAAGGAAAAGCCATATAGAAGTCCCATAGCAACTTGATCCCAATCTGATTGGCTGTCAAACCATTGCTTGCTTATATCAGATGTTAGATTTGTTGCAGATCCACTTAAATCTTATCTCTTTGTGTCAAACTACACACAGCAATGAGAAAATATAGATTTTTATTTATAGTAGAACATAGAATCATAGAGCTGGAAGGGATCCTGAAGGTATTCCACTGATTAATTTTTCTCCATTTCAGAAAATTTCTCATAGGTTGGATCAATTAATATGTAACACACACACACACACACACACACACACACACACACACACACACACACACACACACCCCTTTATTTACATATTAATTGAAGACAAAACAACCCTAAGTGGACTGGTAAATGAAGTTCAAAGATTGGCTAGGTAAAATCTACAACAGATAGCAATTGTGAGTTAAGCCTAAAGTAGAAGTTCCAAGCACTGGGAAATCTCAGAATGATTATAATGTCTGAAGCATCATAATAGCTCACAAATAGTGGATCTCAGAGGGTAGATACAGACTCAATTGAAACTATGATAGAACATTGGCCTACATAAATAAAACTGTACTTCACAATGTACTATATGAAAACAAAAGGCCTATATTACTAAATTACTTGAACAAAAGACCTGCTGAGTTTTGAAATCTTTCCTATGCAGATAAGCCAAGCATAACACTTTTTTCTGAAATAACAACTATTTCAGTTTTTTACACAATCATTGGAGAGTATCAAATGTTTCAGATGTCATTACAGGAATTTATAGGAGGAAGAAAAAGTCACTTTTCAGTGTTGCACTTAAAAGACAGAGTATTATAATTTTGGAGATATATTTTGGACTTTAGGGCTCAATGATATATAAATAGTCTACTTAATGGTTGATGGTCTCAATTATAAAAAATTCAGAAATGTTTCTTAATATATTTTCCAATTAGACATAGGACAGAAATGGCATTGCCAATTCTTTCACAGAATCTGGAGGGAGGTATTCACTCCAGTGGCGGGTTGCTCCCTTACCGGTGCCGGTGCGCTGCGCGTGCATCTCCATGCTTTGGGCGCGCGCCCCCTCACGCAATTTTGCTTCTGCGCATGCACAGAAGCAAAATCTCACCAAAATCTCGCGCACACGCGCGTCCCCTCACAAGATTTTAGCGCGATTTTGCTTCCGCGCATGCGCAGAAGCAAAATCAGCCAAAAATTCACAGGAAAAAATGGCGATGCATGCGGTGGACCGGCATAGAGGGCTCCGGAGCGGTCGTGCGCAAATTGCGCAATCGGCCGCTCCCTACCGGAGCTGTGCACTGGGCAGCTCCGGCAGGAACTCACCTCTGGTTCACTCCCCTGTTCCTTTTGAACTTTTCTGCACTATTCAGTACCATTGATCATGTATCCTTTTGCACCATCTGCAAGGCGTGATTTGGGGCACCATATTGTGCTTCTACTTGCACCTGAAAGAATGGCTTCAGGCATTACTGATTCGATTGCTTAATGACACCAGATGAGACAACTTGGTTACATAAAAGAACTTTTTGACAGATTGAGGGATATAGAACGTATAGAACGTAGAATCATCTGGAAACTCCGCTTGGAACCAGACATCAGCAATGGGAGGGGGAAGGGAAGGCATTGGAATACAAGGGGGGTATTGGGGAGGGTAAAGGAATGCAAGTTTGCCAGCTCAAAGAGACAGGATTATTGCAAGGCACAGATCTGGGGAAGGCTACAATAAAATTTCTGCTGCACTGAATATTTGTAAGAGCACAGTGACCTCCATAATTCTCAAATGGAAGAAGTTTGGAACAGCCAGGATTCTTTTAAGCTGGTCATCCGGTCAAGCTGAGCAATTGGGAAAGAACAACCTTAGTAAGAGAAGTGACCAAGAACCTGATGGTCACTCTGATTGATCTCCAGAGATCCTGTGTGGAGATGGGACAAAGTTCCAGAAGGACAACCATCCCTGCAGTCCTCCACCAATCTAGGCTTGATGGCAGAGTGATTAGACAGAAGCTTCTCTTCAGTGCAATACTCATGAAAGCCTGCTTGGAGTTTGCAAAAAAGCATCTGAAGAACTCTCAGACTGTGAGGAACAAGATTCTCTGGTCTGATGAAACCAAGATTGAACTATTTGGTCTCAATTCTAAATGTTATGTCTGGAGCAAACCAGGCACTGCTCATCATCTCATCATCCCAACAGTGAAGCATGGTGGTGACAGCATCATGCTGTGGGGGTGTTTTTCAGCAGCAGAGACTGGGAGACTGCAAATGGTTGATGGAAAGCTGAATGGAACAAAGTACAGGGATATCGTCAATGAAAATCTGTTCCACAGTGCTCAGGACGTCAGACTGGGCCGAAAGGTTCAATTTCCAACATGACAACGATCCTAAGCACACAGCCAAGACAACACAGGAGTGGCTTAGGGACAACTCTGTGAATGTTCTAGAGTGGCCCAGCCAGAGCCCTGACTTGAACCCTATTGAACATCTGTGGAGGGACACCATCTAACCTGACTCAGCTTGAGAGGATTTTCAAGGAAAAATGGCAAAAAAAACCCACTCCCCAATCTAGGTGTGCAAAACTTGTAATGTCATACCCCAAAAGACTGGAGACTGTAATTGCTGCCAAAGATGCTTCAACAAAGTACTGAGTGAAGGGTCTGAACACTTATGCCAATGCCATATTTCAGTTTTTTCTTTTTAATACCTTTACACATTTCTAAAATTCTGTTTTCACTTTGTCTTTATGGGGTACTGAGTATAGATTAATGAGAAAAAATGAATTTCAACAACTGTAGAATCAGGCTGCAGCATAACAAAATTGACAAAGTGAAGGGGTCTCAATACTTTCTGAATGCACTATATATCCTTTATAGGTCAGAGTTGGCAGTGGTGAGTAGGCCACCACTGGCCTACTGGGAAATTTGTAAATTGCCATGTTTGTTATTCCTGATATTTCAATAGGGATATTTTTGATGATGTGTTCTTCAGTACAATTAATAATCTTGTATTGTTTGATGTCATGATGGAGATACAATATGGAGCCATGAACATTACATTATGTTAGCTACAATTTTGTACCACAGGATCTTCCCTCGAGCTTTAATCTGTTCATTGTCAGCCAAATGAGTCTTTTGTAGTGTCATAATACCTATTACAATGGCCAGTGTGCTTGGGTATGAAGTGTAGACTACCTCCATTATGGTATACCACAGGCAATGTTATGACTTAACAGAGTGGCTAAAAGTCTACACACATGGCAACCGAATTGGATATTGCATCCCTCACGGTCAAAAACTACAAAAGTAGTAATTAGATTATAAAGCATCTGGAGGGTAAATCGTATGACAAATGGTTAAGAGAGCTAGGTTTGCATAGTCTATCAAAGAGAAGGATTGGGGGCAGGGGGACATGACAGTACTTGAGGGGCTGTCACAAAGATGGGATTGACTTATTCTACAAAGTACCAGAAGGCAGAACAAGAAGTAATAGGTGAAACCTTGTCAAAGAGAGATACAGTACAATGTAGAAGTAAGGAGAAATTTGTTGACAGCGAGAGCAATTAATGGAACATCTTACCTCCTTGTGGGTGCTTCATCACTGGAGATTTCAAAAATAGACTGGACAACCATTTGACTGGGATGATATGAGACTCCTGCCTTCAGCAGAGGCATTGGACTAGAAGACTTCCAAGGTCCCTTCCAACCCTAGGATATTATGTTCTAATGTGGAATCCCATTGACTTCAAGTCTTTTCCTAAATGTTACTTAACATCTAAATGAAAATGCTGAGAGATGTCATTTATCAGTCCGGTAATCTCCTTGCTCTACTTGTGAACTCTCAGAGGCTGCCTTTCTGAGTGAATAGCCTAATTTGAAGGAAGAACAGGGATGAAAGGAGAGAAAGAGGGGAGCAATGGGAAAAAAGTGCTAAAAAGTGCCTTCAATTTAACCTCCCTTGACTTTTTATCTCTGCTTCCTAAGTATCAGCTGTATTTGTCTGTCAATCTGCAGCAGCAGCAACAAACAGCAGTCTCTCCTCACACTTTTTCCTCTGATCTTGTTTGTTTAGTAAGCAATTGTATTTAGTCATAACAAAAGAAAACTGAAGGGAGGGGAATGTGATGTCACACTTCAACAACTGAAAGAATCTTATAGAGCAGGGCTGTCAAACTCCCGGCCCGCGGGCTGGATGTGTCATGCGCTGGCCACGCCCATGCCTGGTTTAGCAAAAGGGAAAAGTCGTGTTACGTCACATGACACTACTGTGACGATGCGAGTTTGACACCCCTGTTATAGAGCAAAAGGTTATAATTTGTTCTGTCATTCCGAAGTGCAGAACATGGAATAATGGATGTAATTTACATAAAGGCAGATTCCAAATACATTTTAAAAAGCCTTCCTAACAACAATAATAATTTGTTTTGGAACCAGTTACTTAAACTGGTGGTAAACATTGAGCAAGAGGTTGAATTTGAGAAGCCAAGAGACTTTTTCTAACTGTAATCCTATATTTAGTTGGTTTATGAGGGGTTAATTGGTTATATGAGAGGTACTTTTTGAATGTGCTGATGACTCACTTTCAGAATTCATAAATTTGGTTGTGCTAAAATATATTATTTCTCTCACTTTCAATTCCTTAAGAGAAAATTCACATATACGATCCTAAAATTGTTGACCTTAAATGTGTATCTACAACTAGGCAATAACCTGTTCTTTAAAGAATAATTAATCTTAAATACTGAGGAAAAGTGAAGATGCTGATAACAAACAATTATAAAAATAGAAAAGATTTCTCAAAACATGCCATCACTGAAGGGATTATCAGCTGTTTAGTGCATTAATCTGTAATCTTTATCACTCTCTGACTTCACTTGACAAGCTTCTTTTCTGTCTCCATTTAAAAAAAAAGCTTTGTCAGGACACATCTGGAATATAGAACTGCTAATGGATTTGCTATGAAAGAAATGATGAAATGTCTAGCCAACTTAAGTCATATGTTAAAAAATATAACACCACTGGCAGTGAAGCCTTTCTTCTCTTTGCACCACTGAAATTGGAACGTTAAGCATTCAGCTAGGCACTTGTACTGTATATCCCATTAGGTGTAGTGGAATGTATCTTTTAAAACATGAAAATCAAGCTACTGGTTATGCTGGAAAATAATCCATCTGATAGCTTCTTAGTGTTTTTTTTCTAAAGTATTCCCATATTCAATATAGTGAAGATTTATGGGAAGTCTGCAACTGGTGGGTTTTGGGTCAAACCTGCAAACATGAACCATGAAGTCACTAATCAAAATCGAGAAAAGAAATTATGCAAATCATGATATAAACCACATTTGTTGCATCTTCCAAAGGGCACAGAATTCAGTTAATATCTAGTTCAACATATTTTTGGCTCAGAAAACTGTATATAAAAATATTTACTTCTGAGAAAGATATGTATAAGGACACCCACCCCGGTTAAAGAAGAATTATAGTCTTTTTGTTATTTGTTTTAAAATGTATTGAATGTTTTGAATTGCAAAGGTTAGAGAAGAATGGATAGTAATTACATTTTATAAACTTACAGATTCTGGGAGTTATGGTGCAAAATTCATACATTTTGCCATGGTTTTAAAGTTTACTGTTGAGGAAAAGCCTTCATGATATTCACATTAGTTATTGGGTGGCATTGATGATGAGGTCCATCCACAACCTGCCTGCTTGCCCATCTCAAATCTTGTCTCCAGTTTCCTTTCACGACTGACAGTAATGTCTGAACATCCATGTAGATGTTTGGCTTGCCTTTTCAATCAATGCTTTTTATTTTATAATTCAAATTCTGGGAGTCGGAATGTAAGAAATGCATGTGGAAAATCCGTGTGTTCCCTATTATATTTGTATGCCAGAAGTGTGGAACTACAAAAGCACAAATTTTATTTTTATTTACTTGCATTCCAGAATCTCCTACTTTAAAATGGAAACTTTGCCCAGTTATTTTTTATTTTATGAACTGTATTCCAGAATATAGAACACAAAAGACATACAGTATAAGGAAGAACTATGCACAGTCCTTTCTCTTCTGATGTCTTCTTTATATTTGCAAAACAAGAGAACAAAACCTGTAACTGCATTGCAATAATATGTATATCAGCATAGGATTTATGCAACAAGAGACAATACTTAAAACAAAATTATTTCAGATACATTCTTTTTTTAAAATATAGTTTTATTTATGGTTTTTTCTTTAACATCCATAAATGTTTGGTGAACAGTGTCTAGGTCAATATATTTTAAACACAGTACTAATAGTAATATTATTTAAATATACATAATCATAGTCGTTCAACTTCTAACATTTGTATATACATGGTAATTATAATGTGTTCTATTATATATCAGTATACATAATTCTATTTTCCGAGTTTCTACTTTCTACCTCTTTTTTTCTACCTCTTAATAAGATAGCCACCCTATTAAGAAGTATTCTATATTTATCCATCATCTCTTGTCCTTTTTAGAATTTCATCTCTTATTGACTTTTTGGTAAATCTTTCATGCTTCTCCCTTGGGATCTTGTAACTCCTTACATCACATTTATTTAATCTAAGTATTTCATCTGCCACAGCACCTATCTCTTCCTGTTGGATTTCTAGAGTACCCATCCGTAGATTCAGGAATTCCAAAGGAGGAATCTAAAGAAAAGGAGGGCCCATGGATATCCATGATAGTTGTAAGCATGCTCCTATCTTATGAGGTGATGGAGAAGAATCAAGGAGAAAAAAAAAACAATGAATGTTAACACAGGCATTAAAGATTTTCATTTCTAAAAATGAAACAAAGCATCATAGAACAGCCACAAATTCAAATAATGATGCTTCCATTTGAAAAAAAATGTTTTGAATAGTTATGTCTCAAGCCATCAATACACAGTTTAGAAAACCTTGTCTAATCTTGAATCATAATTGTGCACTCATGCACAATGGGGAAATTTTTAATATGAAATTCCTATATTAAGCCAATGGATTCAAAATTATAGATATAAAAAGCAATTTATTGGGGAAAAGTGATTTTAAAAAACCAATTTGAGAATAATCATACACACAATGCGAATTAAGTCAATGTTACTATAGCTAAAATACTACACTGTGTGCATAATTATTAGGCAAGTTGTATTTTGTAGGATTAATTTTATTATTGAACAACTACAGTGCTCCCGGTCAATCCAAAATGGTAATAAACCTCAAACCTGAATATTTAAGAAAGTAAAAGCAAGGTTTTGACTTTCTTAGGAGAATATGTGTGCACAATTATTGGGCAACTATTAGTGTGCAGAATTATTATGCAACTAAAAGAAAAATGAAAACTTGCCCATCTCACTAATTTATTTGCATCTGTTAAAAGTGAAAATAATAAACAAAATGTACAAGTAAACATTTCTGATATTTAAAAAAAATCAGTGACCAATATAGCTACCCTTCTTTTCAATAACAGTTATAAACCTGCCATTCATGAGTCTGTCAGTTTCTTGATCTATTGACGATCAACTTTTTGTGCAACAGCAACCACGGCCTCCCAGACACTGTTCAGAGAGGTGTACTGTTTTCCTTCACTGTAAATCTCCCATTTAAGAAGGGCCCACAACTTCTCAATAGGGTTTAGGTCAGGTGAAGAAGGGGGCCATGTCATCATTCTTTAATCTTTAAAGCCTTTACTGGCTAGCCATGCAGTGGAGTACTTTGATGCATGTGATGGAGCTTTGTCCTGCATAAAAATCATGATCTTGAAAGATGCACTTTTTTCTGTACCACTGCTTGAAGAAAGTGTCTTCTAAAAACTGGCAGTAGGTTTGGGAGTTAATTTTGAGTTCCTCTTCAACCCAAAAAGACTAGCTCACCTTTAATAATACCTGCCCATATCCGTACCCCACCTCCACCTCCACCTTGCTGATAGTTGAAGTGGAGCTCTGTGCCTGTTACTGATTCAGCCACAGGCTCATCTATCTGGTCCGTCAAGAGCCGCTCTCATCAGTCCACAAAACTTTTGAAAAAATTCAGATATTTGTTGGCAGAGTTTTGCCGTTTCAACTTATGTGTCTTGTTCAGTGGTGGTCGGATTTCAGCCTTCCTCACCTTGGCCATGTCTTTGAGCACTGAACACCTTGTACATCTGGGCACTCCAGGTAGGTTGCAGTTCTGGAATATGACAGCACTGGAGGATAATGGGTTCCTGGTAGTTTCATGTTTGATTCTTCTCAAATCTTTGGAAGTTAATGTGAGTCTTTTTTTCTAAACACGTTTCTTGCGACCCGGTATTTGCAACAAAATGTTTGATGATTCTGTGATCATGCTCTAGTATCTTAGCAATTTCAAGAGTACTGCATCCCTCTGAAAGACTTTTTACAATTTTTGACTTTTTAGTCAGTTAAATCTTTTTTGGCCATTTTGTCTGAGGAAAAGAAGCTGGCGAAAAATTATGCACACCTTGATATAGGTGTTGTTCTCCTTAGGCCACACCCTCCTTCATTACACAAATACATATCGCCTGATATGCTTATATCCACAAAGCATTCATGTTTATACATCTTGGAGGTGGAAAATATGCATAAAAATGATGATACGGTTAAAATACTTACTTGCCTAATAATTGTGCACACAGTGTATATAAGTTCCTAAATAAGATTTAAAAGTTTCAGGAGCCACTGCACAGAGATTGGTTAGACAGGTAATCTGCATTTTATGTGTAGTTATTGCTGCCAATGTTCCTTATTCTTGATGTGAAGGCAAGTAAAAGCTAGCCTCTTTGAGAAGACTAATTTTTGCTTTCTCCAATCCAGCAAAACAGTCCATCTCTGATGTCCTGAGGCCAGCCAGCAAGTCAGAACACTATCCAATAGCTGAATTCATTCTAATTACTTCAACTGATAAAAACAATGTAGTCCAGTGTTCAACAGGTATGCCTGCTACAGTATATGAATAAAATTGTATGGGAGAGAAACAAATGCCTTTTGGAAATGAAAGATATACTCCATTTATTCACGTCATTCCAATAGAATGCAGCAGATGCTTTAAGGAGTGTTATTGTGCCATATAAAACTAGGAGTTATGATAATGAGTAGAATCAAGCTTCTACTAAAATGCCATGAAATAGTTAAGGGAAATACTAGCTCTAACCTAACCTTGATTCCAAAAAGCTAAGCAAGATGGGACCTAGTCAGTACTTGAGATGGGAGACCAACAAGAAATTCCAAGATGATAAGTTAGTTTGAGAAGTGTAAAAATATAAGGTGGGACATGGGAAAACAGTTCAGTATTATTTCAATGAAAATTACATAGATGGGATACTAATGTCACATGAACTGAGTCTGAAGACTTGCTTATGGGAAATTATTAAATTTGAAATATGTCCAAGGGGAGTCTGAGCAATCATAGCCAATCCTATCCTCTAAAAAATAATTTCCCTCATAGAATGTATTAAACTCATCCCAATTTAGTAACTACATTTACAAATGATTTTCAATGCTGTCATTCCTATGTTTCATTAAGAGTTGCAAAATTATTTTTATGTTTGAAAAAGAACTCAAGTAGGTGTGTAAATATAAATGTGTCTACGAATGTGTTGTATCATTCACCTGAATTTGTGCATATTTTCTAAAGCAGAACATGGTCTTTGTTAATTGTTTTGCATTATGATAAAATTGCATGTTACAAAGAAACACGATATGACAACAAAATCTGTGTGCTTGTTCTATAACTTTAATGCTCTGGTATTTCTCAGAGTTAATATTTAGCCATGCTTTTCAATATTTAGAATTCAAGATACCTTAGCAACATAACTTCATAAGATTAGATGTAGACAACATTTCAAGATTTGAGCCAGTTGTGGTACAGGAACAAATTTTGCTCTTTGCTCTAAGTGATAAATTGATTCTCCAGGACCATCTAGTGAATCTTAATTTCCTTTCAGTGATTTGTTTATTTCCAGCTCTCTATTTCCAGCCTCCCCTAAGCCAACAACTTATTACATTTTGTTCTCTATGTCCAATGGTATTATTTCTGCCCTGACCTTCCATTAACATTCCCAGCCATTTTATGTTTGTGATGATTTTTTTTCAAGCAGTAATGTTACAGCCAATGAAATAAACTGTTCTTTTGTTACATTGAATTTTAAAAACAAAAGTCAGATATTCAGTCATTTTAGTGTGTCTAGGATTGAAATAAAAACAAATATGCCTCTTTCTGACCAAAAAGGGAAAAAACTGCACTAGAAAACTACTTAATGTATATAATATATGTTAATTGTCAATTACATTGGATATAATGGCCTATGGCCAATAATCAATATTCCAAGGTTGAGTAGTCCAGGAACAAAAAATAATAATAATCTAAAAGTCATAAGGTGTTTAGAGCAGAGATCAATGACAAGTGCTAAACTTGCATTAAACTCATAGTGCCCAAACTGAACAGATAGCTACATATTTTAAATGTGCTCTTGTATGCAACTAATTCAGAAAAAGAAAATCAGTTCTTCATATTCTCTATTATTATTCTTAAACGAAAACCTCATTCAGCAGAGTGAGGCTTATTTACTTAGTGGAACAACTAAATAAAACTCTGGGGATGTACTAACTTCCAAGCTAATTGAATTAATCAGTTAATAAGATTGAGCATATAATCAAAATAACAATGACTCATTCCTTCCTAGAGAGATGTATATGAATTTGTGACATCGTGCATTTTTGTTGTGTTTTAAATATACTTTTGGGTATGCATCTTTGGGTCTTTAAATTCATAGAATAATACTGCTGGGTAAAATTCTTATTTCACCCAACATTACACAAAGAGAAAAAAATTATTAACATACACATTTTATACTATGTTAGTTAACATTTTCTATTTTACAAACTTTTTTAAAAAAAATACACAGTTCACAAATAAGACGTGAGAAATCAAAATACAATCCTTACAAAGAGAAATATAATCCACATTACAATGTTTTGTTTTATAAAACAGTCACATATTTCCCTGCTATTAAAAGTTAATAGTGGATTGTTGTGATGCAACAAAGCATTTCAAAAATAATTAAAAACATTTTATGCATGAAAGTTGCATTTATTATTTTATACAACATTTGTATAAATTAGTGTAATAAATTGCTAGCTGATTAAACATTATTTCATGTCATATCAATTTAAAACCATTTCAAGGGAGCCACATCCAAAGTACAGTAAATATGCTGTGGAAATAATTTTTTATACTGTGTACAGGTTTCATTGTTTAATGTTTCTCTTCATATACTGGGCAAGTCAGAATTTTCCTATATAATTAAACAAGGAATCTCAGTTCTGAATTCTCTGAAAAGTGAGATCTAGGCATAATAACAAAATTTAACTTCACTGGTGTATAAGCATACAAATAAATAGAATAGAATAACTCAGATTCTTATAGTTTTCTACATTGCTCAGTGAAAGTTTTATAAATTCCTATTTTTCTCTATCTTGACTAATATAAAAAACCTTCCCTTTTTACGACCCTGTAATCCCTTAATTCGGGGTAGAATTGGGATGACAGCATGGAACTGAGCATTTATGGGATGGATGCCCTTCCTGAAGCCACCTGGATTTCACAGCAGGTATTTTTTTTCTTTGCACCCTAGGATTGAATCCTCAACCTTCTGAGTGGCAGGCGAGAGCTTCACCACTAGGCCACCATGCTTCCTATAATTGCTAATATCAATTAATAATAAAGTTAATAATTTTCTTTTTAATTTTAACTATGCCTCACTTAACTCAGTGACAGTTCGTGTAAGGATTGCAACATTTGTATTTCTCATGTCCTTTTTCAATAATTACAGGACAGTTTCAATTACATCCTTAAAGTGGTATTTGAATTCTTGGCCATTAATTGGCCAAGGGTGGTTCTCATTGTGCAAAAATTGTGAGAGAGGGAGAAGATTGGTAACCCTTTAATATTGAATCAGAAAAACATAGTTAAAAATAAGTAATTTCAAAATCACATGATACCCTTCTGAATAAAGGTTTAATAAAAAGGGGACTGATTTAAGAATTAACTGAAGTTAATAAAGACTACCATAAAATATTTTAATTGTTATAATTTTTAAAATTTTAATAAGCCAAAGTTCTGCACCAATAAAAAAAATATGGACAACAATGAGCAAAACAGTGCCTTCAACCTGAATTTGCTTGCATTTCACTATTTCCCAAATATCATAGCTTTAATGCAGCTATGTATAATCATTAACACTAGATTTTTCAGATAAGAGAGACTGAACCATGTGTGAAAAAAAGAGATTTATTCATATTCAGGCTCAATACACAAGCAAAGGTTTATCATTTTTTTAAGGGGCAAAAATATTTACCACTTCTAAATAAAACATAAATTTCTTGGTTTATATTTATTGAATCTTTTAAACTCATTTTTGTTAATGCAGGTTTTAATACAATATTCCTTTTTTTAATTCAGAAAAGCTCATTAAAACTTTAACTGTATACTCAAGTTCCTGGAAATAGGTTGATTGAACTTTTGAGCTCAGGCTTCAGGAGTGCATGAAAATGAGTCTGAGTTCAATAGAGAAAACTATTCTCTCATTATATAAACATCTAGAATCTTTTATGTTTAAATCTTTGGATAAGCTTGGCCATTATCGAAAGTCAGGGCAACATGGAATTCAGCGGTAATTTTACACACACACACACACACACATTTTATATATATGTAAATGATGTGTAAATTTTCCTTTTGTATATTGTGAATTGTTCATATATATATGTGTGTGTGTCTATCTATATCTTCTATATCCGTGATGGTGAACCTATAGCATGCGTGTCACCTCTCTGCTGGCACATGAGCCGTCACCCTAGCTCAGCTTCACCATGCATGTGCGCATGCCTTTCGCCAGCCAGCTGGTTTTCGGGTCTCTGCTGCGCATGCGTGGGGGTAGGGCCCATGTGGGAGACACACGTGCATGCGCAGGGGGCACACACGCATGCACAGGGCACATGCAGGGGGTGCACATGCATGTAGAGGTGCAGAGAGACTGTAGGGAAGTCGCATGTGAATGTGGGGTGTCATGCATGCATGTATGGCCGCAGGGCATGCGGGGTGTGTGCATTCATTGCATTATGGGTGCACATGTGCGCTCTTTCAGCATGCAGTGAAGAAAAGGTTAGCCATCACTGTTCTATATCTACATATGAATGTATGTAAATATATGTCTATATATGTATGCAGGTGTGTGTGTATGTGTTTGAAAATGATTAATTAAAGGAATTTGGTTACTTAAAAATCTACAAAGTAACAACAAATAGAAAAGGTATGCTTTATCACGGTCTTAGCATTTTATAATATGGAATTTCCTTTAATATTTCAGTGGACAGCTAGTAGTTATATTGTAACACTGACAATTATCCTTCAACATAGATGAAGAGAAAATAGAGATTATTTGGACCAATTTACATTAAAAGTCTAGATATATTTTCCTTTTTAAAAAATAACAGTTAATTAATTCTAATCTGTCTCATTAAAAAAAAACCAGTTCCAACACATAGATGAATAGTTGCTTTAGAGAAACATTCTAAAATAAGCAAACAATACGCATTGGAGTTTACTGAATACATTAAAGACAAACTAAAAAAAACACCACCCTTTTCCTCAGAATTTTCCTCTTGCAATATTGGGCTAAATTTTTAGTGAAATGAGAGTACTGTTGTTTATTTTATCTTATGAAATGGCTGAAGTTTTTCTTTTTTTTTCTTCCTTTAAAAAATGCCTTCTATCTTTCACTGAAATACCAGGTTCCCCAGCTTCAAAGGCTGTCCTTCGAAAAATGCCTTGGAAGAGGACAAGATGATGTCACTTCCCTAAGCATTTTACGAAGAGGAGTTAATAGAAATTTGTGTACCTCATGCCACATCTCACTAATTTTCCTTTCATAATCTTATGGACACAGTGTAGTGAAAGGCAACAATTCTAAAAGAAAGATTGTCATTTGGAAGAAGTAAGATTAGTATCCTATCTTTTTTATAAATTTGGAGAGTCAGTCCTCAGCTACCTGGAAACAGAATTTCCACTCTTAATTTTCCCTTTTCTTTCCCCCCCCACCTGCAGTCATTTAAATGGGGCCATTTGACCTTTATTCCACTAACAAAAAGCTCACTGCATCTTGGAAAACCTTTACTGATACAGGAATTTCAGTGTCCTTTGGGGGAGGGGAGAAGGAGGGAGGTAACAGAAAATTTGTGACCATTTGTCATTAGAAATACTTTCAAAGTTTTGTCAATCATAAGAAGACAAGGAATAATCCAACAGACAAATTACATGGGAGATTATGACCAGAGTCCAGTGAAGTTAATTCTATACACTCTTAAGAGTACAGATGTAGATTTGGTTTTCTCAAAATAACCCCATTCCTGCATGGTAAGCTTCAAAAGCAGGATCCAGATAAGTGGACTCACGAGATTCTCAAAGACAAAGCTCATGTATAGTAGTATTTCATTAGAAAAAATTACCGTATCTGAGTTATGAAAATGCACACGACCCCGAGATAGCAACAAAGAGATACAAAGATTATCTGTAATTCTTCAATGTCATCGAGTGTAGGGGTTCCCAGTCTGTGGGCTGCAGCCCATTATCGGGCCATGGGCTAATTGCCACCAGGCTACATGAGTGGCCAGCTGTTGTGCACGCCTCCACGCACATGCACAGCCCTACTTGCATAAGCCTCGTCATGGGTGCTCACGGCTCCATTAGTGCAAGCCTCATTATAGATCCCCGTGGCCCCACTCGCCTTAGCCTTATTGTGGGCGCTTGCTGCTCCGCTCATGCGAACATCACCGTGAATATCATGGGTGTTTGAATACACGCACACACAGGCACTTGCCCCTCCCACAAAATCATCCCCTCTTTTCCCCCTCCCTCTGCTCTGGGCTGCTAGCCCAGAAAGGTTGGAGAACTCTGATCTAATGTTTTCTGGTTATTAGGAGTAATATAAACTGAAACAGCTGTTTGAATTATTATCATACCATTGTAAATGTTAACAAAAACTTATTTAGAAACTTAATGGTTTTAGGAAACAAAACATATCATTTGTATATCAAAACACAATCATAATCATGATTTCAATAAGCAAGTGCTTAGAAGTGTTTCTTACAGAAATGATTTTTTACAAGATGCATCTGGAATAAGATTGAAAAATGATTCACAAAATGTATTGTAATATAAACAATAAAATGGTAAGATAGATCAATGCAATGATTTAGGATGGGAATTTGTTTACTTCTAAAAGCATTCTTAATACTGTGATTAAGTTTTCAAAAAATTACTCTATATATTTATTTGGAGAAGTTCTAGACAAACATAATTGTGTTTTTTTGGTAGCCAACAATCCATTAAGATATAAAATTCATTGGATATTTTTCTGCAAAAGTGAGAAATATGACTCCAGTCTTGGAGAGAAAGTCACCTGCTCCTCCTTCCAAGTCAAGCTGGTTCCTTCCAAACTACAAAAAGTAAAGTGTCAGAAAGTTTGAAAAGAAGATGGGACACAAAGACTTGGCAATAGGATGAAAGCAGAGAAAAAGTTTCACCAGTAAAGGGATGAAGAGACACAAATACTTTTTTCTGTCATCAGGAGGGTACTGGAATTCATGAAATCTCTATTGTTGCAGATCAGAGTCAGATCATGTGATCCCATTGATAAGTGTTCTTATTAATTTAAAAATTCTTTTATAAGTTTTCTCCCTTATTCTGAAAATTTAGAAATATTTATTGCTTTTTGATTGTCCAGTGCTTTGGATTTAATTCAAAAAATACGCTTGGAGTATGTGGAAACATAGAAGCTTAGGCTTCTCCGCAGTGCTTTAAAATAGCCACTAGATTTGTTTCAATGATGCTTCATGCTCTGAAGCACCTGAATTATTTTGTTGCTCGTATCACTACAAAACCCTGATACGAGCAACAAAAAATGTTTCTGATGGCAACATTTTAGAAAACCAATACCAGCATTTAGTTTAGTCCTTTTGAAACATGAAAAAAGTTAAATGAGAAAAAATATCAATATTATTCATTGTAGTAATAATTCCTTCTTTCTAGTTGAAAACAGCAATGAGGTTTATTAACAAAATACTTACAGGTCACTGTAGAATCATTAAACAGTAGGGCATTAGGAGGAAACAAATGTAATTCTGCAGCCCAGTGGAAGCTTTTATAGATCCATATAACATCCCTATAGGTCCAAATAAATTGTAGGACAAAATCAGTCAAGTAATAGACATTATTAGAAATAGAGATTATTATTCTTTCTGCTTGTACTGCTTAGTGTGGGATCCACTTGTTTTGCACTGTGCTTTAGTTTACATTGCAAAGCTTTCAGTGCATGATTTAACAAGTGTTTTATTTTCTTAACTAGCTTGTTGGAGATACTGATTAGGTCTCAGAGGTTTCATACCTAAAAAAAGATTAGGAACTGTGTTTTTTTAAGGTTGTATATTCAATACTTTCTATATAAAGGTTGTTGATGAATGATCCAGAATAATAGCACAAGGTTTACCAACCCTTGTGGTAAGAAAAATGCCATTGAATAGTTGATAGGGAACAAATTTTATATTTAAAGTAATTGTTTTCCTTATTGTTTCTTCAAGGTTTGTGAGAGAAAGGCAAATATTAGTAAAATCTAATGTAACTGATAATTTAAATGTTTTAAAATTGAATGAAAACAGCAGCTTAATGGGACCCAATGTGAGCACTATTTTCTTATCTAACCCTTTATAGGAAATATTATTTTGTTTCTAAATGGTTATATTGTATAAAGTAACCCCTTATGACTGGTTTACTAGCATCCAAAACAGTCATTCTTTATCCAAATTATTGTCAACATATTCATTTAATTTCTTTTTATAGTCCAGAAGAAATCTCAGGAAAAGATGCAAAAGATACTAGATGAAATTAGGAAATAGCATTTTGTTTAAAACTATTCTGATATAATTTCACTTGTCTTTCATATTTATGCTTGACCGACATTTCTCTGCCTTAATATAGTAGGAACTTTAAAAAATTGTTTAAAGAATTGATAAAACATGGTACTTTACAATTACTACAATAGACTGCAAGAAAATTAGCATTAACACCTTTCGCACAATACAAGATGGCCCAAGGACAACTCTCTTAAATGCAGCACGACAGAATGAATGTGACACAATGTTCAATTGACCTTCTGCTCCTGTAATTTATTTTTGTAGTGGTGACTTACAAGATTACAAGATTAGTTTACTAATTTAAGTTTATTATTTGATTCAGTGTCATGCAGCAGTGAGATAAAACAAATAGCAGCTGAAACTGGCAGAAGGTTGTTGAATTTGAAGACTGTTGAGGGCATGTGTGCATGAAAAAAAGAGGAAGATGTTTCTTTTAGCAGACTTAATTGCTGTCATCACACTTGCATCTCTGAAGTGCCCATCAGACCCAAAGCTTTAGCTTCTTCTGGAGACAATCCACTCTTCAATGTCCTCCTTACTGTGTAATCAGAAACAGAAAGAAAAAGATAGTATGAATGTTCTAAAACACAAGCTGCACAATCCTATAAGGGAGCACTCAGAAGTATTATTCTTGCCTTCTCTCATTTGCAGATGTGAATATGTATGACTGTGAAAATATTATCACAAATAGAAAAGCACGTACTTTTGTTTACATTTGTATAAAGACAAAGGATTACTTTCCTGAATAGAATAACTAGTTCATTGTACATATAAATATATGTGAAATCAAGCCATTGCAGAGCAGACAGAATACTATTTATGATAATTTATTAACAGGTTATTTCTTAATTCCTTAATTAACTGGTTCATTGTGCATATAAATATATGTGAAATCAAGTCATTGCATAGCAGACAGAATACTCTTTATGATAGTTTATTAACAGATTGTTTCTTAATTCCTTGATTCCTAGTAGAATTTAGTTTTCAGTCCAATACTAAGCATTTCTTAAAATTTTATTTATTACATTTATATGCTGCCCATCTCACCAATAAGGTGACTGGCCTAGTAATTAAAATAAGACAAATGGATATAATTATCAGGGAAAGACTGACCCTTAGATAGCCAGGTCCTATGCCACGAAGGACTTTATAGGTACACCGTGAATTGTATCAAAAAACTCACTGGCAACCAGTGCAGCTCACATGGCAGTGTCATCAGATGGGCATATTGTGGCATGCCCATTACTTTCTACACCACTTCTGGACTAGCTGTAGCTTTTGGTGGTCTTCAAGGACAGTGTCATACACAGGGCATTGCAATAGTTTACTCCTAAGGTGACAAGGGATGAGTGATTGTTTTAAAGAGCTTGCAAAAGGCTTCTTGACCACAGCTGCTACTCATTCTTCAAGCAGGAGCTGGGAGTCCAAAATGATCCTCCAGTTTGCATATAGTCTTGAATAGGGAAGTGCAGTCTTCTCAAGACTAAATATGGAGACTCCTGATGATGTGTGTGTGTATGTGAGGTAGACATACATACATACATATACCTTGTACATACACTCCCCTTGTGCTTTATATTGTGTGAACATATAAATAACTTGCATAAAGGAATCCTAAAAGTAGGAAGCTTTGTTCTGGAATATTTCAGACTGCAATATGTGGAAAATACTATTTTGAAAAAGAATCAAAAAAGATATTATGCTCCCATGAAAAGTGGATTCTGTATGAACTAGTTAAAGCAATGGCATTTGGAGGAGAAGTATTACAGGGTGTGATAAAAGTGCCAAAGTTAAAAGTTATAAAAGAGTGAGGGGAATGTAGACTAGTTCTGTAAACTGCTGGATCAATGAGTGAAGGAAATGTTGGTTTCAAAAAGTGAGCACTGGCAATTGTAAACATGAATTTATTCTCTCATTCGTAAGTCTTTGGATAAAATAAACCCAAGAAGTAATCCACTTGTTATCACTTCCAGAATGATAGAGATATATAATCCAGAGAAAAATATTGTAGGTATCTATATAATATATACACAGACTATTTTAAAAGTACATCTAACATTGATAACCTAACAGTATAAGCAATAATCTCACGTATTACATTTAGTGGTGCTACTTTACTAAACAGGTTCACAATTCTTGCTATGATCTTTTTGCATTCATGTGAAATACTTTGTTTAAATATTCAATTTTTTCTGGAAGACCAAGAAAGTTTTTCCATCTCCTTACATGATTGTAAGATTACCTGTATAAGCCACTCATCTACCCCTAATCTCTCTTTTGCAGTGTTTGAAAATGGAATAAACATGAGAAAATCAATAAATTTATTTTCTGTAAAATCTTTGTTAAAAGTTATAAAAGAGAGAGGGGAATGTAGACATGTTTCAGTGTTGATTAAAAAAAATCCAGAGATAAGGAGAGCAAAGGTTAATAGCAGAACTAATTTTGTAACTCATTAATCCCCCCCACCCCCAAATAGATAGGAAACAATAGCTTAGACCAGGGGTGTCAAACTCAATTTTATTGAGGGCCGCATCAGGGTTGTGTTTGACCTCGGGTGTGTGTGTGTGTGTGTGTGTGTGGCCAGGGGTGATGCGCGTGGCCATGGTGGGCGTTTGACAGGCTCAAGATGCATTCCCCCCCCTTCTCTTTTTTCTTTCCACAGTTCTTTACTATAACCATTTTCCTATCTCTTCTACCAGATATTACTGGCAAACATTTATTACTTATTCTTTATACTCAACTCAACTTTTTATTTCTAAATTTATACCTCATTGTTTAATAGTAAATTGCTTTTCCAGACATAGAAGCTATTTATACTATTGTATTTTTATTATTGAACTAATAATAAAAATACAATAGCATAAATAACATGATAATACAAGATCTAACAGCAGAGGTTCTATTTCCAGGATAGTAAATAGAAATGGCTGTCAATTATAGATTGTTGATTGTAGATTAAATGGACCTACAGTATGCAAAATCTGGCATTATACTGTAGTATTAACATAGGATGTTGCTTGTTTTCTATCGAGATCAGGCACTTACTTGAGGCCACATAATTGTAATCCAGTCCAATCCAGTCCTCCTGCAGCACTCTGCCGGCCGAAAATGGGCCTCGCAGGGCCTCCGCACGGCCTGTTTTCGGCCGGCAGAGTGCTGTAGGAGGCCATGGAGACCGAAAACAGGCTGCGGAGGGCCGCACGCGCCCCCCTTGCAGCCCATTTTTGCCAGTAGAGGCACCATGGGCTGGTCCTTTGATATTTCCAGATTCCGTGGCCAGATTTAAGTATGCCTTGAGTTTGACACCCCTGGTGTAGACCATACAGATTTGTAGTCTGACAGGTCACAACCAGAGTATACTGTAGTGCTTTTAGAATTGCTGTTACTGTCCATGAACTTACTGAGGTGAGGTCTGCCAGACTATTGCTTCTTTCAACATAATAGGGATAATCCACCCATGTCCCACTGAATAATGGACATTACACACCCCAAAATAGTTGTTGTAAATAGTTGCCATGGATTAACAAAACTTCAGTAGTGAAATGGGCCGCATATACATTAATAAAAATAAATAAATATCTCATTTTATCAATCTGTAACAACTGAGCAATAGTAATCCAAATGTAAAAAAAAAGGCTGGTGTGAGTCAACACAATGAGGGAGAAAAAGGAAGAAGAAACTTAGGTGTGGTCTTGCCATGCAGCTGTGTTGTCATGAAGGCTGATCAGCTGCCCCAGCTGCTAGCCAGGATTGCTGTAGGGCATATGTAGGGAGCATTCCCACTGGTCAACCTCTGGGTATAGGTGTTAGATACTAAACCCCTGGGGAACACACTCACTGGGGGATACAAAAGATACAAAAGACAATGGGGACATGTTGCCACATTGAGACTGTGCTGCTATGAGGCATCAAGACAGAAAGTGCTTTTGGAAAGACTGCAGGAAGTTGGTGGCTGGAGAGAGAGATGATTATGAGTATGCTGGGTTGTTGGACTGTGCAGGGGCTGGAGCCTAGTCTCAGATGGAGATGAAATGTAAGATGTCAGCTGGAGGCTTCCCTGAGAGAGAAGAGAGGTGAAGATACAGGCAAGACATGCTTCACCCCAAGCCCAGGAACAAAGGGAACTGGCTACCTGCAGACAGAAACCTGGAATTTCAAGGAAACCTCATATTTTGAAGTGCTGGGCACAAACCCAAAGGGGAGATGGATTGTAGGAAACAAGTAATAGTGATTGTTCTGTTGATGCATTTCTTTGTTCAAGAGATGTAGCAAGATGTGGTAGTTAAGATCTCGAACTTATACTGAAAGTTTATCCTTTCTCATTGAAACTTTGAGACAGACACTCATCCTTAACCCAACCTCCCTCTCAGAGTTGCTATAGGAAAAAATATATAAAAGGAGCTCCTTTTGTAAGCCACCTTGGTTTTTAGAGGGGATATAAAGCTAACAAACAAAAGTTTCTCTTCTCAGGCACTGACTAAAGGAGAAACACTAGGAGATATTGTTCTGACATAGGAGGCAAGTCTTCTCTTATTCAACCAAATTGTCTACGTGCATATGATGTAGATGGGAGAAGAATCCAAACATATTTTGTTTTGTTTATAGATAATGAATACTAGTTCAGCTTACTTGACTTCCTGTTTGCTCTTGATCGCTTTCTTTCTTTGGGCACTACACGCTGACTTGGTACTTGTGTGGCAGATTTGACAATACGATCCATTATTTCATCTGCTGCATTGTCTGTAGCATTAGTCGAATCATCATTGCTAGGGTTCCATGAACCTGCATTGCCTGGAAAATATAAGCCAAAATAGTTAATGAAATTATATTCAACATGGCTGAGTATATTAGACAGTCATTCTGTGGGGGCCATAGGTCATATTCTGTGCCTTTTAAGGAATTACAAATCAGTGAGAAAGATATATTACTTCTGGGTTTGTCAGAAACACCACTATCAAATGGAATTAGTGGTGCAGTGGTTAAACTACAGGCTAAACTAATTCTATCCTGACAGAACTCCACGGTTTACTAGTCTTCCATCCTTCCGAGGCTGGTAAAATGAAGACCCAGATGTTGGGGGCAATATGCAAATAATGCTTACATTGTAAACTGCCCAGAGGGTGCTATAAAGAATTATGGGGTGGTATATAAGTCTAAATGCTATTGCTATCAGATATCTTGACAACAGAATTTTGATCATTCTCATACATGGGGAAATCAAAGTTTGGATTATTTGGTCATACTTTATAACCGTCTGAGTACATGTCTGTCTTGGTTCTCCTCTAATTCAGCTTAAAGTAGAAACAATAGTGATTCCCACAGAACTTTATTCATACCAATATACCACTATATTGTGTTTCTACCTTCAGAATTATCAGTCAACTGCCCCATATAAAATATTCCAGGTAAATTTTGCTTATAAGTCATCATTTGAGTAGTATTTGTAGTATTGTATAGTACTGAAAATCTCTCATAACCAGAGGTTTTTAATCATTTTGTGCCATAATTTTTTTGACTTCTGGGGAAACAGCGCGTTGGTCTTACCTGAACACCTTTTCTCAGTTGGTTGCGGAATAGTCCAGGAATGGGTTGCTACATTCTGATCTGCCTAGTTACTGAGTCTAGATTTTTCGTCCACTCCTCCATTCCTTTCTGCGCATGTCCAGTTTTCGACAAAGTGATGGCTGAAAAGAAGGCTTGCATATAATGTTAGAGACAAGGCAGCTCCAGATCCCACGAGCGTTCTGTAGGGCGGGGCTGGACTATTCCGCAACCAACTGAGAAAAGGCGTTCAGGTAAGATCAACGCCCCTTCTCCAGTGTGGTTGCGAAATAGTCCAGGAATGGGATATACCAAAGCCTGGTATCCCTAAGGGCGGGTAGCCGTTGGGTCTGGAGCCCCCAAGGCTAAGTGGACCTGTTGTAAAACCCTCCTCCCAAAGGAAGCCTCCGCCGAGATGAAGACATCCAACTTGTAATGTCTAATAAAGGGGAGGGGGTGGCCCAAGTGTGCCGCCCTGCAGATATCCTCAAGAGAGGCCTGCGTGCCCTCTGCAGCAGTGGTAGCTGCGGTTCTCGTGGAGTGTGCGGTGATGCGTCTAGGAACCGGCAGACTACGCTTTAGCGATGCACACTCTGATCCTAGCAACCAATGGTCGAGAATGACACTTTAGCGCCCATCGATGTTGGTTGGAAGGAGACGAAGAGAGCCTCCGATCTCCTGGTGGGTGCTGTCTGCTTGATATAAATTCTGAGCGCCCTCCGTATGTCCAGCTTATGCCACCTTCGCTCCAAGGCCTGAGAAAGCCGAGGGCAGAAGTTCAGCAGAACCAACTTCTGGGCCCGGTGGAACCAGGAGTTGATTTTGGGAATGAAGGAGGGATCAAGTCTTAGAGTTACTTTATCCTGGTGGAAGATGCAGAGGTAAGCTCTGATGGATAAGGCCCCCAATTCAGAAATACGTCAGGCAGACATCACAGTGACAAGGAACGCCACTTTGAGAGTCATGTATCTGAGACTAGTAGTCCCCAGAGGCTCAAAGGGAGGTTCTGTCAAGGCTTGGAGTACCCTGGGAAGATCCCAGGTAGGATATTTGTGGATCGGTGGGGGACGCAGGTTGCCGGTGCCTCTGAGAAAGATTCGAACGTTGGGATGGCGTGACAGAGGAGCCCTCTTTCCCCCAGCCAGCACAGTAGACAATGCTGCGACCTGCCATCGTAATGTGCCATGAGCCAGGCCTCTGTCCAGGCCGTCCTGGAGGAAATCTAGAACCTGTGGAACAGAGGCTGAGACAGGATCAATGCAAAGTGGTCTCCACCATTTGACAAAGATTGCCCAGGTGGCATTATAAATCCTGATGGTGGATTGTTTCCTGGCCACCTGCATAGTCTGGATGACTTTCTCAGAGTAATTTCTCCTTCTCAAGCGGGCCCCTTCAAATGCCAGGTGACTAGTTGGAGCCACTGAGGCTCCGGATGGTCCAGGATCCCCTGGCTGAGGGAGATTCGCTGAGGAGGAATTCTCCAGGGTGGTGAGGCAGAGAGGCTGATTTGATCCGCAAACAACGGCCTGCAAGGCCAGTGAGGAGCCACCAGGATGATCTCTGTTCCTTCCGCGATGACTTTCCGAATCACCCCTAGAATTAAGGGGAGAGGAGGGAACTTGTACAGGAGCCCGGGGGGCCAGACACACCTGAGAGTGTTGGTGCCCTCCGCCCCCGGGGAGGAGAACCTCGAGAAAAGCGAGGTAGCTGGGTGTTCAGGTGCGAGGCGAATAGATCCGATGCATGGGAACAATCTACCATTGTGATAGAGACAAGGCCACTAGCAAAGGCTGGAATGGCAGCAACAATGGAGTAATGACAGAAGACCAAAAGCCCAATTAGAAAGAGCTGGTCCCAACCTGAGCAGCCACACAATGTATTGATGGCTGAAGGCTAGAGCCCAGAAGGTGGTAGTCTAGGAGGACTAGCCCGCACCTGGCTGTAGAATCGCTCCTGAAAGGCTTAGGCCGTGGCAGGGCTAGCCAGCACCTGCACACAGAGTCACTAATAATTGAGTCCAGCGAGTCTGATTGAAGCCCTGCTGGGTTGGGCCTGAGAGATGGAGAGCCGAGAAAGCCCTACGTAGGACTCTGGTGGACTAGGCCTCCGAAGGCTGGCAGAGGTAAAAGGCTGATTCACGAAGATGCATACAAAATGGCTGCTTGAGGCTCTCAAAATGGCCACCGCAGCCTTGAGACAAGGCGTGGGCACAGGGCCAAGGTAAAAAGGCACTTCAGAGGGGCTCTCGAGGGACCCTGAACAAGCGGCTTCACTGGCTGTCCAATGTGAACCTCCGGTGGAAGGAGGTGCCAGGAGAAAAGCAACTGTCACTAAGTAGAATGGTGCCTTGCTTAGTGCCTGTGTGCATCCGACTCCGAACCGAGAAGGACTGAGGTAAAAAAACAGATGTCCACCAGGCACACTGTGAAACAGCGAAGGAGTGCCAGTGAAGTCACCAACTAATCTGAGGCAAATAGGGTCACGCGCTGAGAGAAGCCTTCTTCGGACTTTCGGATGCCTCCAAAATGGCCACCGAGGCTCAAAGCGATCAAGCGGCTAAAAGAATGGCAGCTACCGCTGCAGAGGCTTCAGTCTTGGACGCTGGAAGAGTGCCGAAAGGGACACCAACGGGCCAAATGCCGCAATCAGCGGGGCGCGCTGGTAACAAACCAACCGCTGCCGAAAAACGTCCGCAGGGCTTTTGCGGCTCCCCCCGTTAAGATTAAACTAGGAGTGGTCGAAACAAAAGGGATAAACCTGAATCCAGAAGTCTGGATGTCCAGGAATAGTTTGCTAGAGATGGATCTGCAAAGACGACTGTTTCAGATCTGACTGAGTCGGAAACTGGGACATGCGCAGAGAGGTATGGAGGAGTGGCCGAAAAATCTAGACTCAGTAACTAGGCAGATCAAACTGTAGCAACCCATTCCTGGACTATTTCGCAACCACACTGGAGAACTATGAACTCTTTTCCAGAAAATGTATTTAACTGCATCCCAATTATATTCATTACTCAATTTATATATAATAATAATAATTTATATACAAATACCGTATTTTTTGGAGTATAAGACACACCTTTTTCCTCCCTAAAAGTGGCTGAAAATTTGGGTGCGTCTTATACTTCGAATGTAGCTTTTTTCCCAGCCCTAACTAGGTGCTAACAGATCTTCCCAGCTCTTACCTTGCAGGCTTTTTCATTGTTACTCTCTCCAAAGAATGTTTTTCCAGCCCTAAGTCTTTGCAGAATTTTTTTTCATTGCTCTACTTGCTCCGAATAAGTTTTTTTCTAGCCCTAACCAGGTGCTAACGATTTTCCCAGCTCTTACTGGCTTGCAGGTTCTTTCATTGTTATTCTCTCAGAAGAAGGTTTTTTTAAGTCCTAACCAGGAGCTGAAGCTGCTCCGAATAAGTTTTTTTCTAGCCCTAACCAGGTGCTAACGATCTTCCCAGCTCTTACTGGCTTGCATGCTCTTTCATTGTTACTCTCTCAGAAGAAGGTTTTTTTAAGTCCTAACCAGGGGATAAAATAATGTGCTGAAGCTGACCAGACTAAGGACGCTAGCCAGATGAATACCTGGTAGGCAGATTATTTTCTCCTAATTTCCTCCCCAAAAACTAAGGTGCGTCTTATACTCTGGTGCGTCTTATACTCCGAAAAATACGGTAATATGTAATAATAGTACTCCTTAATTGACAAGATGATTTTGTAAAGTTGCAAGACCAACTTTAATGTAGCGACATGTACCTGCCCCATGATCAAGTGCTTAGAAATAATAGGAGTCAGTAAAAACATCAGAAACTTTGTGTAAAAATCAATGGCAGTATGGAAGACATGGTTATGATTAATGGTTTGGAAGAGATTAATATTAAGAGAGGAATCTTTCAACAAGACTCACTTTCACTGTTAATGTTTGTCATTGCACTGATTCCTCTGCCAACAATATTGACTAAGTCAAGCCACAGCTATCAAACATAAAAAACATTTTTTTTAATATCACACAAAAGCCCAAGCAATCAAATACTTGATAATGAAGGATCCAGCAAAGGGGGTATCATCAGGCAACTATAGGCCAATTACTTGCCTACCAACAACTTTCAAATTGTTAACTGGAATGGAAGCATCTAATTGAAAATCTGAGAAACTGCCCAAACAGCAGAGAAATGAAAGATCAACTTCTAATTGACAAGATCATTCTGAAAAACTGAAATAGAAGGAAGACCCACTCAATGTAGCATGGATTGATTATAGGAAGGCATTTGACTTCCTGCCAAATGATGGATAATCAGGTGTCTAGAAATAATAGGAGTCAGTAGAAACATCAGAACCTTTGTGCATAAATTGATGGCACAATGCAAGACGTAATTACTAGTCAATTGTGATAGGTTGGGAGAGATTAATATCAAGAGATGAATTTTTCAAGGAGATTCATTATCACCACTATTATTTGTCATTGCACTTATTCCTCGTCTAATACTGAATAATTAAATAACCATTTTTAAAAAATTGGATCGCCAACATCCGATGATGGATATGGCACAAGAAGAAGAAGAAGAAGAAATAACCAATAAATAACTAAAGCCATTGTTATCAAATATTAAAAACAGGCCAGGCTATCCCACCTACTTTAAGGATGATCTGAAGCTTTATGGAAAAACACAATAGAATCACTGCTCAACTGTCTGTATATACAGCCAAAATAGTGCAATAGAGTTTGATCTGGACAAATGTGCAATGTTTACCATCAAATGAGGAAAAATAATGAAAACTGAAGGAATCAAGATGCCCTATGGAAATAACATCAAAAGTCTGGGTGAAGACAATACTACAAATAACTGGGCATCCTTCAAGCTGACAACATCAAACATACTGAAGTTAAGAAAAAGCTTACGAACAAATACATCAAGAGAGCAAGGACCTTAAAGTGGAGGCAATACTGTCAAGGCAATTAATACCTAGGCAATTCCAATCATTGGATACACAGCTAGAATAGTGGAGTGGATTCAAGCTTGGTAAATGTTCTGCATATAAAGACCAGAAAAATAATGACAATGAATCATGCCCTTCATCCATGCAGGGATGTTGACAGACTCTATTTACCAAGGAAAATAGGTAGGCATGGAATGTTTCAAACACATCAGATGTTTGAAGAAATAAAAAGGATACTGAAAGACTATATTGAAGAAGATGCTATGAGGCTAGTATATCAGGAAAACCTACTGAGTACTGGAGAGACCAAACTAGTCTGAGAAAGTATAAGAAAGAATAAATGATAAACAGAAAGGAAGGATGGAAAGACAAATGATTACATGGCTAGTAAATTAAAAAACAGCAGGCAAAGTAGCTAACAGCAGGACCTGGTAATGGCTAAGAGCAGGAAAATTGAAAGAGTTTTAAGGGCTAATTCTGGCTGCACAAGACAGTATTTAAGAAGAAATACATTCAAAGCCATAATTGAGAAGACAGCAGCAGACAGCAAGTGCTACTTCTGCAAAGAAGCTGAAGAAACAGTGGACCACCTGATTAGCTGCTGCAGGAAGATCACACTGACTATCTACAAACAATGGCATGGCAAAGTAGCAACAATGATGCATTGGAAAATTTCAAGCAATATCATTTGCCTGCAAGCAAGAACTGGTGAGGCCGCAAAATATAGATAGCAATACAAAATGAAGATGCAAAAGTCCTTTGGGATTTCAGAATTCAAGCCAATAGGAACCTGCCACATAACATGCCAGATTAAACAATTGTCAAAAAGAAAGAGAAAAAAAGTCTGCTTATTGGATGTGGCAGTGCCTGGAGACATAGAAAAGAAGAGAAAGAACTGGAGAAAATTACTAAACTACAAAGACCTGCAAATAGAAATAGAATGACTATGGGAGAAGAAAGCAAAGCAAAGATTGTACCAATATTAAGATAGGCACCTTGCTTGCAATCTCAAAACAATTGGAACATCACTTGAACACAATAGGCGTTGACAAAACTATCATCAGTCAACTGCAAAAAGGCAGCTTTTATTCGGAACAGCTTTTATCCCGTGACGATATCTGTAACACCATTAAACAGCCACATCTGCCTATCTCAGATCCTTGGGAAGGAATTGACAGGTGGAGAGAACTGCCAAATCCAGCCTAAACCTCTGATTGTATGACAAATTATAATAATAAAAACAGAATGAATCACAACTCCTCACATAAATCCAAACTGTTCACCTTGATTGGCCCTGGATCGAGTGCGTATTCCTAATGCAATGTTCTCTCCAGTTGGAGATGATGTCTTGAGAACAGCTTTCATGTTCTCATGTTCTACAGCGTCTTCGGTATCCTGGAGCCCTTGCAGTTGATTGTGAGGTGCCGGAGAGCTACTAGAGAATTTTCCAGACTGTGAAAAAAGGAAAAGAAACGAATCATTTTTAGATTTAATTCTTCAGTTCTAGATCAATTAAAAAAGAGTTCAATCCTTGGTAGATTTTATTCACGCTGAATTTCTAGAAATATATTTTTTTGATAATTTTTAAATTTTATTTCTTAAAATACAAACTTCAGCAGAAAAAAAGGGAAACAGTAGCAAAGCAAAAACTAAACAAGACAAAAGGTGCATATAATGCACATATATTATCCCCCCAATAATAATAATCCCCCCCTTAAAAACAGGTCTATAATTTATGAACTTTTACAGCTCTATTTGCCTAACTAAATTGACTTACCATCTATTTAGTGTAAAAAAAAAGTTAACAAGTAAAGCCAATAACAAAACTAAACTTCAAAGTCTTCTATTGATAATCTATTATTGCATTCCACAGGCAGAAACTCCACAACGACTTCTAACTATCATAAATCACTGTAATTATTATATCTAATCTGTCAGGATCAAATATATTTAACTGATTCTTAATAATAAAACCTTTTCTTAAAATTATAATTTGGATGTTTCCCAACAATTGCAAGTCCTAGTTCTCTGTTGGGGCTATCTCCAAAGCACTTCAGAAGTATTTGTGCAAATTGAATCAAAGTATCTCTTAACGGTTTTCTTCTGATTGAATATGAGTCTTTTCCACAATTTTCATCAGTTTTCTTAAGAAAGTTCAGTTCATCACTGATCCATTCTTCCATCACTAAGTCTTTTAAATTCATGCCCTTTTCAGCTTTCTCCAACAAGTCTGCAATTCTCAAAGCTCCTTCTCATTCAATTCTGTCAGCAACAAATTGACTTCTAATCCACCCAATTGCAAGTCTGATTTAGCTGCTGTTACCTACAGTATTTTGAGTGTCAGGGTTCCAAGTAACAACCCCAATGAAAGAAGACTCCGAGGCTTGAGTTTCCTCAAAGTTCCATTTTATTAGAGATGTCATATTGGCACATCTGGGAAAACCTGAATCTGAAAGCTTCCAGGTTTTCCCCATCCAAAGGAAAGTTCAAGTCCCTGCCCACTACCAACATGTCCATCACATGGCCCAATCAAAGCACTGTCCCAACTGGAGATGCCTCCCAGTTCCAGCCCTCCAGGTGCAGGGCAAGATGTCCTTGACTCTCTGAGAAAGGAATGTTATTATGACTATATATCACACTTTCCATACAATCCCCCCTCCTAGTTTCCCAAAGTAGTAAATGTGGCAGGCCTGAAGATTTAAGGCAAAATATGGCTTCCAGGCCTGACACTGAGTATAATCCTTAGGTTGAGTTATGACTGTTGTTAAATCATAAATCTTTTATCTAATTTTTCATTCAGAGCCTATAAGTTAAAAGGTATTTTTTTTTCAAACGATGAGGTAGGGAGTGATAAAAAGCAAGGAAAACTCAGATATAAAGTAGGAGATATAGGAAGCATACCCAGGGTCAGTCAAAAAGGACTCAAATGCCTATACACAAACCCTCAAAGTTTGGGGAACAAACAAGGTGAACTTGAAGTACTAGTACACAAATTATGATATAGTTGTCATTATCAAAACTTGGTGGGATGAAATGCATGACTGGAATGTACTGATGTAAGGCTACTGTTCAAAAGAAAGAGACCTAACAAAAGAGATGGAGTTGCATTATATATAAGAGATCACTACATATCTGCAGAAATGCACAAAACCAAGAATGAAAACCTCCTAGAAGGCAATATAAAAAGAAAAAAGAATGACATTGTCATAGGTGTATACAACAGGCCACCCAACCAAGCAGAAGAAATTGGTAGACTTTTTAGCTAACCAATTAACAATTGTATGTAGGAAACACCCACAGTAATAATGGGGACTTTAACTACTCTGACATTAAATGGGAGATTGAAGAGTTTCCTAACCAACCTAGCTGACAACTTTGTCATCCAAAAGGTAGAAGAGGGAACCAGAGTGATAGCTATACTGGGATCTAATTCTTACTAACAGAGAAGAAGTGATAAAGGGGGTTGAAGTTGCCGAAAACTTAGTGGGGGATTGACCATGTCATATTGGAATTCAATATAATGCAAACACAAACAATAGGACATAAATAATCAAACCAACGTCTTATACTTTAAAAGAGATTATTTTAACAAACAGAGTTTTGGAAGGATTCCATGAATGAAAATCTTAAAGGGGAAAACAACCCAAGAAGCTTTGGAAACTCTGATAAATGTGATTATAAAAACTCAGTCTAGCTCAATATCACTGAAAAAGAAAAACAAAAAATTTAAGAAGCCAGCATACTTAATAAAAAATGGAAGTACAAAAATGGAAAGAGGGACACAAAACCAAGGCAGAATACCAACAAATAGCCCAAACTTGTAAAGATGAAGTGAGGAATGCGAAGGCTCAGAATGAAGTAACACTTGCAACAAATGTCAAAAATAGCAATAGCAATAGCACTTAAGACTTATATACCTCTTCACAGCCCTCTCTAAATGGTTTACAGAGTTAGCATATTGCCTCCAACAATCTGGGTCCTCATTTTACCGACCTTGGAAGGATGGAAGGCTGAGTCAACCTTGAGCCGGTCAAGATCAAACTATTTACAAACATTTGGGATCCTCAAAAGTTGTGACATGCCTTGGTGATTTTAAGGATATTTTGGTTATTTTAATATAATTAGATGTGGTTGGTAAGTAATTACAGTACATAAATATCGTAACTTTTTAACATTTTGTTTGTTTCAATTCTAGGGTGTGTCAAATTTTTCAACTTTCAATTTCCAAACATTAGAGGTGCTCAAAATTTGTGCTATGCCTTGGGGATTATAAAGATGTTTTTGTTACTTTAATATAATTTAGATGTGCTTGGTAAATAACTATATAAATATCATAACTTTTTAATATTTTATTTCATTTCATAGGTTCAGTTGTCTTTCTCTTTTTATTAATCATTATTTTGTCTGAGAGTGTTAATGCGGTTTCCTTGTTTCCTGTGAGTGTGATAACTGATCTGTAATAGCTTCTAAAAAAAAAGAACAATACTGGGAATATTCACTCATTTGAGCAACCTAATTAATAGCACTTTACTTATATAACCGCTTCATAGTGCTTTACAGCCCTCTCTAAGCGGTTTACAGAGTTCAGCATATTGCCCCCAACAATCTGGGTCCTCATTTTACCGACCTCAGAAGGATGGAAGGCTGAGTCAACCTTGAGCCTGATGAGATTTGAACAGCTGAACTGCTGAACTAGCAGTCAGTCTGCAGTCGCAGCATTTAACCACTACACCAATTCAGCTCTTTAATTGGAACTTGTTGCCACCTGAACTCCCAACACTGCGAGACATTCCCAGATATGGCTTGGTGTTAAGAGAACAAAGTAGTGATAATGCTAAAAACTACCCCGCAGCTAGTCTCGCAAGACACATATATCCAAAAGTGCTTGAAAAGTGGGAATGAGCTAAAGTTCTTTTGTGAACCCTGGGTGAAATAGAAAGCATCTTCTTCGATGGCTTTATAGATGCAACTAAAGTTAAGCTGAAAGCAAATAACTCAGACCAGCAATTCCCCAGTGCCATCAAAGAAGAACATTATTCTATGTGCAGTGAGCTGGGTGGAAGATATCTTTATCATTTCACTCCAGAGAAAGCCTCAAAACAGGAAAACTTGTTCAAGTGATTGCAGATAATCTGGTGTATTTCACGAAGAAGAAAGGCATTGACAAAAGCTTGAAGGCCATTGGAGGAGATTCTACAAATGTTAATACTGGCTGTGAAGGTAATGCCATGCATTGGGTAGAGGTCAAGCTTGACTGGAAGTTGATCTGGGTTGGTGTGAGCAGTCCACATGAATGAGTTACCCCTTCGACACTTAATCACAAAATTGGATGGGAAGACCTTGTGTAACAACAAATGAGCAAGTAAAATTGGCATCATGCTAGACATTGCAACAGAACTTGACACTGATCCTTTATTCACCAGAGTTTTAGTTGGTGAGCCTCTCATTTCACTGAGTGACAGGGTTGTAAAGGATCTCTCCACTGATCAAGCGTATGGATATAGGATCATATAGGCCAGTGTTTCCCAAAGTGTGGTACGCGTACCCCCAGGGGTACGGGAAGAGTTTGGTGGGGGTACGCGTTGCACCGGAGTTTGGTGGGGATCACATGGGAATATCCACTGCACCGTGCTTAGCTGTGCCCACAGAACAAGGAAAGAAATAGGCGCGTATCGCAGTTTTTACATGGGAACTGGGGCCATCATACATCGTATCGCAACTCATTATGGCGGGAACTTCTGCGCATCCTTCGCGCAACTCGGGTTCGGCCATTTTTAAACTGCGGGAACATTAACAGTTGACGTTGAGCCGCGGAACTGTTTAAACGCCGGAGAATTGCAGTGTTATCTAACTGTTAGTCTTGTGAGGCGTGACACGGCGTGAATATACTGCACTTCGTTACAGAGACAACTTACTTCTTTAATAGTTAGTTCCGGGCGCCTGTTATCGTGCTTTAGTAAGTTCCACTGATTTTGATTATTTTTATAAAATACAATTTTTATTTTGCGTATGTACCAAAAAATAAAAAATAAATATATTTTGATTTTTATTAAAGCATATGTTTTTTATGAGGGGTACTCAGCGTTACGAAAATTATAGAAGGGGTACACATATGTCAAAAGTTTGGGAAACACTGATATAGGCAATAAGGACAGAAGAACTTCCCACAGATCTGGCTCTTCTGGAAATTGGCCCTGTAAGCCATTCATGCTGGTTAACAACTGCGAATTGGCTTTGTCAAATATGGGTTTCAAAACATGGCTTTAAAGGCAAAACTCTCCAAAACTTAAGAATGATAGTGGAATACATCGTTGGTAGTACACTTGCTGGTTTAACATCAAAGTAAAACATTCCTGGATTGAAGGCCCGCATCATGTCTTGTTCCAGCTGCAGCAAGTCAGACTGCGAAAGAAGGCTGTAGTAGATTCTGTTTTGCCAACCATTCAGCACTCAGCATGGTACGTTTCAGTGAAATGATAATCCAGACACTTTTATGTTCATATGACATTCAAGAGAGGAGAGCTGATGTGCAAAAGATCATTGACGTGACGAATCAATGCAAGTACCACAGTGGTCCTGTCATCTCCAAACAATAGAGACATGTGTGAAACAGGTCAAAGAGGCAGCAAACATGAGGGTTATATCAGAGGCCAAGAAGCAAGTTGGTGGCTGATGTTGAAGAATGAATCAAAACAAGACTTGATGAAACTCACTTAAACATTTTTGTAACTCAGATAATTGCTTTCTGATATTAGTTTATGATTGCATGGATTATTTTTTGCTTAGCTAGATAAGATTCATGGAGAAAAAATCTTTAGTTTTTGTAGTACAGGATGTAATTTTGAGAAGATAAAGTTAACAGTATTTGGTTTACAAGAGACTTTTGTGGGGTATATGATCAGACATGGATTTATCATACCAAGCTAAATGTTGTGTAATTGCAAAAATAACAGCAGATTTGAATTCTTGGTGTAAAAACATATATTTTTATAACCCCTCACTGAAAAAAATTGCAAAAAATAATTTTCACTGTTAATTGACACACACACTAAGTGCAATACTGCATTCTAACAATTATGCCACCATGGCTCCTTATAATAATTTTTTTTCAACATATAAAAACAAGAAAAAAGTAAAGGAAACAATTGGTCCATTAATGAGAGAAGATGGAAAGGAAGTAATGGCCAGTAGAGAGAAAGCAGAACTGCTTAATTCATTCTTTGCATCTGTCTTCATGCAAAAAAAAAAAAAAATACAGCCCAATCTACCAAAACATAACCGTAAAAGGGAACAGGAGGAATAGGAATAGAAGTGAAAATAAACAAGAAAATGGTAAGAGAATACCAGTCCACTCTAGATCACTGGGACCTGATGGATTACATCCCAGAGATCTCAATGAGCTGGCAGTTGTGATCTTGGAACCATTGAACCATATCTTTCAAAGATCCTGGAGCACCAGGGAACTACCAGAGGACTGGAAAAGAACTGATGTGGTTCACAAAATAAAAAAAAGAAAAAACAACAACAGATCAATCAGAACTCAATATTTGGGAAGAAACTGGAAAAGATGATCAAGCAACAGAACTGCGAACACCTAGAAGTAAGCAGAGTTATAACCAGAAGCCAACATGGATTTGTCAAAAACAGATCATGGCAAACAAATCTCATTTCATTCTTTGACAAAATGACTAAATTAGTGGAGCAGCAAAATGCATGGGCATAGTACAGTATACTTGGATTTCAGTAAGGTATTTGATAAAATAGATCACAACCTATTTCTTGATAAGCTAAAAAAATGTAGTATAGATAGCATCATCATCAGATGGATTTGTAAGACCCGTGGTGGCACAGTGGTTAGAATGCAGCATTTCAGGCTACTTCTGCTGACTGCCAGCTGCCAGAAGTTTGGCAGTTTGAATCTCACCGGCTCAAGGTTGACTCAGCCTTCTATCCTTCCGAGGTTGATAAAATGAGGACTCAGTTTGTTGGGGGGGGAGCAATATGTTAACTCTATAAACTGCTTATAGAGGGCTGTAAAGCACTTTGAAGAGGTATATACCGGTAAGTCTAAGTCTAAGTCTTACTGGCTAAAAAATCGCAGTCAGCATGTAGTCCTTAATGGAACTATATCTACATGGAGGGAAGTAAGCAGTGGTATACCTCAAGGTTCTGTTTTAGGCCCAGTACTCTTCAGGTATGGAGATACTAGGTATCTTCATAAATAAAAGCAAAAAGGCAAAAACATATGAAGAATGGTTGCAGCAATTTGATATGGCCAGTTTAGAGAAAAGAAGAACTAAGGGTGACGTTATATCAGTATTACAGTATTTGAGAGGCTGCCAGGAAGAAGAGGGGGTCAACTTATTTTCCAAACCAGCAGAGGGAAGGACAAGAAGCAATGGATGGAAACTAATCAAAGAGAGAAGCAACCTGGAATTAAGGAGAAACTTCTTAATAGTAAGAACAATTAACCAGTGGAACAGCTTGCCTTCAGAAGTTGTAGGTGCTTCATTGGAGGTTTTTAAGAAAAGACTAGACAGCCACAGGTGCTTTTTTCAGGAGGCAACTGGACTTTCTTGTTTTTTTCTTTTCAAGTACTCTGGAGTTCTACACTTAGGCAACAAAAATTAAACGTACAGCTACAGATTAGGTGAAACTAAATACAGTAAATGCATGAGGGATTCTTGGTTGACAATCACTTAAAGTGATTCAAGCAAAGTATAAAGGTGAACATTATTTAGAGAGTATTTGCAATATTGATTGCAAATTTAAAACATTAAAAATTCCTATAAGATATGGAAATAATTGCTAATCTGAAACATATCTAAGAAAAAAAAGCTACCTTTGGAAAAGTCTACCTTAGTTTTCAGATCCTAAATCAGCAGAATACAAGGCCAGAAAAATGACTCATTCAGGGCTACCAAAGCAGTCATCTCAAGGCATTTCTGTTCTTATTCAAGTGGAAATGATTAAATGATGTATTTCCACATGATGCAGAGATCCTCTAGAATTACTTAGATCGCCCAGAAACTGAGTGAAAGAAAGCAAAGATGGAGCACTAAATAATGCAAAGATAAGATGTACAACCTGATGAATTCCCTCACAATGTTAAAAATCTCCAGTAAAATACATTTTTGCACTCCATTTCTTTTTTCTGATATTTGTGTTTAAATTGTATAAAATTGCTTATTTTGTTGTATTCTTTACAGAGACTCCCTTTTAGCCACACCTCCCATGACAAACATGATATGAAGAAGGGAAAAGATAACTGGTATTTGATATTACCTGTTTTTCTATTTCAGTTTATCTTCTGGAATTGCCATAGCAACCTCTTTTCTTCCAATAATATAACCAGGCCTTGTTTAGCAACTACCTTAGTTAATGAACATTTGCAAATACAATGGGAATAAATAGTAATAAATCATATTCTGATTAAAGTATGCACTTGCACTCAAATTTCAGCATCCAATAATAAGAATATCCCTGGCATTGCTACACACAAACATTTTATCCAAATGATGTGGTGGCAACCAGTGAGTTTCACAGCAGTTCTTTCATTCATGCGATCCATCTAGCAACTAAGTTTCTTAACAAGCATGTCACCAGAAGAGATTGCAGTGGCCAAATGCGGACTGCCTACACAGCATTTGATGGTCACAATTTCTATAACACAATGTGAAATTTAGGATTAGCAATCTTTGTGGCAAATGGGCATAAATCTATAATCTGTAATGCTTAGACTTGCCATGCTTTTTCAGATAACCAATTACACTCATCATGTTGAAAGAAAAAGTGCCATACAGGCAGTTCTCAAGTTGTGACCACAATTTAACCCAAAATTTCCATTGCTAAGCAAGAGAGTTGTTAATGAGTTTTGCTCCATTTTATGACCTTTTTGCCATAGATGTTAAGCGAATCTCTGCAGTTTGTTAGTTAATCATGCGGTTGTTAAGCGAATCTGGCTTTCCCTTTTGGCTGCTTATTGGAAGCCAGCTGGGAAGTTTACAAATGGTGACAACATGATCCTGGGACAGTGAAACTGTCATAGATTTTTATTTATTATATACAGGAAGAGGCAGTTGCCAAGTGCCCAAATTTTGATGATGTGAATATGGGGATGTTGGAATGGACATGTGTGAAAAACTTTTTTCAGCGCCATTGTAACTTGAATAATCACCAAATGAATAGTTTATAAGTTAAGGACTACATGTATCAAGCATTAGGCACATTGTAGTCTATTAGTATAATCCTATGAATTCCTACTCAGAAATAAATCTCATGAAATTTAAAAGAACTTATTCCCAGTTATGAAAATACAGAACTGCAGATATAAGAATTCCAGCCACAAAGCATGATAATGAAGCATTGCCATGGAACTGCCTTTGTTATGAATAATCACAGCAATCAGTTTTGAACAGAACATGCTCTTTGTCAGAACCATACCTCAATGTCATCTTCTTCATCTGTCTACCAGTGGAACAAGGAATAGAGCAGAGAAGGATAGGAAGCAGCATTAGGTAAGATATAATGTCAACATATCAGCCATCAAAAGTATTTACGATGCTGCTTCTGTATTATAGAATACAATATGTAGTATAAAAATCAAGTATTAATGTGCATCTTTCATGATGTCACAGAACAATACCTCCTCCCAAACTTTATATTGTGGGAATGTTGTTTCAGTAATAAATTACACTGGAGCCTTGTCTGCAATTTATCATCACATTCTCCAGCATATTCCACAGATGCAAAAAGGTATCTATGGAATATGCTGGAGTTCAATTAAAGGTCAATAAGGTTAATTAAATTCCCCCCTCCATTCTACTTGTTATTTTCTTTTCTTCAACTTTAATTATTATTGAGGCCAACAGCCATTCTGAGTTTTCCTAGAACACTCTGCATTCTGTCAAACCTTTTTTCTGGAAATTCAAACAAAGTTGCAGACAAAGCATTTCCTAACAAATCTGTGAGTTAAACTGTGAGTAAAACAATTGTCCTGAAATCACCAAGAAACTGTTTTTGATTGAAAATGGACATAAAATAGGAATTTCCCAATCTAAACTCAGGATTTTAATTAAACATTAATGTTGTCACATTTATAAAGTATTTTGGGTTTCTGTAAACTTCAACAGTCATCTGGGAATAATAGAATAGCTGAGTTGGAAGGGACCCTGGAGATCTTCTAGTCCAATCTCCTGTTCAAGCAGGAGGCCCTATGTTATTCCAAATGGCTGTCCAGTCTCTTCTTGACAACCTTCAGTGGTGGAGCACCAACAATTTCTGGAGGCAAAGTGTTCCACTGGTTAATTGTTCTGTCAGGAAGTTTCTTCTTAATTCTAGGTTGGATTTCTTTTTGATAAGCTTCTCTCCATTTCTTCTTGTCTTTTCTGTTTATGTTATTTTTATTTATTTACTAGATTTATAAGCTGCCTAATTACTGTAAATTGAAAAAGTATAGTAAAACATCAGAATACATAAAAGTATTAAATATAGAACATAAAACGGTGATCAAGCACCATAATAAAAATAACTAAAAGGACCATTCAACTGACCTGTAATGCTAGGGGGAAAAGCTAGATCTTAACAGCATTCATAAAGGCAAGCGAACTTGGGCCTTCGGGGGAGGGAGGGATGAGATAGGCAACCTTCTATAATGGAATGTGAGGAAGACTGTGAAACATGGGGTGAAGAAATGCTATCCAGGGATAGAGAGTACATAGCCCCCAGCTGAAAACAAGAGAAAAAGAAGAAAAAGAGACGAGAGACTAAGAGAAGATCCTCTGTAGTTTCTCAAGCTGCAAAGGAGATTTGTGCTTCAAAATTTGCAAAATTGATGTCAGTCTTCCTGGTAGACAAGATGGGAAACACGACCAGATGAGTTTATTCTATGTTCTTGTAAGGCTACATTTGCAGAATATTTCTGTATCCTGATTTTACGCATACCATTACATCTTCCCAGATCCTGTAAGGTGGGGTCCCCAACCCCTGGGCTGCTCGCACGCAAAACTCATTTGTGCAAGAGGCAGGTAGGCACACTTGTGTGAAAAGCTCCACTTGCGAGTGGTGGGTGGACACATTTGTGCACAAAGCTCCATTTGTGTGAATGGCGGCAGGGAGCACTTGCGCACAGATGGAGCTGTGTGTGCGCATCTGTCCACCACTCACCCAGAATCATCCTTTATCCCCCCCCGCCGGTCCTCCAAGCTGGAAAGGTTGGACTGCTGCTGTAAGGTGAAAAGATTTTAAAAGATCTCCATCTGAGTGCATGGGGCAGGAAGATGTTTCTGGGATGTTCTTGTTTTTCAATTGCCCTGTTTTAGTCCCCTTAATAGTATTTTCTCACTTGAGTTTAATATAAGAAGGAACAAGTAGAACCAAAATCGTGTACATTTTAACACTAACAGATACAATGTTATAATTACAATGTAATTATTTATTCTAATACCCAGTTATTTAGTTCTGGCTTCCTCAGAATGTTATGAAAAGTTCAAGCAGGGAGAATTCTCAAGACACAGTGTCCTGATTAGCAGCGCATCTGTTTTGCTCTGCTGACATTTAGCTGCTAGAATCTGGCTTCCTTAGCAGCATGCTCCTGGATTTGAAAAGGAGTGGTTTCGAATCACCCCAGAAGACCTTGGGTGGTTGTGAAGGGCCAAGGAGGAAAGATCCAGGGAACTACTACTCGTTGGTAAGCTCATCTGGAAGGGTCAGGTTTCATCTTGTCTGATTAATGTTTATTCTCAAAGGATGCTTCTGCTTTTAATGCTACATTTTGCAAAGGATTTTTCTTTTCTCTTTTCATTTGTTAATGAAGTGATGTAAAGCTAAATACCCCCCCCCCAACATTCCACCTAAATTAACATTACTTTGATCAGCTCCTCAGCTGTGTTTTGGGCTATAGCTACTGAGCATGCGCAGAAGCAGAATTGCACGAGGGGACGCGTGTGTGAAATGTCGCGATGTGAACCGGTGGTGAAGGTAAGTGGAACCCACCCCTGCCCCCATCCCCTTGTTTTGTAGTGGATACGCAACATCTCATTGCTCCTGGAGACCACACTATTCAGTTTTCATTTGCTATCTCTTGCTTTTAGATGCTTGTATCTTCCTATCTTTCTCTAAAGGAAAAAGATAATATGTCTGGTACTTTTCTCTAGAACAGAAAGTAGATGAAAAATGTTTGACTATAAAGTTAGCCAAAGCAAAATATTGAAACATCCTTGCATTGTGGTACTAAGAAAAAAAGAAGAAACATATTTAGTTTTTATTATCACTCTATATTGAATTTTTGTTACATTGAATCTAAGATTTAATAAACATTTATTTAAATAATATTTTGTCATTTCCCCAAATTTATTCTAGAAAAATTTACCATGACAAATAAAGCCTAATAAGATTTGTCTTCCAGGTCTTTCTGCAGACTAATAAAAAGTTTAGATCTACAATGGCATGTTGAGCACCCATGTTTTACCCATGGGAATATGATAAGATGATACTAAGCTGTCAACTCATTATCAACATGTAACAACCATATATATGGATTTTCTCCATCATGATCTATCCGTAATCTGCTCTGTCAGATCTTCCAAAGGTGCATTCATCATCATTGTAATTGAGTGCATCCACTTAGCTGTTGGTCATCCTTTTCTTTCCTTCCACTTTTCCAATGTTAAAGATTTCTCCAGAAAGCTAAGTTTTTGTATAGTGCAGGGGTCGGGAACCTATGGCTCGCGAGCCAGATGTGGCTCTTTTGATGACTGCATATGGCTCGCAGATAAAACAAAATATTCTCAATTGTTTTAATTAAGGTGACCAGACGTCCCGATTTTGGCGGGACAGACCCGCTTTTTAATCATTTGTCCCGCGTTCAGCCCGCCCTCTTAAAAAGTCCCGATTTTTTAAAACAATGTCGGGACATCTGATCACCTTAAAACACCCACCCATGCCTTTCTCTCTGCAAGGCGGGCGCAGAGAGATGACGTCGCTGCTGTCGGCGCCCCACGCTGATTGGCTGTTGAAGGGTGAGCGGCGGCGGCGACAGCAGCAAGCCGGGAGCGCTCGCCCAGAATTGGAGTCAGCGAGCAGCCGGGCATCGGGGCTCTTCCCCTGCCTTCTCCATCCTCCAGGGTCGCCACTGCGGGGGTTCCGTCTCTCCGGTGGTGCCTGCGTTGGAAGGGAAGGGGGGGAAAGAAAGGCAGCCTGCGGGGCTTGGCACGGCTGGGAGTTGCGAGGCGGCGTAGCAACCGGGCTGTTCCTCCGGGTGTGCTAAAGTGCTCGAGTTTTTTCTCTCTCACACACACATGCACAACCTTCCAACGACCGGGTCGGACTGGATCTCCCAGCATGACTTCCCAGTCGTTGGAAGGTTGTGCATGTGTGTGTGTGAGAGAAAAAACTCGAGCACTTTAGCACACCCGGAGGAACAGCCCGGTTGCTACGCCGCCTCGCAACTCCCAGCCGTGCCAAGCCCCGCAGGCTGCCTTTCTTTCCCCCCCTTCCCTTCCAACGCAGGCACCACCGGAGAGACGGAACCCCCGCAGTGGCGACCCTGGAGGATGGAGAAGGCGGGGGAAGAGCCCCGATGCCCAGCTGCTCGCTGATTCCAATTCCAGGCGAGCGCTCCCGGCTTGCTGCCGCCGCCGCGCGTGAACGCGGTCCGCGGTGGGAAGCGAGTTCAAGCGACCCTCCGCCGCTGCCGGCCTACAACCCGGCACCCCGTCCTGCGTGCCCCGCCCCGTGCCCCGTATGGTGAGTGTTATAACAACATTATTTAAAAGAATAAATTCAGAGGCTTATTATACTGACATTTAGTTGAATTCACTTTTAAAATATATTATATGGCTCTCACTGAAATAAATTTCCAAATTTTTTGCTTTCATGGCTCTCTTAGTCAAAAAGGTTCCCGACCCCTGGTATAGTGTGTCGAAAAGAGGATAATTTGAGCCTCATCATCTGTGCCTCAAGTGAGAAACCTATCTTGATTTGTTTGATGATCCGTCTATATTCTTGGCTGTCCGTTATATTCTCAGAAATAATCTCCAACACTAAAATTCAAAAGAATCAATACTCTTCTGATCCTGCTTCTTCAAAGTCCAACTTTTGCTTCCATACAGTGTCACACAGAATACCATAGCTAGTATGATCCTCATTTTTGTACATCTAGTATGCAGTGGTGGGTTGCTACCGGCTTTACAACCGGTTCGCTGAGTACGTGCTTTGCTGTGTTCGGAAGTTCTATTTCCTCTGAACTGCGTCGCTGTGCGCGCGGACGCAGTTCAGAGGAAATAGAACTTCCGCGTTGCAAACTAGGCAAGGAGCATGGAAAACAGCTGCGGAGCAGCAATTCAATCTGCCGCCCCTGATCAGCTGGGCTTCGGAAGCAGAGATAAAGGTCAGTATAACCCAGGGGTGGGCAGGCGGGCCCACTTTTATGGATACAGAGAACCGGTTCTCTCTTGGCTTGGAGTCAGCACTACCGGTTCTAAAGAACTGGCCCGAACCGGCAGCAACCCACCACTGCTAGTTACAACATTTGAAGGCCTTTTGCAAGGCCCTCATGGCTGACTTACAAAGTGATAGTCTGTGACATATTATTAAACTGCTTATTAATTTACTCGTCAAGGTTGATTGTAAAAGACAGAAGCTGTCTGCCACTTTGATATCTTCACCGGCAATTGTATGTACCTTTTGACATTAGTTTTATTTTCTTTACATTTAACTTAATCTCTTTTTTTTTCAATGTACTCCTTGACTTTTATTACTAGTGTTTGCAGATCCTTTGTTCTTTCAGCTATCAGAATAATATCAAGACATAGAACACAGTATAATAGGGTCAGAAGGGTATTCTAGTCCAATCCCCTTCTTGAGCAGGAGATTCTATTTTGGAGAAATGAATGTCCAACTATCCAACTCTGCAAGTTGATGTCAGGATATTGTGCTTGCTGCACACCTTAAATAACTGATTAGCAAAAAGTTAATCTATTTCCTCTGCTTGGTTGGAAGTTCTGTGGTATACACTTATGGCAATGTCATTTCTTTTTTCAAATTAATTCAAATGGTTTCAAGGAAGTTTTCATTGTTGTTTTCTGTAGAGGTGTAGTTATTTCTTACATATAATGCAACTGCACCTCCTATTTTTTAATATTTACCCAAATGTTTTCAAGGCGGCTTTCCTCCCTAGTATTCATAGCATTGCTGTGAAGTATAGTAATTCCTTACATACAATGTCTCTGTCTCTGTCTCTCTCTCACACACACATTTTTGTTGGATCTGTATCTTTGAATAATTTAAATCATGACCAGTACGTTCTGATCATGAGTTTCATCCCACCAAGTTTCAGCAACAACAATAAAGTCAACTTGCCCTCATATACTAGGGCTTCAAGTTTGCCCTGTTTGTTTCTCATACTTTCAGCATCAGACTATTGGCATCTGAGTCCTTTTTGACTGATCCTACATCTCCTGTTTTGAATCTGAGTTCCCTTTCCTTCTCATCACTTGATTTGTTGTCTTGAGATTTATTTGTGGGATTGGTCCTGAGGATTGGTCTCCCTCCACCTTCCAATGTTAGTTTAAAGTCCTTCAGATATGCCGAGCCAGTTGTTTTTGAAACACATTCTTCCTGGTTCTTGTGAAATGTAGTCTGTGCCCATGGTCTACTAATCCAAAGTTCTCTTGAAAGCACCATTGTTTACTTCTAAAATCCACCATTCCCTCATTGGATGTTGACCTTCTATTGGGAGTACGGGAGAAAACACTACCCGTGGTCCCAACTGTTTGGCTTTCAGGCCTGGCTGCTCATTCTCGTGATATTATTTTTAGGCTATTCAAGAATCCCATTTTTCTAAGCACATTCTATAGTGTGACAAACTGATACAATCAAAGACCTATAATCACTGAAATACTGTGATTTCTCTTTGGCTTTCTCAATTATCATGTTCCCTGAGCTTGACTATACCCTTTTCTAAAGCTAGCTTGACTATCTGGCATAGCTTTTTCCCTATGGGACTCTAATTGGATAATCCTAAGAACGGGGCTAGTAAGACTTAGTCAGTTAAAATGCCATGGAACTTAGCAGGTTGATTAACAGAAAACAGAATACCAGAGTTGGAAGGGATCTTGGAGGTCTTCTAGTTCAACCCTCTGCTTGAGCAGGAGACCTATACCATTCTGAATAAATGGCTGTCCAATCTCTTCTTAAAACATCCAGTGAAGGAGTACCAACTTCTACTGTTGTTGAAATTCAGTGACCTATGGTCCATCCTGAATCTTTTATTCAATTATCTTACCTTTTTCCTATTAAAGAATAAATAATTATTTAATTGGGGGATATGCATATAAGTGATAACAATTTGAACATAACCATACTTATCTAAGCATCTCAATAAAAGAGTAATAAAATGAGGAGTTTCTTGTTTATATCACCTGATCCAAAATAGCATCAAGAGTCATATATTGCTAACTCATGCATATTTTCAGAGGCATTTAGTGAGGCATGCCCTGATAAGCATCTGGGAAAAAATTAAGAACTATTAAAGGAAAATTCCAATTTGGGTGTCAACAATGGAGGCGATGATATATCCAAACGTGTTAGACCTAAACAAGGTGGTGAGATATTCGGACTTATTAGATGAACAGGGAGAATTAAAATCGGAACAGGCATTAAAAAGTCAAGGAATAAAGATTGATTGGTGGCCTTATTTCCAAATTAAAACAAGATATAAAAAGGATGTAGAACAATATGGTATTTATAGAAAACAAATGGAAATAGATTAAATATTGTTCGGGACGGGAAAAATGATTACAAAATCATTTTGTAACTTATTCTTAAAGATTCAAAATGGAAGAAGAAATTGTGAAGGAAACAATGATTAGTTGGGCCAGAAATTTTGGATATTGTATTGAATTAGACCATTGGGAGAATTTATGGGAAAATAATTATAAATTAATAAGGTCGGCAGCCTATAAGGAAAACCTTTACAAAATGTTTTACCGTTGGCATCTACCTCCAGCGAGATTGGCCAAAATGTATCCAAACTGTTCACCTGAATGTTGGAGATGTGGGTATAAACAGGGTACTTCCTACCATATGTGGTGGACCTGTCCTAAGTCTAGGAAATACTGGTGTAAAATAAGGGATTGGCTGGAAGAAATTACTGGACAAAAAATAGAAAATAAAACTGGAATTATTTCTACTAGATATCTTAGAGGCGAAAATGGACAAAAAAATCCAATACATAATACTACATATATTGACAGCAACCAGAATCACACTCGCGCAAAATTGGAAACAGAGGCAATGATCATCAGAAAAATACTGGAATGCGCAGAGATGGATAAATTGACAATGGAATTGAATGAGAGAGATGAATCAGAGTATTATCAAGTCTGGAGTAGATGGTATACCTGATTAGAGAATAGAAAGATAACTATGGAATAAGAATTATATAATAGTATATATAAGATTGATGAGTGTATTGTATATTTGTGTAAGTAGTAATACAATTATAATGAGTGTATAATATAGTACAGTGATGGCGAACCTTTTTTGATTCGCATGCCAAAAGGGGGGAAATGGGGGGGCGCGTGCGTGCCCACACCCACAATTCCATGCGCGTGCCCCCACGTATGCACACGTGACCCCCCCCTCCTGGCATGCAATGGCACACCCATTTTTCGCTCTTCCCAGGCTTCAGAGCCTTTCTAGGAGCCTGGGGAGGGCGAAAATGGCCTTCCCCACCCTCCAGAGGCAGAAAATGGCCCATTTGCCAAGTTCCGGTTGAACCGGAAGGCCTGTTTTTTTGCTCTCCCCAAGCTCCAGAGCCTTTCTAGGAGCCTGGGGAGGGCAAAAATGGCCTTCCCCACCCCCCGGAGGCCCTCTGGAGGCCAGAAACGGCCCGTTTCAAGTCGGGAAATCTCCGGTGGGGTGGGGGAAGGCCATTTTCGCCCTCCCCAGGCTCCTAGAAAGGCTCTGGGGCTTGGGGAGAGCAAAAAATGGGCCTTCCCCACCCCCTCCGGAGGCTGGAAACAGGCTGTTTCCCAACTCCCAGTGGGCTCAGAAGGCTCGAAAATCAGCTGGCCGGCGCACACATGCGCGCCGGACCTGAGCTCCCATGCCCACCGATATGGCTCCACGTGCCACTTGTGGCACACGTGCCATAGGTTCGCCATCACGGATATAGTATAATGCATTATAGAACTAGAATCGATGTAAGTTATGGATATTACTGATACCGATACGAATTCGCTGTAACGAGAGAAAATTTTCGTTTTGTGTTTGTGTTTTTAATGTTGAAAATGTTCAATAAAAAGTATTTTTTTAAAAAAGAGTCATATACAGTATCTGTATGTTTTGTGTCTGCAGTTTCTATTTTTTTCTGTCATAGTGTTTTAATATCACCCTGGTTGCTCTGGATGAGGTGGCTCAAGGCTGTGAATGTGCTTTGAGAGTCAGACCTTGGGGGGAAAAAAGGATATCTGCAGATCTGAAAAGGTAGAGAATCCTGATTAATAGTTAGAAAGATATCTGAACACAATTCACTTAACAAATGCCTTGCTTAGCAACAGAAATTCTGGTCCAAATTGTAGTCATAAGTCGAGTATAATGTATAATGTTAGCAAGTACTTAGTCTGAAATACATTTACCAACGTCCGTGAAATGTTATTTTAATTTCTGTTATTTTCTGCACCACAACACATTCATAATCATATTGTTGCTCTCTAATATACTGCAATAAGTGAATGTAGATCAATCATCTGCCTTTCATGCAGGCAGAACATGTAGGCAATGATAATTTGTGAATAATAACTTGTTTATGCAAGCAGAGCAACTTGGTAATTATGCTGTCCTCTACAAGAGACAAGGATAAAGGTGAAAATGGGTACAGATAGCCCTCTACTTACAATTATAATGATGCCTGCCCATCACAGTTGTAAATCATAACTATCATAACAAATGTAACATGAAAAAATAAATTCAATCTATAGAAAAAAAAGAGAATGGATTTGTCAATTCTAATTGTTGTTTTGTTTGAAAAAAATGTGCAAAGGTTTGCGTTATACTCTAACATCTCTTTGACTTTCTAATCCTCAAATTCTCCTTACTGCTTTTTTCCCCCAGAGGTCAGTTTAGCAACAATTTTCAGCAACAAAACGATTTATTTTAAATCAGAATTTTAAATCTAATTTCAGTTTGGTTGACAAAACACTAGTTATAATTAACTATGGTTAATTTTGGTAGTATCAGAATAATAGCGGATAAGTTTGTCAGTTGCTAACCCCCAGATTTATATATATATTATTGCATGTGATTTATTTTCAACTTACATCTGTGATCATTTTCCCTCTGGTTTTGTTCCTTTCTCTGTGGTTGGCTCGCTTCTGTTTCTGTTGTAAAACTCGTTCCCTGGTGGTACGATACTCCAGTGCAAATTCACTAATGATCTTGCAGAATTTATTGATGTTGATTTCACGGATTGCATAAAGAGGATAGCCCATAAATAACAAGAAGGAATGGAACCTAGACAACCATAACAAGTTACCTTTTAGAATTTTTTCTATAATTAGTAACAGAATGCCCCCAACCATTCTTTTCATGCAGAAAACCAAAGTTTGGCATTTTGGGAATAGAAGACCTAAGTCAGAGCTGCTTTCCTAGCTATTAATCAATCAATCAATCAATCAATCAATCAATCAATCAACCAACCAACCAACCTAAAGTCAAGTACTATTTGAATATTACATCTTTTTGTTGTTCTGCTTACTCCACATTTATCCTTTTTTTCAAGATTCCTATTTGTTCCAGTGGGTTAAAAATATTCTAGAAAAAGGCAATGGGGAACTATGGCTATATTGTTGCCAATTAATATGTAAGCATCAAGAGTCAAGCTTGATTTGAAAGAGACTTTAGCTTTATAACCAAACAAAATACTATTTCATTTATTTTGATGCTAGTTTTATAACTTCAATTTTCATTTCCGCACTATGTCAGGATAATCTCATTTTCCTAGCCAAATAAAAATTGGGTCCCAAATCTCTTCCCCCTAATTCATTCAGAGAAATAGATTGAATTTAATTGTAGAAAGCTCCTTTAGTGGAATTCTTGCCCTCCTCCCAGAAAAATGGCTATCCAACATTTGTCTGAAAAATTCCAGTGGCAGAATACTTCAATGTCAAATCATTTTTGGCCAGAAAATTCCTCGTTTCTGATTTTGATATATCTTTGTAATGCTTCCACTAGCTGGTTCACAGCCCTGTTCTTGGGCTCTATGAAAAATAAATCCACATCTTTTTCCACATGATGCCTCTTCAAGAATTGGAAGATAGCTATCATAACCGTCCTTAGCCTTTTCTTCTTTAGGCTAAACGTACTTGATTCGTAAGATTTAGCATCCAAGCCCCTCATTGTCTTTATTGTTCTTTTTTACATACTTTTTAGTTTCTTTGCATTCTTATGTTATGGTGACCAAAACTGGACACAGTATTTCAGGTGTGGCCTCTCATAGCATACAGCAGAGTTATAATTTCCTATAATCTCAACATTGTATTTCTGTTGATGCAACTCAAAAATACATTTGTTCTTTTGGCAGGTGGAGCATACTACTAGCTCATGCTTATACTATAATCAATTGGGCCATTCAAAATTCTTCTCACAAGTACTATTGCTAAGCCAGGTTATCTATCCTGTCACTGTTCACCTACTTTTTATTAAGTATACACTGTATGCACAATTATTAGGCACATGAGTATTTTGACCATATCATCATTTTATGCATATTTGGCACCTCCAAGCTGTATAAACTTGAATGCTTATTGGATATAAGCATATGTCACACCCTCCCTCATTGTGTAATGAGGGAGGGTGTGGCCTAAGGAGAACACCCTATATCAAGGTGTGCATAATTATTCACCAGCTTCTTTTCTTCAGGCAAAATGGACCAAAAAAGAGATTTAACTGACTTTGAAAAGTCAAAAATTGTAAAAAGTCTTTCAGAGGGATGCAGCACTCTTGAAATTGCTAAGATATTGGGGCATGATCACACAACCATCAAACCTTTTGTTGCAAATAGTCAACAGGGTCGCAAGAAATGTCTTTAGAAAAAAAGATGCACATTAACTGCCAAAGATTTGAGAAGAAACAAATGTGAATCTACCAGTGCTGTCATATCCTCCAGTGCTGTCATATTCCAGAACTGCAACCTACCTGGAATGCCCAGAAGTACAAGGTGTTCAGTGCTCAAAGACATGGCCAAGGTGAGGAAGGCTGAAACCCGACCACCACTGAACAAGGCACATACCGTATGTTCCGGCGTATAAGACTACTTTTTACCCCTTGAAAATCTCGAAAGTCGGGATCGTCTTATACGCCGGGTACTGAAACCTCCGAGCCGGGGGGAGCTCAAAAACAGCCACGGACGCATCCCCGCCGTTCTCCAGCCAAGCGGCCAAAGGAGCCCCGGAGCCACCCTACGTCTCGGTCTCCTGCTGGGAAGGCTGCGGCTGCGTCTTCCCAGCAGGTGGGCGCGCGCGGGAGGGACCGCGGAGCAGAGGCACCCAGCAGCTTAAGGCAAGAGGCGGGCGGGAGACGAGGGCAGGAGCCTGCTGCAGACGCCACCACTTCTGGCATCCCCGCGCCTCTCACCCCACTCGCCGGGCGCCTCTGCTCCGCGGTCCCTCCCGCGCGCGCCCACCGAAGAAATATCAGAGCGGCGATAGCAGCAGCGGCGGCGGTAGCGTTCTCTCTCCTTTCCTCCCATGCGCGTTAACCCTGCCGGCGCTGCGGTCAAGGACTCAGTCAGGTGGCTGGAGCCCCGTGAGAGACGGCGACAGAGGCTCCTTCTTCCTCCGAGGGGAGGGGAGCAACCCACCCATCTACCTCACTTGGTGCGGTTCCCCACACTTGGCGTCTTGGAAGAGGGCTGGGCGAGGGAGAAAGGAGCCATGTTGGGGATTGGTTTGCAGGGAGAAAGAAAGAAAGAAAGGAAGGAAGGAAGGAAGGAAGGAAGGAAGGAAGGAAGAAAGAAGGAAGAAAGAAGGAAGGAAGACAGAAAGAAAGAAAGAAAGAAAGAAAGAAAGAAAGAAAGAAAGAAAGAAAGAAAGAAAGAAAGAAAGAAAGAAGAGGTTAGGAAGGAAGGAAGGAAGGAAGACAGACAAACAGACAGACAGAAAGAAAGAAGTTAGAAAGGAAGGAAGACAGACAGACAAACAGACTGTAAGAAAAAAAAAAGAAAGAAAGAAAGAAAGAAAGAAAGAAAGAAAGAAAGAAAGAAAGAAAGAAAGAAAGAAGAATCATTACCAATGCTATGATGGAAACCACCAACTCAAAGACAAATATCACTGTGGAGCAAGGAAGCTGCTACAGCAGCAACAAATTAAACAGCACAGACACAGGGATTCTCTCAATATCCCATTGTCCCTATTGGACAATATTGGAAGGTTGCCAGAAAGTTTCTTCATTTGTTCTACAGAGAGCAAAGTAGTTTTCACAGTACAAGGCATATGTTGCCTAATTGTCTATCACAAAGCTTGCAATTGTGAAGAGATTAAAAAATCCAAGGTAGAAGAAAAGGGTTCCTGTTATTGGTTCTTTGTCATAAAATGCATAGCAAAGGCATCAGATGGATTCTTACTTGTAGGAAAGTATGCAATAAAGTGTGAAAAGGAAGGAAGGAAGGAAGAAGAAGGAAGAAAGAAGAAAGAAAGATGGTAGGTAGGAAGGAAGGAAGGAAGGAAGGAAGGAAGGAAGGAAGGAAGGAAGGAAGGAAGGAAGGAAGAAAGAAAGAAAGAAAAAGATGTTAGGAAGGAAGAAAGAAAGACAGACAGACAGACAGACAGACAGACAGACAGACAGACAGAAAGAAAGAAAGAAAGAAAGAAAGAAAGAAAGAAAGAAAGAAAGAAAGAAAAAGAAAGATGTTAGGAGGGGTAGTCTTATATGGCGAGTATATCCCAAACTCTATATTTTAACTGTAAAGTTGGGGGTCGTCTTATACGCCCAGTCGTCTTATATGCTGGAACATACGGTAAGTTGAAACGACAAGACTGGGCCAAGAAATATCTGAAGACAGATTTTTCAAGGATTTTATGGACTGAGAGTGACTTTTGACGGACCAGATGGATGGGCTCATGGCTGGATCAGTAGTGGGCTCAGAGCTCCACATTGACTCAGATGCCAGCAAGGTGGAGGTGGGGTAATGGTATAGGCTGGTATTATTAAAGATGACCTAGTTGGACCTTTTTGGGTTGAAGAAGAACTCAAAATCAACTCTTATGCCAGTTTTTAGAAGACACTTTCTTCAAGCAGTGGTACAGAAAAAAGTCTGCATCTTTCAAGAAGACCATGATTTTTATATAGGACAAAGCTCCATTGCAATCATCGAAGTGCTCCACTGCGTGGCTAGCCAGTGAAGGCCTTAAAGATGAAAGAATAATGACATGGCCCCCTAACTCACTTGACCTAAGCCCCATTGAGAACTTGTGGGCCCTTCTTAAACGGGATACCTCTCTGAACAGTGACTGGGAGGCTGTGGTTGCTGCTGCACAAAAGGTTGATCATCAACAGATCAAGAAATTGACAGACTCCATGAATGGAAGGTTTATGACTGTTATTGAAAAGAAGGGTGACTATAGTGGTCACTGATTTTTCTTCTTCTTCAAATGTCAGAAATGTTTATGTGTACATTTTGAGTTGCTTGTTTATTGTTCTCACTTTAACAAATGCAAATAAACGAGTGAGGTGGGCAAATTTTTGTTTTTCATTTAGTTGCATAATAATTCTGCACACTAATACTTGTCCAATGATTGTGCACACATAGATATTCTCCTAAGAAAGCCAAAACCTTACTTTTACTTTCTTAAATATTCAGGTTTGAGGTTCATTAACATTTTAGATTGACCAAGAGCACTGTAGTTCAATAATAAAAGTAATCTTCCAAAATACGACTTGCCTAATAATTGTGCACACAGTGTAGAACTCTAAACTTGTTACCACTGAATTACATTTTAGTGCAAAAGGGCCAATATTTTAAATCTTTGAAGATCCTTTTGAACCTCAAGGCTGCGTTCTGAGCTGCTACCAATTCCTCCCAACTAGCTTTGTATAATTGTAAATTTGCTGAACATTTTATCTCAATTTTCAAAAAATATTCAAGTGCATCGGGTTCAGAATAGAAATCTGAATACCTTACTGTCTCTGTCTGTCTGTCTCTCTCTCTCTCTCACACACACACACTTAGCATCAGTGCTGAGCTCAATTTCTTTGGCAACCACCCTTTTTTCCCTGCCCATTTGTGGGTGGGGACAAAAAGGCAGCTGCATTTGGGTCACTGCTGCATGGCCCAAAGACATCTGTTTTGTTAGGCTGGTTCAATACGTTCTGTAGAAACTCTCTAAAGCAGCAAAATGAAGCAGTTTATTTGGTGGTAGCCATTTTGTCCCCACCTTTTCATGGCTAGGGACAAAATGGCTGCTGCATTTGAATTGCAACAACACAGTCCAGGGGCACATGGCCTGCCCTCCTTCCATAACATGAAATCTGGATAGCTTCAGAAAGAAAGTATGGGGCCTGATGGACATGTGGGGAGTAGGCCCAAGTGCTGCAGTTTCCAGAAGGGTAAAATGGGGGATGCTACAGCAACCCTGCCATGAGTCATAAGGCTGAATGACCTCAAGTCTGCTGCAGCTGTCGTAATTTTGAAATGGAATCATAAATAGTCTTGGAGGGAATCAGTCATAATTTTGAACCTTTGTTAAATTTAGCCTGTTGTACCTCGAGGATTACCTGTAGCATATTGTAGATTTTGTCATAAAGATAACTTAATGAAAAATAAAATAAAATGAATCTAAAGTATTTGTTGCTGGAATTAAAAAAAAGAATTTCAAATATTTGGTACTGGAATAAATCAAGCAATAGTTTTAGGGAAAGCTTCCCCCCCCACTTGACCATGCGTTCTCAATGTATGGTCATAACCCACTGGGAGATCCAAAGCAACTTTAAGCGGAGTGGGGCCATCACACAATTTATTTTTAATTTGCACATATTACCCAGACAGAGGACAAATGTGGTCAGTGTAGCTCCACTTACATTTGATTGCTCTGACTAATCACACCAATCTTAACCTCCATCTAAATGTAGAGAATTTTTGTGGAAGGGGACACTCAGCTTGTCACAAATGTTATGGCAGTAGGAGTTCCCCTCGTTACTGATCTACCTTCCTCCAACCTGGCTAGAAATCCCTAGGTCAGGGTAGGCATTAGAGGAACTAAAGGCTGGGATTCTGGATTGGAAAAGGTCTGGCCAGGGCTGGGAGGAGAAAGAAAAAAATTATGGCTGCCACTGCCTTCTATTCCTTCTGCTTGTGAGAGCTGTGCTGGTGCCAGAAGTTTGAGTGGGAAAGGCAAAAACTATGCCACCAACTTCCCTGCTTATCATAAAAATAAGCAAGATGATGCCACAATTAGGCAGGAACACCCCAGTCTAGTCTGGAGCAGCACATTCCCATGGATTGCAAACATGAGTCTCCTAGACTGTGTACCTTTCTTCAGGCTTTCCACCACCTCCTTGCAAAAAAAGAAAGAAAAAGAAGTAAAGACGAAAGGAGGAAGAGTAAAGAGTACTACACTTTGGTTTTCCTTCCTTCACATGCGGGCTTCAGGGAAACAAAACCCACATCTTCCTAAATGTGGCATAATTGTTAAACTGTTGGAATGGCACTTGGTAGTCCCAGGTGCAAGTCCATCCTTAGCTATGGAAACTCACAAAGTGATTTTGGACCAGTCACTCTCTCTGAGTCCACCCTAACTCTCACAGTTGTTGTAAGAAGATGTACTCTGTATGCTAAATGATCCTCCTAAATGAAAGGTGATAAATATCTAATAAATATATTCATTGGTACATATATTAATAAATATACACATACCATAATACTTATAGTATCCCCTAGCAATTTGGCCCATGGAATGGGTAAGCAGGAAGGGGGGGTTGTTTTAATGAATTCTACGCTGATGAACTTTGGAGATTTTTTGTGGGATGGTTAGTCAGATGGGCTTCATGGCACCATCTTAAAGAAATTAGTTTAAAACTACATTACCGTATTTTTCGGAGTATAAGACGCACCTTAGTTTTTGGGGAGGAAAATAGGGGAAAACAATCTGCCTACCAGGTATTCATCTGGCTAGCATCCTTAGTCTGGTCAGCTTCAGCACATTATTTTATCCCCTGGTTAGGACTTAAAAAAACCTTCTTCTGAGAGAATAACAATGAAAAAGCCTGCAAGCCGGTAAGAGCTGGGAAGATCGTTAGCACCTGGTTAGGGCTAGAAAAAACCTTCTTTGGAGCAAGTAGAGCAATGAAAAAAAAACCTGCAAAGACTTAGGGCTGGAAAAACATTCTTCTGAGAGAGTAACAATGAAAGAGCCTGCAAGGTAAGAGCTGGGAAGATCTGTTAGCACCTAGTTAGGGCTGGAAAAAAAAGCTACATTCGAAGTATAAGACGCACCCACATTTTCAGCCACTTTTAGGGAGGAAAAAGGTGCGTCTTATACTCAGAAAAATACGGTAGTTAGTTTAATCAATTATATCTTGACAATAACCTTCAGGTATTTTGAAAATGCATAATGCTATCACATAATGTTTATATATTAATCACACTGTGCCTTATAATGTTCTACCTGTTGATTATTCTTCTGTGGACAATCTTTAAAATTATTATTCTTTCTGCACAATCTTTAAGAAACTCTGACATTTTTTGCTTTAATGTTGATTTCATTTCATGCTTTGCAATGGCCTTCAAATGATCCCATGATGCTTTGCATCTTTTTTCCATTTGACATAAATTGTCCTGAAGCTGTTCAAAGTCAACCTGAAAGGAAGAAAAAGAAAACAAAACTGTTATATATACTAGTACTTCATCTTTGCAGCATACATAAATGCTTTCTCTTTCATCATGATTTCCAAACTTTGTGACACAAAAATCATTATTTCTCTCTATTTTCTGTGGAAAATAGTTCACAAAAAATAAAAATATTCCTACATTAAGTAACAGAAAGTACAGAAAGATTGCTTAATGTAAATGAAGATGGTTATCTGCCAGCTTTTCTGGCAGTTTGTTCAGGTAAAGAAGACACAGATGCCCAGATTACAATTTGAGATTTTTTTTTAAAGTGCTTGGTTTTGTCTTACATTATGTATCGGAGGTAGTTTTGTACTTTAATCAAACTAACAAAGAAGTTAGGGAACAATATTAGCTAAAATTTCTTACAGGTAATAATCAAATTATAATCATTCAGTTAGTGACCACTTGAAGTTACAATGGCACTTCTATAAAAAGTGACTTTATCATTTTTCATACCTAAGACTGTTGCAGCATCCCCATAATGACATGATCAAAATTTGGATGCTTGGTAAGTGGAATATATTTATGATGGTTGAAGTGTCCTGGGGTCACATGATAAGCTTTTTGACCTCCTGACTAGCAAAATTATTGGGGAAGCCAGATTCACTTAACAATCATGTTACTAATTTAACAACTGCAGTGATTCACTTTACAACTGTGTCAAGAAAGGTCACAAAATGGAGTAAAATTAATTTAACTATCTTGCTTAATGATGGGAATTTTGGGCTCAATTATGGTTATAAGTCGAGGACTACCTGCAATTATTTTTTTTAAACTTCTTTTTATCATACCTGATCATTGTATTCCAAGTAAACTGCCTTTTTGTTATGGCACATTTATAATTTTGAATGTTTGTGTCAATGAATTTTATTGCTATAAAGTTTAACATGGAAGAAGCCAAAAAATTCCTCAATAAAATAAACAAGAGAAAAACTGTTAAGGTCATTAACCATAAAAAGTGCTTAGATGGCAGTATTCCAGAATTTGGCTTATAATGCTAAAATAGGAAAGCCCAGTGAAATTTCACTATATACACTGTGTAATTGCTAAACACAGATGCAGTGACAATTGTGGATGTATATAAATTGCAATAATGTTTTTGTTATTATACTAGCTCACGGAATACATGTTCAAAGTAAATTAGGACCATCTTCTTACAAATATATATCTTATAAATTCAAAAATTTCAATTATTATCTTTTGTAGAATAAACGAACAGTAGTGTTTAAAAAACCTCTTCAAATAATGCACTAAACTTTTATATTGACATATGACCTAGAATTAAGCGATGGCAGACAATTTAAGCTATGGATTAGATGTAGGAAGATTTGAACCCACTTTTCAGTAAACTCAGGAACATTATAAAAACAACAGTATTTTGAAAAGATTGGTTGAGATTTAGGAGCTGTTGACTAAGACTACTAAATTCCAGTAATTCTTTCCACTGCGGTGGAAGACTACAAAAAATGGTATTCAGTTAGTGATCTTCCTCCTATTTTTTTCTTATCTGTTGTTCTGTTTTCTTGATGATTTTCTAAAATAAAATGATCATATGAGAAAATTGCTAAGGCATCAAATCATTATTCCTCTGTTGCATTTAATTAATGAAATGATAGCAATATGCCACAATAGATGAACTTCCATGGGGAAGAGGGAGAAACTAGCTTGTGCCTAGGAACTATGCATCAAGGTGAAACACGTTTCTGCCAATGGGAAAATTTATATGGTCTGCAGAAAATAGACTCTCAGATTCTAGATAAATCAAAAATGAATCAGAAATGCAATCCAACTGTTAAACACAGATGGTGATATGAATTTACATAAGCATTTTGTCTGTTTGGTCTACTGGTTAAGGTAGCAGGTTAGAAATCAGGAAACAATCAGTTCTAGTCCTGTTTTAGGCATGAAAGCTAGCTCACTTTACATGGTTATTGTTATTGTGGGGAAAAATAGAAGACGGAAGGAGTACTATGTATGTTTGCCACCTTCATTTGATTGATTGAATGAGTGAATAAAAATAAATAATAAACAAAGATAAGAGCAACAAAAATGATTAGGGGACTGGAGGCTAAAAGCATATGAAGTACGGTTGCAGGAATTGGGTATGTCTAGTCAAGTAAAAAGAAGGACTAGGAGTGACATGATAGCAGTGTTCCAATATTTGAGGGGCTGCCACAAAGAAGAAGGGAGTCAACCTAATTTCCAAAGAACCAAAAAGCAAGACAAGAAGCAATGGATGAAAACGAATCACGGAGAGAAGCAACCTAGAACAAAGAAGAAATTTCCTGACAGTAGGAACAATTAATCAGTGGAATGTTTTGTCTTCAGAAGTGGTGGGTGCTCCATTGCTGGAGGCTTTTAAAAAGAGACTGGACAGCCATTTGTCTGAAATGGTACAGGGTCTTCTGCTTGAACAGGGGATTGGACTAGGACCTCCAAGATCCCTTTGAACTCTGTTATTCTGTTATTTTCCAGCACCTGCAAACTGCTTAGTGTCTTCTAAGGATCAACTAGATCAGGTCAAAACCTCATACAAGGGCAATGTTGATGATTATCAGTGGGAAGACTTTTCATTGCTGCTAGAGATTACAATTGATTTCCTAGCATTTTTTTCTCCATTTCCTAAAAAACAACAACACCTGGATGCCATTTTTTGCATCATTTTCCTTAATCACATATACTTTGTCCAACATCCAGTTAAGATCCTATCTGGGATGGAAAGACTTACCAAAAGTGATTTATGCCTTCATCATTACTCCAATATACCTGGCATGAGATTATCTTATCATTGAAAACTATTTTGAAAGTGTTAATTGTTATAGAATAAATATTATATATGTTGATGAGTGACAGCTACTACAGCCATGCAACATCTACATTGCATCTTTCCAGATGAAGGAGAGATTGTGAGGTACCTACTTTCACTCTGGACAAATGCTTCTTGTAAGTAAACTGCAGGAATGGAAGTTTTTGTACAGGTAGTCCTCAAGTTACGAATGTAATGGAGCCTGCCCATTCCATCTGTAACCCGAAGATTCGTGGGAGTGAATCTCCCCTCAGAACCTCCATTTTGGCCGGCAACATGCAGGATGAATGTTGCAGAGCCTCTGCGGTTGTTCGTAAGGGCGAACAACTGCCATGGTGCTGCAAGATTCGTAGTTTTGGAACTTGTTCGTAAACGCTAGGGGGCACTTATCGCATAACTTCAAACGTTCGCCAGCCTTCAGAAAAGGCCTGGCTATGTCGACAGGCCTGGGGCTAATGAATTCAATACAACATCGAGAACTCCTGGTCCAGTAAATGTAGGAATTGCATGGGGTTTTTAAAATTGTTTTCAATGTTTTTAATGCTTTTTTAATAATTAGTGTTTTTAATTTTTTTAATTAATTAATTAATTTTTTGATGTTTATTGTTTGCAGGTAGATTTCTTATTGTTGTGAGCTGCCCAGAGTCTCTGTGGAGTGGGCGGCATACAAGTGCGAATAATAAATAAATAAATAATAATAAAATAGAGACAGTAGCAGATAAAGCTTATGTAATAAATTCAAGATTTGCAAGAACAAGACATGTTGCAAGGGATATTTTGATGTATTTCAGAAGGAAGAAGTCAAGAGATAACTTTTTACTATAGCATTTTAAAATGAGACAAGTGCAGTGAGATTTTTATATGGAAAGAGCTGATGCTATCCAAAATGGAGGAATGGATGATGAAGATGATGGAACTAAGTGGACAAATTGACTTCTTTGATCAGAAAAAGGATATTATCTTTTGGTCCCCATGATGTAAAAACATGTTGAGACTCTAGAAAGAGTACAGAGAAGAACAACAAAGATGATTAGGGGATTGGAGGCTAAAACATATAAAGAATGGTTGCTGGAATTGGGTATGTCTAGTTTATTGAAAGGAAGGACTAGGGGTGACATGATAGAAGTGTTCCAATATCTAAGGAATTGCCATAAAGAAGAGGGAGTCAACCTATTCTCCAAAGCACCTGAAGGCATGATAAGAAGCAATGGATAAATGGAAATTAATCAAGGAGAGAAGCAATCTAGAAGTAAGGAGAAATTTCGTGATAGAACAATTAATCAGTGGAACAACTTTCCTCCAAAAGTTCTGGAGGAAGAGATTGGACAACCATTTGTCTGAAATAGTATAGGGTTCCCTACCTGAGCAGGGAGTTGGACTAGAAGACCTCCAAGGTACCTTCCAACTCCGTTATTCTGTTATCTATTTTTATTGCTGATTGGAAACCCCTTATAATGCTATGTGCATGAAGCAGAAAAATTAGTGATATTCCCTTTCAAGTTCAATCTGTAGATGTTATTTCTTCAAGCAGGTCACCATAATCGTTTACAGGAGTACTGTATATTTACGCTTCTCAAGAAGATTGAGACAAAATAATCGGGTGATTCTGTTTCTTCTTTTTTGCCTTTCGCCATCTTCATAAACTTGTTAATCATTTTCTTTTTGCTTTCTTTGTTTTCATTTTATTTTGAAAACATCCAATAGATTGTTGATTCAGTTTAGAATTGACAATTTATTAACATTAAATTTTGAAACAGCCTGAGATTAAAAGAATAGACTATATATTTAAAAACCATGAGAAATCTATTAAAGAGAAAAAAGAAAACTGCTATAATCTAAAAATTACAGATAAATGATGTAAACCAATTCTATTTCTAAGTTTGTAAGAACTATTTGAGAAAAATAATAAAACAACAAAATGTAAATGTTGCATGTAAAGTATTATCTGTTCCTTATGACAATATACCCTACTATTAGAGATTTCTTTGCATTGACTGACATACCTTGGCTGATCTAGTGATGGCTCCAATTTCAGAATAAAGATCTGTGCTATCTGGAAATGTTTCCACCACTATTGTGCATACATGATGAAGAAGAGATTGTTTATGGACTGTGTCTTTGACTTCAGGCACTTTCTCAAGGTAGCTAAGTTCAAAGGCTTTAGTCTGTGTGGAGAAAAGTAAAAAAAGAATACATTATATATTTGACATTATAGAGTCATAGACTAGAAGGGACATTGGAGGTCTTTTAGTCCACTCCCCTGCTCAAAGTAAGAGCCATATACCATCCTGGACAAATGGATGTCCAGTCTTTTTTTTGAAAACCTCTATTGATGGAACACCCACAACTCCAAAAAGCAAGCTGTTCCATTGGTTAATTTTTTCCCTAGTTCCAGGATCTGTCTTTAACAAGTTTCCTCCCTTTGCTTCTTGTCCTGCCCTCAGGTGTTTTATAGAAGAGGACCTCAAGTACAGGAAGAGAGTTATCATGTCATCCCTAATCATTTCCTTTGTTAGGCTATATATATCCAGTTCCATTAACTGTTCATTGTACAGTTAGCCTATTTACAGATTAACAGAGTTGGAAGGGACCTTCTAGGTCATCTAGTCGCTCAAGCAGGAGTCCCTACACCATTTCTGACAAATGGCTTAATGCTCCTTTTTGCTATGGGCAGTTACCTCATCCAAGGCCACAAAGGAAGCCAAGGATCTTTGTTGTTTTTCTCTGCACTTTTTCTAAGGTCTCAGTATCTTTTTTGCCTCATGCGACCAGAACTGGACACAATATTATAAATGTGGCCTCACTACTGCAGTTTAAAACAGTACTTCCATTTGTTGTGATCTTGATGCTATTTGTCTATTGATACAGCTTATGAATACATTGGCTTTTTTGGAAGCTGCAGCCTACTGCTGGTTCATACTTAAGTGGTTCTGCACTAGGAAATCTAGATTCCTCTCAGTTCCTACTGTTGAGCCAGACGCCACATATTCTATATCTGTGCATTTGTTTTTCCTGCCTAAAATCAAAACCTTACTTTTCTTACTGAACTGCATCTTACTGGATAGGGCCCATTGCCCTACTTTGTAAAATCTATCTGAATCTTGAATTTATCTTCCAAAGTGCTAGCAATTCTCCCAGCTTGATGTCATCTGCAAATCTGATGAACTCTACTTCTACTCCCTCATCTAGATGCTGAAGAGCACTGGTCCTAAGACAGAACTTGAAGTACCCACTGATTGCTTCTCTCCAGGTAGATGTGGTTCCATTGAGGATTACATGTTGAATGCAGTTGGTCAGCTAATTGCAAATCCATCTGGTGGTGGTATTGTCTATTCCAGATTATTCCATCTTATCTAAGAAGTAGGCTGTGGTCTACTTTGTCAAATGGCTTCCAAGTAAACTATATCCATAGTTTCCTTCATCCAATAATTTAGTTACTTTATTCAAAGAAGGCAATAAAATTTGTTTGGAATCACCTGTTTTTAACAAAGCCATGAGACTTCTAATGTCTGTCCTGTTCATTTCTAGATACTCACAAATCTGCTGCGTGATCTCCTTTTTCAGGATTTTGCCAGGTATTGATGTCAACCTAATTGATTGCAATTTTCTGGATCCATTTTTTTTTGCCTTCTTGAAGACTGGAATCCTTCAGCTCTTTTCCAGTTCTCTGGTACTTCCCCATGCGTCAGAAGCTCTGAAAAATTTTGTTCAGTGGTTCTGAGATTACATCTACCAACTCCTTCAGAACTCTGGGATGTAAACGATCTGCTTCTGGGAATTTGAATTCATCTATAATGGATAGGTTGTCTTTTACCAATTTCTTGCTTATTTTGACTTGCTTTCTTTTTCTGTCTCCCATCATACTGGTTTTGATAGTTACATTATCTTTTCCTTTTGCATGAAAACAGAGGCAAAGAAGGAATTAAGCAGTTGTGCTTGACATCTACTCCCATTAGTAGACTGATCATTTCCTTGACTTTCATCTTATTCATTACATATTGAAACCTTTTTTTTTGTTATTTTTGCAAGTTTTAGTTCATTCTGAGTCTTAACGTTCCTTACTCCATCATTGCAGGTTCGGGCAATTGGCTGATATTCTGTTCTAGTTATGAGTCCTTCTTTCCATTTTTAAACGTGTTCTTTTCTCCCTCTCAGTTTGTCAGAGATATATTTAGGCAACGAAGCTGGTGCCATCTGGGATTGATTTTTTCTTTCTTTCTCTGTGCTATGTGTTTGATTGGGCTTTAATAATCTAATTTTTAGTGTTTCCCAAACATCTTTTCCATTTTGGATTTCCTTGGAGTCCTTTTTATAACCTCTCTCTTGAAATCAGCTCTCTTGAAGTCTAGAATACTAGTTTAACTTTGTTCAATTGCCTGTGCCTGCATTGAATCCTAGTACGACATAGTCACTCCTCCCCCAAGTTCCCATAATTTTGACCCCTTCTATCATTTCATTCCTATTAATAAGAATCTATAGTTCCTTTCTTTATCTTTTAAGGAACAAAGTTGTCAGCTAGGCATGTCTAGGAGCCGAGTTGGTGCAGTGGTTAAATGCAGCACTGCAGGCTACTGCTAGTTCAGCAGTTCAGCTGTTCAAATCTCACCGGCTCAAGGTTGACTCAGCCTTCCATCCTTCCGAGGTGGGTAAAATGAGGACCCAGATTGTTGGGGGCAATATGCTGAACTCTGTAAACCGCTTAGAGAGGGCTGTAAAGCACTATGAAGCGGTATATAAGTCTAAGTGCTATTGCTATTGCTATGTCACAAATCTGTTTAACACTTGCTATAGAGTTTGTCTCCCAAGTTATGTCAGGGTAGTTAAAATCCCCCATTACTACAGTGTTTCCCAAACATCCCCCATTACTACAGTGTTTCCCAAACATCTTTTCCATTTTGGATTTCCTTGGAGTCCTTTTTATAACCTCTCTCTTGAAATCAGCTCTCTTGAAGTCTAGAATACTGACTAGCAAAATGTTCATCTACTTCCCCTGGCTGATTGAGTGGCATGCAGTATACACCTACAGAAATGTCATTTCTTTTTCCTCTAATATTCACTCAAATGCATTCAGAAGAGCTTTCATCCTTGTTATTGTGTATTTCTGTAGAGGTGTAGTGATTCCTTACAAATAATGCAACTTCTCTTCCTTGTTTGTTAGTCTGTTTCTTTTGAATAACTTATATCTTTCTAGCAATATGTTCTAATTAGGGGTTTTATCCCACCAAGTTTCGGTACTGCACATTATCACACCTACTTTCATGTACTAGGATTTCAAGTTCTCACTATTTGTTCCCCAAACTCTGAGCATTAGTGTATAGGTATCTGAACTCTTTCAGATGGCTGACCCTGTGCTTTCTTCCTGTGTTTCCTGTTTTATAGTTGAGGTTTCTTATCCCCATTCTCTTCTCATTGTCTGATTTGTTGTCTTAGGGTTTATGCTTGAGATTTGATCTTACATATTAGCAAATAATCATATATAGTACCCTATTTTCCCCAAAATAAGACATCCCCTGATAATAAGACCAATCGGGCTTTTGAGTGCATGGCAATAAGGCCAAGTGCTTATTTCAGGGTTCAAAAAAATATAAGACGGGGTCTTATTTTCAGGGAAACATGGTATATAGTAAATATTGGCATTTAATTTGGAGTGACTTTAAACAAGGAATATCACCTCAACTATTGATCATTAATTATAATAAAAATCAAGCTAAATGAGAAAACATGTGGTCTAGAATAAAATTGTACTTGTTTCTATGAGTATCACCCATAACCGCCCAAAACAGCTGGGTTCAGGTATGGATTTTTATGGAGGAGGTGCACTACTATATTTTTCATTGAGGGAGGGGGAAAAAACCCTTACTCAAGGAGGTTTTCACCTCCACCTTTATTCAACTTTCTGCCACCTTCTATAGCCTTCATCAACCAAGTAGGTCAGGGTATAACCCCCTAGTAAAGGGTTATCAAAGATCCACAGAGACAAACTGGTCCCAAATAACTCCTTAAGAATCTGCTATCATCTCAGCTGGATTTGGCAAGTCAACTCTGAGCAATGATTATCTTTCTGGTTTATTTGTTTAATTACTGAAATAAATAATAAATTATTTACTTTTCTAATTACTTAGAAAGTTTATATTTCCATACAAATCAAACATGACACCAATTGGGAACTCTACTCAGATTCTGAGTGAATTCATCACAAAAGTTGAATAGACAATCTCCTGGCCAGTTTTCCATATTAGGAACCTTAAAAAAATGCTGCTGGGTGACTATCTGTGCATGCAGTAGGAGTGAAGAAGTAAATATGCTTCATAATGTTTGCCACATGGTATGGCCTTGAAACTGAAAGTTTTGAACACATCCATTCTTCCTTTTATGCCAGCCATGCTTTAGATAGCTCTTCTGCTTATCACTTCCAATTTTCCATCCAAGTAGAAGCTTTTTCAAGTACTAAATGGAAAAGTGCTTCACTTGGGAACCACATTGTGGCAGTTGCCATTTGCTCTGTGTCAATTAATAGCCTCAATTAAAGGAGGTAGTTCTTGGCTTTGACTTAAAAGACCGAGTAGCTGAAGCAAAGGGCCTGCACTGATTTCAGAGTGAAAGGCACTACCATCTTTTTATGCCACATCCCACAATCTTAAACAACTGAATCAAGGCAGAGAGAGAAAGAGGGAAGAAAAAGCAAAAAAGTAAATAATTCTTTTGGGGTCTATTTGGGTTTCCTTCCTTATGATGTTTGCACATATTTTAATTTGCCATTGTAGGATTGCGAAAATATTGGTTAATAAGAATTAGTTAATAGTCATATTTACTACATACAGTACTTATCATACACTATTGAATAACTATTTTTCTTAAAAAGATTTTAGACAAGATAGAGAGCAAATACAAAAGCTTAATTTGGCTAAGTAGTACCTATTTTTTTAAAATAAGAACCAGGAATGTTGTATTGTTTACAGTTTCTTACATCCCATTCTCTGAGACAAGTCTTTAAAGAACTTTGCTTCCAAATAATGACAACAGCCTATTTGGATGGAAGTTACAAAAAGATTACCAACTAACAGAGTTTATGCATTTGTAATAATTTACAGATGGAAGATGTGACCGACTTGACCACTGCAAACTTTATCAGGAACCTAGAGCTAGATTCACTGTACCCTTGTTAATCCAACTAACTCAGTCTAGTTTGGAAGAAAACATATTTTCTGTTGTCTGATGAAGATGAACATGTAACAAAAAAAGTTGTATTTTATGCAATGGCCACAAGGAAGATTAAAAAAAGCACATGATGACAAATAATGTTTTAATGTTCAAGCATGTATCAGTTAATTTTAACTGATACGTAATTTTTTATGAGTTTTGCTAAATATATAATTATATAATGTAAATACTTTTTTCAATGCAATGCTACTCACATTGGTTCCATTGAGAAAATTTCCAATAGCTAAGAGAGCAGAAAGAATAAATCCAAAGGTAGCATTGTTCTCTAGCTGATCCATTCCTTCCTTCAGGTCCAAAAGTGGTTCTGCAATCTCCTGTCATTAACAAAAAATTAAAACATGGAAAATATTTTTTTTCATCAATTAAATTTTATGAACAGGGGCTTTCATTTAACAGTGAATAATTCTTTAGAGGTAAAGGATGTTTCTATCAAAATAAACTAAAGGCCCAAATAAAAACAATATCAAAGAGAAAGAAAAACAAATACATCAGATGAGCCCAGCATGGTTGCACAAAGAGCTCTGACAAACTGAGGGACAAAAAGGACAAGTATAAGAACAGAATATCAGCAAATATAGGTAGTCTTCAACTTGCAACTATTTGTTTAGTGACTGTTTAAAAATTATACTGGCACTGAAAAAACTGTCTTTCACACAACCATAGCAGCATCGCCATGATCATGTGATCAAAATTTGGATGCTTGGCAACTGGCTCATATTTATAATGGTTGCAGTGTCCCATGGTCATGTAACCACCTTTTGCGACCTTCTGATAAGCAAAGCCAATGTGGAAGCCAGATTCACTTAACAACTGTATTATTAACAACTACAGTGATTCACTTAACACCTGTGGCAAGAAAGGTCATAAAATGAGCCTAGCAATGGAAACTTGCAGCTTAATTGTGGTCATAAGTCGAGGACCACCTGTGGCCCAAATCTGCAAGCATAAAGGCTAAGGCTCCGAATGATTAAGGCTTGTACCAAATGGCAAAATAACAAAAAAAATCTTTCAATATGTTAAAGAACAAATGATCGGGGCACTAATGGGAGAAACTGGCAGCAGAGAGAAAGTGGAATTGCTTAATTCCTTTTCATCTCTCTTCATGAAAATGGAAAAAACAATAGCAGCCCAATCTATCAACAGCAGCACTGTGGGAGACAGAACAGGAATGCAAGTCAAAATAGGCAAGAAATTGGTAAAAGACAACTATCCACTTTAGATGAGGGTAAATCATCACCAAGACAGGATGATTTACATTCTGTCAAAGTACTTAAGAACTGGCAGATGTGAGCTCGGAACCACTGAACAAAATAAGATGTAAGATGAGAAGAAGAAAGTGTTTGATTTGAAAGATATAGAATTGCTAGAAAAGATTGAAAAGAATACAAACAAAAAATTCTGAGATAACAGATGGAGTGGCCTTTCCAGGCAAGAGAATACAAACAAGAAATTCTGAGATAACAGATGGAGTGGCCTTTCTAGGCAAGAGAAATGTACCCTCTGCCGGTCCACCACGCGCGTCGCTATTGTTTTCATTAATTTTTGGGTGATTTTGCTTCTGTACGGAAGCAAAATCACGCCAAAATCTTGTGAGAGGATGCGCGCGCATGCAAGATTTTGGCGTGATTTTGCTTCCGCGCATGCGTGGAAGCGAAATCTCGCTGAAATCTCATGCGTGGGCTCCGGAGCGGTCGCGCACAAATTGCAGCGCACCGGCAAGATGGCAACCCGCCACTGGTACTGTTATGTAACTTAAATTATGTCTCTGTGCCATGTGTTACTATTACTAAGCCTACAGTATATAAGGATTCTAGGCAGACTTTCATTTATCTGATTTTGAAGAAATTTTCAGATAAGGAGTATGATTTGTACTTAATGTTACTTTGTTTATATATGGACTGAAAAATACTGTCCCAAGTCTCCCAGTTTGGTGCTACTATAAGTGCAGTATGTTGCACCATTAATTAAGTTTGAAACTTCTTATAATACTATTTTTATTATGTTTTATTTTATTAGATATTATATTGTATCTGACTTTAGGATTGTAACAAACTGATTAAATTTTGCCAGACTAATGTCATCCAATGTTTTGACTGAGTAACTTTTTACTCAGTAACAGATTTTGGAACGTTCTATCTGTAATATACATTGACTTCAACAAAGCATTTGACTCAGTATTTTAAGACATGCTAATCAGTAAGCTACCTGGATGGCATGATAATTATGTGGATATGATTAAGTGAAAGCCAATGGGATGCAATAGTTAAGATACTTGATAAGTTACTTGGATGAAAGGTTATTTCCTAATATTATTCTCATCCCAGCTCAAGTACATTGTGCTTCAGCTATGGAAATAAGGAATATGATCATTACTTTTTAAGGAAAAAAATGAGTGCTATCTTGCTCTACTGAATATTCAAAATGGTATTAAGGAACAGTTTATCAGAGAGAAATTCCTGAGAGTAAGAGAAAAGAGGTTAAATTGAAATCCAAAAACAATTATATTTATATAGCAATAAGAAATTACCTTTTCCACAAGCTCATAATCCATTTTAAATGCCCAGAGCTGAAGTCTAGGAGTGAGTTCAGTAATGGAAGACAGAGTCAGCAGGAACTGTTCAGCAGTACCAAGAGGGATGTCAGGATTGGCTAACTGAGCTTCTTGAATTTTCTGCTTTTCCTCTTCTGTGGGAATCATTGTAAGAATTTTCTAGAAAGACCAAAACAAAACAAACAAAACAGAACAAAAAAAAAAACACCACCCCATCAAAGACAAACTATATAGACTGCTCTTCTACATCGACTATATCAAAGCTGAAAAATAGAACTAATTTTTCTTGTTATAAATATGAGAATGATTCAGTATTATCCACACCAAAATTGTGCAAAATATTTACATTTCAATTATTTTAATAATTATTTAAAATATTACAATTAATCATTTTTAAAAATCATTTTTAACCTTTTAAATTCTGTGCAACATAATTTAAAAAAGATATTTTGCTGAAGAATCATGTACTTGCATATCTACTGCTAATTGAAGTCATATGTATGGACTCAGAGGTTCAAAAAGAAGTAGCACTAGGACAAGTTACAAACTGTCACAATATGCTTGGGGAGACAGGGAGAGAACTGACTTGTGTATAGTCCAATCTCTTAAGCAAGAACACTGAAATCTCATGAGATCACAATGCTATCACTAGAATTTGTATCGCTTTGAGAAAATTTGCATGGGCCTCATATATCTGCTACAACTCAATTGATTAAAATTTAGCATTTAGTACTCTGAATTGCGCAAGATCACACTGGCATTTAGGCTACCAGTAGAACTGAGCACACACTTAAACGAAGCCTTTATGGAGTTCTATATTTTTACATCTATTCCCATGATGGCTCCTCCCCCCCCCCCGGCTTTCTATTTGCTAATTGGGAAATTGGGTATTTTATTGTAACATTGAAACAAATATGAGTATGAATGCATAAGTTTTGTTCAAAAATTAAAATTATGCCCAATGTTGCTGATTGATTTTAAAAAGTTTATATGTCTGCAGAAGGAAAAAATATTACGTAATAGTAATTAGATTAGTCCATTATGAGAATTCATATATCAACATATTTTTAACCACTAGTGTATAGAAATAATATACTGTTTAACGTAATGTTCTGCATGGTTTTCTCAGTACCTCTATTCCTTCCTTATTTAAGGCATATTCATCAAAGTTCAAAATGGCAACCTTGATTGTCCTTGGATGTGGTAATACAGTCAGCCCTATATTAATAGCATTGCTCCGCTTGGAATCCAGGACAATGATTTCTTGCCTCTTGCCATCTGCAGCCGTTTTCTGAGAATAAGAAGCAGAGACTGTAAACTCTTATGTTTCTTCAGTCATATAAATATTCTTTAAACAATTAAATCTATCTATTGTTAGTATAGCATATAGATAACATGATAACTCTACAGTAAAAGCAGAACTTGTGATAGATGCTTTATAGACTTTTCTTAGGAGATTCATAAGACTTTATGAACTTTGGAAATGAGATGCAATTGTTGGGAAAGTTCCCAATTAAAAATCTAAGGAAAGGTTTATCTATTAAGAACTAAACAGGGGTATTTGACCCTGGACTTAGAGATAATGATTGGGGTGATTTGTGGTAAATAAGAAACCGTGTAGACTTTCTAAGAGTAAATTACAACAAAAGACTGCTTTGAACTTTAACTTCATTGTTGTTTAACTTACTATTTTTTTCTTTCATGTATGTAAAGTATGACATGTCAATTGGGTTGTAAATACATGTACAAGCTTATAAATAGTGGACCTGCTTTGCAAGGGAGAAGCTATTATTGTTATTGCTATTATTGCAATAAATTTATCACTATTTAACAAGGTGGGGAATATATATATCCACATCCACATCCACAGACACACACACAGATAAAGAAGCGATAGCCATCACGATCTCTGGAACGTTTAAAATTTTTATTTAAAACTACTATTAAAATTGCTAAGCTTTCGTCAGCCCCTGTTGACTTCATCAGAGTGTAAAATCCCCATGGAAGAGATGTCCCTTTTTATTCCCCCCTTTTTCAATGTTTTTGTTTAGGTTAGTCTCTTGAATAAAATGAATAAAAGCAGTAGAAATCCTCAAAACTGAAGTGCCAGGATAAAACTAAACAAACAACCCCGCCCTTAGTCGGACTTCAATATTTATATATTTACCTAGTTGTAATTCTACAGTTTTACGGTTGCTGGAATTGGGTATGTCTAGTTTAATTAAAAGAAGGACTGGAGTGGTGTAGGGGAGACATGATAGCAGTGTTCCAATATCTCAGGGGCCGCCACAAACAAGAGGGAGTGAAGCTATTCTCCAAAGCACCTGACAGTAGGACAAGAAGGAATTGGTGGAAAGTAATCAAGGAGAGAAGCAACTTAGAACTAAGGAGAAATTTCCTGACAGTTAGAACAATTAATCAGTGAAACAACTTGCCTCCAGAAGTTGTGAATGCTCCAACACTGGAAGTTTTTAAGAAGATGTTGGATAACCATTTGTCTGATGTGGTGTAGGGTTTCCTGCCTAAGCAGGGGGTTGGACTAGAAGACCTCCAAGATCCCTTCCAACTCTGTTATTCTATTCTATTCTATTCTATTCTATTCTATTCTATTCTATTCTATTCTATTCTATTCTATTCTATTCTATTCTATTCTATTCTATTCTACCTCTAAAATTTACAAGATTCTAACTGTACAGAATTTCTAGATATAAAATTTACAAGTGACAAGAATGCCAGAAGAAGGTGGAGACACACTACTCTCTTGTATACCCAATTGGATTGGAATATCCCAAAAGAACTGTAATTCCACTTAGCACTTACAGTATATTTCAGATAAAACAAAAATATGTAGTTAAACTGCAAAGTATTTACACTGAGTAATTCCCACAATAGGAACAAAATCTATTTGCTGTCTGACAGTCAACAATACTAGAGATTTCTTTATGTTAGCAATATGTAACAAATATTTATCTAACCTTTTAAGAGATTTTTAGTGATAAAAAAGAAAATGAGAAAAAAATTGTCTTTGTCCCAATTTAGATTTTTTTATCTAGTATTTACACATGATATTGAACTTCATTTAAGGTTTTAAACTTATTTAGGCAATTTCTTGATTCTCAGTACAGGCAGTCCTCAACTTACAACAGTTCATTTAGTGACTGTTCAAATTTACAACAGCACTGAAAAAAGTCACTTATGACTGTTTTTCAGAGTTATGGACCAGTGCAATATCCTCATGGTCACATGATCAAAATTAAGATGCTTGGCAACTGACTCATATTTATGACAACTGCAGTGTCCCAGGGTCATTTTTTGCTACTTTTTGAAAGGTAGGGCAATAATAATAATAATAATAATAATAATAATAATAATAATAATAATAATAATAATAATAATAATAATAATAATAATAATAATAAACACGAAAAAATTGCAAAATACCAGGACTTAAAAATTGAAATCCAACGATTATGGCACAAACCAGCAGTGGTAATTCCAGTAGTGATTGGAACACTGGGTGCTATCCCAAAAGCACTGGAATTACATTTAAAACAGCTCAAAATTGACAAAATCACCATCAGTCAAATGCAGAAAGCCGCACTGCTCGGTTCCGCACATATACTTCGAAAATACATTACGACTTCCTAGGCCCCTGGGTGGGGCTCGACTAGTAATCAATGCCAAATCCGGCGAAACAACTGGCCGCTGTGATACAATTGTATAATAATAATAATAATAATAATAATAATAATGCAATAGAGAAACCAGATTAACTTAATAACCGTGGCAAGGAAGTTCATAAAATGGGGTATAACTCACTTAGCAAATTTCTTACTTAGCAGCATAAATTTTGGGCTCAGTTGTGGTCATAAGTCGAAGACTACCTGAACCTTATAAAACATTATTTATTATATATGGAAATCTGATCTCAGAAGTTATTGAGTTATTTATAAATTTTATTATAATATGAACAAAATTAAGATATATAAAGAACAATACCTTTGTGATAGGAAGATCCTTGGATTTAGTCTCAAAGAGATGTTCTAATTTTGCAGTGTCTACTTTAATAGGCTCTAGTTTGGACCACAGGAATCCTTTGCAGTGTCTGTTTTTCTTGCACTGCCATTCAAATGGCCTCACTTCATTCCAAAAGAGACGAATGGTTTTCTTCTTTTTTATAAAGTTTGCTGGATCTCTAGGAAGTGGGGATGACCCTAAACCTTGAGGAGTGCTTGATAGACATGGAGCCAATAAATTACCAGAAGGTGGGGGTGGAAGAGGACACCTATAAAGCAATGGAGGGGGTGGAGGAGGAAAACCTAAAACAGAAGGTATGGGTGGGGGAGGGGGAACCAGGGCATCACTAGGACTGATCTGTATGTCCAATATGTCAATATCATCCTCATCTCCTAAATCTGTGAAATCCATATCTTTGATTTTCAGTTTTCTTGGACTAGCCAAGAGTTGATCCCAAATAAAGTCAGATTCTGTTTTAACTTGCAGTGGTGTTTTTTCAGAAATCTTTTCATTAAAATCATTTTCAGGTAAATTAGAAATTTTGGCCACATCACCATTGTTGAATCTTTCTGCAAAGAGCTTCACATTGCCTTGATTTTCCAAACTTCCAATCTCCATTTTTTTAATACATTCATCTTTGGCCTGCTTACTAGTTTGTAGGACTGAAATCCTGCTAGGTAGGCTGATATCAGTATCTTCACTTGCATTCAACACCTTCTTTATATCTATCGTTGCCTCCAATTCTTTAACTCTTTCATCCTTGCTAAAAGGCAAATTATTATGGGCATACAGCATATCCAGCATGAACCGTTTATTGTTGAGGATGTTGTTGTATTGGTCGTTCACATCATCATCTTGTATGGAGTGCAAACACGGGCCTGAAACATTGAATAGTAATGAGACACATTTGCTGAGAATCTAGTATTGTTTTTAACCTGGAATAAACTTGATAGTCAGAAATGACATAACAGAATTGTAACCTACTTAGTAAAATGGGAAGGGGATATGTGAGGTGACTTTCTTCCTGTTTCAAAAGAAAGTTGCTTAAAATAAAGGAAAACAGCTTATTAAAAATAATGAGTATTTTTCATGCTTTAGTTTAAAAAATGAATGAGATTCATAGAAAAACAAGATACATCTATTTTAAAATATATTTTATAAGATAGAGACATTAGTATCTGAGATTAGAGTTCCATCTGCAGTGATGAATTTGGAATGTAATGCCTATTATATCAGAAGATAAAACTTAGATGGACTCAGATAACATTATCACCTTTATTATTTTTAATATTAGTGTTTATTATTTTTATTGGATACTTTAATTAGATAGTACAATTTTCTCACATTAGTTATCCTAACGTTCCATATGACCAGTAATTCTTAGCAAAGCTAAATAGGATTATATATGATGTGTGCACTGATTTTGAATGGCTTTTCAGAGTTTTAATTAAGGATCTTTTCCAGTTCCACCTAAAGAAACAGAACACATGAAGAAAACATGGATTCTACTTCCGCGCTAGTGTGCTTTTGCATTAAGTAAAATTCCCTTTCCTCCCACAGAATATTTTACATGTTTTGTTGTGTATTATAGAAAGAATAAATCCACTATATTGTATATTTTTCCTAGCTATCAAGTATTAATATATTATTACATTATAGAGCCATGGTGGTGCAGCACTGTGACCATCATAAATATGAGTCAGTTGTCAAGTGTCTGAATTTTGATCATGTGACCATGGGGATACTGCAATGGCCGTAAGTGTGAAAGTGGTCATAAGTCACTTTTTTCACTTGCATTGTAACATTCTGTCACTAAATGAACTGTTGTAAGTCGAGGACTACCTGTACATTCCAAATTCATCAGTGCAGATAGAATTCTAATCTAAGATACATTAAAATGTCTCTATCTTATAAAACACATTTAAAAATAGCTATATCTTATTTTTCTATGAATCTCATCCATTTTTTAAAATTAACACATAAAAAGTTCTCATTTCTTTTCTGCTCTCCTTTATTTTAAGCAACTTTCTTTTGAAACAGGAAGATTATATCATTAATTTTCCTATTTAATTACCTAATTATCTGATAATTACATTTTTTTAAAAAATTAAGTGAAGAAAATAACTTTGATCCTAAGGCAAGTGAAGTCCTTGTTATCATTGTTAGAAATTGCAATAGAACTTCCATTAATGAATAGCAAATTCTCTTTGACTTCAGTCAGAAGTAGCTTGGCAATTACATGAGAAGGTAGAAAAATCTGGCCAACTTGTGAAGAATTATATTCTATTGATTAATATTTTTGCTTCACTATATTATTGTTTCTTTTTTAAAAAAATCTATTTTAATGAGTTTTCAACAAAATCTCAGCATTTTGTTTTCACTGTGTTGAACAGTAAGGATAACTGTGTTGAACAGTAAGCATAACTCAAATATAGTTCTAAGATGCTGACAGGATTTATGGTATATGCATCTGTCAGCACAAAACCCAGGTCAGTAAGCCAAGTTTAAGCAAAACCTCTGCACCAAATCAGTTAAAATGCATTCAGAGTCATACTCTCCTTTATACCATCTATCTAAGTCATTACAATGCAGTTGCCATCGAGTACTGGCAACAGAAAGATTGCTTGAAAATTTCCAGCTTAATCAAATATGCATCCCAAACCGCATACAACTGATAAATGGTGCCAAAATAATATAAAGCAGGGCTCACCAAATCTCCCTATTATTGGATAGCCTAAAGTACATAGCATGCAAAATTTTGGAATTCCAGTTATGTCCTATTTTATTTCATGGAAGTGTTACATGGTGAATTTAGAACACACCAATGAAAGCAGTCATTAAGGGCAAAATAAATATGCAATATTTTTATTTAAAAACTTCATTAAGGATATTACTAATGAATAAATGTTGCATGCAGCAATAAATGATTTAACCAGTATCATAGAATCCCCTCACACAACTTTTAGAAGAAAGAAATGTGATAATGTATTATATAAGATACGGGCTTTCACAAATATAGGAATGAATATGAGCAGAAATATTCATGTACGAAGTGCTGGGATTAAACATTTACCCATGGCATGCATCTAGGAAAATAATAAATCAGAATTTAGTTTCATATTAATATACTAATTAATTAGCAATTATATGCATACCAGAAGTCTGTAAAGTAAGAAATTAATAAAATAAGTTGATTCTGTCTTCTTGTAACTTACATGGATGCACCCATGCAGTTTCTTGACATGATTTTATAGTAGCTTGTTACTATGTTTTGTGATAAAATGTTTTGGCTTCCCTGTCTAGCTGACAGTACTCGATTTTCAAAATAGTGTTCCAATTACAAATCAACTTCCAATTTTGGATAGAAAAATTAAATTTTAAAATGAATTCTGTTTTTGGTTCACATGCAATGAAAACATGGAAAACCAAAACAGAGGTAAGTTTTCTTTTCTTTTGGTCATAAGAAAGAAGAAGCTTGGTGCAGGTATGAATCCAGCTCTCCATGCAGAAATAGTTCTGCTTATGCACATAAGCCTAAACCATAGTTTCAATGGAAGCATGGCCTCTGCTCCATTATCAGGATGTTCAATAATAAGCAGCAGGTTCCGGAGTATAAAAATATAGACACATGACACAGATATATAGACAAATATAGAATAAGAGTAGCCAGTTTCTTTGACTTTCAATCAGGAATCACATGATGTTAAGGCTGGGCTTTCATGAAGCACAATGTGAATTTGGGGAAAAAAATAATACCCTTGAAAAGTACATCACCTTATTTGGCTAATCCTTGAAGACATGCAATGAGATGAAAACAACTGAAATATTTTACAGATTCCTGCATTTCTAAAAGAAGCTTTTGATAGCAGTTGTAATGATAAAAATGGACTGGTCAACCATTTGACTGAGGTTGTGTAAGGTCTCCTGCCTTGAGCAGGAGATTGGACTAGAAGATCTCGTGGTCCCTTCCAGCCTTATGATTCTATGTTAATACAATTTGGATTAAGAATTGTGAACAAAAATAATGCTCTCCTACAGGAATAATATTCTTTAACCTACTGATTCTTCTTTGAATGTATATTTAAATCTTCCAATGTCTAAACCATTGGAATATAGTATGCTATGGGGGTGTCAGAATGTGATCAAAAACATGCTCCTATGTTTTATAAACTTATAGGAAACTACAGAAGTGAGAAAACAAACTCAAAGTTTTTTTTTTAGAACCCAAATGTGAAAATTAGAAAACTACACAGTACAGAAAGAAAAAAGGCTTCAATTTACCGGCTTTATCTTTATTGCTTAGTTTTTGTTCTGGTTCTTCCCTCTCTAAAGTGCTGCTTGCTGAAGAGAGGCTGGATGCCGAGCAGTTGTCTTTTTCATTCACATCTTCATTTTGCCTCTCTTTTTCACTTAATGCACCTTCTTCTCTCTCTGGCTCTCGACCCACTTCTACCTCTGTACCTTTTACTGCTTTGAGTGTAGTTTCTGTTCCCTGCTTGAACTTGGTCTCATCTTCCTGCTCTGATTTTGTTTCTTCCTTGGCCTCAGGTTCAGGTTCAGATTCAGGTTGACTGGCATTCACTGGTAAAAAGAATAATGGAGAAAGATTTCCTTAACAGCAATTACAGAACAACAATTTGGAGTCCTGCTAATGCTTACATGAATCAAATCTAGTCATATATTGAAGTTTATATTTATACATGTTGTATCTCAAATGTATGGTACTATATACATAATTTTAAAAATATACCAGTATATATTTTATTAGTTTTTAACAAACAATATATTTAACAAACAATATCAGGTAAGTATATTAACATAAATCCAATATACACATAGAGAAAAAAAGCAAAAGGAAAACAACAAATAGAGAAAACACAAAAGAGACCTATTGCAATGAGTATAAAGAGACAGATACTGTACATATGAAATTCATACGGTTTTTATTTTTTTATTTTTTAATTAAATTTATATACCCACTCATCTCACCCAAGGTGACTTTGGGTGGCACACAATAATAGATAAAAAGCAAAGATATAAAAACAGCAATACCAATATAAAAATCCACAGTGATAAATATCATAAATATCAAATTTGCAATGTGGGCGTAGTATACCAGATAAGGCGCCAAACTTCCAGCAGCACTTGTTTATTTAAGATAAGGATTCATTATAAACCAACATCCCGTTCCTGGCTGACAACCCATTTTATAGGAAACTGTCAGCCCATTAACCAATAACTTTAAAATACGTCCCGCACTTGCGCGGTAGGAGGATAAGCCTCTGCCCGCGCCTGCGCGGACATAACAAAATCATAACTGAAGGGAGAATAAAAAATGGCAGCATGAATAACGGCGATACCTACACAAGTCTCCAGTTCCATGGTTACATCATCAGGTTTTAAGAACATTTCAGAATACCAGACTTTATTACACTTTGATGGGACCAGTCTTATTTGGGGGGGGGGGGGGGAAGGATGTTCCATAAGGTGGATGACACAGCAGATAAAGCATATTTTCTAGTACCCATCAAAAGTAACTGTGGTATCCACTATATACCTTCTCTGTGAGATCTAATAAGTGCAGGCTAATGTAAAGTGTGGGGGGAGGAGAAGATGGTCCCTCATATATCTCAGTCCCATGCCATAAGGGTTTTAAAGTTTAAATCAACACCTTGTTGCCAGAAGCAAACTGGCAACAAGTGCAGGTTACGGAGCAGAGATGTAATGTAATCTGGTACATAAAGTATATTAGATTATAGTCTACTACTATCGAGATAAACCATCAAATTCATCCAAATTTGATAAAATTGTAATTCCTCCCTCTGAACTCATTAATTTAACTGTTACATTTTTTTCTAACATAACTACTGAAGAGGCCTTGTTAATACAACTCAATTGTTACGTTACTTAAAAATTTCCAATGTTGCACAGCTATTATTTTTGGCTGCTAAGATTAAATAAATAATTAATTCAGTATTTTTAACCTTTTGGTTTATCCTATAAATAAGTGAAGTATAAACCTAGCTCTGGGGAATATTCAACTCTTTGATTAATGATAGGACTTATCTCCCCAAAGATTTGATGCCCCAATGGTATGACTTTATTACTACAAATGAAAAAAAAAGATTCTTTTTTTGGATACCTCTGCAACATTTGGAATAATAATTTTGATATATATGTGCTCATTTAATAGGAGTCAAGTGTCAATGATGTATAATTTTCTACTGCAGTTTTTGCACTGAAAAGAATCCACTCTGTTTCCATAATGCCTGCCAATTTATCTCCTGTATGGAATTGCCAAGTATTTCAAGTTTCCTTTAAACCATATGGTAGATGTCCTATATCTAATTGCAATAACCTACAAATTACTGAAATGATTCCATTTGGTTGTTTTAAATAATGAAAAATTAAATTCTCAAAATTGGTACAAGGCTATGTTGCCAAAGCTCTGATATTTGTATTGATAAAAATATATTTGAATTGATACTAAAAAGCCATGGAGGCTCATCACTTATTCGTTACTCAATCTGATCTCTAATGAAAGGTTACCTATTGTTTTTAAATGTTTTAGTCTATAAAGATTATATTCTCTCAAAGATTTCATTTTAGTAAACCATTTTAATCCTTGTTATATGTCATTAGAAGAATTAAAGGGGAAGTATACTTTATCAAAACTATATTCTTTCAAATTTGGAAGACTAACAACTCTGTATCCAATTAGTACATTGGTGAGGAATACAATAACTGAAAATAAATCAGTATGTCCAGGAGGAAAGGCAAAAGTTACAGGAACCTTGGGGGCAAGCGATCATGCAATATTGGAATTCAACATTATGCAAGCACAAGTAGTAGAACAAAGTCAAACTAGAGTCTTGGACTTTAAGAGAGCTAAATTCAAAAAATTTAGGAGACAGCTTGGGAAGGATTTCATGGATGAGAATCCTCAAGAGAAAAACAACTCAAAAAGCTTGGGAAATTTTAAAAACTGAGATTATAAAAGCCCAATCTAGCACAATACCAATGAAGAAGAAAAATAATAATAAGTCTCAAAAGAAATGAGCATGACTGCATAAAGAACTCTCTGACAAATTGAAAGACAAAAGGGACAAGTATAAAAAGAGGAAAGAAGGGCAAATAACTAAGGCAGAATATCAGCAAATAGCCCGAGCCTGTAAAGTGAGGAAAGCTAAGGCTCACAATGAACAAAGGCTTGCGACAAAAGTAAAAAATAACAACAAAAAAAGCTTCTTCCGACATGTTAAAAACAAGAAAAAAGTCAAGGAAACAATTGGCCCATTGCTGGGAGAAAGTGGCAAGGTGACAAGTAACAGGGAGAAAGCAAAACTACTTAACTCGTTTTTTGCATCTGTCTTTACACACAGGGAAAAAACAGTTCAACCTATCAAAAACAGCACCACAAAAAACAGATTAGGAACACAAGCTAAAATAGGGAAGAAAATGGTAAGTGAACATCTTTGTATCCTAGACGAGTTCAAATCACCAGGACCGGAAGGATTACACCCCAAGGCTCTGAAGGAACTGGCAGACGAGATCTCAGAACCACTGAACTATATCTTTCAAAGATCCTGGAGCACAGGGGAACTGCCAGAGGACTGGAAAAGAGTTGATGTAGTTCCCATCTTCAAAAAGAGGGAAAAAATAGATCCAGGAAACTACAGACCTCTCAGCCTGACCTCAATACCCAGGGATACCCAGGGAAGATTCTGGAAAAGATAATCAAGCAACTAATCAGCAAACACCTAGAAGCAAACAAAGTAATAACCAAAAGCCAACATGGGTTTGTGAAAAACAGATCATGCCAGACTAATCTTACTGCATTCTTTGACAAAGTGACAAAATTAGTGGACCAGAGGAATGCTGTCAATATAATTTATTTGGACTTCAGTAAGGCATTTGATAAAGTAGACTATAACGTATTACTTGATAAGATAGAAAAATGTGGGTTAGACAGCATCACCACCAGATGGATTCATAACTGGCTGACCAACCACATTCAACGTGTAATCCTCAATGGAACTGCATCTACATGGAGGGAAATATGCAGTGGGATACCCCAAGGCTCTGTTTTAGGCCCAGTACTCTTCAACATCGTCATCAATTATTTGGAAGAGGGGATAGATGAGGAACTCATCAAATTTGCAGATAACACCAAACTGGCAGAAATAGCCAACACACCAGAAGATAGGCTCAAGATACAGAAGGAACTTGACAGACTTGAAAATTGGGTGCTATCTAACAAAATGAAATTCAATGATGAAAAAAGTAAGGTTTTTACTTATAGGCAAGAAAAACAAAATGCCCAGGTACAATATATACGGTACCTCGCTCAATAGTAGTAACTATGAGAGGGATCTTGGGGTCCTAATGGACGCTCATTTAAATATGAGCCAGCAGTATGCTGCAGCTGCCAAAAAAACTAAAACAGTTCTAGGCTGCATAAACAGAGGGATCAAGATCACGTGAAGTGTTAATACCACTTTATAATGCCTTGGTAAGCCACACTTGGAATACTGCATTCAGTTTTTATTCCACAATGTAAAAAAAATGTTGAGATTCTAGAAAGAGTGCAAAGAAGAGCAACAAAGATGATTAGGAGACTGGAGGTCAAAGCCTATAAAGAATGGGCATTGTGGAGAGAGAAGACGTGGCCAGCGCCGCGGCAGTACACAGCTTTCCCCGCTCCTGTGGGAAAGCCCCGAATCTGCACCGCCCGGGGACTCGGTTAGGTCAGGACCAGGTCAGAACCACCCAGGTGGGGTGAGGAAGAAGAGGAGCGCCTGTCGGCGGACCGGGGAGGGCTGCAAACCCCAGGGAGCTGGCTTTGTCTCCTCGACCGGCGGCGTATGAAGATGGCTATTCCAAAATGCCGTCCTTAGCCGCGGTGGTTACATCTGTAAGGATTTGAAACGGTGATTGGAGTCATCTGGAAAGGAAAATTCTTAAAAATATGTGCTGGAGAAGCTGAAAAAGATGGAGGATGGTGAATCACTTTGCCTAAAGAAATATTAAAAGAAACACTCTAATTCAAAGGGGAAAAAAAGGACTGGAAATCAGGAAACAGCTGTTAATATGTGGATACAATGGTGGAACAAAATTAAAGGGACTTGTAACTAAAGCCCAACTATCAAAGATTTAGAATTGTGTTTTAAAGACTGGATAACGATGAAAGAAATCTGAGAATTTAACGTGGAAGGAATAATTGGAAATTTGGAATTGATTGAAAATGGAAAACTTTAATAGAGTAGAGAAAAGAAATTTGACCGGAGAGTGCCATCTGGTGGTTGGAAGAATTGTTGTTGTGAAAATACTTTCATGGTGTTTGAACAGCAGTGGCCTTGAATAAAGTACAGCTGTAGACTTTGAATAGAGCAGTTGTTGTATAAAAAATAACATTTGGATTGAGATGGAGAAGAACAAAAACTGGACTGAAATTTTTAATAACAAATGAAGGAGTAGAAAGACTGTTTGGATTATATGGATAATACTGAATTTGAAGAAAGATTGATAATAAAGGAACAGAAGGACTTGGCTTTTTAATTACAAAATGGAATGGAAATTTACAATTGAAAAAGGTTGTGGACTACATCTCTTTTAGCAGCTGGATGGACTGTAAAATTAATAATTTGTGACTCTGAAACAGTTTGACTCTGCTGAATTTGTGGACTTGAAATTAGTGATTTTAAGGAAATGGAGAAAGACTGAATTTATTTAAGCTTTGGATTTAAGATTTAAGAACCAGACTATAAAGATGGAGAAAATTGACTATGAAGAACTGGCTGAGTTTATGAAGGATCTCTTTGAAAATTTTAGAAGAACTGTATTTGGAGCATTTGAGATAGGAAAAAATGAAGTACAAATGGAAAAAAAACTGGATAAGAGAATGGAAGAAGAAAAGAAGAGTGAAGAAGATATTATAAATGATGATGAAAAGGGAAACAATATTGAAAATGCAATGCTGACTAATGATTATGATGATAAATATTCCACTGGGTTTAACAGTGAAAATAGAGATAAAGATAACAGTTACAATGATAATAGTGATGATGATATTAAGAATAATTATGTTCAGATTGAAGATAAGGATTTTGAGATACATAAAATGGAAAAAAGAATGGAGAAAAGTAGATATATGCAGAAAGTAAATTTAAGAGGGAGGAAAAAAGCGTAGAGAAAGAGAAATTATTGGTATAAAATCAAAAGACAGAGGGAAGAGAATTTAATCAAATGGGGCTGGAGGAAATATATATATATATATATATATATATATATATATATATATATATATATATATATATATATATATATATATATATATATATATATATATATATATATATATATATATATATATATATATATATATATATAAATGAATTAGTTGAGAAATTAAAGGAATGGATGAAGACATCGAAATATTATGGAAATGTTTGTTTTTCTTTTTCTTATTTAGAGTTAACATTTTATTAAGAGTTGAATTTTTTTGTTCTTTTATATATAGATTAATATTGTTCAATGAATTAAATGATTTGATATTTCAGATAAAATGTTAATCAATATGAGAAGTATAAATGATAAATATGAATACTAGAATTTAAAAGATATATTATGATTGTTTACTCTTTCTCTTTTATATATATGAATTTGTTCAAATGAAAAACTTTAAAAGGGGAAAATGTACTATTTTAAGAGTTGAATACTTAATTGAATAATTCAGAAAGATTTCTGATGATTAGTAAGTGAAAAAGCATATTATGATTGTGTATTATTTTTCTTTTTTGTTTTAGAAATGAGATATGTTTAAAGGGAAAATTTAAAAATCATATATTTCAAATGTGAAATGTTTAATTTGAGTGTAAATAATCAAAGAAGACATTTTATGATTAATATAAGAAATTGGAATGTATAATTGGGCATTTAGTTTGTGATAAAACAGGGGGAAAAACATAAACAATGAATAAAGAGACAAAAAAGTGGAGGAAGCAATTTGGCCTAAAATTAAGAAGTAGGAGAATAAAAATTAATTTGGAAACTAATGAACAGCGGAGAATTTTAGGAGTAGAATTGGAAAAATAATTGGTGAATATCCCAGATGACAAAACTAGATTTCCTTTTTTTTCTTTTTTCGGAGGTAAAATGAAGTTAGCAATATATACCTAGAAACAAAGTATTACATATAAAGAAATGATATAATAACAAAAATATTTTTTTTAATCTTCTTAGAATGGATATGAAGAGTTTAAATTTGAGATTGTATCATCAGTCTGTTAAACATAAGAGGATAAAAGAGTACTCAGGGAAAGGCTAAGAGGGTGTAAGGGGAAGTAGAAGGGGAGAAAGAGAAGGAGTAGAGGAGGAGTGAAGGAGTAGGAGGAGATGATGGAGGTAGAGAGGGGGAGTGCGATGGAAAGAAAAGTAGAAATAGACTGATAGCAATAGCAATAGCACTTAGACTTATATACCGCTTCATAGTGCTTTACAGCCCTCTCTAAGCGGTTTACAGAGTTCAGCATATTGCCCCCAACAATCTGGGTCCTCATTTTATCGACCTCGGAAGGATGGAAGGCTGAGTCAACCTTGAGCTGGTGAGATTTGAACAGCTGAACTGCAGTGCTGCTCTTTAACCACTGCGCCACCTCGGCTCTTAATCATCATGATGATTGATGATATAAGCGTATGGATAAGATTGTTTTTTGAATGATGGAGTATAAATGTAAAATTGTGTATTTTATTGTAATGATTTAAGGTATATGTTTATTGAAATGTAAAAGTGGTGGAGGAAAAAATAAAAAACTTTAAAAAAAACATATAAAGAATGGTTGCTGGAATTGGGTATGTCTAGTTTGATGAAAAGAAGGACTAGGGATGGCATGATAGCAGTGTTCCAATATCCCAGGGGCTGTTCTCCAAAGCACCTGAGGGTAGGACAAGAAGGAATGGGTGGAAACTAATCAAGTAGAGAAGCAACTTAGAACCAAGGAGAAATTTCCTGACAGAACAATTAATCAGTGGAACTACTTGCCTCCAGAAGTTGTGAATGCTCCAACACTGGAAGTTTTTAAGAAGAAGTTGGATAACCATTTGTCTGAAGTGGTTTAGGGTTTCCTGTCTAAGCAGGAGGTTGGACTAGAACACCTCCAAGTTCCCTTCCAACTCTGTTATTCTATTCTATTCTATTTTTAAAAAACAAATAACTTGTTTCCCCAACAATGGTGAGAAAAAGAAAAACCAGAAAGTCCAGTTGCCTCTTGCAAAAGCACCTTTGGGACAACCATGATCTGGATGACTGAGAATCTCCATAGACATTCCCCAACAATGCTAGTAACTTTGAATCAAGATGGCACTGTATTCAGATGAGATTGATTTGTTTGCTGTTCTGAATATTATCCAAATAAGTCTACCTGCTAGTTTTGGTTGACATTATTGTAATCAGAAACCACTGATAATCTCTTTGCTGACAAAAATGTGCTTGTCAAAACCTTAGATATTATCTAACAAAGTTACTTTCCTTTCATAATGATAAAATTAATAAGGATGGTATGTTTGTATTTATGAAGAAGGTAATAATAGTTATTAAAATATGGGTAACATTGCAAATACTGTAGAAGTTTGAATGTGGCTAAGGATTAAAATACTGCACTTGGAAAACTGCAAGAAGACTGTTGATACTTCTAACTTGATTTACTGAAAGTGAGTAAGGTTATTCACAACTAGGTAACGTTCTAAGAATCTCCGCTTCCTTGGTTCAATGTGCAAGAAATTCCAAAACAAGTAGGAAAAAAAATCAGCATATTATTTTATGTAAATTATAATATGTGAAATATTGGCTCTGCTAGATATTGAGAATGTACTGTATTTTTCGGAGTATAAGACGCACCGGAGTATAAGACGCAGCTTAGTTTTGGGAGAGGAAAACAAGGAAAAAAGGCATCTGCCTCCAAGCAATTTGCCAAACAGCAAACAGCACAGATGATATTCATTGTTTGCTGTGTATTTCTGTGCATGTGTGCCTGACCCATAGAAATAGCAAAGAATTGGAGAAATGTACATTATGCCAGAAAGTTTTCTTAAATGTAGTCACACGAACTCCTCCCAATTATTTAGATAGATCTACTCCAAGATAAGTCAGGATTTAACTCTAATACTAAACAGAACACTGTTACATTTCAGACTATACTTGTACAGAGCTGTTAAAATTAATTAAAATTTCTGGAAATATACATTATTCTCTATTATTTAAAAGAAGATACAATAGCACTGGGCCTCTTCAGAGCAAGCATTTATTTTAAAAAGCTTCTTTATTTTGTTAAGTTGTCTAGATTTACAGGGGTCTCCAACCTTGGCAACTTTAAGACTTGTGGACTTCAACTCCCAGAATTCCACAGCCAGCAAAGCTAACAAGCTGGCTGTGGAATTCTGGGAGTTGAAGTCCACAAGTCTTAAAATTGCCAAGGTTGGAGACCCCTGGCTCTAGAACAATAATAAAGCAGTCTTTAAAAAATAAGTCTAATAATTTGAACATTCTACACACATTTATAGTTATTCACTTACCCCCTTGCATCCAGTTCAGCAGAAAATAAAAATTTGTGTGTCTCTCTCAGCTATTTGCCTCTTTGCAGTTTCAGTTTCATTTTAGGACGTGGAAAATCAGCTGTAGGTGGGAAGCTGCTAATGACTTGCTTGGCTTTACAGGCACTTCCCTGTTTGCTGCAAGCAGGTAAATTGCTGGAAGACAGAGGCCAAAGGGTGGGGGTGGCTGGGGCTACATTCAGTATATAAGACGCACCCAAGTTTTCACCCTCTTTTGGGGGATAAAAAGGTGTGTCGTATACTCTGAAAAATACGGTACTTCTTTTCATATTGTGATAATCTTTGGCTATTCATTTTGAACTTTCTCAGATTTTCCATTAAAATATACAGTATATCATTGCCAAGAGTATGCCTCACTTCTGCTTTTTGTTTTTCCCAGATCACATGAAGGAATTCCAACAATGTAGAAAGGTGTTTGATATTATGAACCTCATGACTTGTGAGAATAATTTTCAATATTTTATCAGGAATTTAGCTATCCTTGTTTTTTAAAGTATTGGATAATGTCCAGATATCCTTTCATAACAGAGGCAAAAATATTTCTTGCTGCTTTAAGTTCTGGCTGAAATCTCTTTGGAGGGTTGAATATTTTTCATGTTTTGTCATTGTGCCTCTTTCAACTCCAGAGTGCCAACATTTTTATCTCTAACTCCTAATTAGGCATTTGTTTGTTCTATGGAGTTGTCCTTGGAAATAATAGGGAAAAAAATAGAAACTGCAGGCTTTTTTAAAAATAGCTATTATTCATTCCAAAATATGGACTTATATTTTTAATTTGAATTTATGAAGATGTATTTTAATACATCAAACAAAAATAACAACAAATCTAGTCATCTTTTTTAAGTCACCCATCCTCCTGTAATAAATCATCACTATCATCATCATCATCAACACCACCCAGACCACCTCCATCTGTATAGGAATTGTCAAGGAAACTTGCAATAAGTCTGACTTATTAAAGACCAAGAAGTACAAATTGTATGTTTACTTTCGCAATGTTTTTATTGGTTTTTTTCACGAGGAGGGGTTGGAATGACTATATTCTCCCACAATGAGAGCATATTCAAAGATGAAATATTTATTTATTAGATTTGGGCTGTTGGTCTGAGTTCCGAGGTTGGCAATTTGGTTGCAAACGTTTTGTCACCATTTGAGGAGACATCGACAGTGTCCTTTGAATTGTGCTCGTCTGTGAGAGCACTGGTCTTTAAATACCTTTTTATGTGATGCAAATTAGTGTCTATGTTGCATGTTCGGCTACTTCTGACTCATGGTCTGACTTTGGACTGTTTGATTGACTGGCGGTTGTTACTGAGGCATGGTCTTTGGTTTTAAGCATCATCTGTGTGATGTAAATTAGTGTTGTTTGTTCAGATATTGATATATATTATATTATACATTTATATATTATAAATTTATTATATTCACATACATTTATTAGATTTCTATCCTACCTTTATTGTACAGAGCCACATGCACAGTGTTTCTTCCTCCTATTTTCCTCCCGAAAACAATTCTATGAAGTAAGTAGAACTGAGAGAGAATGATTGACTGAAAGTCACTCAATGAACTTCTGTGATTGAGAATGGTCTAAAGCTCTGATCTCTCCATTCCTAATTTAACACTAGTACATTACACTGTAATAGTATAAACTTAAACACATTTAAGTTTATTTTCATTAATAGATTGTCTAACTTTGTTGCTGAAGAGGAAATAGATGGTTGTTTTATACATGTTTAAAATTAGATTTATAGATTAATGGCTAGCATGTATTGAATTATCTTATTCAATGATAAGATTCTTCAGAACAAATGCACCTTTGTTTTAAGTCACTTGTATGGATGGAAAGGTTATGATTCAAAATCTGGATCACTTTTATATTGTAACACCCCCGCCCCCAAATTATACTTTTTGTGTTATTATGGTTACAACTTTTCAGGTTATCACAGGTTGTATTAGTGATCCTTGATTCTAACAAAAACTATTATTTGCTTTGATATTCTAGACCTCTGAAACCAATGTAATCTTATATTTGAGATTGTACTATTGTACTATTGTCAATTGTACTATTTTGAAATTCCTTGTTTTTAAAAGATTTTGGAGGAGTCACTCCAGGCTCCTAAACGGGGAGGGAGGGAAGCCCCGGTCCACCCTCCTGGCCGACAGTTCTGCTCCCCTAGGAAGAGACCGCTGGGATCTCCTCTCTGCGTCTTTGGGCACGCAAGCCATCGCCCGTTGCTCTTCTGGGTTCCGGCACGCTGGCCAGCTGGTCTTCACGCGGGAGCGCTGGAAACCAGAAGAACAGCTGCTCGGCGCACATGCGTGCACCAGGAAGATAATTTTCTGGTTTCCAGTGTGCGCATGCGCACCAGCCACCTGTCTTCGTGTGTGCATGCATGCCAGAAACTGGAAGACCAGGTGGCCGGCATGCATTCACGTGCCAGAAACCAGAAGATCATCTTCCCTGCAAGCGCATGCGCGACGGGCAGCTGCTCTTCCGGTTTCCAGCACTCCCGCGGACGTGAACACCAGCTGGCCGGCGCGCCAGAACCTGGAAGAGCAACGGGTGATGGCTTGCGTGCCCAAAGATATGGCTCTGTGTGCCACTTCTGGCACGCATGCCATGGGTTCGCCATCACAGTCCTAGGATAAGAGAGATCACCTAGGGCAGTGATGGCGAACCTTTCACAGAACGAGTCCCTAGACTGCAACCCAAAACACACTTATTTATCGCAAAGTGCCAACACAGCAATTTAACCTGAATAATGAGGTTTTACTACCTAAAATGATAAATAAGGCAGAGTTCAGCTAATTGTTCTAAGAAAACGTGATAAATGCACTTTTATGCCCCTTCATTTTTTTCTGCTTTTGAAATATTACGTTTAACAACAATAAAAAAGAAAAAAAATGTAATATCATTTTTCTTTCCCTCCCTATCTCTTCCCCCTCTCTCTTTCTCTCTCGCTCTTCTCCCTGGGGGAAGGGAAGGAACCCCTGAACTGGTGCTGGGTAGTGGGAATCTGATATCCGGAGGCCAGTACTGGGTTCTAAAACCCGGTTCGCGCATGCGCAGAAGCATCCTGGGCGGGTGGGCAGAGCCTCCCGCCGCTGCTACCAGTTCGCAGAACTGGGAGCAACCCACTGCTGCCAGAGGCCGACGAGCCCAGGAGCAGCGCGCCGACGATCAGCTGGAGAGCCGAAGACAAGCTGGCCAGCGGGGAGGCAGGGCATCACAACACAGGCAGCTTTGCAGGAAAAACAACTGACATCTGGGAGGCGAGAATGAGCCGACAATGATGCAGGGTCGCATTGTGGCTCCGTATCATAATGGGCTCCAGGAGGAGGGGACCCCGTCTCCTGCATTGTGAAGCATGCTAAATTTTACTGTGCTGTGCAAGGAGCTGCGAGAGCAGCGGGCAGGCCATGGAGACAGCAACAGCATATGTAACGCGATGAAGCCGGAATGCTATTCCACACATTTTTTTTAGTCCTGCAAATGACGGCAAAAAACGTGATGGAGCTGGGCTGGGGCGATGGCGCATGTGCCCACAGAGGGCTCTGAGTGCCACCTCTGGCACCCGTGCCAGAGGTTCACCACCACTGACCTAGGGTATGGTTTCCTTTCTTTCTTTTTCTTTTTTTTATTTTCTCCATCACTTCATATACAATTTGATACACATGTACCTTAAGATATTACAATAAGAAATACATATTCGTTCAATATAATCAATCATTCAAAAATCAATATCCTATTCAACACTTGCCTCATCTGTCATCAGTCTGTTTATTCCATTACACTCCCCTCTCTCTATCTCCAACTTCTCCTCCTATTTTCTGACTCCTTCCTTCCTCCTCTACCCTCTCTACACCTTCTCTTCCTCCCCTTCTACTTCCTCTTTCACTTTCTTTTATTTATTTTTATTTTTTATTTATTTTTATTTAGGATTCTTATATGCCGCCCTACTCCCTGGGGACTCAGGGCGACATTCTTTACCTTTCCTTGAGTGCTTTTATGCTAACTCATTTTATATTTGACAGACTGATGCTAATCACAATTTTAAACTAATCATATCTCTTTTTTTTAAAGAATAAAAATAAAAATTTAACCATTATAATTATATTATTATTCTTTTTATGTAGTACTCTCTTCTAGGTACATGCTACTATTTCCATCTTACCTCCGTTTTACATTCTGGTTATAAGGCAAATATCCCACATTCATTTACATATTTTTCTTACTCATATGTCCCTCCTTTCTACTTATAATAAGATAATACATACAAAATAATTCATCCTTACATTTCTAATCATATCGTATTTGTATATATAGGTACATAATGGTATTTTAGTTCATCATTACATTTCCTCATATATCTATCCCTGAAAATAATAATAATAATAATAAAGTAATACTATTTTATATATAAAGTCTATTCTAATAATTTTTGTATATATTTCCATAAAGCTCATTTTAATTAATATTTAAGGTATAAGTTATCCTTTTACTAAGATAATAATAAAAATATAATATCAAGTTTTATCTTCACTAGTAAATTATGTTACTATTGAATTATATTTACGTTTTGTGTAGTGACTATATTTGTTTGTAACTTTTGAATGTTATAAATGTCTACTTTTTCTTAATTTATAAATTTAATCCATTGCAATTTAAAAAATCAGTTTAGCTTAGTCTTCCGGTATGGTTTCCTTTCAACATGTCTAAGCTTTATAACCTTGTGGAGCTTGTTCTGTAAAGGTGCAGAACAGCTAGATATGAATTCCCAGAGATTGCTGTATGACAAAGAGGGGCGAGAAATTCCAAAGCAAAGGAAAAAATAAGGGACAAGAAGTAAAAGACATGGTAAAAACATGAGTGACCCAACAAGTCTTTAGAGATAGTAACTCTGATTTGCCTTTATAATTTTTGTATATTGTTATAATGGATGTTATCATGTGGCTTTTATTGTGAAAGAATGTTGTCAGATTTCCAAGATGGAGGAAGTATATTCCAGAAGAGCAAGAAATATTGAAATTTTGATAGTTTCTGTCAGAAAAGGAGGGTAATGATTCGTAGAGTATATTTTTTGTGAGCTAAGAAGTCTGCTTTAGTGTGACAAGATTTCTGTGTACAAATGAGACACAATAAAGGAAATTGCTTAGAGAACTCACCTTTCTTGGGTTTTAGAACCTGATATTTATGGTTTTGCTGTTTTATGACTTAAATTTGTAATTTAATGTAAATGTACAATTTTGGCAGAAAATACAATAACACTTGATATAATAAAATAAAACAAATAGCTGAGGCCATTAGGAACTATATTATTTCTCTGGAATTACATTATGGACACTAGGGGTTCCCATGTACAGTAATCCTGACTGCATGAAGATCAGTGGCAGAAATTTAATAAAAAAAATTAAGAAATGCACAAGGGATTCGCCGCCGAGTGTGATGGAAACAACCTTTTATTGTGATTATCTACCTCTACTTAATTAAAGATGTGATGTGTAACATATCCAGATTTAGCTATCCTTCAGATTCACATAAGAACAAACAGTACACTTAAAAGAAATGCTGAACAGATTTTAAAAAATTATGAATCCCAGTGTAAAAAGTTATTTATTTCATCATATTTATATAGCCATTCATCTCTCATAACCTGTTATAGCATACCTTAATTATTACATCAAGCTAGCTGTCATTGACCACAGTAGTAATGAGGAATCCACTATTATAATATCTGCCAAAGAGTTAAGCAGATAAAAATGTAACATTTTTGAATTACATTCATGATAACTTTACTTTTCAGAATAGGGAGGAAGAAACAAAAGGATCTACTGCTTTGGAGTTATTTAAGGTTAATTGAAATGATAGGAATGTTGGCTGGAACAGATCATACTGACTTGTATTTCATGATCCAAGAGTGGTGAAAACTGATCTAATTTGCAGAAGATATAAAACAATTCCTTCTGAAGCACAACACTGAAGATGTTGAAGAGTACTGGGCCTAGGACAGAACCCTGAGGTACTCTACTGCATAGTTCCCTCCATTTAAATGGAATTTTATTAAGGATCACATGTGAGTGCTTTGGTCAGCCAGCTATGAATCTATCAGGTGGTGATGCTGTCTGTTCCACATTTTTCTATCTTACCAAGAAGTAGGCTGTGGTCTATTTTGTCAAATGACTTACTGAAGTCAAAGTATATTATGTTCACAATATTTTTCTCATCCACTATTTAGTCACTTTGTCAAAGAATCTAGTAAGGTTTGTAATTTGAGAAACCTCATATTGGTTTCTAGTAATAGCTTTGCTTGTTTACAAGTAATCACAGATCCACTATCTTATCTTTTTCAGGATCTTTCCATGTATTGATGCCAGGCTGTATATCTGTAGTTTCCTGGGTCCATTTTTTTCCTTTTTAAAGATTGGAACCACATTAACTCTTTCCAGGCTCTGGTAGTTCCCCAGTGCTCCAGGATCTTTGAAATAAATGGTTCAGTGCAGGGGTGGGTTCCAATTTTTGTTACTACAACTCTGTGGGCGTGGTTTAATTTTGTGGAAGTGGCTTGATGATCATGTCACTGGGTAGGAGTGGCTTGACGGTCATTTGACTGGGTGGGAGTGGCTTGACAGTGATGTGACTGGGTGGGAGTGGCTTGGCAGTCATGTGACCAGGTGGGAGTGGATTCATGGTCATGTGACCGGGTGGGTGTGACCAATTCAACGTCACTCACATTAAGGGGTGCCTCGCCTGGCCCCTCTCCTCCCAGCCATTCCTTGTCACACCCAGCCTCAATGTATCTATAGGTCTGTAAAAATGTTGTTCACCTTTTTTCAACTTTATTATCTACACACTATAGATGTACTTTCATGAACCACTGAAAGGAGGAAATAGCTCACATGTTTTGCCCAAGAGTGTGATAGACAACAGGTTTTTAAAGGGCTGCAAGAAAGAAGGGGGGGATGTATTTAATGTAATGACCTATCTAACAAAATGAAATTCAATGTAGAGAGGGGTGGGGGGAGGGGTGTTTTGGCCAGATCTGGAACGGAGCTGCATTGTTTCTCTCTCTCCCTCCCTCCCTCCCTCCCTCCCTCCCTCTCTCTCTCTCCCTCCCCCCCTCCCTCCCCCTCCTTCCAGAAAAGGAAAAGACCAAAAATGAGCTAACAGGAAGTGAAAAGTATCTCCTTCTCTAGTCGGGGCAAGGCTGGGGGTTGCTTTAGTACAGAGATCTTCAAACTTGGCAACTTTAAGATTTGTGGACTTCAACTCCCAGAATTCCCCAGCCAGCATAGTTAAATAAATAAACTAACTTTGTGCCACTGCCTGCTTGCCCACCCTGGCTCTGCTGAGAATAAACGTTGCCCCGAATCATTTGGGCTGGAAAAAAACCCCCCACCCACCTCATCCCTTTATCCACTGGAGTTGTCTTTCTGCTTTCCACCGTTACTTCCCTGATTCCTCCTGTTGCTTTTTTTCCCTTCAGTAAAGTTTTGCTTTGCACAGCCACATATAACTCATGTGGGGAGGAACTGTTGGGTTCTCTTTTGAAATTCAGCAGCGCTGCTACAAAACTGGGAGGTTTTCTCATACTAATTCGGTGTATTTCCTTCCTTTCCTGTTAGGAGAGCCTCCTGCAAAAAGGGCCAATCGTTCTGATTTTTCAATGGTATTTTTGTAGTGCAGGAATCAGGGAAGCAACCGGGGAAAGCAGAAGGACAATTCCTGTGGATAAAGATGGGGGTGTGGGGGTGTTTTCCAGCCCAAATCAGGGGTGAGTTCCAACTTACCTCACTACCGGTTCGCTCCCTCCCTCCCTGCGGGAGCATGCCTCGTGGGCACATGCATGCACAGTAATGAAAAATTTGGAGAAAGAAAACTAAACAGAAAAAATATGGCGACCGCATGCACAGTGCCGGAACTCGGCTTCTGCGCATGCTCAGAAGGAAAAAAAAAGATGGCAGCTCCCATGGACTGGCACCAACCGATCCGGTTCGGTGATGTCATCGTGATGTCACCAGCAGGTCACTACCAGTATGGATGAACCGGTCCGAACCCACCCCTGGTTCAGTGGTTTAGAGACCACCTCTGTCAGCTATTTCAGAATGCTGAGATATAATCCACCTGGTCCTGGTGATTTGAACTTGTGTAGTAGATAGGTGTTTTTAAAATCATTTTCTTGTCTATTTTGACTTGTATTCTTATTCTGTCTTTTACTGTACTACTTTTAATAAATTGGACTATTTTTTTAATGTGTAAAGACAGCTGCAAAAAATGAATTGTACAATTTTGATTTCTCCCTACTATTAGTCCCTTGTCATCTTCTCCCATTAGTGGACTGATCTTTTTTTAAAAAACTTTTTTCTTACTTTTTAAATGTTGAAATAATTTTTTTAAATAATTTTTTATATTTGTTGTGAGTCTTAGTTTATTTTGAGGCTTAGCTTTCCCGACTTTATCTTTGCAGATTTGGGCTATTTGCTAGTATTCTGTTTTAGTTATGTGTCCCTCTTCCCATTTTTTATTCTTATCCATTTGTCTTTTTTTTTGTTTTAGAGAAGACAATTATGTTTAAATATCTTCAAATTATATCAGGAAAAGTAAATTATAACATGAGTTGCAAATTGCTAAAAACCAAAATAACCTTTTTAGTTGCTTGTAATTTGTGATAATTCTTTGCAACAAGCTAAGTAGTTGAAGTTTGAAGATTTTAAAATGAGGATAAAGCAGATTCCATATGGTTCTTTATTAGCAAGATATTAAAATTGGGTTGTATAATACTGCTGCTAAGCAAATCATATTCAAAAAGTGCTTTCTGGGCTTATTAACCGCTGTCTGTTCATCTGCATTTTGGGGCTGATGGTTACATTTAAATTTGAGACATTCATCTTTCTCTTAGTGCAAAAAATATTTTGTAGTCTAATTCTATTTCCAGTAATATCCAAAATATGCACAATCTATGTGAAAATTCCATAATGCTGCACCCTTGCTAATTATTGTGATGCATCCTGACACATTTACTGTAGATTAATAGAGATTCAGTCATTAAGAGTCTGTCTCTGTTACAATCTATTGCAATACTTAAAAAGTGCTCCATTTTATAAGGCAGTGTTTGGGATAATTGCCAGAGACATATGCTAAACCACTTATAAAAGAGATATCTATTTTCCACCCAAGACTTCTGATTTTAGGGAAAATGGATTGCGATGCCATTAAATGAATTTGAATGACTGCCATTCCAAATATTTCTAACCAGAAGTGAATATGCAGATACAGTCTTTGCAAACTAAATTAAAGTTTGACATTGGTCTATGAAGAAAGTTTACATCCAATCTTCCTTCAAATGATAGTTGGGTTAATGGCTGAAGCAGTAATAGTCATTAGACAAGAAACTCAAGTCATATGCATTATCATGTCATATACCATCAAGCCACATTACATGCAAGTGAAAATTATTTTTCACCATGTACCATACTTAAAAGTTTTTATCAATTATAACAGCATGTTATAAGGAAAATATGAATACATATGTGGTATATATTGTATAGTGCATGAACATATTTTAATTGAGCTCCAGTAATCAAATGAAATTCAACTAAAATTGAACATCCCCAAAGAGGAAACATTTAAACCGATGCAAATGATGCCAACTAAGCCAGGAAAAGATATAACATGGTTCCTTCCTTCCTTCCTACCTTTTAATTAGTTATATTTACAAAAAATAGTTCTTTTATATACTTTTCTTTGTCCATGAAGCTATATTTCTTTTAGACATCCTTGAAACAAACACCAAACTATTTTGTTTACATATACACTCTAACATTTTTTTTAATTTAACAGCTAGATGGTACTTAACAATAATTTAAATATAATACATTTAAATAATTTAAATGTAATACAAATTAAAACTTAGGCAAATGAAAATTTGAACATATACACCCAGATCTCCTATTTTTTATGCTGCCCAGTTTGTTTTAAATAACTTTCTACTTTCTAGAGCAGTGATGGCAAACCTTTTTTTTTTGCTCAGGTGCCAAAAGGGCGCGTGCGCTTGTGCGCGCACATGTGCCCACACCCATAATACAATGCCCTCCCCCCATGCATATGCGCACAACCCCCTGCGCTGCCCCCCCACGCATGCGCATAGACCTCACTGAAGCCTCCGAACGTCCAGTAGGCCCGTTGGGCCATTTTTCGCCCTCCCCAGGTTTCAAGAAAGCCTCTGGAGCCTGTTGATGGCGAAAAACGGCCCAACGGGCCTACCCGTTGGGCTATTTTTCGCTATCCACAGATTCTGGAGGCTTTCTTAAAGCTTGGGATGGGTGAAAACTGGCTCCCCCGCCCTCTGGAAGGCCAAAAATCAGCTGGCCAGCGCACACATGCGCACTGGAGCTGACATAGGGCAATGCATTGCGTGCCCTCAGATATGGCTCCGCGTGCCACCTGTGGCACGTGTGCCATAGGTTCGCCATCACGGTTCTAGAGTTTCAAAAGAACCTTGTTGTTCAATGCGCAAAGCTCCAGTCAATATAGTGTCACTTACAAGTCTTCCACAATAAACAAGGATTATTGATTCATTCTCTGGATCAGGACCCAAAGAAGATACTGCTTTTCTGACTACAACCTGGGAAAAATTAATTATTTTTGATTTCTGAAGTAGCACAATTTACTGAATCAGCAGACTTTAAGTGGACCTGAAGGATTAATCAAATCAAATCAAATCATTATAGCCATTAAGCTAGAAAACCTGAAGGATTTTAAAGCAATAATCCATCCTCTTATGAGCTATGCTGAATGACAAGCTCTTTTGAAATACCATACTGGCTTTGAATGAGATATTTTTCAAGCTGGAAGAAGGATAGTAAAGAGATGAGAAGCCAATGGAATGTTAGAACATAGAAAAATATAGTTAGAAAGGATTTTGGCGGTCTTTAATTCCAACTCCATTAAGCTGTTTTATCTCAGCCTCACTGCATGAGATTGTTAAACAATAGGCAAAAGTATGTACCAAAAGCTGAATCAAATAAAAGGCCTATTTAGTCTAGCATTTAATTCCTCAAAGGTCAATATTAACATAATATTACATCCTTTTCTGGTTTCCAAGTAACTGCCACTCAAAGGAATACTGCCTCTAATACTAGAGTATCTATTTACAGCCCTTATTCACCATGATTTTAAATTCAATCTAATTTCTAAAATATTAGATTTCTAATTTCTAAGCATATGTTTCAACAATAATCATAACATTTTCATAAAATGGAGCACCATATAGTCAGTAAAAATTTATTTGCCATAGTTACAAGACTTACCTTCTAGAATTTGTGGTGTTATGCAAGAAGTCACACAAGCTGATGGTTTCTCATATGAATCTGTTGAATCTGGGCTAGCACACTTGGGAATGGTAACAGTTGGGATTGAAGAACCACCCAAATTCAAGGATAAGTCACTCCTGTCCCAACATAAATTTCGATTTTTCAGCTCCTTTTCATATTCTTCAGCTGCCAACTTTTCCAAGTGTTTATATCTGAAAGTTAAATTCCAAAGGGATTCCGTAAAGAAGAAAAAAGTTCAGTTTATATTTGTTTATAAATAAGACAGCCATAAGAAAATATTACTTCTTGACACATGAAATAGACAGCAAAAAAAGCTGCTGGATTAATCTTCCAGTGTTGGATGGGGATGGGTGAAAGATGTGAAAACAAACAAAAAATTATAGAATGTTGCTCAGATTTGTCTATATTGCCTCCCAAAACAACTTAAATAAAAAAATCAGAAAAATGTTTTCCAAATTTCTATCTCCAGTTTTATTAAAGAGAAAGGGTGGAAAAAGCTTACTGCTCAGAGAAGAAAGCCCTAAAGAATGCAACTTATAAATGTCTGGACTAAAAACAGTCTGAGTGTCTGTCTGAACCTGCTACTATTTGTTCTAAGTACAGTACACTGGAATCACTTTGTTCTACAATGGAAACTTTTAAAAAACATTAAAATATTTTTCTGCCAGACTCAAGATATCTAATAACTTGGATATGACGTCACATATAGTTTATTCATAAAAGTCAATTGAAAAGAACAAAGATACATCTGTTTTGCATTTTAGGCAGGCAAGATTCACTAACTATTTATTAAGACCAGTTACCAATCATGTTATTTTATATGTTGTGACAAAAATTACTTGGAAATTGGGCCTCTTCCAGATGTCTACTAATGTATCAAATTATTTGAACATGGAGTGCATACATGAATACATATATGAAAGTAGATTGCTGATTTTACGTTACTCGGTTATCAACTTCTAAAACAGCCAAATCAAAATTTAATTGTAGATAATTGTAGATAAAATTGAATGTAGATACAAGGTTTTACAGTTAAGCAAGAAAAACCAGCTATATAGGTATAGACTATAGGTACAGGTTAAACTTAGGTTAATACCAGTTGCGAGAGGGATCTTGGAGTTCAAGTAGACAGTCACTTAAATATTAGCCAACAATGTACATCAGCAGCCAAAAAAAGCCAACACAATCCTAGGCTGCATTAATAGAGGGATAGAATTAAGATCACATGAAGTATTAGTACCACTTTACAAAGCCTTAGTACGACCACACTTAGAATACTGCATCCAGTTTTAGTCACCACAATAAAAAAGATACTGAAACTTTGGAAAGAGTGCAGAGAAGAACAACAAAGATGATTAGGGATCTGGAGGCTAAAACATAGGAAGAACAGTTGCAAGAATTGGGTATGCCTAATCTAGTGAAAGTAATGTTCCAACATTTGAGGGGTTGCCTCAAAGATGAGGGGGTCAAATTATTTTCCAAAGCAGCTGAAAGCAAGGCAAGAAGTAATGGATGGAAACTAATCAAGGAGAGAAGCAACCTAGAACTAAGGATAAATTTCCTAAAGGTGAGGACAATCAACCAGTGAAATGGCTTGCCTTCAGAAGTTGTGGGTGCCCCAACATGGAGGCTTTCAAGAAGAGACTGGACAGCCATTTGTTTGAAATGGTACAGGGTCTCCTGTTCGAGCAGGGGGTTGCATTAGATGACTTCCAAGGTCTCTTCCAACTCTGTTATTCTATTTCTATTCCCTTCTCTTCCATTCAAAACTAATTTCCCGCATGCCAAGCAATGTGTACGACTTCCAATGTCTCATTGCTATAAACTTGTCAAACTAGTAAGCAATTGGCAAGATAAAGACATTTTTCTCTGCAATAACAGTGTTTTCTAAAACTTTGATAACTAATGGACCTTTTGCCTCCAAATTAAAATTAGAAACCTCTAAAATTAGATGGCTATTTCACATTTAATTCTGAAAGAGCTTAACTTTGTAAACTGCACTTTTCTCACAAAAGCTTATGCCCTGTTTTTTTGTCACAATGTCATTTTCCAAGTCAATATAAGCAAATTGTGCAAAGATGCAATGGGAAGGTTCTTAGTAGTGAAACTATATGTGAGAAATGAGAGAATAAAAAGGGATATCCAATGTACTGTACTTGCACTAGTACATTTATCCTTGGCAGAGATTGATGACAAATTAATGAATCCTATATACACATATCATGCAGATCTTCTGTCAGATGATTCATGGCTCACAAGGCATTCTTTAGTTTAAAATTAAACAAAATTCAGAAACTATAATGCTATAGTTTCATACACACAACCACTAAACCCCTAGTGTCCATTATGTAATTCCAAAGAAATAATATGGTTCCTAATGGACTCAGCTATTTGTCTCCATCTTAAGCAACCAGGACACACAACAGATCTGCAATAGCTTTTGGTGAAGAAAGGTTCTCAATGAAAGAAAGCATACAAAATTAAGATCCAACTGCAAAATGGACAAGTCTGTCATTGAAAAATAATTTAATTTTGTAATGAATATTAAAATGAGATAAACCCCTACATGTGCTACCATCACAGAGTGAATCAATAGAATGTTACGAGTTATAAGGACCTTATAGATAACCTTGTCCATTTATCTGTTAATAGTAGGAGTACTAATCCCATTTGAAAACCTCCAGCTAGAAAGTGTGCACTGCTATTCAAGGCAACTCAGTTTCACTCTTAACCACTTTTTCCATCAGAAGCCTCCTCCTAAGTTTTAGTTTGAATCAGAGTTAATTTCAGTTCGTTGGTCCTTCTGCTCTTGGCTTTAACAGAAAATAATTTTCTCATGGTCATGGTATCTTTTTAGATATTAGGCCAATACACTTATTTACAAACTACATGTCTTGCTCTTTTAACTGATCCACAGCTCTTTGACTCAATTCCAGGTTCTCCATGTCCTTATTTTTGTGCCTGGAAATAATGTTTCCAAATTCAATCTATCTGGACTATCTTTCTCAAAGGAAAGATGAAAGCTGGGATCTTACCTTGCAGCACATCAGTTTCTCATTTAAAACTAAAAGAATCTGAATCAAATCTGCTCTGGAGTGTGGGCAGGTGTACAAGTGTATGGTGATTGAAAAAGTGGTGGGAAAGGAGCAATTTGCTACTTCCTGCTACCCCATTGACTTTGCAATCACATGACTGTGGAATGCTGCAACCATAATTGTGAGTCAATTGCCAAGTGCCAGAAGTGCAACCATGTGACTGTTGGGATGTCCACAACCATGCAGACCAGTTGTAAGTCCCTCTTGTTCAGCACCGACATAACTTTCAATCGGAGAAGTCAGAGAGCTACCTGTAGGTTAATATCTCTGTATCAGAGACTGGAATTAAATGACTGTCTTCAATATAAATATAATTCATTAGTTTATTTGTGCTTTTTAAATAGAGAAGGATCAACATCAACACTGCACATAATTTCCTCTTTCTGACAATGTTGTTTCAGTGACTCTATTCCCTCCCCCCCCCAAAAAAAACATTAATACTTTCGGTATGGAAGCCAAAACAAGCTAGAGCTTCTTTGCTGCAGATGTACTTGCTGAACACATGAATGACTGAGTAAAAAAGATTTCAGTGTAACTATGTTCATTTTAGTACCTAATAACTAAATTACTAATTACTAAATATGGGAAATTTGTGATAGGGTCTTCTAAAATCTATCCTGTTTTTCTCTCTCTAATCTAGAGCAGTGTTGGAGCATGGCCTGCATGTTTTTCCCTAGTTCCGAGGATATGGACAATAGGTGCACTGCTCCACCTAGAGTATCTATGCTTTAGCACATCTAGAAGCTAAGGTATACTGATTGTTCAGTTTCACTACCTGCAAAGAAGAGAAAAATGATGCAGGGAACTATAGTCAAGTCAACCTCATATCATGACTTTATAGATTTAATGTGTCATGAAGAGATTAATCCATAGGTACTTTAAAAACAAATCAGAATGTTCTAGTGTTTTAGATTTTAAGAGAGCTGACTTCAACAGAAAGGATTCAATGGATGGAAATTCTAGAGAAAAACAATTCCCTGGAGGCATGGGAAACTCTGAAAAACAAGATATTAAAGGCCAAACGAAAACAACATTCTTGAGAAAGAAAAATAAGACACACCTTGCAAAACTAGAATAGTTGCAAAAGATTTTTCTCATAAGGTGAGGGATAAAAAATGATAATAATGAAAAGAGGGACTTGTAACTGTAGCAGAATACTAGTAAATAGTCCAAATATGCAAGGATGGAGCTACCAGGGCTAAAGCTCAGAATCAGCTAAGGCGTGAAATAAATGCTAAAAATAGCAAAAAAAAAAGATGTTTATTTTGATATGTAAGGATCAAGAAGATAGTCAAGAAAATTGTTGGTCCACTAGTGGGAGAAGATGGCAAGAGGGTTATGGGTAGCAGGCAGAAGGTAGAACTGCTTAATTTCTTACAAAAAAAATACATAAAAGAAAAAATACTCCAACCTGACAAAAGCAGCACTATGGGAGATGAAAGAGAATTGCAGATCAAACTTGGTAAGGAGCTGGTTAGACAACACCTAGCTGCTCTAAGTGAATTCACATCTCCTGTTCTGGATGATTTACACCCCTGGGTACTGCAGGAACTGTCAGATGTGCTCTCAGAACCACTGAATAAAATCTTTGAAAGATCCTGGAGACCCTTTTTTTGTACAGGCAAGCCAGCTGTCTTTTCAAATATTGATTTTTTAAAAGAATAAAGTGATGTTTTGGAGATGAAGAGTAGGTATGCTGGTCTTCCAGAATATACTATTTGCCCAGGGCCTTCTCTTTATAAGTAAACAAAAGTAAACAGTATATCTTTGAGATAAACTGTCCAAATGATTAATCTTCAAAATTGAACATTATACTTTAATTCTTAGAACTTTATATTCTTAAAGATACTACCTTGCATTATATTATATTGTAGAATATTTTACCAGATATTTGGGCAAATAAACTTATTCTTTTTCTATCATGAAAATGTCCCCCAAATATTTTGAATCTGGTTTGCCCTTGTCTCTTAACTCCTTTCAAATTTCAAGATAACCTTTTGCTTTAAAAAGAAGCACTAAGTACGCCACATGGTACTGTGTCCAAAGAACCTGTGAACCAGCTAGTGATAATTAGCTATTTCCCTTTTTAAAAGTGTCATAGAAAACATAACTATATAGAGAGAAGGGATGCAATTCTATGAGGAATGCAACATTATTGAGCATTACATCAGTTCCAGAGATCACTTGCCATACATTTTATAAATTTCAGAAAGGCTTTTGATAGCATGTGTCAGAATTCCCTGTGGAACATCTTTAGAAAATATAGAATCTAGTTCAATTTATTAACCTCTTCAAAAATCTCTATCATAACAGCAGTTGCTGTGTAAATGTTCATAGTGGAGCCACCAACTTTTTCAACATTTATACTGGTATTATACAGATTTCCATTTTATCATCCTTTTTGTTTCTCCTTGTCATAGACTTTGTTTTGCAGAAAGCAATGAATGGATCAAATTCTGGAATTTCCTGGAAGAATCACACAAGGCTCACAGACCTTGATTTTGCTGATGATGTTGATTTGTTGTCAGAAATTAGCACCTACTTGCAGGACATGACTATAAACTTAGAAATTGAGGCTAGAGAAGCAGGCCTACATATTAGTGTACCAAAGTCATATTGATTGGGAGTCAACCTCCTAACACATTAATCACAACTGGCCAATGGTCAATAGAACATGACCAACAGTTTAGATACTTCAGTAGCATCTTATCACAAGATGGAAGCATAGATGTAGATATGAAACATAGAACTTGTAAAGCTTCAGCAACATATCAGCACTTACGACTTATTTGGTCAGCTCCAAAAATAGATAGGAAGACCAAGTTACAGCTTTAGAAGACAATCATTGTATTAACAGCAAATTAGTCCAGTGAAAGATGGGCAATAACAGTGTGCACAGCACAAAATCTCACTATGTTCCATCAACCTTGCCTACGGAGAATTCTGGATATCATGACAGTGTCACCAATGAAGTTTTTTTGCGATGGAATGGATCCAGGAAGTTGCAGGCCATTGTGATGAAATGTTGAATGCATCTAACTAGCCATTATTCTTTGCCTGCTACAACATCAATACCCAAAACACGCTGTACGGTGGAAGATGCCAGAGGGAAAGTGAAGGTGGGGCAGACCTGGCAAAACTTGGCATCAGATGTTAAAAGATGACTTGTGGAAAATGGATGTCAAATGGGAAGATGCTGAAGACGTTGCCATGGATAGGATTCATTGGAAGAAACTTATTACTTTATGTGAGTCATGCAAATGGAACCAATGATGATGATGATAATATAATAATCCTGACCCAGATTGAACAATAACTGGGATCAGAAGACAAAAATAAAAATGACAATACACCAAGCTTTGCACCCAAAAAGTGGTATTGATCAGTTGACTTTGCTAAGAACTGTAAGGTACTTCTACAGGTGAAAACAAACTGGGGAGGAAGAATTTACAGAATAACACTCTTGGAAGATATCTTGGAGGTCTTCTAGTCCAACTCTCTATTCAAGCAGGAGTCCCTATATCAGGGCTCAGCAACCTTAAACACTCAAAGAGTCATTTGGACCCATTTCCCACAGGAAAAAAAACCCACCGGGAGCCACAAAACCCTTTTGACATCTAAAATGAAGATAACACTGCATATATCATTTTATACCTTTATGCTATGTATAAAAAACTATAGTGTGTTGCATTTATGAAATCAATGACCTGCTACAGAGAAAACACATTTTTATTTCTGCATGCAACAAAAACATTTTGAACTCCGAAAAAAAAGATGGGTCAAAAAGCTCAATAAATCACGTGCCAGTGGGTGTCGCACATTGGCAGTTGTGACACATATTTTGAGCGACAGGGAGCCGCAGCACAGAGATGAAAGAGCCACATGCGGCTCCAGAGCCACAGGTTGCAGACCCCTGCCCTATATCATTTCAGACAAATGGTTGTCCAGTCTCTTTTTAAAAGCCTCCAGTGATGGAGCACCCACAACTTTTGAAGCCAAGCCATTCCACTGGTTAATTGTTCTCACTGTCAGGAAATTTCTCATTAGTTCTAGGTTGCTTCTCTCCTTGATTAGTTTCCAACTATGGCTTCTTGTCTTACATTCTGGTGCTTTGGGGAAAAAAACCCTCTTCTTTCTGGCAGCCCGTCAAATATTGGAACAATGCTGTCATGTCTTCTCTAGTCCTTCTTTTCACTATACTAAACATACCCAATTCCTGCAACCATTCTTCTTATGTTTTAGTCTCCAGCTCCCTAATCATCTTTGTTGTTCTTCTTTACACTCTTTTCCAAAGTCTCAACATCTTTTTTTTATTGTGGTGACCAAAATTGGATGTAGTATTCCAAGTGTGGCCATACTAAGGCTTTGTAAAGCGGTACTAATACTTCATATGATCTTGATTCTCTAACTCTTTTAATGCAGCCTCTCTCTTTCCAACAGCTTGGAACTGTTTATATTCTTAAATGTTATCTTAATAATCCTTAGGCTCTTGCTTAGAATGTGCATTACTAAATTTCCACTAGCCTTAGATTGTCAATCTAATTATAGGTTACCCACAGATAATGATGACTGTGGCAAAAAACCAACAACATCAACCCAAAGAAAATTTCAATAGTGATGGTGCTTTAAGTGAAATTCCAACACATCTAGAGCTCCATTTGAACACCATGAGCAAAATTACCTTCAGTCAATTGGAAAAGGCAGTTTTATTTGGAACAGTTACATCCAGCAACAATACATTTAATATGATTAAACAACATCTGCCTTTCTTAGGTCCTTGGGAATAGGTGGATAAGAATGCTGAATCTAGTCTAAGTAACTGGCTGAATTCAACTAGAATAATGGAATTTAAAAAAAATAAAAGAGATCCAATCCACTTTGAAAATTGACTCTGCCTACTTTGGGAATATGGTCCTTAACACTGTATTCAATGGTTCTTGAGCTGATGAAAGCTGGTCACCCATAATTGAGAAGATAAATGAATAGACATTTTTAGAGACAACACTGCATCCATTACTTGTACAACAAAATACGGCAATGAGGGTGAACAGATACTAAGGACACAGTTCATGTATTTCAGTAATTACATTTTTGATTTTTGGGTATATAACAATTTTCTATGCATGTCTGTACTATGTCCTTTTTTGTTAGTTAGAAGTGTGTTTATAGAATCATGGACCTCTTAATAGGATATTAATAGGATATAAGAAATATAAAGCAGCCAAAAGCAGGAGCTAAGTACAAACCTCTCTTCTCTTGCTTGTCTCAGCTCTTCTCTTTTATCTAGATAATTTTGACTAAAAAAAGAGATATTCACAAAGTTACAGGTAAAAAAAAAACCAAGACAGACAAATAAATTAAGCAAGAAACAAAGGAAGAGCAAATGAATTAAAAGCAGCAAAATCTTTGGTAATTTTCTACAAGAAAATATAGCATGATTTGAGTACACCCTCTTATTTAGCTACTGTGCTTTCTTCCAATGGCTTGGTCACTAAATGAAATGGCTGCTAAGTAAACAGTGGCTGAGAGACAGAAATGCTGATAATTGGTTGCTGCCCTCTCATTCGGATCAAGTTCTTTCTACAGTGTCCTGTGCTGAACCCATTTTTTCTTTTTGGTCCCCTCACAGGGTGGAAAAATTGCTTAAATAAGCTATCCCTGAGATGCAGTGCGGCCATTCCTAAAACATGCTAACCATAAGTTAACAAGCTTAGTTCTACGACTTTAATTATGGTAATTAATTGAAACCCTTTGGCCTGTTCCACCTGCTGCCTAAAATTGAAGGCCCTTAATCAGATTCACAGTGAAGGCCTTTGTTGTCTTAAATGCATACATTGGTTGGAAAATGAATTTTGCATTACTGTTTACTATTTTATATGCGAATGATTGCAAACTGAGATAGATGCTAAATGAAGTGTGCCTGCAAAATTGAGTTAAATTGAAGTCTTTAGTACTGATAGAAACAAAGTCTTTTAAACTTTCTGTGGAAGCTAAAATCACTTTATTCTTTTCTAATATAACTCTGTATGAATATTTATTTATTTATTTATTTTGTGACATTTATATACCGCCTCACAGTGCAAGCACTCTCTAAGCGGTTTACACCAGTAAGCAATGTATATTTGCCCCCAACAAGTTTAAGAGCTTGTTAAAGCATACAATTCAAAATTATGTTTAAAATCACAGTGAATTTTGACCTTCAATGTGAAGTAACCCACAGCTTTTCATATGAAAGGCATCTGCAGTTATTCACATTTAATTATATCACATTTTATATCTGAAATCCTTGCTGGGACATGTTAAAGACAGCTTCTTATGTATCTTCAAACTTATTGAATATTTCTCTAATCAGAGAAACCTTTTACCCAAAGAATTACATTAACTTCCCCACTGAGAAAGGCAAAATTTAGACATATTTTCTAAGCAAGTAATACATACATATATACATGTATACATACATACATATATATATTGTCTCTTGTGGTCTGTGTGTGTGTGTGTGTGTGTGTGTGTGTGTGTGAGAGAGAGAGAGAGAGAGAGAGAGGGAGGGAGGGAGGGAGGGAGGGAGGGAGGGAGGAGAGAGAGAGAGAGAGAGAGAGAGAGAGAGAGAGAGAGAGAGAGAGAGAGAGAGAGAGAGAGAGAGAGAGAGAGAGAGAGAGAGAGAGAGAGAGAGAGAGAGAGAGAGAGAGAGGCGGGGGGAATACTTGAGTAAATGTCTAGTTCTCTCACACATACCTCAGCTGCCCTGTCTGGCTATAAAATCTAATCTTGAGTTTTTATGGCACAGTTCCCAGTTTCTTAGATGGAAAAATACAAATCAATGTGGAGATATTAACAGGTAGCAAATATTTTTAAAATCTATCATATTTATTAAATAACAAACGATTAAAGAATTATTGCTTACTTGAATTTGTTTCTCTCTTCACGTTCTATTCTTTGCAGTCTCTCCTCTCTCTCTTGACGTCTTCGTTCTCTTTCTACTGCCAGGGACTCTTGGTGTTGCCTATACGATGATGTAAGGAGACCACCCAAAGATGTCCTATAGGAGAAATAGAAATATTCATTGTTTTAAAATAAACTATCACCTTCATTATATTTTTCTAATTAAAGAAATTTTGTTAATTAAATCATGAATACTATATATATATTATATATTTGAGCCATGGTGGTCTGGTGGTTAGAATGCAGTATTGCCGGCTACTTCTTCTGCCTGCTGGCTGCCAGCAGTTCGATTCTCACCGGCTCAAGGTTGACTCAGCCTTCCATCCTTACAAGGCAGTGGCGGGTTCCTAAATTTTTTACTACCACTCTGTGGGCGTGGCTTATTTTGTGGGTGTGGCTTGATGGTCATGTGACCGGGTAGGAGTGGCTTGTTGACCATGTGACTGGGTGGGAGTGGTTTGCCGGCCATGTGACCGGGTGGGAGTGGCTTTGCTGTCATGTGACTGGGTGGGTGTGGCTTGGTGATCATGTGACTGGGTGGTCATGTGACTGGGTGGGTGTGGCCAACTTGACATCACTCACGTCAAGGGTTAGGGTTAGGGTGCCTGGCCTCTCCTCTCCTCGCCTCAAAGGCCTCAATGAGAAACAATTTCCTATCTATTTACTACTACTGAAAGTCCAAAATATACTATTTAATCCTATGTAATGTGTACATACATATTACACACAGGCACACAAAAATATACATTATCTACTATATATACTGTATGTGTATGTACACACACACACACCCCTCTTCTAAAACTATACACATTCAATCTCACTTACTGCATTTAGAAAAACACACCCAGAGTCCACTTTCTGCCACACATTTAACCATAACTTCTGTACATTAGAACATTACACATGCCTTCAGATGTACTTCCCTAGTTTGCACATAACTGTTAGAGCCAGGAAATATCATGGATTGAGCAAAATGTTGTGAAACTCACTTAACAACGCTCTTGCTTAGCAACCAACATTTTGGGCTCAATTGTGGTCATAAGTCAAGGACTATCTCTGCCTTCCTCTGCATGGTAGTAAACCCTAGTAAAATCCTTCTCCTTTCTGGCAAGGAAAGTGCCAAGATTTGTGGTGCTTCCTTCCTCTTCTCTCCCTCTCCTCTTTCTTTCTTTCTCCCTCCCCTTTCTTTCTTTCTTTCTTTCTTTCTTTCTTTCTTTCTTTCTTTCTTTCTTTCTTTCTTCTTCCTTCCTTCTCTTTTTCTTTCTTATCTTTCTCTCTCCCTCCCTCCCTTTCTCTTTCTTCCTTCGCTCTCTCTCTCTCTGCCTCTCTCCCCTCTTTTTCTTTCATCTCCAGCATAGTCATTAAAAATCATAGGAGCCTAACTTTGTTAAACCTTCGCTTCCACACCATTTCATAAGATAGAATGGAATGGAATGGAATAACAGAGTTGGAAGGGACCTTGGAGGTCTTCTAGTCCAACCCCCTGCTTAGGCAGGAAACCCTACACCACTTCAGACAAATGGTTATCCAACATCTTCTTAAAAACTTCCAGTGTTGGAGCATTCACAACTTCTGGAGGCAGGCTGTTCCACGGATTAATTGTTCTCACTGTCAGGAAATTTCTCCTTAGTTCTAAGTTGCTTCTCCTTGATTAGTTTCCACCCATTGCTTCTTGTTCTACCCTCAGGTGCTTTGGAGAATAGTTTGAATAGATAAATTATTACCAGCTAGAAAACACTTTGGTTAACCAGAGGGAAACACCTGCTGCTTTAATTTCAGGAGGGTGGGGAATAAGCTACTGGGAAAAGTGAAATAACTGGAACTCATTCATTCTCTCTCTCCCTCCCTCCCTCCCTCTCCTCCACTCCCCACCCCCACTCCCCAACCCTCACATCCAGAGAATAACTGTAAGGAAATTCAGCCACGTTCTTTCTGTCTCTGGAAAGATACAAAAATAATAAACTCTTCATAATACACCTCTTCCCATTTTCCTCTCGCTGCCGTGCGTGCAATGTTTTCTTCCAGGCAATATGAAGAGCGGGCTAACGAAATCTAGCTGGAATTGCCAATTAAAGGGGGGAGGGAAATCTGGCAGAGCTCCTGTGCCTTGTAGAAACATAGAAAGCATTTCTTCACAGGACGTGCTTGTGTATGAAGAGGGTGGGAGAGAAGGCTTTTCAGAGTAAGGTTCTCCTGCATTAAAGCCACAAAGCATATCCATAGCTGGGAGTAAAAGAAAAAAAGTTTGCACTAAACTTAGCACGGAGAAAAGTGGCTTTTTCTTCCCTTTACTTGCCTCTTTTTCTGGCAACAAGGGGAGACTTTTCTCCGTGCTATGTTTAGTGCAAAAGCAGAAAGCACGCACACACGGCAACGAGAGGAAAATGGGAAGACTGCGCCCCAGCCAGTGTATTATTTTTGTATGCAAAAGCTGGAAGAAGCCAGGGAGACAGGCAGGAGGAATATGGGGAAACGCTCTGCCTCGGAACACCGGCTGGAGTCCCCCCCCCTTTTCTTCTTGCTGCCTTCGTGCGTGCGTGTGTGCAAAGCCGGAAGAAGCCAGGGAAACAGGCAGGAGGAGGAATATGGGGAAAAGCTCTGCCTCGGAACACCGGCTGGAGTTCTTTCCCCCCTTTTCTTCTTGCTGCCTTCGTGGTTAATGTTAAAATTTAATGTTTTGTTAAATGTTAAAAATTAATGTTTTGCCAGCTGGGAGGCTGGGAAAGAAGCCTTGCTTTCGCATGTGGCTGCTTCTACCTCAGCGAACGAGACGTCCCACAAGGTGGTAATGGTCCCCTCACCCAGCTGCTGAGCCAGGGCTTGGATGGCGCAGCCGGGGCCATCAGCGGCCGAAGGGGGGGGGGGACGGCGTCGGGGCCGAGCAAGCAGGAAGGACGGCAAGAGGATCCCCAGCTGCTCAAGCCCCGTTGCAACCGCCCAAGCTCTTCCTCCGCTGCCCCTCTCGCCTTCCTGGCTTTGGCTTCAGGACCTTCCTGGGCCGGGCAGCGTTGGGACGCGCACACACAGCCACCGGTCTCTCTTTCCCCCGGCCGCCTGGCTTCCTTTGCAAGCCAGGCGACTGTGGGAAACGCACCCGGGCAGAGAGGGGATGTGCACATGCAGCCACCTGTCTGGATGGGGGGGCTAGCATGACCGCGACTTACCTGTAGGCAAGAGGAGGCAGCTCAGTTGGGGCGCAGGGCAGGCACCACGTGGGAACTGGGAAAGCAGCTTAGGCGGTGAGGAGTGAGTGAGTGGGCGGGGCAAATAAAAAATAAAGTCGAAAACAGGATGTAGACGCATGCACAGGGCCGGAAGCTCGGCTTCTGCACATGTTCAGAAGAAAAATAAAAAATAAAATAAAATAAAATAAATTTTAAAAAATTAAAAAATAAAGTCAAAAACAAGATAGCAACCGCATGCACAGGGCCGGAAGCTCGGCTTCTGCACATGCTCAGAAGAAAAGAGAAGAAAATTCGGAAAAAAAATCGAAAAATATTCAAAAAAAAAGATGGCGGCACCCAGGGACCTGTAACCGATTGTGATGTCACCAGCCGGTTGCTACCGGTGCGGTAGAGTGGACCGCACCGGTAGGAACCCACTACTGTTACAAGGTTGGTAAAATGAGGACCCAGATTGTTGGGGGCAATATGCTGACTATGCAAACCGCTTAGAGGGCTGTAAAACACTGTGAAGCGGTATATAAGTCTAAGTGCTATTGCTATATATTCTGTACATAAGATCATAACTTTTTATTGCCTAAATGGTAAACTTTAATTGCTCTGAACTGCTTTTATTGCCCTGAATGGCAATGATCATTCTACCTTCTTTTGTAGATTACAAGTAGTCAGACTGTAATATTTTTTTACAATATTTTTGGATTTTTAAATACTTTTTAAATATTTTGTGGATTTTTGTGGACTGCCTTGTATTATCTTTTTATACTATATATTTTATACCACACACACACACACGTGTGTGTGTGTATGTATAATATTTTTATACTAATAAGCTGACATTTCTTTTCTTTTTTTACTTTCAGCTGAGATACTATTTTTTTTCTTTTAAGCTGAAATTTTGTTTTATTTTGCAAAATTTAGCCATCTGTCATTTTCAATACATGTGCTTCATTTTACTTTGCAAATTTTATTCATGTTATTTACAATACATGTGTGGATTACAAATTATATCAAGAAGGAAACATCAAGATTAGCTACAGGAGGGAACAAAAAGAGAACTTGAACTCTTGCAAGAGGTGAGAGGTGTCCCAGATGAGATGGCCCAGCTGAGAAGCAGCCTGGTATCCCAACTGAAAGGTGGCTTGGTGACCCATTTGAAAGAAGGAGCAACAGCTGAGTTGAGAGATGCAGCCCAGGGATTGAGCCTGAGTGGAGGCAGTGCGGTGCAAATGGTGGCCACTGAGCAATGGTGAAATGGAGCTAGGTGGCAGCAGAACAACGGCTGTGAGCAGCAAAGCAGACCTTGAGCAGGAGGGGTACAGAGCTAAATGACAGAAGAGTGAAGTGACCAGAGCTGTGACTAAGAGCAGCATGATGGACCATCATGTGGCTGAGAGCAGTGCAGAGGACCAACTGAGGAGTGGCGCCCACAGTTGCAGCTGAGAGCAGCACAGTGGATCAGCAGCAGCTGAGAGCAGCGCAGAGTACCAACTGAGCAGCAAGTGAAAGCAGTGCGGCAGACCAGCAACAGCTGACAGCAGTATGGTGGACCAGCTAAGCAGAGTGCCCACATCAGCACATCGTACCTGAAAACCCTGGCCAGGCAACCGAAGGACAAAAAAGCAGAGAAAAAAGGATAAGTACACACTTGTAGACAGGAAGGAAAGGAATAAACTTTCAAGGCAGGGAGTAGAGGGTTAAGAGCAAAGCATCTCCTAGAAAACTGCCTGAGATTTCGAACAAAAAAGAAGTGCATACTACTTCAAAAAGGGTCAAGAAGTCTTGGAAATTCTTAAATTTTTAAAACCTATAAATTTCTTTTTTTAAAAAAAACCTTTTTTCAATTTTTTTTATTTCTTTTTTCAACTTTTATTTTTATTCATTTTTTCAACTCTTAAATATCATTTTTAATTTTAAATTCTTTTTTCAACTTGTAAATATTTTTCAATTTTCTATTTCATTTTCAATTTTTTAAAACAAATCTTATTTCAACTTTTTAATTTCCCCCCAATTTTTTAAAAAAATTCAATTAAAAATGGGAAAAAATGATTTATTTATTTTAATTTTTTAGAAATTTTAAATTCTTAACAAGCTAAGAGAAAAAATAATAAACCATGGAAAAAGAGACATCAAAACAAGGAAGATAGTGATGAATTTTTTAAGACAGAGAACAAAAGGTCAAGAACTCTTGTAAACTGACACATTGCAATAGGAAAAATATTTAATGACTAGAAATTTTTTACTTTTTTAACAAACAAAGAAAAATGTCATGGAAATAGAGACTGACTTGCAAGGTCAGTCATACGTTTCAGCTTATGCCCACAGAAGACCCAAAGCATGTATGTATCTAATATAAACTACTTGAATTACTAGAAGAAAAAGTAAAAGGTCTAGAGGCAACTCTAGCCACTCTGAAACTCCATGAACAAAGTAAGAAATCCCAACCTAAACAAGAAGACTACACCAAAATAAAACACAATAGGGAGCAAAACAGCTTCTAAAAAATGACCCCATATATGAACATAAAATCAATACATCCAAATTGAACACAATAGGGAACAAACAGCTTCCATAAAAAAAATGACCCTACATATGTACCTAAAGAGCAAGACTGATGGAAACATGTCATTTTTAAAAGAAAACAACTAAGAGCAAAGACCTTATCTACCCTAGCCCACTCCAATGAAGCCTCTCTGGAACTGAACAATCGCTTTCATAGCCTCCCCCTTGGAAGAAAATATGCAGACACTCACAACACAGTATTCATCAATAGTTTCTAAAAAAAGAGGCATAGCCCAGCATTCCTGCAACAGAAAGAAAAGTATTCCAGACTTCTCTAGGGAAAAAAGGAAAATATTAGTGATAGGAGATTCAATTCTTAGGGGAACAGAAACTATAGTCTGCAATAAATCTAGGGAAGTATATTGTCTCTCTGGAGTAAAAACCAAAGATGTAACTGAGTACTTTACTAAAATAATTAACCACACAGATTACTATCCCTTTCTTCTCCTTCATGTGGGGATCAATGGCACAACACTGAATATGAAAACAATAACAAGACATTACGAAAAGCTAGTGAAGAAAGTGAAAGAATTAGGAGCACAAGTGGTGTTTTCATATATACTTCCAACAAAAGGCCAACATCCAATAAGGGAGCAAAGGATTTTAGAAATGAACTACTGACTTAGAAACTACCGTAGTGTCATCAACAGAACTTTGGATTCCTAGATCATGGCCTGCATTACTTACTTGAAGGGCTACTGGCAAGGAATAGACTGCACCTCACAAGAACTGGAAAAAAATATATTCGGAAAATGACTGGCTCATCTTATCAAAAGGGCTTTAAACTAAAATTGAGGGGGCAGGGGGGCCAATCTTCTAGAACCTTAATCCAAGCAAAAACCACTAGATATGCAATCACATAAGGAGGTAGGGAGTAAAGAGAAAGAAGAAGAAAAAATAAATAAAAACATAATGAAGTAGAAAGTGATGGAAAGGATGAAAGGATTTCAGTTACATACACAAGATCCATACACAAGATCCATAAAGGACTCAAATGTCTATATACTATATACATTAGTATATAGACATTAGGGAACAAACAGGGTGAACTTGAAGTATTAGTAATTAGTACATGAAGAAATACAGAAATACAGAATCAAGGATAAAAACCTCTTAGAATCCATATGGATCAATATAAAAGGGGAAAAATGGCATTGCTTTAGGCGTATACTACAGGCCACCCAACAAAGCAGAAGAAATAGATGAACTCTTTGCTAATCGATAAACAAATGTATGTAGGAAACATACAACAGAAGTAATGGGAGACTTTAACTAACCTGATATCAACTGGGAGACAAACTCTGCAGCAAGCGGGAGATCGAACAGATTCATAACCAACATAGCTGACAATTTTGTCATCCAAAAGGTAGAGGAGGAACTAGAGGAAAAGCTATACTGGATGTAATTCTTACTAATAGAAAAGAAGTAATAGAAGGAGTTGAAGTTGCTGGAACCTTGGGCAAGAGTGATCATGTATTATTGGAATTCAATATAATGCAAACACAAGCAATACAATATAATCCAACCAGTGTCTTAAACTTTAAAAGAGCCGATTTTAACAAACTCAGAGAAAGCCTAAAAATTTCATGGATAAATATCCTAAAGGGAAAAACAACTCAAGAAGCATGGGAAACACTGTAAAATATGATCATAAAAGCCCAGTCCACCACTGAAAAAGAAAAACAAGAAATCCAAGAAGAAACCAACATGGTTGCACAAAGATCTCTCTTATAAACTGCAAGACAAAAAAGTATAAGTACAAAAAAATGGGAAGAGAGATACATAACTAAGACATAATATCAGCAGATAGCCCAAATCTGTAAAGATGAAGTCAGGAAAGCAAAGGCTCAGAATGAACAAAGACTTGCAACAAAAGTCAGACATAATAAAAAGTTTCTGTCAACATATAAATAACAAGAAAAAAGTCAAAGAAATAGTCTGTCCACTAAAGAGAGAAGGCAAGGAAGAAACAGGCAGTAGAGAGAAAGCAGAGCTGCTTAACTCATTCTTTGCATGCAAAAAGAAACTATAGCCCAATCAACCAAAATCATAACTATAAAGGACATACTAGAAATAAAAATTAAAATATGCAAGAAAATGGTAAGAGAACACCTGTCTGACCTTGATTAATATAAATCACCAGGACCTGATGGATTACATCCCAGAGTTCTGAAAATGTTGCAGATGTTATCTCAGAACCATTGTACCAAATCTTTAAAAAATCCTGGAGCACTGGGGAACAACCAGAGGATTGGAAAAGAGCTGATGTGGTTCCCATCTTCAAAAAAGGAAGGGGGGAAAAAAAACTCAGGAGACTAGAGAACAATCAGCCTAACATCAATATCTGGGAAGATACTGGAAAAAATTAAAAAAACAGATCTGTGAACATCTAGAAACAAATAGTTATAACTAGTAGCCAGCACAGGTTCGTTAAAAACAGATCATGACAAACCAATCTTATTTCATTCTTTGACAAAGTGACTAAATTAGTAGACCAGCAAAATGCTGTGGACAAGTATACTTAAGACTTCAACAAGGCATTCAACAAAGTAGACCACTACCTACTTCTTGGTAAACTAGAAAAATGTGGTATAGACAACTTCACCACCACATGGACTTGTAACTGGCTGATAAACTGTCCTCAATGATTAGTCCTTAATGGTACTATGTTTAAATGGAGGAAAGTAAGTACTGTAGTGGGGTACCGCAAGGTTCCACCTTAGAGCCAGTACTCTTCAATATCTGCATAAATGAGGGAATAGAATGGAAACTCATAAACTCACTAAGCTGGCAGGAATAGCCAACACCCCAGAAGACAAGCTCAGGATTCAAAAAGATCTTGATAGACTTGAACAATGGGTCTACCCAACATGAAATCTAATGTAAAGAAAAGCAAGGTTTTACTCTTCTGATAGAGTATTTTAACTTACTGCACCTGTGTATGGTTTGCTAATTGCTAATGCTGTGTATGGTAGTGCTTTTGCTAATGCTATTATATAGATGTGGGCCAGAAATTTGATGGAAGTTATCAATTATCTGGCGCCTGAGACTGAAATATATCTTCAATCATCTAAATTATCATTATTATTTTAAGTCACTTGCAAACAGTGGGCGGCACTGTCTTACAGTGGTTCTCCTTCTACCTCTCTGATAGGATGCAGTCGGTGTTGACAGGGGGGCAGAGGTCGAGCCCTAGGCCCCTACTTTGTGGGGTGCCGCAGGGCTCGGTCCTCTCACCCATCCTGTTTAACATCTACATGAAACCGCTGGGTGAGATCATCCGACGACACAGGGTGAGGTATCAGCAGTATGCTGATGATACCCAGTTGTACATCTCCACCTCGTCTCAATTCAGGGAAAATGTGGACGTAATGTGCCGCTGCCTGAACGATGTTAGGGTCTGGATGGGGATGAACCAGCTAAAACTCAACCCTGACAAGACCGAGTGGCTATGGATATTGCCTCCCAAGGATTTTGTCAATTGTCCCTCCTTGGTTCTTGGGGGGGAGAAATTAGCTCCCTCAGAACGGGTTCGCAATTTGGGTGTCCTCTTAGACCTACAGCTAAAATTGGAGCAACATCTTTCAGCTGTGGCTAGGGGGACCTTTGCACAGGTTCGCCTGGTGCACCAATTGCGACCCTACTTGGAGAGGGAGGCTCTACTCAGTGTCACTCACGCCCTTATCACCTCCCGGCTGGATTACTGCAACGCACTCTACATGGGGCTACCCTTGAAGAGTATCCGGAGACTACAATTGGTGCAAAATGCAGCTGCGTGAGCTGTGGTGGGTGTGCCTAGGTACACTCACGTAACACCCATTCTCCGTCAGCTGCATTGGTTGCCATTAGTGTCCGGACCCAATTTAAGGTGTTGGTTTTGACCTTTAAAGCCCTACATGGCTCAGGGCCAGGTTACCTTCGGAACCGCATCCTGCCGCATACCTCCCTACGACCGGTTAGGTCCCACAGAGTTGGTCTCCTCCAGGTCCCATCGACCAAGCAATGCCGGTTGGCGGGGCCGAGCCTTCTCTGTGGGAGCCCCCTCCCTTTGGAACCAACTCCCTCCAGAGATTCGAACTATCCCCACCCTGCTGGCCTTCCGTAAAGCAATACAAACTTGGCTCTTCCGGCAGACGTGGTGAAAGTGAGACAAATCAGATTATATTTGGGTCTCCCCCCCTGGTTATGAATGTCAGATGTTTTTTAATTTTTAATTATATGTTTTTATATGTAACAATGATTTTATATGTTGCCAGCCGCCCAGAGTCCCTAGGGAGTTGGGCGGCATACAAATCTATTAAATTAAATTAAATTAAATTAAACAGTGATGATATTAAGAGGAATGACTGGCACTTTCCATCAGAAGTCAAATATTATTATGCAGAGTAAGATAACATATAACAAGAAAGATACTTTAGAGCAAACGTGTAAAGATATTATACTTTATAGTTAAAAGTGGATTGTTTTGAGTTCTAACATATTCATTCAATCATCATCAATTGGGAATTCAATAGGATAATACTTCCCTTGGCCAAATACCAGAATGGGTGAAAATGTACATGTTCAGGAATCACTTTGTCTTCTATCTGCTGACCACGTACAGTGGTGTTTTCAAAAGTTTGAGAGTCCTTTTGAATTGTCAATATTTCTACACAAATGTGATATGGATATATGCTTATGGAGAGTTCATAGTTGTCTCAAAGGTACTTTTTCAAAAGGCAACTGAACTATTTTTTTTTGAAGAAGACCTTTCACTTCTCAGCCAAGAAGCTTCATCAGTTGTAACTGGATGATGGGGGATGGAAGGATAGGTTCTGACAGTTATGATTGGATGGTGGGGGGATGGAAGGATTGTATTTCTTTGCAGTCATCTGGTCATTAGCACTCTCTCTCTGAGAGCCATTGAGGCTACTTGGGGGTTATCTCTGCCCTCAGAGTCACCTGAATCAGAGTGCAAATGGTTGTGGAATCTTCTTGGAACTGCTGAAAAAACAAACCACTTGACAAATGCATGGCACAACATAGGAGAATAAACCCATCAGGACAAGATTCAGTAGTCCATCTGCATTTAAAAGACAAAGATTGCTCTTTTGAACACAGCAAAGTCCACATTTTTGATAGAGAGGATTATTGGTTTGAAAGGGGGATAAAAGAGTCCATCTATGTAAAAACTGAACACTTCTCCCTAACAGAGGGGGGGGGGGGAAATACGAAGCCATCTATCTTTTGTCTACAACACAGTTGTCAGATCCACCGTGTCCTGCCGTTCTGTTGGAGGGGGTGGGGAAGAAGGTTTGCTGGAATTTTTAGCTTACTTTTTGCTTTTGCTGAAACTGCTTAGAATTAGGGAGGGGAGGATCTTCGGAGACAGAATTAGGGACGGGGAGCATTTTCGGAGACAGAGGGTTTCATCCTGACTCCAAGACCGTCAGCCCTGAGGGTGAACTGTTATCTCCTTGCACCTCAGCGATTCTCAAACAACCTTTCAGCATCACATCGGCTGCCGGTGGGCTGGTTAGGCGGGTGTTGGGCTTGGGGAAACGAAAGGATGCTGTTTGCTTTGTGCGTGCTTTTTCAGATTTCACCTTGTTCTCCTGCAATCACTTTTCTCTCAGTAAAAGTTCTTTTGATTCAACTAAATCAGGGGTGTCAAACTCATGGCCCATGGGCGAAATACATCACGTGCTGGCCCCGCCTGATTTAGCAAAAGGGAAAGAAGTCCTAATACATCACGTAACGCCGCTGTGATGATGCAAGTTTGACACCCCTGAACTAAATGGATTAAGAGTCTTGCTTTCCTGAGGGACTAGCTGAGGCAGTTCCTTACATTAGGTGAAATCTGCAAAGTTGATCAACCCGGAGAGGCACACGGCCTTACCATGTGGAACATGCACACGATATCAGCCTAAGGCAGTGACCAGGAGGAAGCTGAGTGCTGGGGGGAGGCCTCATCCAGACCTCCTCCCAGGCTAGACCTCTATCTGTGGATGGAGGCGGTAGGAAGCCTGGAAGACTCATCAAGACCCAGGTGGTCAATTGGAGTCGGAAAGAAGAAAGATTGGGAAGGAAGAACCAAGGGGGTGACCATCACCCGAGGCAGCCGACAATGAGAGAGAGCAATTAAAGCTGGAAGAGTTCGAAGAGAAGGATGAAAGTGAAGAACCTGATCAAGCAGACCTAATAATGAAGCAAGCCATGCGGTTCATGATGAATTTCTTCCAAACCCTGAAGACACGTGAAGAACATGCCAAGGCTCCTGGCAGCGAGGCCCAAAGAACCTGACAGGATGATGATGGAGGGCGAGCATCAGTGCTAAACACCACGGTGGGGTTTCGCCAATTCCAGCTGCTGCCTCCACTATGGCAGGCGCAGCACTTAGGGGAGCCACTAGGGCTGCCGCCCTGGTGGAAACTGGCTAGTTGAGAGCTAAGCGCTGAAAGACCCCAACCTTTGGTATGACGTTTGATGGAGACCCCTAGCAGCTGGGATTCTTTTCTGGCCTATGTTCTAACCTACATGCAAGAATATGGGCAGAAATTCATCACCCTGGCCTTGGAAGGGGCCGCAACCTGATGGACGGTGATCCTCCACAACATGAATGCGCTGAACCTGAAAAACTTTAATCCCTTCATGAGGCACTTCGTCGGCGATTCAAAGACCCTCTTGCCGATCGCAAAGCAAGGGACTGCATCAAAACCGTGGGTAAAGGACACAGAGTGGTGGCAGAATACACTGAGGAATTTCATGACCTGGCATGCTGACTCAATGATTGGCATCAAGGGACTGCATCAAAACCGTGGGTCAAGGACACAGAGTGGTGGCAGAATACACTGAGGAATTTCATGACCTGGCATGCTGACTCAATGATTGGCTGGAAGATATCCTCATCAGTTGCTTCAAAGATGGGCTAAACAACAACCTGTACAATGCCTGCATCTCAAGAGGAGCCCCTGCCACCCTTCATGACTAGTATGTGCTGACTGAGGAGGTGGAGATCGACCAAGCATGCAACCGATACTGCTCAACCCAACTGTGGAAGACACCGGCCCCGGAGAAAAGAGAGGTGATGAAACCACAAACCTGCAGCCAGGCTTTACTCCCTACTTCAAGTGTGGCCAGAAGGAACACCACATGGTAAAAGTGCAAGGGCGGCCACTCAACCAAGACCCCCCCTTCTGAGCCCTCCCAGGAAAGCCAACACCCTGCAACTGGCCACGGAAATGGCACTGAAGGGAGCGGAGGTCATTGAGTTCACCCCATCATTGAAGCAAGATGAATGAACTCTGACCCCCCCACTGACGGCCAGAGGCTAACTGACACCGATCCCCTGATACATGGTCTAGTCACAACAGTGATGCTCCCCATAGAGGCAAGTTTCTAAGCCTCAGGGATGAAGGCAACCTTACAAGCCCTGCTAGATTTGGTTGCACCAGGGGCTTAATTAACCCACCCTTTATTAAAAGATTAGGAATCTGCTTGCAGTGGCTGAAAGTACTATTGCATTTTGCCAACTAGATGGATTGATAGTAGGAGGCATCCCAGCCATGTTTGTCACCGAATATAGAAATGTAGATGGCGGCCCTTGTAGAGATTTTAAGCTTTATAGTGGTCCCAGGGATGGAACGGCCGTAGCCTTAGCCCAGCCACGGCTAAAGAAGTGGAACCATACGTAAACTGGAGAAGGGGACTTCTAAAAATCTAAATGAGTTGCCCTTGCCGGGAGCAAGTTGAACTTTGGAAAGTGACCTTCCCACAGTGGGAAACCCTGCCCCTGATGAAAGACATGCTAGCACATTTAGCCAAGGGCAAAATATTCAGCAAGCTGGACTTGCAAAAGGCCTACTACTGTGTAAGAATTAGGGAGAAGGATGAATGGAAGACCACATTCAACTGCCCCTTGGGCTTCTTCCAATTCAAAGTCCTCCCATTTGGCCTCCATTCGCCCCTGGCAGTGTTCATGCAATTGATAAACAAGGCCTTAAACAAGCACCTGTCTAAGGGAGCACTGATATACTTGGTTGATACTTTAATCTACACCAAAAGGAAGGCATAGCATGTGAAACTAGAGAGGGCCATACTCAAAAAACTGTAGGCCTGTAATTTCTGTAATGAAAAACTGTAATTTCTCAATTGTATACCAAGCTCTCCAAATGTGACTTTCACTAAAGTAAAATAGACTACTTGGGCTATCACAACTCACACGGTATTGAGATGGACTCCCCCAAAAGTCCAAGTGGGGCTGAACTGGGCTCCACCCTGAACCAGAAAGTAGCTATAAAGCTTCCTAGGCTACATCCGACGACACGGGGTGAGGTATCAGCAGTATGCTGATGATACCCAGTTGTACATCTCCACCCCGTCTCAATTCAGGGAAGCTGTGGACGTAATGGGCCGCTGCCTGGACGATGTTAGGGTCTGGATGGGGATGAACCAGCTAAAACTTAACCCTGACAAGACTGAGTGGTTGTGGATACTGCCTCCTAAGGATTTGATCAACTGTCCCTCCTTGGTTCTTGGGGGGGGGGGGAGAAATTAGCCCCCTCAGAACGGGGCTGAGGAATTCTGGGAGTTGAAGTCCACAAGTCTTAAAGTTGCCAAGGTTGGAGACCCCTGCAGACTACACGGAGCCCTCCAAAGCATCATCTCTTGCAGAGGAGGGCAATTCACCTCTAAGTTTTGGAGTGAATTTCTGAAATTACTGGGGGCTCATCAGGGGTAAGTTCAAGTCATCATCCTCAAACTAATTGGGGGGTATGTGGGGGTGGGTATCTTTCAGCAATTCTAAAAGATTCCACAAGCACTTGTACTTGATTACACTTTTGCACTTTTAAGCACCATAGTATATTATCTGTACACAAATTTACTGTGAAACCCATTCAGTGTATAGTCAATTATTAGATTGTTTCAGAATCACATAATCATGGAGTTGGAAGAGTCTTCAAATCTAATGTAATTTTACCTCTTGCTCAGTGCAGGATCTGCTAAAGCTAAGGCAGATGGCTATCCAGCCTGATTAAAAACATCCAAGTAAGAGGGATACACTATTTTATGTGGATTGCTAGGTCCAGAAAAGTCACCTGCTACTCAACCCAGATTAACCTCTGTGCAGTTTCAACCATTAGTTCCCATCGGCCTCTATGGGGCAATAGAGAAGGGTATTGTATTGACTTATATATTTCAGATTGCTCATATTAGTCCATTTTAGATGTTCTACTCCATAATGGATGTATGGGGAAGGCAGAAGATAGCTCATCAAATTTAGAGGAAGCTCTTGTGCATATTCAGTGCACTCAAAAAATGAACTTGAACAGATCAGAGCTCCTAACAAGTATGTGCAGACTTAAACTTGGAATTCATAGTAAATGTCAAAAAAACAGCACAAGCTTAAATATAGATAGTAAAAACATTTGAATTATTTGTTATCAATATTTAATTTTTTAATCCTGCCTTTATTACTTTATAAATAATTCAAGATGGAAAATATACACAATACTGTACTCCTTCCTCCTTCTATTTTCCTCACAATAACAACCCTGTGATACTACAAAAACTCTCACTATATTTATCTATTTGTACCCTCAGGTAAGTCTAAAAGGGGCATTATACTCCGACAATTTTTGAATTAAGGTATCTAAAATCTGCTAATTTAAAAGTTTTATAAAAATATCTGGAATCCATTACTCCTTTGGAATTGAAATTTTCATCATGTTCAAGTTAGCTCTATTTCCAAAATTGTTGGCATTTCAAATCCAATCTAGTACAGTATATGAAATAATAGCGTTATATCTGCATATAGCCAAGCACAATTTCCTTTTCCTTCTGGAGAATAATGAACAATCCTATAATTATTATTTATATTTAGAGGCTGCCCAAATCCAAAATGATCCTGGGTGATTTACACTTAAAAAAAGAAAAATATATCCTATGTAATTAGATAAAGCACACCATTATACCATTTCAACTACATTTAGAAAAATATTGCTAAATTTCAAGTATTAGTATGCTATTGGTCTTATAAAAAGCCATGAATATGATTTACTGTATAGATATGAATCTTATCTGGAAAAGACTGTCATTGTTCTGACCATACTTACTGGTGTGCTACTAGTGAATATGAATATCACTTTGACTGATATTTATGAGCTGCCTAACATCCATATAACAGGACTTTAAATACCATTTAATACCATATTTCCCTGGTATGTAAAATAGAAAATGCTTGACAGCACATTGACTATAATGTATTCCAGAATCATGCATTGTATAAATTTCAGGGAAGATCATTTCAATCTCTTAAGAATTGCTTGCCCAACATGTGACTGGGTATGTGTACACGGAGATAGGGAGAGGGAAAGAGGGAGAGAGAGGGAGGGAGAGGGAGAGAGAGATAGGGAGAGAGATAGGGAGAGAGAGAGAATGAATTACCTGTTTTCTCTGAACTCTTCTGCTTCCTTTTCTTTCATTGCTGTTTGAGGCTCTTCAACATCATAAGAGAAAAGGTGAAAGGGGCTATATGGTACATAAGGTAATTTCTCAACATTTGGAGATGTCTTTGGAGTAACACATGATGAATTTTGGGAAGTAACTTTGAAAGATGAGGAGGGTGATGAATGATGAGAAAAAGGATGCAAAGCAACTGAATCAAGGGATGATGAGCTACTGGAAATATTTGTTCTACAGTTCCTGGGAAGCCTTTCATCCTGAGAAATAACACTTGAGATGACTGAAGTATCAGAATTCTGTGGAGCATGTTTAACCTTCCGTATTTCTGAGAGCCCACTGGATAAGGAAAGGTAGAAAAAGAAGAGAAAATGGTATTATGCAAGTATCTAAAAAAATATTATGCTGAAAGCAAAGAGAAATAACTATAGTAGAAATTTAGTTATACACTTACTTATCTGTCAGGAAGACAGAAATAACTCGTTAAAATTGGCATTAAAATTTTTTTTAAACCATATTATAGACACTGTCATAAAATGTCCATGTATTGCAGATTTCTAGTTCAAAAAATGTATCTTGTGATATGTACCTGTAGTCCAGAGGTGCAAAACTATGGCTCCTTTATGACTTCAACTCCCAAAATTCCTGAGATAACATGGCTGGCTCAGGAATTTTGGGAGTTAAAGTCCACAAATCATAAAAGGGCCATTGTTTCGCACCCCTGCTGAAGACAAATCATAAAGTACTTTCCAGAAAGGAAACTGGTAAAGTTTTTGGAAGGTTTTTTCTAGAACATCAATGTCAAACTCGCTGCGTTTCGTTGCCATCACGTGACGTTTCATGGTTTTCCTTCGTGGAGCTGGAGTGGGTGTGGCCTGCGCATTACGCATCTGGCCCGCAGGCCAACAGTTTGACACCTCTGTTCTAGATCATAGAATCATAGGGCTGGAAGCAACCTCAGAGGTTTTCTAACCCAATACCTTGCTCAAGGCAGGGGACCTTATACAATCGTAGTCAAATGGTTGTCCAGTCTATTTTTGAAAACCTGCAGTGATGGAGCATCTACAACTCTGGGAGGCAAGCCCATTGATTAATTATTTGGCCAGAAAATTTCTCCTTACTTCTAGGTTAGATCTCTTTTTAACAAGATAGTCGGTCTCAATTCCTGGTAATTTCTGGAAAAAGCTATATTGTTTTCTTGGTAACATTTTCTTAAGTGGTTTGCCACTGCCCATTTCCAAAAGCTGTGAGAGATTTACTTGGCAAAACTCATCCAGCAAGGAAGGACCAGAACTCACCCTCCTGTTTTTAGCCTGGTGCCTTAATCACCAAACCCAATGGCTTTAAGTTATCTACTACTTTCAAAATGGTTTGTAAATCCAACCTTCTTTTTTGAAGGTAAAAAGTAATCATTAGGCTGTAGCTATCTTTTATTTTAATCTTTATAAAGGATAACACTTTGTTTTGTTAAATATCAGCTTCCCATCCCAATTTTGTTTAAAAAGGCATTTTATAAAGGTCACATAGAAAGTACCATGGGCACACTGATGTTTATTGAAACTGTGATATCTATTCATGTCCTTGAAGAAAACTTCCCCAAATAAGTCCATTGTGGTATTTATCTATAAGTTTGCCTTTCCCACCTAGAAATAATTGAGAATTCCAAAAAATAACACCTACCATTTAGATGGTGTCAGCTGACACACAGTATTTGGGAGAAATATATTTAGTAGTTTCCTATTAAAAATAGTGAGTACTGTCTTCACAATTTTTTCAAAAAACAAGGGGAAAATCATTTCTATGAAAGTGTTGCAAAAGCTAAATAATATTATGCTGCTCCCCGTCTGCTATCAGAGAAAAAGGTCCACCATAGAAGTAAAGTTGGCAAAGTTGGGAGTTTTGCAGCACTAACGTTGCTCTGGTAAAGGAGCTCTATTAGAAATGAAGAATTAAAAGAGAAAACAAACCAAACATCAAATGAAAAAGGGAGGAGGAAACATTCTGGCTCTGGTAAGCCTCTGTCCTAGTTATACTGAGGAATTTAGGAAATGTAACTTTTTTCCATTGCTTTTGTTTTGTTAAAAAGAATACACAATTAAGAAATAGGTTTATTCCAATTTAATTATGGTAAAGTAAAAACACTGAAACCAATGGAACAAGTCAATCATGACCATCTTACATGGTTATAGCAATAGCACTTAGACTTTACAGCCCTCTCTAAGCAGTTTATAGGGTCAGCATATTACCCCCAACAATTTGGGTCCTCATTTTACTCATCTTGAAAGGATGGAAGGCTGAGTCAACCTTGAGCCTGGTGAGATTTGAACTGCCAAATTGCACTCAGCTGGCAGTTAGCATAAGTAGCCTGCAGTACTGCACTCTAACCACTGCGCCACCACGGCTCATACTTTATGAGCTTTACTTTATGGTATACTTTAACCATAATTAAATCTGGTTGCAAACCAATATATGTACAATGAGACATGTGGGTTTAATTTTAGTAAAATGCACATTCTAACAATATACTATAATATTGCAAAGGTTTATTGTTAGTTGTTTCAAGAAATGTTGAAGATATTACTGAGGCCATGATCCTAGTACCTGGCATTGACCTGCCCAGTAGCCTCTTCCTCCCTCTCATCCTCTGAACCAAGCTCTATGACTGGCTGTTCTTCTTCCTTGTCATAAGCCTTCTCTCTAGGACAAAACAAGGCATGCAAGTTGGACAGCAACACAAGACACATAAGAGATCTAAGGAGATATTTTCAGCAAAACAAAATGAAACTAGAAATGAAAGGAAAAAAAGGATAGAAATAAACATGGATTATATCTGCTAGTAAAATGAGATGCAAAGGAGACTGGTATGAAGCAGATTTGGGGCCTCAAACATTCAATTCTCAATCAGTTTCTGGGGATCTTTGTTGCTACACAGAAATACTGAATAACAAAAAAAGATGATCTGTGTATATAAAATGCCATCCAGGGATGGAGATATAAAGGAGATAATGAATTATCTGTCAAGTGAATTGTGTTTAGGTGATTTTAGCAAACAAGCCACCACTGAACTGAAGAGAACTGAAGATAATTTTATTATGCATTTCAAGTGACCATGCTTTATTATTGTCAGTGTCACATATCCTATTTCATTATAGTATACTTTAGTTGTTATTTCTTTCATTTGCTTATCATTCACTCTACTCTTGTTTTGTTCTACTTTCTTCCTATGGATCCTCTTTTCCAACACTTTTATTCAAACATGTTTTTAAAATAATCTTTCCTATTATACTGATCCTATATATCATATATTTGGTTCATTTTGTAATTTTCTATTTTGTGTAGGTAGTTTGGTGTCCTCTTATTACATGTGTACATAGTGTTATTCCCCCTTCCTAACAGTATTGGCTCTGTTATTAACATAAGTATAGTTTTAAATCTTTTGTCTTATTATTTCATCTCTCTAAGTGAGATAATCCATTCTATACAACAGTATCATCAATTATCTTTCTTTCATATTAAGTTATTTCCTGTATTAGGAATGTGTGGTAAGATACATATTGTTCACTCCTTTTTTAGTGTATCATACTATTATTGCAGCAATGTGCCTACATTTGGAGAACTCTTGATAAATTTCAATTCTTAAGTTATCATTCTTATAAAAGGCTATGGATTTAATTCTCTATAAGTTTACATACTGTAGAAATTAATCTTACAGTATAATTGACTGTGATTTTACTCCCTCTGCTCTTAGTGAATATGTGTTGATCCATCTTGACTAATTTTTGTGCATTGACTAATTCATGTGAATGCCAAAATCAGTGGTAGATGACAGCTAGCAGTCTACACATACGTACTCACAAACAAACATGGATGCACATGTATACACACACAGACATCATCACCTCCTTCAGTTGATAATGATGCTTCTTGGGATAATAATGGCAACTTGGGAGCTCTCATCACCACTCATGATTGGCAGGAATGTAACCTGCCCTTTTATTACTCAACTTTTATATTAATGATATTATACAGATCCTTGTCAAATGAAAATTCTATTCTTCAAGCCTACTCCACAAACCAATTTCCATTATTTTATTTGCTGATGATTCTATAATTTTATCTATTACTCAAATTACAGGCTTCAGCAAAGCCTACAAAGCCTATTATCATATTGCTATAATGAGAAGTTAGACATTTAATGATTCACAATAAAAGACACTTGTATTTACCAAATGTCATACTGATTATTCCATTAGTCATAAATTTGTTGCTATGCCAGAGTTCCCACAACAATCGCCCCAATGTTTGTCTATAGCTGAGTGGATAAAACAATTACAAACTATATGGCCTGTAGCGCACAAAGCATTAGATGATTTGGCCTGTAGCGCACAAAGCATTAGATGTGAGCCAGGCACACATAAAAAATATGCTGACAAAAAGAGATCTCCACATCAGTATAACGTCGGACAAGAGGTGTACCTTTCTACCATGTACCTGCAAGCCAGGCAACCGTTGAAAAAAACTGGGGGCCAAAATACATAGGTCCTTTCCCCATAGAGTGAGTTATCAACCCAGTGACTATTGAACTAAAATTGCCCCCAAACCTGAAGAGAATCCATACTATAGTTCATTGCAATCTCTTGAAATGTGTGGAGACTTCATCAATGTAACCACTAACAGAAAACCACACTGCCCCCCATTCTCATTGAAGGTGAGCAACATTTTGAAGTCAAGGAAATCCTAGACTCCCACCTCCATAGAGGCAAACTCCAATATCTAATTCTAAGGAAACACTTACCCCCTTCTGAAACCGAATGTGTGGCTGCGCCACATGTACAAACACACTTATTGCATAAATTTCATGCCCTGTACTCTCACAAGCCACGATAAATGTCATACATTAATAACTTCGCTCTTATTTTCTTTTCCAAGTTTAGCCATTTTTCCAAGGGAGGCAGAATGTTAGAACTGCCACCTCATGCTTATGCTCTGCTATTGTTTGTGCCAGTTTGCCATGAACTCTGGGGAGACTGGATGGGAAGGGTAAGGATTCAGGGGTAACAAGTTCACTGTATCTGCTGGAGATGCAACTTCAAGTTCAGATGGCTGAGAACAGACTGCAGCTGCATTCCACATATGAAGCTACCATTCAAAAAAAAAAACCTCTTCAAATTTGATTGGACAATGGGACTCAGCATGGGGATGCACCTTGGGGAGGGGAAGTTACTCTTGGGGATTTTGGAACATGCTTTTCAGGTCTGGCTTTCCTCTACTATATTTCACTTGATCTATAGTAAACTATACTTTTCTCAACAAATGGAGTCAAGGATTGTTCTTGCTTAACGGTTCAAGTTGAGGCAGGTCTGACACTGATAGTTTGGTTAGTCATGTTTGTTACATCTAATTAAAGAAGTTCATCTGAATTCTTAAAAGGACAAAATATGTATGCCTCCATCTATTTCATAAACCAACATAAATACCACATGACTTACATGAGTGCCAATCAAATTTCTGCCTACTGGTCATACATGACATATGCTTTTCAATACAAAACATAGAATATAGAATAGAGTTGGAAGTCCAACCTACTGCTTGGGCAGGAGACCCTATACCATTTCAGATAAATGATTGTTCAGTCTCTTTTTGTAAGCCTCCAGTGATGGAGTACCCAAAACATTGGAAGGCAAGCTGTTCCATTGGTTGATTGTTCTTACCATTAGAAAATTTCTCCTTAGTTCTAGATTCTTCTCTCCTTGATTAGTTTCTATTCACTGTTTCTCATCTTGCCTTTTGGTGCTTTGGAAAACAGTTTGACCCTCTTGTCTTTGTAGGAGGCCCTCAAATATTGGAACACTGCTATCAAGTCTCTCCCAGTCCTTCTTTTCATTAAACTAGACATACCTGATTCCTGTAACCATTCTTTGTATGTTTTAGCCTCCAGCCCCTAATCATTCTTGTTCTCCTCTCTGCATTCTTTCCAGAGTCTCAACATCTTTTGACCAGAACAGATGCAGTATTCCAAGTTTGAACTTACTAAGGCTTTGTAAAGTGGTATTAGAACTTCAAGTGATCTTTATTTTGTCCCTCTATTAATGCAGCCTAGGATTGCACTGGCTTTTTTGGCAGCCACCGCATAGTGTTGACTCAGATTTAAATGATTGGCCACTAGGATTCCAAGATTCCCCTCACAATTACTGGCATTAAGCCAAGTTTTACCTAGCCTGTACCAATACAGTTGCTATTTCTTGTAAACTACTATATTATATTGTAAATGTATATATTGTAATATATTATCTATACAACAATATGTTGCAAATGCACAATGTTTTATGCTCATTCTCACAAGAGTAGAATAGAATTCTTTATTGGCCAAGTGTGATTGGACACACAAGGAATTTGTTTCTGGTACATAAGTTCACAGTGTACATATAAACAGCAAGTAATAGATCATAGGTCATAAATCATAATTACAATCATTAATCATAAGTTACAAACAAGAATTGATAAATTATAAGAAACCAATAGAAGATAGTAGGAAAGATGAGAAAAGATGCGAAATGAGAGTGCTGTGGGAATTAAGCGTTCAGCAGAGTGTCTAATTGTTGTGACATGCAATGTTCTATAGCGTCATCATGAAGGAAGAAGTTGAAACAGTTTATGTCCAGAATGTGAGGGGTTTATAGATATTTTCTCAGCCTTATTTCTGGTTCGTGCAGTATACAGATCCTCAATGGAAAACCGGCTGGTTGTGATTGTTTTTTCTGCAGCCCTAAAGTCTGTACTTGTCCTGTTTGGTTGCTATGCAAAACCAGTTAGTTATTGAGATAAAAATGACACTCAAGAATTCCTCTGTAGAACTGTATCAGCAGATCCTTGGGCAATATGAGCTTACTAAGTTGACACAGAAAGAATATTCTTTGTTGTGCCTTTTTAATTATGGTTCTAATGTTAAGTGTCCATTTCAAGACCTTGGCGATAACAGAACCTAGATAGTTGAAGGCTCTAGTGTTGATACTATGTTGCCTAATATTGTAAGAAATGGTAGGACAGCTTCTTTGAAAACCTACCATCATTTACAGTTTTAAGAATGTTCAGCTCCAGATAGTTCTGGTTGCACCATAGGGCCAGCTGATCTACCTCTTGTCTATATGCAGACTCATCATTGTTTCGAATGAGACCAATGACTATTGTATCATGTGCAAACTTCAGAACTTTAACAGAGATACCCTTTGAGATGAACTCACTGGCATACAAAGAGAAGAGTAATGGAGAGAGCACACAGCCCTGGGAGGCTCCTGTGCTAATTGAATGGGTATTCGACGTGATTTCTCCTAGCTTCACCTGCTGCTTCCTATTTCTTAGAAAGCTTATAATCCATCTACAAGTGTGATCAGGCACAGCTAGGTGAGCCAGTTTACAGAGGAGGATTTCAGAAATGATAGTGTTGAATGCCAAACTGAAATCTACAAAAGGGACCCTTATAAAGTTCTTTGGGGATTGAAGATGTTGTAAGATGTAATGCAGTGCCTTATTGACAGTATCATCTGTTGATCTATTTGTATGGTAAGCAAATTACAAGGGGTCTAGCAGCAGACCTGTGAGGACTTTCAGGTGGACTAACACTAACATTTTTAAGGTTTTCATAACTACAGATGTCAGAGCCACTGGTTTGTAGTCATTCAATTTTTTGATGGATGGTTTCTTGGGTACTGGAATGATAGAGTGTTTGAAGTAAGAAGGGATATAACACATCTCCAGTGATTTATTAAAGATGCGGGTGATGATGTGGGTCAGTTGATCAGCACAGACTTTCTAGTAAGAGGGGATTACTCTGTCTGGCCCTGGTGCTTTTCCACCTTTTTGTCTGTGAAATAGACCTCACACATATTTTCCTGTGATCACCAGAGGTGGGGAGTCCCAGACGGATGTAGGAGACTTAACTGTTGCTCTTGTATCTGAGTTGCTGATTCTCTTCTTCAAAGGGTGGAGGTCTGCTGTAGCCAGTTATATTTTTCAGGCTTTTCCACAGATTTGCTGGTCATTTGTGGAGAGCTGAATCCTCAGCTTTTCAGAGTAGATTCTTTTTGTTGCCTTGATCTTCCTTGTTAATACATTCCTGCCTTCATTGTCCTTTCCTGTAGGCTTCCTCTTTGGCAAGACATACCATATTTTTCGGAGTATAAGATGCTCCAAAAAAGAGGGTGAGAATCTGGGTGCATCTTATACTCCGAATGTAGCCCCGCCCAGCCTCTCAAACGGAGGTTTCAGAGGCTGAAAAAAGCCTCTGAAATGGAGCTTCATAAAAAAAGCCTCTGAAATGGAGCTTCATAAAAAAAGCCTCTGAAACCGAGCTTCATAAAAAAAGCCTCTGAAATGGAGCTTCAGAAAAAAAGCCTCCGAAACGGAGCTTCAGGAAAAAAAGCTTCTGAAACGGAGCTTCAGAAAAAAAGCCTCTGAAACGGAGCTTCAGAAAAAAAGCCTCTGAAATGGAGATTTCAGAGGCAGAAAAAAAAGCAAGGTGCAGAGCTCATAACCAATGAACGTTGCTAAAATTCATCTCTGGGAACAGCTGATTGGGGGTATTCCGGGAGGCCGATCCACCCGCCAATTAGATTTTTTTCTTATTTTCCTCCCCAAAAACTAAGGTGCGTCTTATACTCATGTGTCTTATAGTCCGAAAAATACGGTAGATGTTTGAGCTTAGCTGTGAACCAAAGTTTATTATTACAGTGCATAATTAATTTTTAAGACAAGAAGACTGTTCAGCAGAAATGCTAGAGAAGCTGACAATAGTGGTTTATAGTATGGAACATGTACATTTTAGGTAGAAAACTATATATCATGATGAATATGCTAACATATCATTTATGGAAAAAGGATTTATTTTCCTATTCTGTATACATGTATTTACTATACATGTCCACTAGCCCCCAGTGTCTATATGACAAATCAAATTGATAACTTAATCTCTAAAATCTAATAAGGCATCTGGAAAAGGTTTTCTACCCCCAAAACTCTTTTAAGACTCACACTGATTGGTGAGCAACACTGTTTGCAGAGATGTTCACCTATATAAATACTGTATATACCCCCATATATATAGCCAGTTTGGCTTAGAGGTTTAGGCACAAGGATAGAAAATGGCAGACTGTGAGTTCAAGTCACTCTTATTCTTGCTCAAAGACCTTTAATTAAACACCCAACTGAAAGTTGTACAGGGGTGAATGGATTTGTATTCCCACCCATAATGATAAATATATTAATGTATATAAGCATGAGTATGTACTGTGTGTGTGTGTGTGTATGTATGTATGTATGTATGTATGTATGTATGTGTGTGTGTGAATACACATAAAACACACACACACACACACACACACACACACACAGTAATGTATGTATACGTACATAGGGTGCCCGATGGCTCAGCAGTTAAAGATGCTAAGCTTGTCAGCTGGAGAGCTGATTGCCTGAGTTCAAGAACCAAGCTCCATGCAACGGGATTAGCTCCTGTTACTTGCCACAACTATATTATATTATATTACATTACATTATATTATTAATTATACACATACAGTCACTAAACCAGTGGGCCAGATCTAGAAAAATGTGTAATAGACAACATTGCTACCAGATGGATTTGAAACTGGCTGACCAATTGCACTCAACATGTGGTCCTCAGTAGAACTATATCTATGTTCAGGGAAGCATGCTGTGGGATACCAAAAGGTTCTGTCTTAGGCCTAGTATTCCTCAGCATTATCATAAACGATTTAGATGAAAGGCTATAAGGGGAATCATCAAATCTGCAGAGAAAAAACAAGCTGAGGTGAGCAGTCAATATTTTAGAAGATAGACTTCTTAACGCACTTGAATATTTGCCCCTATCCAACAAGATGCAATTTAGTGAGAAAAGAAAGATTTACCCTTAGGTAAGAAAAACTACATGTATAAGTATAGGTGGTACCTGGCTCAACAACAGTAATTGTGAAATCTGGAAGTCCTAGTGGACACTCATTTAAGTATAAGCCAGCAGTGTGCCTCAGCTGCCAGAAAACCCAATGCAATTCTAGGCTCCAACAATAGAGGGATATCAAGATCATGTGAAGTGTTAGCACTGCGTTATACTGCATTGATAAGACCACACTTGAAATACCGCATAGAGTTTTGGTCACCACTATACAAAATGATGCTGAGATCCTAGAAAGTGTGCAGAAGAGAGCAATGAAAATGATTAGGGAGCTGAAGGCTAAAACATATGATGAACGGTTGCAGGAACTGGATATGTCTAGTTTAACAAAAAAGACTAGGGATGACATGATAACGGTCTTCCAATAATTGAGGGGCTGTCAGAGAAGGGGAGATCAACCTATTTTCCAAACCACCTGAGGACAAGACAAAAAGTAACAGATGTTATCAATTTATAACTAAGGAGAAATTTCCTGGCAATTAACCAGTAGAATGGTTTGCTTCCAAAAATTGTGAATGCTCCATCATTGGAGGTTTTAAGAAGAAATTGGATAGCCATTTGTCTGAAATGGTATATACAGTAAGTTTCCTGCTTGAGCAGAGGATTGAACTAGAAGATTCCAAGATCTCTTCCAATTGTTATTCTGTACTCTAAGCAGGCTTCCCTTTGTACAGAACTCGTGATTCAAACTTTACATACAACCTGGTTTAAGAAGTAGTTAGACCCAATGAGAGGTAATGTTATAAAAAGCAGATAGGGCTGGGCAGCTGATATTTCCTATTTTCCAGGTGAAACAACATACATAATAAAAATAGATGGAAACTAGAATAAAATTCCAATCTATAAATTGAATTGGATTAACAAAATGTACAATTTAAAAAAATCTTTGTAATTTGTTCCTTAGATTGTACTGCCTGCTTCCCCCAGATTTCCCTAGTCTTCATATCCTTCTTGCCAGCTTAAAAAGATCCATTGGTGTTCATAACCATGGAATTTTCATCAAAATGAGTCCAAATTTGAATTAACAGGTTGATGTGTGAAGACTTCCAGATAAAATAATAGTCCTTAACTGTCTAGACCAGTGGTGGCGAACCTTTTTCGGCTCGCGTGCCAAAAAGGGGGGGGGGGTTGCGCTCGCGTGCCTACACCCATTCTCTCCCCCCCACGCATGCGCACAACACCCCCCCATGCTGCCCCCTGCGCATGCGCACAACCCGCCACCCCCGCACAAAGGCTTACCGGAGCCTGGAACGACGAAACCGGCAAACCGGAAGTGCGAAAAAACGCACTTCCGGTTTGCCGGTATGCTGTTTTTTGCACTCCGGAGGGTTCAGGGAAGCTCCCTGAAGCTCCGGAATGCAAAAAACTACAAAACGGACAAACTGGAATTGCGGAAAAGTGCACTTCCAGTGTGTCCATTTTGTAGTTTTTTGCATTCCAGAGCTTCAGGGAGCTTCCCTGAACCCTCCGGAGTGCAAAAAACAGCACACCGGCAAACCGGAAGTGCGTTTTTTCGCACTTCCGGTTTGCCGATGGGAACCCTTGCGTGCCGGCTTCTATGGCTCCGCGTGCCACCTCTGGCACGCGTGCCATAGGTTCGCCACCACGGGTCTAGACTAATGCTATAAAATACTGTGTTTTGATTTTCAAATTTGAAAAGTATTGTACCATAAATATTTATGGCAAAATATCTTCCCTCCCATATACCAAATTTTTAAAATGAAGGTAAATTTGTGAAATAATTTTTTTGATGTAAAGTGTATGCTTGAAATTGAAATATATACCAAGACTATTGTAAATGCATCAGGGGGAATGATGGCTCAGTGGTTAAAGATGCTGAGCTTGTCAGCTGGAGAGTTGACAGCCAAGGTTCAACACCCAAGTTCCACATAACAGGATGAACCCCCAATACTTGCCCCAGCTCTTGCCCACCTAGAAGTTCGAAAACATACAAATGCAATTAGCTTAATGTCCCACCTCGGTGGGAAGGTAATAGTGTTCTGTGCATCTTTGGCATATATCCATGCTGGCCACATGACCATGAAAATTGTCCTCGGACAATGCTGGCACCCTTGGCCAAGAAACGGAGATGAACACCATGCCCTAGAGTTGGACATAACTGACTCTACCTTTAATTTACTCTACATGCACTTCTTCACAATAAGAAGCAATGAGAAGGATTACTTGATATTTCAGCAAGCATAAATGATTAAGGGTGTCTAAAAAGCATGAAAGCAATACTGCCGTAATATGGATGTTATGTAACTAGAAAGAAGTTACTAATTTTTTTAAATTAAAAAGCTAAGTAAGTGTTAAGAAGGCAGCACTGAAATGATGCATTTCAATAAATACATTAAATAACTTTTTTATAGTAGCTTCTTGTAATCTTTTGAATTCTTATATGATTTTGATTACATCAAGCCACCATATTTTTATTTCCCCCATATATTTTATCAGTAAATAAAATAACATGTTTGCATTCATTCCTTTTTATTTTAATTGGAAAATTGTTAAACTATCAACTTCTGCAGGTTGACTATTTCCCTAGGAATTAATTGCTTGCCTTATTTCATTTTCAATAACTGAGCAAATAGCACGTTGCCAAAATGTTACATGAGCGTATGTCATTTTCAGCAAAATGAATCAGAACTGTGGGTGTGAAGTTATATCAGCCAATTAGAAGTCATAGAAATTTGAAAATATAAAAGGCAAAAAGAAACTAGGAACACTTCTTGTTTCTATACCTACTTCTCACTATATTCTTCAGTGCTCTGTCTATGGCCACACATGAAATTAGGGCTTGAATGAGTGCAGGGGCTAGCAGGGGCTGATAAAGTATTCTTGACACTCTGAATGGAATGCCTCCTGCTCTTCCTACGTTCCAGCCCTCTTCGTTCACTGGAACCAAGACTGGCCCTTCTTCTGTCTTTGCAGGCAATAGGAAGAGGTTCTCCACTATCATCACCATCTTCATGTCTCAATGTCATCTAAAAAAAATGAAAGGGAAAGTGTAGGGAATAATGCATATTGATATACATATTCGTTTTGTATCACAAAGACATCTCGAAATGTCTTTTTATGATTGTTCTTTATCATGGCTTTTGCAGGACAACAGGAGATTTCAGGTGCTTTTCACACATGTTGAAGAATCAATTTGGCTACGTAGAAATTCCAAATATAACATATGTTTCATCTTCTATGTGCACACAAGAAAAATGTCCCCTGAGCCCTTAAACTGAAAGTAAGAGTCTCTCTGGAACCAACTACCCCCAGAGATCCGGACTATCCCCACCCTGCTGGCCTTCCGTAAAGACGTTAAAACATGGCTCTTCCTGCAGGCGGGTGAAATAGAGACCAATTAGAACATCTTTGGTCTTCCCCATGTACGAATGATGGTTATGTTTTAATAATTATTTTAATTGTTATTATCGTTTTTATAAATTGTTCCTTTCTTATGTTGTACGCTGCCCAGAGTCCCGCGGGACTTGGGCGGCCTATAAGAACGATAAAATAAAATAAAATAAAATAAAATAAAAATAATAATGAGATCTTAAGTGCAACTCTCACCCAAAATATTGCCTGTTCCTTGTTATGCACTCTTGGCATGAAAAATGAAGACAGATGCTGAAATTTCAAAGAAGAATGAAGAGATGTATTTGTGGAAGATCAAAAAGGCAATGTGAGAGGGGACTTTCTGTTGTTCCTAATCCCTATTAGGCTGTTCTTCATGTTATTACTGAAATAGCACATCTCCCTCCTAGGACTCTAGACACCACCTTTTCATAGCAGAGGGGCTAAACGGTATCCAGAAAAAAAGAATGGTTTTATTTTGAACTTGTGGAAATCAAAGAAGCTACTGGGAATTAAAACCTTTTGCTGTCAACAGAGTTTAGACAATTATAGTCTCCATCAGCTAAAAGGAGAAGTTAAAACTACTGTGAAAATTGAACAAATACAGTAGCATTCATGGTGAAATTTATTACACAGAAAATAAATTAATCTAAACGTATTTATTTCTCTATTCCTTTACCTGCCTCTCAAAGACCAACCCCACATCCACATTATGTGAGGTGGAAACAGGAGAAAGCAAGGAATTGCTAGGAGTGGGCAAAGTATGACATTGCCTTGTGACACAGTACCTTTATGGCAGCCATGAAGGCTATCCTGGGTCTGCCTGAAACGGCCTAGCTAAAGGGACTCTCTAGTGAAGTTGCAACAGAATCATAACAAGATAAAAATAGACTGATGAAATCAAAAATTACAACGGCAATATTGAAGGACCAAGAGATAGAACAGACAGAACAAAATAGCTTTGAACACAGCCAGCGTGGGGAATAAAACAGAAGAAACTGTAGAAATTATGGGGAAAAACAGGGATCAATATAATGGGACTAGCCGATATAAGATGTAAAGGACATGGCAGTAAGAAACTTTTCAAAGGAGACTTGTTTATTTACCCTGGAGGGGCCACAGCAAAGAATGGAATGGGATTCTTGATATATCCAGACACAGCAAAATGCATACTAGACATCAATAATTGTTAAGATAAAATAATGAATAATGAAAAAATTATTAAAGAGAGAACAAAAAACTGAAACATACGTACAATTACATGCCCCATGCAATGATAATTACACAGAAGAACAAATGGATGAATTCTTCAATGAACTATCTTACGAGATAGAGAAAGTTGAAGCTAACAGTATGGTGTATGTAATGGGAGATTTCGACAATAGAGTGGATACTAACAAAAATAATATAAACAGTTCATTGGCCCATCTGCTGTTAAGAACAGTGAAAGGAACCAGAATGGGCAAAGGATACTGGACTTATGCAGCCAACATCATCTTTTTATTATTAATACATTTTTGAACACCGAAACTCACAATACAATACCTGGTATAAATGGAATGACATCATCACTAAAAGCCAGATTGATTACATATTAACAAGTGTAAAAAGAAGAGTCAGAATATTCAATGCAAAAGCAATCTCCAATGGACTATGTGACACCTATCATAAGATTGTAGAGCTTACAGCAAGAAATGACAACTTTAATATTAACAGGAAAAAAACAAATAAAAATCAGGAATTAATTAAGATAGCAAAAGTTAAACAAGAAGTAGCAGAACAGTTGTGGAGACAGCATTTTGTCCATTATTACCAGTGGTGGGAAATGTGGAGGATGAACTACCTAGCTTAACATTGCAGAAGAACTATGTGGAAAAAGGAAAAGTGGAAAAAGGCAAAATAGGACCAAACACACTGCATGGTGGTGTGATGAAGTTAAAGCAGCAGTAAAGTTGGGGAAAAAAGTTATATAATTGTTGGATAAAATCAAGAAAAGAAGATGATTATATAAATTATAGATTTCAGAGATATTAACAGGATAATTGAGAAGGCAAAACAAAAGTCCTGAGAGTGCTTCAGAAAAATATTGAGATCAGCCTGTAGAAAGTGTTTCAAAGTAGTAAAAAATATATGGAAAAAATAGGAGAATTATAGCCTCACAGAGATAATCAGACAAGAAGGGAAGGTAACTAACAGAACCATCAGAAATCATAGAAAGATGGAGAGAATATTTCAAAGAGCTCCTCAAACCCCTAGGACAATACCATGAAGAAGGAACACAAGACCACAAAACAATAGCGCAAGAGCCAGAAATACTGATTGATAAAGAAACAAGGATAGTTAAAAAGTCACGTATACACAAAATATCAGGGATAGATAGGCTATCAACAGAAATAATTCAAGTCATGGGGAAAAGCAGCATCAGATGATGGCATAGTCTTTAATGCAGCATGGACACAACTAATGCACTTACTGATTAGTAACAAGCAAATAATACCATTGTGGAAAAACAAAGGGAGCAAATGAGAATGCACACATTATTGAGGCATCTCACTCTTGAGCCATGTAGAGCAGCAGTCCCCAACCTTTCTGGCTTTGTGGACTGGTGGCAGTGGTGGGGGAAGTGGGTGGTTTCGTGTGCACACATGCCACTTGCGCAAATGCACCTTTGAGTGTTCGTGCACCGCTTGTGCTGCCTGGTTCTCAATGGGCAGCAGCCCAGCACCAGGCTATGGCCTGGAGGTTAGGATCCCTGATGTAGGGAAAATGTACACCAAGATAATAGAAATGAGATTAACACCAATTATAGAACCAGAACCAGATAGGTTTTAGAAGAAATAGAAGCTGCATAGATGCAATTTTTGTACTTAAACAATAGAAAAGAATATGTAATAAAATAAGAATCTCTTTGTCGCATTTGTAGACCAAGAGAAAGAATTTCGATAGAGCTGATAGGAAATTGCTATGACGAACACTGACCCAATATGGAGTAAGTAAACATCTTATTAAAGTATGCAGAAGTTTATACAGTGATTGCAGACGTGTAGTTAGAACAAACCAAGGAACATTGGAACCCTTCACAGAAATGGCTGGAATAAAACAGGGATGTGTACTATCACCACTACTGTTTATCACCTACATTGACAGCATAAGCAAAGAAGCTAAACCAAAGAATGGTCCTTCCTTAAATAGTTTTATCATTGGTTGTTTCACGTTGCGTTCTTTTTTAGTTGATTCCTGGAAATGTGTAAAAGCTGATTTCATACAGAATCATCAAAGAAACCAATGTGCCCCACATCCTCATAATGTTGCCGGAATCTGTGAAATTTGAGAAATGAAGCCACTAAAACGCTGATTTGCCTCTTACTCCAAGAGAAAAACTGTACAAAGAGTTGTGGGACAGGAAATATGGGAAATCACATTTTATCCCACTTCCTGAAACCTGTAGTCTCCCCCTCCTCTTAAATAATGGGGCAACATTAAGCTCCAGAGTAATGCTTCTACACTGTGAGCTGTTATTTGGTATCTCCAGTGCTGCAATGAGGGAAGAAAAGGAAAGTGTGGCGTGGCACTGGATAACTGCTCATTGAGCACTCCTACATGGGGCAGCTCAAAGAAGAGATGACTGGTTCAAGGAAGGAGAGACAGAGATCTTGGATAGCGCTAAGAATATGCTCTTTACAAAGAAAGATGAGAAACAAAGCTGGAAGCCTGGTGGGAAATAGCATTAATATAAATTAATAAAAGATAACTTACTGTACAATTAATGCATCATTCTGAACAATAATTATGCATGTGGAGCACTTACAAGCAGATCCTTTTCTTAATGCTGTATGTTTTAATTTCTTATTAGTATAAAACTACTATACGGCTCAATTTTATAGTTATCAATATTAATCCAGTTCAACTGGGTCACAGAGTTAAATAAATACACTTGCTTACATTTTGGTATTATCCCTGCCTAGTAACAATGCATTTTACAATAAACTATACTACCATGTTTCTGCATCTGTAGTGCATATGCATATCTTTGCCTTTCCAAATAAAAATAAATAGGCAAGTAGTACTATAGATGTACTTTTCTTGCAAACATTATGAAATATTCGCAAGCTGTAAAGGAGAAGGACATTTTATATTACCTCATAAATGTTGAATTGCTCTAATAAGTCCAAATCTGATCCTTTCTTGTTCAGATACTTCCGGGAAATAATCTCCATCCCCAGCTCTTCTAGACAGTCAATAACATCATAAAAAGAATCTTGATCTGGCAAGCCAGATAATGTCTGAAAATAAAAATGAAATTATTTCAATTTTTGTTTTGAAGAAAATATCAAGTGCGACTTAAATGTCAGTCCTATGCATTGCCTGATAAATGCCACCGATGTCTTTTGGGGTAATTTTGGAGAATGGAAAGTTAATGGGATGATATAAATCATAGGAACAAAGGCTTATAAGGAAAAGTTATTTCAACATGTAAGAAACTGAATGTACAATTGAAGTCAGCCTTTTTTAAAAGGTTTGATTGATAATCAGATTGAAAAATTATAACTTTGTTTTTCACATATACCTACAATGGAAGAATCGATGGTGAAATTAATGGAGCATGAGGATAAGGCGAAATTGACTGCTTTGATGGCTATTATTTATTTAATTTAACTTAATTTATTTAATTTAACTATTAAGAACTTTTATTAAGTCTTATTTAGTGGCGATAAGGGCGGCAAAACGATCTCATTTTTCCGCTCTTATTGCGTCCGCAGATTCTCGTCCAGCCGCCTTGTTTACGGTGACTCACGCCCTCCTTGCAAAAGGGAGGAGCGAGGAACACTTGCAAGGTAGAGCTGAGGAATACTCGCAGTTTCTGACGGATAAAGTCGCTCGGATTCGGTCGAACCTGGACTCTAGCTGGGCAGAGTCCATTGAGTTGACAGGGGCAAGTCTTGGTTCAACATTGTGGGAGGAGTTTGAGCCTGCTTCTCCTGAGGACGTGGACAAGGCTGTGGGGGCTATGAGCTCTGCACCTGTTTATTGGACCCTTGCCTCTCCTGGTTGGTCTCGGCCAGCAGAGAGGTAGCACGCGCCTGGATCCAGGCAGTTGTCAACGCTTCTTTGAGGGAGGGCTCCGTACTGCAACCGTTAAAAGTTGCGGTGGTGAGACCCCTCCTCAAGAAGCCTTCCCTGGATCCAGCGGATTTGAAGAACTTTCATACGGTCTCCAACTTGCCTTTTATAGGTAAAGTTGTGGAGAAGATGGTGGCTTCTCAGCTCCTTTGGTTATTGGAGGAAACTGATCATCTAGATTCCTATCAGTCGGGTTTCAGGCATGGCTACAGCACAGAAACCACCTTGGTCACCCTGATGGATGATCTCTGGCGAGCCCGGGATGGGGGTAACTCCTCCATCCTGGTGCTACTTGATCTCTCAGCGGCTTTCGATACCATCGACCATGGTATCCTTCTGCATCGTCTCAGCGAGTTGGGCGTGGGAGGTACCGTTTTGCGGTGGTTCTCCTCTTATCTCGCTGACAGGATGCAGTCGGTGTTAGCAGGTGGGCAGAGGTCGTCTCCTGACTTATGGGGTGCCTCAGGGTTCGGTACTCTCACCCATCCTGTTTAACATTTACATGAAACCGCTGGGGGAGATCATCCGTAGACATGGGGTGAGTTTCCAACAGTACGCTGACGACACCCAGCTGTACATTACCACCCCGTCTAACTTCAGGGAGGCGGTTGATGCGATGTGCCAGTGCCTGGACGACGTTAGGATCTGGATGGGGAAAAACAGACTCGGACTCAACCCCGACAAGACTGAGTGGCTCTGGATATTGCCCCCGAAGGACTATATCAACTGTCCCTCCTTGGTTCTTGAGGGAGAAAAACTAACTCCCTCAGAACAGGTTCGCAATTTGGGAGTCCTCCTAGATTCACAGCTAAAATTAGACCAACACCTTGCAGATGTGGCTAGGGGGGCTTTTGCGCAGGTTCGCCTGGTGCACCAATTGCGACCATACTTGGAGAAGGAGGCTCTACTCACGGTCACTCACGCCTTTGTCACCTCTCGACTGGACTACTGCAATGCGCTCTACATGGGGCTGCCCCTGAAGAGTATTCGGAGACTTCAACTGGTGCAAAATGTAGCTGCGGGTGCTGTGGTGGGTGTTTCAATGTACACCCACGTAACACCTATACTCCGCCAGCTGCATTGGCTGCCCATTGGTCTCCGGGTACAATTCAAGGTGCTGATCATCATCTTTAAAGCCCTACATGGCTTAGGACCAGGCTATCTCCGGGACCGCATTCTACCTCATACTTCCCTTCAACCGGTCAGGTCCCACAGAGTGGGTCTCCTCCAGGTCCCGTCAGCCAAACAGTGTCGACTGACGGGGCCTAGGGGGAGGGCCTTCTCTGTAGGGGCCCCTGCTCTCTGGAACCAACTCCCCCCGGAGATCCGAATCATCCCCACCCTGCTGGCCTTCCGAAAAGCCATCAAGACATGGCTCTTCCTGCAGGCAGGGTGATGTTGAGACGACCTTCCATCTGACGTCTCCCCCATGTATATATGATATGTTTGTTGTTTTAAAATTGTTTTAAATCGTTTTTAACATTTGATGTTCCCTAAAATGTTGTACGCCGCCCTGAGTCCTGAGGGAGTAGGGCGGCATAGAAGAACTTCGGATAAATTAAAAAATAAATAATTTGGTTTCCACTTGAAAACCACTCGTTTTTTTTATTTGAAACTAAAAAAAAATGAAATTTTAACTTTCAGTTTTGATAATAGTGGTGGTGATAGAAGCATTGTTTGTTATGTTTTATTGTAGTTCAAAGGGCATTGGTTTTTATATTTTTATCCTATCGAAAAAAGTTAGAAGATATCTTTTTCTATAGCTTTTTTCTTTTTTGTTTGCAGGCCCCAATTTTGCTTTTTCTTTATCCCTTTCCCTTTTAAACTTTTTTCTTCACCATCACCAACTAAAAAACTGGTAGCTGTGATTTTACATTATTATATATATATATAAATAATAGTAAATAAAAATAATAATGAATTATATAACTATGTATATGTTATAATAATATCATAATTTAATAATACCGTACTATATCATGTATAATAATATAATCCAATTTAAACATCTGGCTAGCAGTATGACCAACCCTAATACTTATATAAGAAATATATAAAACTAATGCTATACAGAATTATTTAATAATAACTAACAACAAAAGGCCACAATGCTTAGATCCACATATATAAAGGCACCTTGATATGTTGTAGGGCTTGCATGCTGTGAGGAAAATGAGAGCTATACCAGAATGTCAACCACAATGGACAAGTCTCATGAGAAAAGCTAAAGAAGTGTTTCTTCTAATCAAGCCATGAAGTAGAGAGTGATGGGAAGAAAAAAAAAACATAGATACAACTAGGAGATATAGGAAGCATACCCAGGATTAGCCATACAGGATTCAAATGCCTATACACTAACACTCACAGTTTAGGGAACAAACAGGGTGAACTTGAAGTACTAGTACACAAGTGCAGGTATAATATAGTTGCTATTACTGAATATTGGTGGTATGAAATTCATGACTGGGATGAAAGGATTCAAACTATTCAAAGGAAATATACCTAACAAAAGAGGAGGTGGAGTTGCATTATATGTAAGAGATCACTACATCTCTACAGAAATACACAAAACCAAGGATTAAAACCTCCTAGAATGCACATGGGTCAATATAAAAGAAAAAAAATGACACTGTCACTCAACTAAGCAGAAGAAATAGATTAAAGTTTTGCAATCCAATCAACACACATATATAGGAAACACACCACAGTAGTAATGGGGGACTTTTTAACTATCCTGATATCAACTGGAATACAAACTGCATCAAGTAGGAGATTGAACAGGTTCCTAACCAATCTAGCTGACAACTTTGTCATCCAAAAGGTAGAGGAGGGAACTAGAGGAAAAGCTATACTGGACCCAATTCTCACTAACAGACAAAGAGTGATTGAAGTTGCCAAAAGTTTGGATGACAGTGACCACGTCATATTGAAATTCAATATCATGAAATCACAAGCAATCAAATCAAATCAAATCAGTGTCTTAAACTTTAAAAGAGCTGATTTCAACCAACTTAGAGAGAGCTTGGGAAAGGTTCCAGGATGAAAATCTTAAAGAGGAAAACAACTCAAGAAGCTTGGGAAACTCTGAAAAATATTATCATAAAAGCCAAGTCCATGACAATAACATTGAAAAAGAAAAAGAAAAAATCCAAGAAGAAAGCAGCATGGCTGCACAAAAATTTCTCTGATAAACTGAAAGACAAAAAGAATAAATACAAAAAATTGAAAGAGAGACACATAACTAAGACAGAGCACCACCAAATAGCCGGAAATTGCAAAGATGAAGTCAGGAAAGCTAAGGCTCAGAATGAAGTAAGATTTGCAACAAATATCATTTCAGACTTAACAACTAGATGTGGCAGAACTTGGAGTCAGCCAATCAGAAGACAAAAAACTGAAGAAAATCACAAAATAAAAGACCTGCATATGAAAATAGAATGATTGTGGTAAAAGAAAGCAAAGTAACAGGCACCTTGGATGTAATCTCAAGACAACTGGCACATCACTTGAACACCATTAGCATTGATGAAATCACTATCAACCATTTGCAAAAATCAGGTATATTTGGAACAGCTTACATCCTGCAACAATACCTTTAACACCATCAAACATCAAAATCAAAGGTCTTTGGGAAGGACTTGATAGGTGGATAAAAATGCCAAATCCTGTCTAAACATTTGGCTGATTGTACCATGAATCATAATAACTAATAACAAAAGGCCACACTGCTTGGATCTGCACATACACTACACCAATATATCACAATACCCTAGGCTTTTAGGAAGAAATCAATGTGAATGAAGGCCAACATCTGGAAGTTGTATACATAATTGTTGTGGTCTGCCAGCAGCCTGTGCAGCTGGCAGCAGAGTCGGACAGCAAGGAGGCTGGGGAGGAAACTGGGCCAGGCCTGGAGTCTGGAGATGGCTCAGTGCCAGAGACAGGGATTCAGCCAGGGCCATTAGGCAGGTCTGTCCTGCCTCCAAAACCTCCAGCGGCTGACATGAGTGAGGAAGAAGAACAGGAGGAGCCTGTTCTCAATGCGCGCATGCGCAGACCTGCCAGAAGGCAAGAGGAGTTCCAGAGGAGAACGACTACTCGGGAGTAAGGCTTGGGGATAATTGGTCCCTCCCATAGGCTATATAAGTGGAGAACACAAAAGGGTTTGTTGCAAGAAGCAACTAAGTTCATCTCTAGATCTCGTCATTACAACTCAAGACTCAGTTTTGTTCCTGTTTGAGTTTGCCAAGTTTTCCCTGCAAATTGGTCTTTGGCAGTTTGCCAAAGAGCAAGATTTGTGTGTGTTATCTGCTTTTTTCTGAAAAACTTTAGCCGGACTTGTTTTGATTTGTTTGGACTCTTATCTGCTTTTCCTTGAAAGACTTTAGTCTGACTTGTTTTACTTTATTTGAACTTATGATGACTGCTAATGACAATAATTAGCAGCCGAACAAATAAAAGAGGTTTGTGAGATGCTGCTTATGCTGTTTTATTTTATCAGGAAGCCGAGGTCAGAACAATAATAACAATAACTCCAAGACCTTAAAAAGGATAGACTGATAGATTAAAATACTGTGGGATTTTTGAATACAAACTAATGTAGTCTTGGTGTGTAACACATTAAATTTAACTATGGTTGAAAAAGTAAGTGTGGATAATTGTGTGGCTATATCACGTGATAGTAGAACAGAAGACAAAGAACTGGAGAAGGTCATACTGTAACAAGATCTGAAAATCAAAATTGAATGAATTTGGTTACAGTGGTGATCCTGGTGGTTATCGACATACTAGATGCCATACCCAAAAGCCTTGGACAACACTTAGCAAATCTATTCATTGATAAAATTTCCATTTGTCGTTTATAAAAAGTCACGCTGCTTGGATTCACACATATAATATATTATGACATCTTAGGTTTCTATGAAACCTTGGGTGCGAATGAAGGCCACATCAGCTGAAGAATTGGCAGCTGCAATTTCATGTAATTGTGTACTCCAAAACAAGTGGAGCACCACTTGAACACCATAATCACTGAGAAAATCACCACCAGTCAATTGCAAAACACAGCTTCACTTGGAACATTTACGAACCGTGATCCCTTTAACACCATCAAACAAGGACACCTGCCTATTCCACCTCCTTAGGAAAGACTCAATAGGTTGAAAAAATGTCAAATCCAGTCTAAATATCTAGCTGAATGTGCATCTAATTTTAAAAAACCGCAAAGATCTGCAAATAGAAGTTGAATGAATATGGCAAAATAAAGCAAACACATTACCAATGATCATAGGTGTCAAAACTCTGAAGTTACTTGAACATGATTAGCATTGACAAAATCAACATAAATCAATTTTTAAGATCATCTAGATCCTTATCAGTCGGGTTTCAGGCGCGGCTACAGTACAGAAACTGCCTTGGTCGCGCTGATGGATGATCTCTGGCGGGCCCGGGATGGGGGGAACTCCTCCATCCTGGTGCTACTTGACCTCTCAGCGGCTTTCGATACCATCGACCATGGTATCCTTCTGCATCGGCTCGGCGAGTTGGGAGTGGGAGGCACCGTTTTGCGGTGGTTCTCCTCTTATCTCGCCGATCGGATGCAGTCGGTGTTGGCAGGAGGGCAGAGATCGTCCCCCAGGCCCCTATCATGTGGGGTGCCCCAGGGATCGGTTCTCTCGCCCATCCTGTTTAACATCTACATGAAACCGCTGGGTGAGATCATTCGCAGACATGGGGTGTGTTTCCATCAGTACGCTGATGACACCCAGCTGTACATCACCACCCCGTCTGACTTCAGGGAGGCAGTTGATGTAATGTGCCGATGCCTGGACGACGTTAGGATCTGGATGGGGAGGAACAGACTCAGACTTAATCCCGACAAGACTGAGTGGCTGTGGATATTGCCCCCTAAGGACCATGACAACTGTCCCTCCTTGGTCTTCGAGGGTGCGAAACTGACTCCCTCAGACCAGGCCCGCAACTTGGGGGTCCTCCTAGATCCACAGCTAAAATTAGACCATCATCTTTCTGCTGTGGCTAGGGGGGCCTTTGCACAGGTCCGCCTGGTGCACCAGCTGCGGCCATACCTGGAGAAGGAGGCTCTACTCACGGTCACTCATGCCCTTGTCACCTCGCGTTTGGACTACTGCAATGCGCTCTACATGGGGCTACCCTTGAAGAGTATCCGGAGACTTCAGTTGGTGCAAAATGCGGCTGCGCGTGCTGTGGTGGGTGTGCCAAGGTACACCCACGTGACACCGATACTCTGCCAGCTGCATTGGTTGCCCATCGGTCTCCGGGTCCAATTCAAGGTGTTGATCACCATCTTTAAAGCCCTTCATGGCTTAGGACCAGGATATCTTCGGGACCGCATTCTGCCTCATACTTCCCTCCGACCGGTTAGGGCCCACAGAGTTGGCCTCCTCCAGGTCCCGTCGGCCAAACAATGCCGGCTGGCGGGCCCTAGGGGGAGAGCCTTCTCTGTGGCTGGCCCCGTGCTCTGGAACCAACTACCCCCAGAGACCCGAACCATCCCCACTCTGCTGGCCTTCCGAAAAGCCGTTAAGACATGGCTCTTCCTGCAGGTGGGGGGGACAGCTTAATCCACTCGAGCTCACCCCCCAAGTATGTATGGTGTTGAATGGATGTTGTTGTTTTTTATGCTGCTTTTTAAATTTTGTATTTGTTTTTAATTATATATAATTTTGATTATTCTTGTATTTTTCTTTGTTGTACGCCGCCCTGAGTCCTTCGGGAGTTGGGCGGCATATAAGAATAACAAAATAAATAAATAAATAAATAAATAAATAAATAAATAAATAAATAAATAAATAAATAAATAAATAAATGCAAAGAAGCAGTTTTACATGGAACAGCTTATATCTTGCGACTTTATCAAATAACATCTGCCTAGCCCAATTCCTAAGGAAGTACTCAATAGGTGGATAAAATGCCAAATCCATTCTAAACATATGATTGATTAACCATAATAAAAAGTGTTTAATTTTAAGAGAATAAGAGTTGGAAGGAGCCTTGCAGGTCTTCTAGTCCAAGCCCCTGCTCAGGCAGGAACCCCTGTAACAGGGCTCCCCAAACTTGGCAACTTTAAGACTTGTGGACTTCAACTCCCAGAATTCTCCAGCCCGAGAATTCTGGGAGTTGAAGTCCACAAGTCTTAAAGTGGCCAAGTTTGAAGACCTCTACCCTATAACATTTCAGACAAATGGTTGTCCAATCTCTTCTTTAAAACCTCCAGTGTGGGAGCACCCACAACTTCTGGAGGCAAACTGGTCCACTGATTAATTGTTCTGTCAGGAATTATTTGTATTATAATGCTTACAGAAAAAACAATAAAGATTTTCAGAAAAGGTGTGTTTCTTCTTTCTATTATGATAGAACCAAATTCTTTCATAACACTGTTGATGGGTTTAAGATGTGACAGATAAAATCAATCAAAATAGTCAAGTGATTTATTTCAAAGATAGCAAAAAAGCATTAATTTTTAATGATCTGACTCTGAAATTAAAATATTATTTTTAAAAAACCAAAGAGTAAAATGCAAATTATATAAAGCAGACGAATGCAGAGTTGAAAAAGTGTTTTAAACTTGAGTTAATTAGAGAAGGGGTCTCCAAACTTGGCAACTTTAAGACTTGTGGATTTCAATTCCCAGAATTCCTTAGTCAGTCATGTTGGCTGGGAAATTCTGGGAGTTGAAGTCCAAAAGTCTTAAAGTTGCCAAGTTTCAATACCTGTGAACTAGAGTGAGAAGTGGGCTTAAAGATGACTCAGCTTCTCAAATAACTTTTGTGGGATCATGAAGAATGGGGAACAGAGTTTAGGCAAAATGGGACATGGAAAATTTAGGAACTGAGATAAAATAAGAAAAGGAATCCTAAAAGGAATCTGAAACAAAAACTGTAAGGTAGTGAGAAGTACTCTACAACAGAGGTCCCCAACTGTGGGCCGTGCCCCCCCAACTCATTACCACGAGCATAGTGTGGGCACTCATGGCCCCGATCACGCAAGCTCATGAATGCGTAGTCGCCTGCCCCTCCTCCGTCCGGGTTGCAAACCGAGAAAGGTTGGGGAACTCTGCTCTACAAGGATACTTGTGTTTCATTGTAGGTCTAGAGATGCCAGTTACAGCTGCTGGTGGAATGTCAAGAAAGTTAGATCATGGCCATTCTTTGCTTCATCTATTGTGAGTATGCTGTATTACTGCCTTTTTTTGATATGCCTTCAAGTCAATGTTGACTCCTGGCCTTTGCCTGGACAAGTCCTTGCTATTTCCATGGCAAGAGTTTGGAAGTGGTTTGCCATTGCCTTCTTCCTAGGGCTGACAGAGTAACTTGCAAAAGGCCAACCAGCTGGCTTTATGCCTAAGGCAGAACTAGAACTCCCAGTCTCCTGGTTCTAGCCTAATCTTTAACCATTACAGCAAATTGGTTCTCTATAATACTGAGCGAAAGTAGTATACAGGAAGTTGTCAATTTATGACTAGTCACTTACCAACTGTTCGAAATTATGATGGGACTAGTACAGATGCTTTATGGTCTTTAACGGACTTCTGGCCATTGTAAAATATTGTGTCACCCCATTCGCCAAGGTTACATGACTAAATTTCAGATTTCAGCTTGGCACTTAGCTTGCCTATATGACCATTTGTAGCATCCTGTGATAATTTGATTGCAATTTGCAACATATTTTGCTGGTTTCCAGGAAAAAAAAACTACCCATTTGGAAGAATTGGTTTATATTTACAACTGTGTTTGTCTAACAAATCAGGTGATTCATTTAAAAACTGTTGCAAAAAATGTTATATACAGTAATTGGGTCCAATCACATAGATGTCTTGACTCACAATAGTAATGACCTATGTCTGGAAATCTGGTCTTGTGGTTTTGTCCCTGCCAACTCCTGCAATCTACCCAACATGATCTTTTATCTGCCTTTTCTTCAAACTTTAAGAACCATTACATCATTTCTTTACCTGTCAATTACTTTTTCTGTTTTAATCGCAATACTTTGCGCAACGAACAACTGCTTTAAACTCAATGTAAATCTTTCTAAACTTGACTGTAAAAAATATGATTTCTGTAATAGAGTTGTCAAAGTTGGGAATGCTCTACCTGATTCAGGTGTCTCAGCTACAAATTTTCAGTTTCAGTCACAAATTGACTTCTGTGGACTTTACTTTATACTTAAGTGGTCAGTAGAGGGGCCGTGCATAAGTGCACTAACGTGGCTATCGTCCCTGTCATTGTATTTTTTTTCTTTTATTCTTGCTCTCATTTTTGTTTGACAAATTCTAATAAATAAATAAAATAAAATAAAAACATTTCTGCACACATATAAACATATTTTCTTTAAAATGGAGAGTATTCTTCACCATATTTAATAAAAACAAGGTTATAAAACATAAAAACAATATAGGTCAGAAAGCAGTAGATTTGTCCATCAGTGCAGTCAGAGATATATTTAAGTTTGACTAAAACCATGTGGTTGGAATTCTGCCCTTGTTTATTAATTGACTCTTTGTGGATCACAGCATTTGGAACAACCTTGATGGATTATCAAAGGAAGAAAGCATTTTAAAAAATCAATTCTGATATTAATATCTCTGTTGACTTTAAAATAACTTTCTAATTATAACTTAAATACATAGAAAACCCTGAATATATTTGAATACAGTATATGCATGTCAAATTAAAACAAACCTTATTTATTAAAGTCATTGCATAAACTAGTAATTCTGTGTCAAGTCCATCCTTTTCCTCCAAAATCTCCATGACACTGGACCATGGCTTGAAACCTGAACAAAGAAATATTAATATTATAAAGAAGAATTTAGTTTACCTGTATTAGCTATTTTAAAAAAAATACTTAGCAGAGAAAACATATAATGGATTAATATTTAAAATAGTCCAATTCTATATATTATTTCTGGAAGTAAAACCTCTTGACATGATTGAGTTCAACATGCTTAGTACTGAAGTCCATAATGTATTCCTTCTACTTTATTCCTACAGTGTGGCAGCTTATGCCTGCTTGCTCAAATGTCTTACTCCATACCCTCAAACCAGTAAATGGTTATGGGAATGAGAGGCAAATACAATTTGCATTCTTATAGAAGTAGACCTCAACTTACAAACACAATTTGGCCTGAAATTTCAGTCACTGAGAGAAGTGGTTGTTAAGTGAGATGCCCACATGATTGCTTCATTCAATGAATGCAATCCTGGCTCTCCCAGTGGCAGTTGTTAAACGATCACATGGGCTATCAAGGGATCACGTAGGGAAAATCTGCCATCATCCCAGACAAACGGTTGTCCACAATCTTTTCTTGATTCCTTCAGTGATGGGCATCTACAACTTCTGGAAGCTAGGCATTCCACTGTTCTTATTGTCAGGAAATTTCTCCTTAATTCTAGGTTGAATCTCTCTTTGATAAGCTTCCATTTGTTGCTTCCTATCTTATCCTCGGGTGCTTTTGAGAATAAGCATTCTTCTCTGTAACAGACCCTCAAACATAGATGACTACTATGAAATCACCTTAGTCCAGTGATGGCGAACCTATGGCACGGGTGCCACAGGTGGCACGTGGAGCCATATCTGCTGGCACGCGAGCTGTTGCCCTAGCTCAGCTCCAGTGCGCATGTGCGTGCCCGCCAGTTGATTTTTGGCTCGTGCGGAGGCTCTGGGAGGACGATTTCGGCCTCCGGAGGGCCTCCGGGGTGGCGGGGGGGTGAGCGTTTTCACCCTCCCCAAGCTCCAAGAAAGCCTCTGGAGCCTGGGGAGGGCAAAAAACGGGCCTACTGGTCCCACTGGAAGTCGGGAAATGGGAGTGGGGGGTCACGCACGCATGCACAGGGGAGTGGGGCAAGTGGGGGGGTTTGAATTATGGGTGTGGGCACGCACGCGCGTGCGATAGCACATGCGCGCACTATTTCGGCACACGAGGAAAAAAAGGTTCGCCATCACTGCCTTAGTCCGTTTCTTCATTAGATTAGATGTACCTAGCTCCTGCAACCATTCATCATACATATTAGCTTCCAGTCCTCTAATCATCTTTGTTGTTCTTCTCTGCACTCTCTCTAGAGCAGTGTTTCCCAACCTTGGCAACTTGAAGATGTCTGGACTTCAACTCCCAGAATTCCCCAGCCAGCGAACATGTTTACTCAAAATACAGTAGGTTACAAAAGAATGTGTAGTTCTTGTATGTATTTGCATTATTTATCTTTGTATTTTGGTTTTTTCCTTTGGTTTCTGTTATTTTTTAAAAGCAATAAAAATAAATTTTCAAAAAGTATGTATGGTAAAATACCATTATTCCTATCTGCTGCTGAGGACAAGAGATAAATAGTTTTTTAAAAACAGACAATTTGTCAAGCAAAATATGTCCTGCACTGACTCAGTAGCTAGAGTTCTGATATCTATATATGCATAGTTTCTCTTAGGAGAAATTCCTGGTTCTAAAGATGCCATCCCTCTATTGCATTGAGCAATATTTTATAATCCTTGAAGATGAAATGACAGGATATCAGCATTTGTACAATTTTCTTGATAAGTAATCTACATTGTATGTTACTACGTATGTTGCTGGATTGGGAAAAATGCAAAACAATCCTTACAGAGAAACATCAGCAATATGATGGGAACATTATAAGAGTGAAGGAGAGTAGTAACTGCCTTTGGTTCCAAGAGATTGGAAGTGGTATAAGATACATGAAAAATCCACTTTTACTTCATATGGAGAGTGAGTTTGGTATAGTGGTTAAGGCACTAGGCTTGAAAGTAGGAAAACGTGAGTTCAAGTGTCATTTAGCCATGGTTGAGTTGAGAGGGAGTGACAGTCCGGAAGTAAGCAGTTGGCTGACTTTGGGCCAGTCACTCCCTCTCAACCTAACTCATCTCACAGGGTTGTTATTATGTGGAAAATAAAAAGAGGAAGGTATGCTGGATATGTTTGCTGCCTTGAATTATTTGTAAACATAATAAAGGCATGATACAAATAAGTAAGTAAATAAATGAATGATTATTTAAATAAACCTTTGCAGAGTTAGACAACAGACTCGATCCTACGAAAACTGGGAAATTAAACAATTTTGGAGGTCACTGTAGATGGATGCCAAATTTCTTATACAATGAATTAATTCAAACTAATTCTAACCAGTTCTATGTAGAACCTGAAAAACAGTATTACAACTGTTTTCTCATCTTTGAGCTACCTGGCAATCCTTTAGTCATCCAGGACACCAGTTCACGGTTGCTTATAACATGCCAAAATAACCCCTTTTGCAGAACATTCATTGCAATTGTCTCAACCAATGCTGTTGTATAATATACATGTACTGGAGACTATGACTAATTGCTCTTTTGCTTTAACAAATAATTCACATATTTTTCCATCCCTCTCAATCTACCCCTCCATTTTAATCATTCCTTTCAACAATTTTTTCTCTAAAAATCAATGAATTCTATAAACATCTGGGTTTGAATGCTAATGTATAGTTTATGAAAGGATATTAAGCGTGTTGATTAGTTTTGGTCTTCTTTTCCTAAGTGTAACCAAAGGAAAATATCAAATGAGCCCCACACTATTTTTCTAGTGTAAATATTTTTTAACAAATAGAATAATCCACAATTATTTCCCCTCTTTTTAGAAGAATAATGACTCACCCCTTTTTGCATCGACAGTAGCCACTGCTTCAATAAGAAGGGATGAATTGGATTCAGTATACTCCACGAAAACAAGGAGCAATTTCAGTGCTGTCTTTACAACCAGACGAAACTGCAAGGGAAGAAACAGCTATTCATAAATCAAACTGTAAAATTTGCAGAATGGTTGTTTCCTTTTACTGCAATGCAGGCTAATCCTATGTGGAAATAAATCAGTGCAGTAGCAGGATCACTATCCTTAAGTCACTGATTGAAGCAAAATATGCTTCATCTTCTAAATTAAATATCAAAGTAGAACAAAAAGCAAATCCATAAAACATGTACAAATAGATCTGGTTAGTCTGGCCTAGTTCCTCACTCTTTTTAATCACTCTTTAGTTGCTATCTAAACACCTTTAATTACTGATGCCGTAATTTAAACCAGATACTGTTAAAGCATGTGGCCTAAAACTAATTCTATTTCCACCCTCCCAAAACATATGGACCTTCTTTATCCTGAGTCATAACTATTAATTTAAATGATTCACAGAATCCATTTGTTTGGACTCAAGAATCAAACTTGCTCTGGGTAATCATATCAGAAGTTGAATACATAAATGGATGAATCACATGGTGTTGTATTCTGAAACACTCTATTAAAATAACAGAAACCCCCAGTACAAAAGTTTTCCAAATTCTAGTACTAGCTTTCAGCAGCAGTCCAATGGATCAGAGCAAGCCATTTTGGCACAGGATAATGAAAGATATCAGAACTCTAGCTACTGAGTCAGTTGCAGGACATATTTTGCTTGACAAATTGCCTGTTTTTAAAAAACTATTTATCTCTTGTCCTCAGCAGCAGATAGGAATAATGGCATTTTACCATATATACTTTTTGAAAATTTATTTTATTGCTTTTAAAAAATAACAGAAACCAAAGGGAAAAAACCAAAATACAAAGATAAATAATGCAAATACATACAAAAACTACACATAAAAATGCTTTAAAATGAAAAAAAAAATACAACAGAAAAAGGAACATAGCATACCATTATAACAATTACAATTCTACATATAATTATCTAATATAAACATTATTCATATATTTCTAATCCATTTATACAATTACCATTCTTTTGTAACCTACTGTATTTTAAGTAAACGTGTTCCATATTTCATTTTATCTAGAGCCTGAAAGCTGTGACCTGGCTGCATTATATTAAATGTTAAACTAATGATCAGTTCTTCAATTGTTGAAGAGCCGAGGTGGTGCAGCAGTTAGAGTGGGGTACTGCAGGCCACTTCAGCTGACTGTGATCCGCAGGTCAGCGGTTCAAATATCACTGTCTCAAGGTTGACTCAGCCTTCCATCCTTCCGAGGTAGGTAAAATGAAGACCCAGATTGTTGGGGGCAATATAAATATACATTGCTTACTGGTGTAAACCGCTTAGAGAGTGCTTGCACTGTGAGGCGATATATAAATCTCACAAATAAATTGTTCCTTTTTCTAAAAGGGAATAAAATCTTGTAGTGTTTTACTGGTTCTTAAATAAAACCACAAATTACTATTATATTGTGAGAATTAAAAAGGCTACAGAAAGGGTCTGAATTATCCCCTTCACTACAATTTCCAACCTTAATAAAAACTGAATAAAATAACTTCTAAATAGACTTTTTCCTTAATATGCTGAATTTTCTGCATATCATGTTCCTACCTTTTTTTTTCTCCCTAAAATGCTAAAAATTCCTCTTGTTTCCTCTTACTAAAATCTACAGTGTTGTTGATTTTAGGAAGCAAAAACATACTATGTATGATAACTGGTTGGATAAAAATACTAGCAAGATGCTGCTTAGCTGTCCTTGATCCATTTGATACTTCCTGGAATGTACAGTAGTACTTCCAGGACATATTCCCTTTACTCAGGTGCATGGCTCTTTATTGTGTTATACTGCAAGTTTAACCCAGATCCTCTTTTTGCTGGAGAAACAAAGAATTTAGTCATTTTATTGGAGCAAGATTGCTAGAATATGTGAACTGAAGTTGGGAAACATAAATCTATTAATGCTAGTTCCAAACTTTAATTTGAAGTCAAGCATCAAATTGAAGTTTGGAATATTCAGGACCACTGGAATTTTAGAAAGATTTAAATTGATAGAATATCTATTTCTAGATAATTCTGTTTTGGTAGAAACAGATGATATTCTAATTTAGAATTGCATTACGTTTTCTTCTTGATTTTTTATGTATGGTTGTAAGTTTAATCATCTTTTATTTTCTTGTTCAAATTCAGAAACTATGTGTATTTTTTTTTAATGATCAGTTTTCATTAACATATAACAATTGCTGAAAAACTCTGAAAAATTCTACTCACCTTGTATTATCTATTTTTGTATTTATCTTTTAATTTTTTAATATATTTTTTCTCTATATTTGTGGTTATATTTAAAGGTGATCTTAAATAAAGAAAAGGGGATAGATTCTGAATTCATTCACAAAAACTGGATATTTTCTATAATGAAATGTGCCATATATATCAAGAATTCCCTTAGTTAAATAAATGAATGACTGAATACATAGATTTAAAATGATTCAAGTAACTAACAAATTGGGAAAACCCAAAAACAGCAAGCATACTCACTGATTGTTTCTTGCTAGTTGGGAAGCACTGGTCTATTTGAAATCCTTAAAAAGTATAGATATGGCTCAGAACTATGTTAAAAAGAAAAATTGTAGTAAAATCTCCCCCCCAAAATAATAATTTCTTACCTTAGACCCAATTAGTATGTACAGCCACTGGATGGTTTCATTGTGATTTATTACTCCATTCATCCCATCAACATACAGCATAATTTGTCCCAGTGCTAAGGAAATAAAGATGATTTTTTAAAATTGCTATATTTAACAATTTAACAATTTATTTAACAATTTGCTATTACAAGCAAAAATCATACAATTATCAAATGTAAATTAAAAGAGTTGATCAAGAGCCAAATCTTGATCAGACTGAAATGGAAGTTTTTCACAACCTAAATACAATTTCTCCTATTGGCATATAGTAGCCCTTGATGTACAATCATTCATTTAGTGACCATATGAATTTACAATGGCACTGAAAAAAGTGACTTATGACTGTTTTTCACACTAACAATCACTGCAGCCATCACCATGGTGACCTAATCAAAATTTGGACACTTGGTAACTGGCATGTATTTATGACGGTTACAGTGTCCTGGGGTTATGTGATTAAGTTTTGTGAACTTCTGGCAAAGTAGAAGTCATGTTCTCTTAAAAATCATGTTACTAACTTAACAACTGCAGTAATTCATTTAACAATGATGGAAAGAGTTCATAAAATGAGAAAATTCACTTAACAACTATTTTGCTTAGCAATGGAAATTTTGGACTCTATTTTGATTATAAATCAAGGACTACCTGTAGAACTATTGTTATAACAAGGTATAATGGGAGACCTCCAGAAAATAACACATTGAGTGGTGGGACAATTTTTTTTTCTCCTGCTGATAGTTGACTTTGCCACCAAAACCAGTCCTTTGGCAGTGCACTCCCCAGATTTTAAAAGGAGCAACCAGAAATGACCTAAGATGACCTTTGGATAACTGTATACTTGCCTGGTTATAGAAATCTAGACGATTACAATTATCAGTAACAGTGGTTGGAGGATTGGTCTCCCATCTTTTCCTGTCACTGTTTGCTTTTTTTTAAGGTGTGCCTCGGTTTTAAAGATCATGTTTTGAACTTCATTATTGCTTTCGACATACATATTTAATTAATCATCTGGTTGTATCCCTTTGCTGGAATAAATGTTAACTTTTTTATCTTTGTTTTTTTATTGCTTTGCTTTGGAGCTATGAAACAATTTGGCACAAAATGGAAGCTGCCAGGCCCAAAACTTTCTCCTTAATGGTGAAAGTCATTTGATTTGATTTGATTTGCATTAAATTTCTACTATATGGATTTTGTATTTTATTAATTTTTAAAAGAACTTTGATTTTTATTTTATATATAGAGAGCCTATGGCCTAGTGGTTAAGTTGCTGCCCTGCAAGGCAGCCGGCCCTGGTTCAAATCCCAGTAAGGGGTATGGCTATCTGACGAGAGCAAAATAAGCTCGAAATAGATCTATAATAGTCTCCCTTTATTTTCATTTATCAGCAAAAAATCCTACACACACACACACACACACACACACACACACACACACACACACACACACAGTATACATATAGTCTTTTTTCTTTTTTCTTTCTAAAGAGATGAGAATTTTCTCTTTCATTTCTCTTTAATCTGTAGTGTGGGAATTATCTTAACTTTTTCTGCAGTCCTTTTGTTACAGAACATCTACTTCTTTTGAAGTGATAGGAATTACCTATGCTTTGTTGTAAAAGTCAAGCTATAAAAGAAATTTGGATTATATGAAAAATAAAAACAATACATTAAAGATTTTGACTATTATACATTAAATAGTTTTTATAATGCCCAGAAAGAGAGATACAAAAGAAAGACAAGATGTAGATCAACTTAACATTAAAGCCTTCTTGGAAGCCTTTGGGAAAAAATGCTTTTTTTTTAACTAGCTGTGAACAAAAAATTGAGATGAAAGGTTTGATGATTTTACAAGAGTTATAAATCATTCAAAGGATGACACTCAGATACAGGTAATCCTTGATCTACAACAGTTCATTTAGTGACCGTTCGAAGTTACAATGGCACTGAAAAAAGTGACATGACCATTTTTCCAGTTACAACTTTCCCGTATTTTCATGATAATGTGATCAAAATCAGATGTTTGGCAACTGGTTCATATTTATGACTGTTGCTATGTCCTGATCCCCTTTTGCGACCTCCTGACAAGCAAAGTCAATGGGGAAGCCAGATTCACTTAACAACCGTTACTAAGTTAACAACTGCAGTTATTCACTTAACAGCTGTGACAAGAAAGGTTGTAAAATAGGACAATACTCACTTAATGTTTCACTTAACAACAGAAATTTTGGACTCAATTGTGATCGTAAGTTGAGGACTACCTGTACAGCTAAATCAGACATGCAGTTGAGGTAGATTGGAAGTCAATTTGTTGCTGGCAAAATTGAAGGAGGAGAAGTTCTGAGAATTCCAAGCTTGTTGGAGAAGGCTGAAAGAGGCAAGGATTTAAACGGCTTAGAAATGGCCGTATCGATGAGTGATGAACTGGATTTTGTTAAGAAAACTGACGGAGATTGTGGAATAGACTTATTATATTCAATCAGAAAACAACTGTTGGACTTGTCCGAAATCGGTCATTGGAAAGAAAAAGCCTTTGGTCTGCATTCGTAGTGAAAGGTTTACTTTTACTAAAACCAATTGGTTACAAGATAGGAAAAAGCCAATCTGGCATTGGCAAAGCAGCAATGGGGTGAAGCAGGATGGTAGCATTGACATTCTGCCATCCTAAAAGGAAAGGGTAGTCCTAGAAGAGAGAGAAAGAGAGGGGGGAAAAACCCGGGAGGTTAAAAGGCTACTTCAATGGGGTTTATTGGGATATTTACTATGGAATTTTCAAAGGAGACATGGGGCTCGCATGTGTTGCGCATCGATCCACTTGGTTTCAGAGAGAAGATAGTCCTTCCATAGGATTAAATATTAGAATTTTCCCCTATGAAGATGGGAATCAATAATGTCTTTGATGTTCACCTTCAATGACGGTTGGTGTTGGATGTTTGTTGTGGGAAGCAAAGGGGATGTGGTGACTGGCTTTAATAGGCTGCTGTGGAAAACTGGATGGATGCGCCTGAAGTTTTTTGGCAGTGTTAATTGAACTGTGATTGGATTAATGACTCAGGCAATGGGGAATGGGCCAATATGCTTCAGATCTAATTTTTTAAACTGCTGTCTGGATTGCAGATATTTGGTGGAGAGTAAACTTCTTCTCCCACGTGAAAGTCCTTTTGCTGAGAGCGTTTTTTGTCTATATACTTTTTAGTGATTTCATGTCCATCTTCTAGTGCACAACAGGCCAGGTAGTTTGAAGGGATTTAATTCATTCTTCTAGTGAGGTGGTTTGGAAACTCAGCTGACGCAGTTCCGGTATGGCTACAAAGTCTTGGCTAGTCACCATTCAGAATGGCATGAATTCAGTGCTGCTATGCAACTTCTGCAATGGCAGGAGGTTGGACCAGTTGTACTATTGGTAATTGATGTAACATCTAAGGTACTGCTCCAACACGTCAGTTGTACACTCACATGCTCCATTCATTTAAGGGTACTATGAGGAGTTAAGCCTCTGAGTAGTTCTCAATAGTTTGAGAAATTCTTGCCAAAATCATGAAGTGAATTGGACACCCCTGTCTGAAATGATTTGGTCTGGTATCCCGTGAAGTGTAGATGTCCTGCACGAAAAGCTTTGCCAGAGTACATGCAGAGGGGATTTGGGAGCAAGCCACGATATGTACTTGTTTAGAGAAGAGGTCGATGACAACCCAGATCATTGTGTTCCCAGAGGTTTCTGGCAGCTCAACCATGAAATCCATGGAGATTTCTTTCGAGGGTGCCATGGGGTTGGTGACTGGTTGTAGTAACCCAGGTAGTTTGCCAGAGCAGCCTTTTGCTGCTGTGCACACTGGGCACTTAACAACCTATCGCTCTATGTTCTTCTTCATGTGGGTCCACCAGAACTGATGTTTTATTTACAGCTTCACTGTAGGACCGGTAGCCAGTGGCTTTCAAACATGTAGTGCTGGTTTCCCACCCAAGCGAGGCCAGGCTAATTGCTGGTGGGTAAACCAATCATCCCTGATTAAGGACATTTTCAGTGCATGTACAAGATCATCGGCCACTTAAGGCATCATTTTGGTCTGTGATCTTGAGAATCTGATCCATCCGCCAGGAAATTCTTCTCCCAGGTAAATAGCATAGGATGACATTGAAATGGTTGAAATACTGCGTCCATCGCACTAGTTTTGGAGATAGCTTTCAATGTGTTTTTAACACTTCTATGTTCTTCTGGTCCATGCACACTACAAAAGGATTTTTGCTACCTTCCAAAAAAATGTCTCCAGGTGCAGAAGTACCCATGGCACTGGATAGGCTTCTTTTTCCCAAACTGCCCACCTGCGCTCTGCATTCGAGAGCTTTCGGGAGGTGTAGCACAAGTCTGCAACGTTCCTTCTTTATTAACTGAAGAACAGGCCTCCTGCTACATCACTGCCATTAGCCTGGATGACAAAAGGTGTGTTGGGGTCCAGGTGCTTAAGGATAGGTTCAGCAATGTTTAAGTTTTGTTAAGTTTGAATAAGTGTTTAAGTTTCTCAAAAGCTGCTTGGGATTACATGGACCACTTAAGTGGTTGACTCGGTTTAGGTTTTCCCTCCCCATTGGTTTTCAGGAGATTGGTGATCAGGAGGGCTGTCTGGGTGAAGGACAGAATAAATTGTTGGTAAAAGTTAGCTAAGCCAAGGAACTCTGTAGTTGCTTCCAGATGCATGGGGTTTCCCATTTTATTAAGGCTCTCACTTTCTCAGAGTCCATTTCTTCATATGAAATAAGGCAGCCTAAATAGTCTATTTTAGATTATGGAACTCACACTTGGAGAGTTTCACGTAGTTGTGTGGTACTTAGTTTTTCCAATACTGCTCTAACTTGTTTCACATGTTCTTCCCGAGTCTCCATATAAATCAAAATTTAATCTAAGTAGACTAGAACTCCTCTGTACAAGTGTTTGTGCAAAACTTCATTAATCCGTCGCATGAACATGGCTGTCATGGCTCCATCAGATACCAGTGAGGAGGAGGAGGAGTTGGAACCAGGACCGTCTGACAGGGATGGCACATCTCCCTTGGAATGTTTGGAGAAACCAGGGGCTGAGAACGATGCTGTCACAGGCCCCTCAGGCATTGGGAGAGAGGACGATGCTGTCCTAGGTCCCTCAGGCAACCGGATGGAGAGGTGCCTGCCCTCACAGACACGGGGAGGATCAGCTGCAGACTGACAATAGTGCTGACTGGCAGTAGATCCCCTCTATGAGGAACAGCTGCCTCCCCCATTCGATCCAAGAGCACAGAGAGTAGAGTGGAGGCAAGCTCAAAGGAGATCTGTGAGATTGCTTGGGAGAAGGTTGCCCCACTCTGCTTCACAAGGAACACATGACTTAAGCAGAAGCAGGGCGAGTTTGTCTTTGTCGGGAACAATTATTTGCTTTGGCTTACACACACACACACCAGCTTTGGAAAAACTCAGCCTTGAGTCATGTTTCTTCCTCTATCTTGCAGACTGCCTTGAGGATTTACTTTGCTTTGTGGACTTGCCTTTGGCTTTTTGCACTTGACTTACCCTGTGCACTTACCTTTGCCCTTTGAAATTTGACTCTTGGATCTTGCCCCATGAGTTTGCATCTTTTCTTTGGACTTCTTCTCTGCCTTTGCGAATTGATTTTGTTGTTTACTGGCTTTTGTTTATGGGACTGAGGATGGCTGCCTTCAGGGAAGTGTGGGGTGCAACTTGTAGGGTGATTTGTTGTGGCATTTAACAGAGCAATAAAGGACTCTATCAATGTTTGCCTCTGCCTAGGCGACTTTAGTCATAACAATGGCAGGAGCCCCCTACAGTCCAAATGGGAGGACTCAGAATTGGAAACATCCTAGGGGCAACTGAATGTGGTTTTTCATTCACTCCCCTCTTTGATATGCATCCAGTAATAAGCTTCTCTCAAATATAGCTTGGTAAAGATTTCCCCCTTCACTAGATGGGCTAACATGTCCTTCATTAGCGGCAGGGGATACACATTTTTCATGCAGATTGCATTGAACCCACAATAGTCCACATATAAACGCAGGGAGCTGTCTTTCTTTTCCCATAACAGCATAGGAGCTGCCATATGAGACTTGGAGGGCTGAATAAAACTCCTGGCTAAGTTCTTATCTATGAACACTCTCCGTTCTTCTAGTTCCCTTGGCGTCATAGAGTAGAGCTTTGGTTTCGGTAATTTGGCCCCAGGTAGAATTTCAATGTGTAGTCTATGGGCTGTTGGGGTGGAAGCACATCCGACTCCTGTCACTAAAGTCTTCTTGCAGGTGACCCTGACGACACAGATAAACCTCCAGGTGGCCTTAAGGACATGCTAAAAGAATGCAAATGGCCAGATGTCTGCAAGGAATATAAATCCTTCCATTCCCCACCATCCAGACAGAGCTGAAGAAACTTTTTGGATGAGAAGGGAAACGTCTTCAAAGAAAAACATGAAAGTCTATAGCAGTGATGGCGAACCTTTTTTCCCTCGGGTGCCAAAAGTGCATGTGCATGTGCTATCGCACATGCGCGAGTGCCAACACCCATAATTCACTGCCTGGGAAGGGCAAAAACGGCCTCCCCCACCCCCCCAGAGGCACTCTGGAGGCCGGAAATGGCCCATTTCCCAACTTCTGGTGGGCCCGGTAGGCCCATTTTTCGCCCTCCCTAGGCTCCAGAGGCTTTCCTGGAGCATGGGGAGGGCATAAACGCCCTCCCCCATCCCCCTGGAGGCCCTCCAGAAGCCGAAAACGCCCTCCCAGAGCCTCCGTGCAAGCCAAAAATCAGCTGGCCGGCACACACATGCGCACTGGAGCTGAGCTAGGCAATGGCTCGCGTGCCGGCAGATATGGCTCCGTGTGCCACCTGTGGCATGCGTGCCATAGGTTCACCATCACTGGTCTATATGTTTAGTGGTTAAAGTATTTGGCTAGAAACTGGGAGTTTGTGAATTCTAGTAATGCCTTAGGCACAAGGCCAGCTGGGTGACTTTAGATCAGTCACGTTTGCTTCGAGTTTCTTCTTTGAAGAAGGCAAAGGCAAACCACTTTCAAAAATCTTGCCAGGAAAACTACAGAAACTGGTCCAGGCAGCTGCTAGGAAACAAGACTTACTCAAATGTGTCTGCATGTGCACACACAAACACAAAAGTATGCATATTGGGCACAGTGAAAAAAATTATACAAATAAAGCATTTTTCTAAGGAACAGAAAAATATGAGGGCAATTAAAGGGATGAAAGCCATTCTGAGAAATCAGAGATGAAGTTCTTTTGAAGAACAGCATTTGAAAATGTAGGAAAAATTTGGAAATTATCAGAATAAATTGTCGGGAAAAGACAAGAGAAAAATATAAAGAATAAGGATAACTATTATCCTAAAAATAGTAGAAATGGCATATTGAAATTATAGTTTTCAATGAAACTAAACAGATAGAGAGCAATATAAGATGAGCTGTTATGTGAAACATACATAGCTAGTATGATTAAGTTTCTGTACCTCTCAAGATGTAATTCTGGTAGTTCTGGTCTGCCTCAGCTCCCACTTTTATTAAACAAGCCAGACCTTCTGCTACAACAAATTCATGAACCAAATCCTTGTCATCCTGTGAGGGAGAGGACAAAGGGAAAAAAGACAAATGATACATTTTGTAACATACTGAAAATAAAGTGGCAGTGGTTTTCACCATTCAGTCATGTCCGACTTGGTGACTTTATAGGCAAATGCTCTTCACGCTATCCTATCAAGCATAGCTTCTTTCAGTTGTTTGCATCAGCTTTGATTCTATCAAGCCAGCCTGCTCTTTGCTTGCTCCTTTTTCTTGTTTTACTAAGCACATACAGACTGAGCTCTTTTAGCAACCGTTCGTGGCTATGGCAGTGATGAAAAAGCAATTTTACAACCAATCCTTGCATTTGTAACTTTTTCAAGTCTGTAAAGCAAAGAAAAGTGAAAGTAGGATCATAAGCACAGTTGTGGTTCATTTAAGAGACTGATTCATTTAATGACTGAGTTGTTGGTACCAATTATGGTTATTAAATGAAGACTAATTTTTGGATAAAAAACTGTTCTATGTTGATGTAATCACTCTTCAAAAAACCATTCACCCACAAACTAGGATGAAAAAGATTGTTGGTGTCCAAGAACGTTTTAGAAGATGTATCATAATCTAAATGGCATCAATTTTGTCCCTTTCATTCTCCCTTTCCCTAACTACAAATGCTTTAAATCAGCGGTCCCCAACCTTTTTGGCACCAGGGACTGATTTCATGGAACATAATTTTTCCACGGATCAGGAGGGAAGGAAGGAGGAGCATGCAACATAGATCCCTCACATGCAGAGTTTACAGTAGGGTTCACGCTCCTACAAGAACATAAGGTCTGATGATGAGGCGAGCTGAGAGGGTAATGCTAGTGCTGGGGAGCAGCTGCAAATATAGATGAAGCTTCGCTCACTCGCTCACATGCCATTCACCTCCAGCTGTGCGGCCTGGTTCCTAACAGGTCATGGACCGATACCAGTCCATGGCCCAGGGACCCCTGCTTTAGACAAAATGAAAAAGCTTTATCGTTTTTCTCCTTGTCCCCATGTGCATAGATTTTTACTCACTCTTCTCTCCTTCATATGATTTTTCTTCCTAGAATTTGGTAGAAACTAAACCACCACCTCTCTGCATCAACTGATGTTCCAGTCTAAATCTTCCTACCCGTTATGACAACTAAACATATATTAAAAATAATTTAAATACAGAATGTTAAAATAAAGAATGTTCAAACTATCGCCCCATTACACTCATTTCACATGCTAGTAAAGTTATGCTTAAAATCCTACAAGCTAGGCTCGAGCAGTATGTGGATCGAGAACTACCAAAATTACAGGCAGGATTTCGAAGAGGCAGAGGAACTAGAGATCAAATTGCCAACATACGCTGGATCATGGAGAAAGCTAGGGAGTTCCAGAAAAACATCTACTTCTGCTTCATTGACTATGCTAAAGCTATTGGATTAATTTAAAATGAAAAAAATCTGATTTACAGAAGACACCAACATATTCTAAAATTATACAAATTAAATTATTATGCCAACTATTGTGTAGCCTGCTCCATTAGCAGGGTTCCCTTGTTGTTGGGGCCTTGCCCCTAGATTTAGGATAAGGGCCCCTGAAGGAGATTTCTGAGAAATATAATCCCCAGCAGGGGGACTTAAATCAGAATGCTGGAAATAGGACTATACATTCAAGCAGCTGAGGATAAAAGGACTGAGAGGGAGGAACTAGAACAAAGCTTTTATGAGGAAATGAGACTGCACTCCTTCAGAGAGAGAGAAAGAGACTGCCACCCCAAGGAAGAAAACATGGCTATATCTCAGCCTAAAGACTGTATCCTGGCTGCCATGAGAGGGAGACTACTTAGGCCTCTCAGTGGGCTTGCAGATGACATGTTTATGAGACAACAGCTTGCGCAACATTGCTCACCATAAGGTTTAATGTTTTAAATTATTGTGTTGTTTGAGTTTTTCTTAATGGCCATAATTTTTCTAATTAAAGCCTGTAACTCCCTGTGTTGGTGTGCATGGGCCAGTTGGGCTGTTCACTTGGGAAAGGGATAGATTGCCAGCAGTTCTTTCAGGGGAAGCTCTACACTATGTTGACCATTCTGGAAATGTAAACAAAATTGAATTATGTACAACAAAGACATTTTGAGTTTTCAAATAAACCAGGAAGATTATTGACATATAGATTGAGAAAAGAAAGAGAAAAGAGAATGATTGGTAAAATCCAGGAGGGCAAGATAATATTGACAGATAACTTCTCTGTATCAAAAATTCATTCTATAACTTCTACTCAAAAAAGGACATGAACTTACAGGAAAAATATATATGAGTATCTTTTAAAATAACAACTAATGAAGCTTTCACAGGTGCAAAAACAACTTATGAACGATCCTATAACTGCTTTTGAAATACCAGATGCTATTAAAAAGATGAAAACAGGCAAGGCTGCAAGCCTAGATGGTTATCTGCCAGCACTATGTCTCTGGATTCTACATAGGATGAACAGGTCAGACTTTTCACAAAATGATTAATGGATACAAATAAGAACAAAGAAATAGCAGAGCATTTAAATCTCCTAGGACATTTTGTTACAGAACTCAAAAGTAGAAGTTCTGCAACACAGAAATTTTGCAAGCACAATTAAGCAAGAAACAGCTAAACTGATATATATCAACAGTTTGAAGCTATTTCAGGAAAACTGATCAAACACAATGTCCTTTTTTTTACATGCACTGCAATTATTAATTGATAAAATGCTTGTAACTCCCCTGCCAGCTTCATTTGTATTGGTATCCTACTTTACTTTTCCTTTGCCCATCCTGTTATGTATTTTAATCCCAGAACAGGGAATTAATGTCCTGCATCTGGAGAGGAAAATATAAAGGGTCAAGTTGTGAATGCTCCAACACTGGAAGTTTTTAAGAAGATGTTGGATAACCATTTGTCTGAAGTAGTGTAGGGTTTCCTGCCTAGGCAGGGGGTTGGACTAGAAGACTTCCAAGGTCCCTTCCAACTCTGTTGTTGTTGTTGTTGTTGTTGTTGTTGTTGTTGTTGTTATATAAGCAAGGAGGAGTAAGAATATTTTTCTGAAGAACAATTTGTTTTGGAGTAATTTTGTCTCTTTTAATAATCCCCTAGTTTGGCTGAATGCTGTGGATAGATATATTTTTCTTGATTTTGCTAATATGTTTCAAGAGCTATCTCATTACATTCTTGTAGATAACATAGTTAAATGTAGGTGTTCTGGTGAAGCTGAAGGAGCTTCTTGGATGAGAAGCGAAATCTTTTCAGAGAAAAACAAGGAAGTCCAGTTGCCTCTTGAAAAAGCACCTTTGGGACAACCATGACCTGAACCTCCATAGACAGGAAGTAATTTGCTGGAGCTATTTGCTTGTCAACTTTCCCAGGAGCAAGGCTGGCTAATGTAAGAAAACAGAGCCCATTATAGGTTATGGAATGAGAATTACAATATTGAAACTGAGAAGAGAACTAATCATGCACGGATCTTCTTCTTCCTAGCGTATTCCCACAAGTGCAGGCTCCACTTTTCGGATCATTGAACGCCACTTTGCACTGTCAGCTGCGTCTCCAGGGCACAGACCTGTAGCTTGCATATGTCTGTTGATAGTGTCTTGCCATCTCTGTTTTGGGTGCCCACGAGGTCGCCGGCCATTGACTTCTAGTTGGTAGGCAGTCTTGGTAGGTAATCATGCACAGATGTCTAGGAGAAAAATGCTTTCAGAGTCCGATAGCTTTATATTATTTTATTTTGTGTTCAAAGCCTTATAAGATCCCCTTTACATTTATTTTTCCATGAGGCTTAATCTCCATTTTGGATAATTTGTCACTTTTATCTATGTTTAGGTTTACTCTGTGAATCACATTATTCTCAGTAAACTCAACATCCACATGTTTCTTTTTGCTACTGTGTGATTCCTAATAAAATGAACATTATTGCTTCCATTAGTGGCAGCCTTGCTGAAATGCTCTCTAGTGTTTTTAAGTTTTTTTTTTTCTGTGACTCACTGTGTATTACGTTCAGCAAAGATGATATTCTGAACATCAGACAACTTTCTAGGAATAATTCCTCCTCTGGTTTCTCCTGTCTTCCCTCAAACACAGAGGGAAGTTGTGTAGATATTCTAATTGGCAGAGCAGTGGCTCTCTTCAACAGCTAGAGGGGAAAAAAACTGAAGAAAACAAAGGAAGCGTAGAAGAGGAAGGCTGAGGCATTCTGGTAACATTGAAAAGGAAGAGGACTAGACTCCACTCCCATCGCTTCACCTAACAAACCTACATTCACTAGTCAATAAAATAGATGAACTGCTCTTCTAACCCTGATTTTTCTAACTCAGCAGTTCTCTCTGCTTTACAGAAACTTGACTCAGTAAGACTAGTGAAGACAGTATAATACAGATCTCTGGGTTTCAGTTTCAAAGGATGGATTGGGTTATAGAGACATTTGGAAAAAAGAGGCGAGGGGGAATCTGCTTCTATGTTAATAACCGATGGTGCAAAGATGTCACAACTCTAGGGAAATTTTGCTATGTAGCCTTAAAAACACTATTTCTCAATGGCCAAGCCCTTTATGCTCCGCAAAAGTTATCCTCATTCATCTTGATTGGGCTTATATAAAACCCCAGGTTTGCAAGCAGTGTGCTGCAAATCTAACTGCCCAGATTCTGTGCACAGAATGGAAATACACAGACTCCCTACTCATTGTTTTAGGGGATTTTAACAGAGCTAATGTTGAGCCCAGTTCCAAGACTCGCCATACGTGGGGGGAGGGGAGATGAGGTAGCTGTGCTAAAATACAAACAGCAATATGCAATACGAAGGGTGATAAACTCCAGATCCAGGCAGCTCCCACGAGGCGCTTTTAGATGACGACATGATGCGACCCAGAGCTGAATAGCTGAGCCTGCCGGGCAATTTGAACATTAAAGGAAGAAACCTGCATGCAGCCGGGATGGAGGGCTGGGGCTACATCGTGGCGTTGATGGATGGTGGTGGGGTTGCTGGGTGGGCTTATGGATATAAGCAGTGCTGGTAGGCGGAAGCTCCCAGGGCTGACTTTAATTGATTATCAAACTCATCGCGTTCCAAGGTCTTGGCTTGTAGCAGAATAAAGCACTTTACAGCTGCTATATTGTGAAGCCTTCTTTACTTGTACATGCCATGCATGGACAGGCTGAGAGAAAGTCAGCCCTACCCCTATCATTTTCATTTCGGTTGAGCGGAGTGAATCTTGGAGCTGCAGGATGGCAGAAGGTACAGTGCCGGCAGAATTGGAAGTGGAGGTTGTGGCAGAAGAGAAGGAAGAGGAGGTGGCAGTCACGGAGGAGACTTCTCTGCCTGTGGTGAGGCCTAAAAAGCGTGAATCCCGGAAGGAGGGGTTCAGGGTGCCCTGGTCCCCCATGAGTCTGGGGCTGGCCAAAAGACATTAGGGGAGTGGTGGCTTAACTCTGCCTCGACTGGGCCTGCATGTTCCAGAGCCACACATCCTTGTGCTGGAGCCCCCTTCCAGGGATGGAGGGAAAAACGCTGGGCTGAGGATGATGAGGTTGAGTGGAGTTGCTCCACTGGCCCTGGGAATAATACTATGGAGATACTAAGGGACCGGTTCGGGGAGGCTAGTTTTTGTGATACGCCCTCCTGGCAGCTTTGGGTCAAAGGAGTGGAGCCTATAGGGGCCTGGCACAATGATACCCGACCGGATACCCGTTTTCATCTTGCAAGCCCCAAGCTGCAATTGGATTCGATAACCAGACGACAGGGGGTTGAAGAGCGACAAGGTTCATGGGAACATGGTTCTTCTTTGGGGGATGTGATGCGAGGTTTGGATAGGGCATCACACAGAGGGGTTATGACACAAGAGGGGGACCAACAGACAAGGGGAAGGGATCCAGTGACCCACCAGGGAAACGGCCGTGTTGGGGTGGTGCATCGCAGGATCAGCAACTCCTGTGGGATCCTGGGACGTGGCCCCAACCTGCACCCTGGGGGCCACCACCAATAGAACCTGTGCCATGGGGGCCACCACCAATACAAGCAACGTTTGATGGAAGTCCGGACTGTGTGTCCCTCTTCCTCAATCAAATAATTGGTCATATGGACATGTATGGAAGATTTTACCCAACCCAGTGGTTGATGGTGGTGGCTGTCACGGTAGTGCTTACTGGAGAGGCTGCAGATTGGATTGCTGATTTGCATAGTGACCATGAAAGGCAACTGGCGGACCTGGGATTATTTTTGGAAGCATTAAGAGTGAGATTTGAGGATGGGACTCGGACGCAATTAGCAGAGGGGGAGCTTCTAACACTTAAACAGCAGGGGTGAACAGCCAGGGAATGTGTTAGGGAGTTCCGTAAAATAGCTGGACGTCTGCGAGCATGGCCAGAGCACATGTTAGTACATCAATTTCATCTGGGATTAGACCAGGAGCTTCGACAGGCTTGTGTATATAGAGGTTTATCGCATCATCTGACTGACTGGTTTAGGGCGGCTGTGGATTTAGATATTGGGTTGCGGGAGTTCCGGATGCGAGGGGATGGAGGCCCAGGACAGCCAAGACGGCCAATGGATAAACCAACACCTTCCAGGGATGTACAAGCTCCGGTCACTACATCGGAGGTTATTGATAAGGCCCAAAGGCCTCCGTTTCTTTGCTTCAGATGTAACCAGGTGGGCCATCGAGTGGCAGAGTGTCTGTTTCCTATTCCATGCACGCCAGCTCCAAAACCGCCATCTGTTGGTGAAAAGATAAAGGATCGGGCTCGACCGACGCCGGAACAGTCCCAAGTAGCAGCATAATTGCAACCAACAGACACTCTAGCTCCTTCTAAGGATACTGGTGTCCCTCCGGTGACTGGGAGATTCCCGGTGGTGTCCTGCTACAGTGACAATGAGGACTCAGATGACCCGATGGTAAGCGACCCTATCCGTCCCTTTGTGATCCCTGTATCTGTCCGGAATCGCTGGACATCACAAGAAGCTACATATGGGGTCCTGATAGACTCAGGGTGTACTCGGTATTAAATCCGCCATAGTGTAATAGATGAATTGGGGGTTAGGCGGTGCGGATGCGCCAACCCATTAAATTCGTGCAGATGGACGGGTCTGTGTTGGGGGGGTTTCCCAGCCACCCATTTTACAGAACCTGTCACCTTAGGGATAGGTGAACATAGGAAGAAGATTTGGTTCATTGTCATAGAGAAGATGATTGAACCTATCATATTGGGGCTGGCCTGGTTGGATAAATGGGAACCCACTATATGGTAGGAGGGGGGGGGTTCTGGAAATTGCGGTTCACAGTGGGCCCGGAACCACCATCCCGGGGACAGGCGAAAAGGGGTGAGGGAAAAGAATCCCCCATCCAATCAGATTTCCCAAATATATACGGGGATTTGGCAGAGGTCTTTAGTGAGGAGGAATGTGAGATCCTCCCACCTCATCGTTCTACCGATTGTGCCATAGAACGTGGCGTTGATGGATGATGGTTGGGTTGCCAGGTGGGCTTATGGATATAAGCAGCGCTGGTAGGCGGAAGCTCCCAGGGCTGACTTTAATTGATTATCAAACTCGTCGCGTTCCGAGGTCTTGGCTTGTAGCAGACTAAAGCACTTTACAGCTGCTATATTGTGAAGGCTTCTTTACTTGTACACGCCGTGCCTGGACAGGCTGAGATCTAATCTCACTCTTGAGCTGCCCAGTTACACTGAGCACATCAGCTGTCTCTCTAGAGGCAACATATTGGATCTATTTATACACCACGTTAAAAGGTGCTTACCACTCGCTCCCAAGAGTGGCTGTAGGTCTTTCTGATCATTATATGATCCATCTCATCCTCATCTTCAGGCGGAAACTTAAAACTACAAGGCCTATGGTCAAAACAGTGAAATATTGGGACTGAGAAAGCAACATTAGAGCTACAGGCTTGCTTTGATTGCACAGACTGGAGTGCTTTTGAAGGTGCTTCAGCAGACTTGGGATGAATTTACTGATACTATGACATCATATGTTAGCTTCTGTGAGAACATATGTGTGCCTACCAAGAGCTTGCATATATATAACAATAATAATCCTTGATTAAGCTCAAGCAACTATGTCATGCCAAAGAGAAGGCCTACAAAAAAGGAGTCAGGATTTTATACAATCAGGCCAGGAATGTATTAACAAAGGAGATTAGGGTAGCAAAGGGAAGCTACACCAAACAGTTGAGAAACCAGTTCTCAGCTAATGAACCAGCAACAATAAAGAACATAATTGGGGGCCTATGAGTGATTGTGGATGGATGATTGGTTGTTTTTTATTGATAATGTTGTAATTTTACTGTTTTAACCTGTTTTTACTGTTTTATCTGATTTTATTGTTCTCTTGTATTGCTGTTAGCCACTCTGAGTCCTTATCGGATTGAGCAGCCTATAAATGCAATAAAATAAATAAATAAATACCGTATTTTTCGGAGTATAAGACGCACCTTTTTCCTCCCGAAAAGTGGCTGAAAATTCAGGTGCGTCTTATACTTCGAATGTAGCTTTTTTCCAGCCCTAACTAGGTGCTAACAGATCTTCCCAGCTCTTACCTTGCAGGCTTTTTCATTGTTACTCTCTCAAAATAATGTTTTTCCAGCCCTAAGTCTTTGCAGGGTTTTTTTTCATTGCTCTACTTGCTCCAAAGAAGTTGTTTTCTAGCCCTAACCAGGTGCTAACGATCTTCCCAGCTCTTACCGGCTTGCAGGCTCTTTCATTGTTACTCTCTCCAAAGAATGTTTTCCCAGCCCTAAGTCTTTGCAGGTTTTTTTTTCATTGCTCTACTTGCTCCAAAGAAGTTGTTTTCTAGCCCTAACCAGGTGCTAACGATCTTCCCAGCTCTTACTGGCTTGCAGTCTCTTTCATTGTTACTCTCTCAGAAGAAGGTTTTTTTAAGTCCTAACCAGGAGATAAAATAATGTGCTGAAGCTGACCAGACTAAGGATGCTAGCCAGATGAATACCTGGTAGGCAGATTGTTTTCCCCTATTTTCCTCCCCAAAAACTAAGGTGCGTCTTATACTCCGAAAAATACGGTAAATCATTGGCTACAGTTGACCTCCCTTCTTTACTGAAGAGAATTGTCAACTGACAGATGATCTGATCTGTAGATTTGAGAGGAGATCACTGTCATCTACTGTTACCTTCCTCAACATAAAATAAATCAACAGCAGCCAAATCTCCTACATCTATCTCCATTCTTCTGGGCCCCCCACCTCGGGTGATCTTAGAAAAAGATGTGAGAGGTCTATTTCATAAGCAAAGGATTGGATAAGCACCATGCCCAGACAGAATAGCTCCTTCTTGCTTGAAAGTCTGTACTGAACAACACATCTTCAACCGCATCTTTAATAAATCACTACAGATGTGTTATAACTTGTCTTGCTTCAAAGATTCTGCTATCATTCTGATTCCTAAGAAAGCCTCAATCAGTGAGCTAAATGACTACAGACCGGTTGCTCTAACATCTGTAGTTATGAAGATCTTTGAGAGGTTAGACACCTGTTAGACACCTCAGTTTGCCTACTGAGCAAATAGATTGGCAGATGTTGCTGTCAACATGGCACTGCACTACATCTTGCAACATCCTGAATCCCTGGAGACCTATTCGCAGGTCCTATAGACTTCACTTCAGCTCAGCATTCAATACCATCATTCCAGAAATTATTTACTCTAAACCAGGGGTGTCAAACTGGATTTCTTCGAGGGGCGGATCAGCATTGTAGGTCTCCTCCGTGGACCAGCGGCGGGAGGGGGGGCAGAACAGATGCTTCCTGAAGCACCCTGCCAGCCAAAACGGGGTGCAGGGGGTCGGTACACAGCCCCCTGTGCCTCGCTTTTGCCCTCCATGGCCTCCTGCAGCACTCTGCCAGCCGAAAACGGGCCGCGCTGCCCGTTTCCGGCCATTTTTTGGCTCGTTTTCGGCCAGCAGTGTGCTGCAGGAGCCATGGAGGGTGAAAAGGAGGCACGCCCCCCCGCATGCAGCCCGTTTTAGCTGCCAGAGGCACCGCAGGCCAGTCCTTTGATATTTCCAGGAGGGCCCTGCGGGCTGCATTTAAGCATCCCGCGGGCTGGATCCTTCCCGCAGGCTTTGAGTTTGACACCCCTGCTCTAAACCGACTCAACTAGCTGTGCCTGTAGGTGGATTATAAGCTTTTTGACAGATAGAAAGCAAGGTGAAGCTAAGGAAACTTACATCTAATAACTGGGCAATTGGCATAGGTGGTCATCAGGGCTGTATGTTACTCCCTTGCTCTTTTATCTATATACCAATGATTGCATCTATAGAGATCTCTCTGTTAAAGTACTGAAGTTTGCAGATGATACAAGAGTTATCAGTCTCATTTGAGATGGTGATGTGTCTGCATAGAGATGTCCAAACAGGCCAGACAGCCATCTATCTGGGATGTTTGGCTGGTGTTCCTGTGCTGAACTGAATTGAAACTCAGATTCAGTGGCCCAATTTTCAAGTGTATAGTTTTGTAATTCTTATGACTTTGGTTTTGCTCATATTACCTATAAAAATCAAAAACACTTTGTATGTATGTATGATGTATGTATGCATGCATGCATGCATGCAAGCATATGTGTTTATGATTCATATATCACAAATCAGCCATTTTTGAGTTTTATGCACAACTTGTCATGACATAGACCTTATGACAGTATTGCATAGAAATGGATAATAAAATCTGAAGGATCCATCAGCTTTTGTGCATGAAAGTAATAACTTTGCAACACAATGGCATTGTAAAGTAATAGAAATATTATTCATTTATTTAAAAATTGTGATGATTCCGATTTTTATATTGTGACACTATAAAGAAATTTCACTCTTTGTAAATTCCGTCTCATTGGCCCTTTCACACTTTTTCCACATTTCCACACTACATACTAAATAAAATTAAGAAGTTTCCTATTTATGTTGAGAATATATGAAGGTTTTTTTTCACTGAATTTATTTTCCTTGTTGAAGCTGAGTCAAAAAAGTTAAGATAGTGCTATGACCACATGATGAAAGTTCTGTCTTTTTCTTGCACATGACTTGTGTAAAATGGGATAGCTTTTAACTGCCAAGTTGTGGCTGCTATATTGATTGCTCATTTGGCCTTTCTGCAGATGCCCTTGCTTCCTCAGGAATTACTTTGAAGCTTCTTTGGAACTTTCTTTGAATTATCCTAAGTGTGGTTGGAAAAAGACATTAAGAAGTAATAGTAATAAATAATAAAATAAAGCAGATAAAAAGATATTAAGCCTAGAGGTTTACTCTATTATCTGTTGTGGCAAAATAATAATAACACCTCTCCCCCAGCAATAATAATGAAATACATTAGTTTCTGAAGAAACAAAACGTATATTGTAGGTAATATTCACTTACTTGAAATATCTGTTTCAAGGAGAAGAGGGCCCGCCTTAACTCCCGTCCATTTGAGTTGTACAATTTCTCTGAAAGGACAAAATGTTTAAAAATTATCTGATTATTATAATCAGTTGTAGAGCCTGTTGTTTCGAGAAAAAATATGGTCTCTCCCCCCTTCCCTATGGCAATGTTTATAGTATGAAATACCAAGTATATGTAAAAAAAGGTGCAATAATAATAAAGAATAAAGAAAAACAAACTCAGAGCCAGCTTGGATAGAGAAATTCTGTGCCGTATCTCTAATCTAAAAGAGTAATTTGGGAGTAGTAATAGGATACGTCAATGCATTAATCATTTACATATAATGTAAATAATTTCCTATATCAACATTATTAAATAAGTTTAAAAAGTTTATTTATCAAATTTTATAAATCCTGACAGTATGAATTGTAACTTACTCACTCACGCAGCCAAGTGTAGCATACTTTTGCCATTAAGCCAACAGTTTACCAAGTGAAAATATTTTCAAAAAATGTTGTGATACAATCTGGAAAGTTATATTTAATGAGAAAAAAACCCCTGTATTGTATAGCTATGGAGACTACAGGTAGTCCTTGACTTACAACCATTTGTTTAGTGACTTTTGGAAGTTACAATGGCACTGAAAAAAGTGACTTATGAACAGTTTTCTCACCTACCATCATTTCAGCATCCGCATGGTCACATGATCAAAATTTGAGTGCTTGGCAACTGGCATGTATTTATGACAGTTGTACAGTCCTGGGGTCATCATTTGTAACCTTTCCAGCTGCCTTCTGACAAGCAAAGTCAATGGGGGAAGCATGATTCATTTAACAACTGCAACAATTTGCTTAACAACTTTGCAAAAAGGTCATAAAATGTGCTAAAACTCACTTAACAAGTGCCTTGCTTAGCAACAGAGATTTTGGGCTCCATTGTGGTCCTAAGTCAAGGACTACCTATTTATTTTATGGGGGGGGGGGAGATAAACCTGAAAATAGGAGAAATCTGAAAGAGGTTTATAAGGATAAATATTTGCAAAAGAAAATTGAAGAGCAAAACCAAGAAAAACCTTTTCAAAAGCATATTGTAATAAAAATCTCTAAAATCAAACAGTATAAATAGATTTATTTTTAAAAGATTATTCAATTTCCATATTTTTCACATAAATGTGAAGGACTGCATTAAGCAGTACTATTTGAATAGTAAAAGTGACCAAGATAAAAGACAAAATGAGTTTTTGAAAAATAAATAACTCTAAAAGCAGCGTTCTGAAATAGATTACTAACTTTCATAATAAAGAATATATGGTCACTGTATGCATAGCACAATTTGTTGAATACACCTAACTCTATATTCTGGATCCTAGCCACCAACATTGCATTCAACAGAAAATGGCCAATTCCATGCCTTTTTGATTAATTTTCTACTAGCTCCATTAAGAACAGCAAAATATTCTGTTACTGTACACTTTGGTAGTGATAACTCTTTTCAAGTTCTTTTTAATTGATATTGGAATGGAGCAATACAGCAAGGCAATCTTTATTTCATGTAAATGATAGTAATCCTGATTCTGGAACACTTTGCTGCAGTTATAAGGAGAAAAAAACGATTGAAGCCACTATTAACTACTTTATATTAAATAATTTATTTTTACCGGTACTGTAGAATTAGGTAATATTTATATTTTACTACTTTATTTCAGTTAATTCAAAATACCACATTAGCATTTTCTCTTACCGTACAATTATATAGTTAAATGGAGCAAGGGGAGAGATTTTCTTTCCCCATGCTTCCTGAGTCTTTTTAACTGCCAAATATCAGTGGGAAGATCACTTCAGCGAACAGGGTTAATCTAGATTCAAATAATTTAAAAAACGGTTCTCTGCCCTAATGACAATCATGTGATTGGATGGGCGTGGCCAGGGTGGGCATGACACGGGACTCATGTGGTACTAAGACAGCACTTCCCTGAGAGCCTCCCTCACTCTCATTATACAGGTAATCCTCCAGTTACAAATGTAATAGAGCCTGCCAATTACATTTGTAACCTGGGGATTCGTTTGACTGAATCACGTTAAATGAATGTGATGAGTGATGAGGATCACTCCCTGCTTTCCCCAATGCATTTGTTAATCGAATGCACAGGTCTTTAAATGCACATGAGGTATCTCAGGCTAGGGACAGCATGTGGAGTCTAGTGCTGGAGCAGACCATCTAAGGCCTACCCCAATCCACTGAGATACCTCATGCTCCCCTGGGGTCCCCACAATTGCTTCCCCCACCCCATCCTGCACCGCAGGGTCTCCACAGACTGAACCTGCTTTGCTAGCATCTCAGATTCCACTTACTCCTCCCCACCCCATTTCCCATGGATTACTTACTTTTTTTTGCTATAAAGTTATAATTTTTACTGATATCTATTCTGTTAATATAACTAAATAAGCCATTCTCCATTGGAGGTTGAAGCCAGCATTCAGCGAGGGTTGTCCACAGCCAATCACAACAAGGGCTGAGTCTGTCAATCAAAAACTGAGCCTCTGTCCTCCTCCTCCTTGGATATTGGCCCAGTTTAGACTCAGCCCTTCAAAAGGCTAGACGTGGATTTCACCTCGCTGACTGTTTTGCTTCAACTGTAAGTTTTAATTCAAAAAAAACAAAACAAAACAAAACAAAACAAAAGGATATAAGATAAAATACAGAACAAGATCAGCAATCAGCTAATTGCTTTCCCTCTGTCCCCAGGCCTTAACAACCGCCACTTGTGGCCGTTAAGAGCCTTATTCCAGCTGCCCCCCCTCCCCTTTTTTCCCTTCTCATTGTCGGGAAGCATTGCAAGCCCTAAGGGGGGGTGAATTTTCTCCATCGGCCGGTGCTTGCACTCCGGTGAGAGCTGGAGGGACGCTGACTCACCGAAGCTCCTGAGGAGCACAGGTGCAGGGCAAGGGAAAACAAACGCCCAAACGAAGTTTTTTCCTCTGCAGCCGGCTTCTTTTCGCCTAGCGGCTCAGCGGCGCGGCTCCAAAGCCCAGCGCCAAGCCGCACTTTTAAAATTGCCGATTTCCCGCCCTTTTCGTTCCGGGAACGATCGCCATCTTGGAGGCGCCGCGTCATCAAGCGGCGCGCGCAGGAGGCATTTTCTGCTGAGACACGATGGCGGAGGCTGCGAGAGCCCCGGCGAAGTCCAAAAAGAAGCAAAACAAAGGCCAGAAAGGGCCCGATTCCGGGGAGGAGATTACTCCTGCCCCGATGGAAGCAGAGCAGCACAAAGCAACCCAGGGGTCTAAGGCTGCTGAAAGGGATGAAAGGAGGCGCGATCGAGCGCTGCAACGAATAGTGGAAAGGGCAGACCACCAAGGGGAGATCATGGCACCCCCACAACATCAGGTAGTGGTCCAGGCTCAAGTCCACAACCTGGATGCCCCGGCACCTACCCTATTAGACCCTAATGTATGGGGGGAAGGAGGTTTGGTCTCCTCTGCCCAAGTCAACCCCCAGGAAATTGCTTCTGCCTTTGGGCCAGATATTCCTGTGGCCTCTGCTCCCACCATAGGCTGGACACAGGCGACTGGACCCCCTGCTAGTGTGGCCTCCAGCTCCCTTCCTTCTCAGGCAGGCCCTTCACATCAGTCTGATCAGCCAAGCTGGCAGATGGTCATGGCAGCAACAGTACAACAGTGTCTAGCTGGATTCCAGCAAATGCAGGCCTCTGCCCAGGTCATCCCATCTAGACCCTCTAGTCAAGCCCACTCTCAGTCCCTCAGGGGGGCTGCCATTACTGAAGACTCCTCTGATGATTCTAGTGAAGATATAAGACCTGCTACCCTGGAGGAGGGTGAGTGTGACCCCACAGCACTGTCAGAGGATGAAGGCCTCGCCCCAGAACAACCCACGTCAGTGGGCTTATTCCCACCTGCCCTATTCAAGTCATTACTACATAAGGCCAGGAATGTAGCTGGCCTGGCCTCTGCTCCAGTAACAACAGATGCGGCAACTTCTTCATCCAAGGTTCCGGTTTTTGAGGAACAGGTGACAGAGCTGGATGTTATCCCAGCGCCCAAGATATTTCTGGACAACGTGCAGCGGCAGTTCGTGGCTCCAACTTCAGGACCAATGCCTTCCCAGCAGGACAAGAGATTCTTTAATACGGCGGCTGAACTGACGGGTCTACTCTCCCCTCCATCGGTGGACGTCCCGGTAGCTGCGCTCCACTCCCCAAATCCCATTCCGGGGGAAGCTGAGGAACTCCTGAAACCGGATGATCGTCGGCTAGAACAACTCCTGCTAAAGTCCCACCATGCCTCGGCCTGGGCGGTTCGCGCCTCCTGTTCTGCATCCTTCTTTGCCAGATTGTCGCTCTTGTGGCTACGCCAGCTCCAGGAGCTGATTCCCTCATCAGAACTTCGCATTCATCAAGACCTCAACAAAGTCATAGCTGCAACTCAATTCACTGCTGACGCTACTCTCAGGGCAGCACGCTTTTCTTCAAAATCCATTGCGGCTGCCACGGCAGGTCGCAGGGTGAACTGGCTCAAGAACTGGACTGCCGATGCTCGCCAAAAATGGCGCCTGGCTTCTAAGCCGATTGCGGGTCAATCCCTCTTTGGGGAGGTTTTAGATCCACTACTGGTGGAGTCTAAGGATCGTAGGAAGGTCCTTCCAACTTATAACAAAAAAGGTTCCTTCCGCCATACCCCATATTCTAGGAGGCCCTTTCGATCGGCTGACCAGGGTTCCAATCTGCCCCGAACCCCAGGTCAGTATGGCCAGAGGTCCTCCTACCAGGATAGATCGGCCAGGGGCAGATCTTACAAACGTCCCTATAAGGGATGGGGTAACAAGTTTTCCAGGCGAGGCAGATAACTTCTCTCAGGAATTGCCAATTGGGGGTAGACTAGCCAGGTTTGCGGATACTTGGGACTTAACCACGCAGGACGCGTGGGTTAGACAGACTATACGTTTTGGGTTATCAATAGAATTTTGGTCACCACCTACTCAAAGTTTTATACCCTGTCATATTTCTGGGGCTCCAGAAAAACGCCGGTTAATGGAACAGGCCGTTCGCCACCTCCTGGAGATTAGGGCCATTGAACCGGTCCCTAGGGAACAGAGGGGAACAGGGGTTTACTCGATACTTTTCCTGGTACCAAAACCCTCCGGGGACTGGAGACCTATACTTGATCTCAAAAGGTTAAACCAGTTTGTCAAATATCGTAAATTCAAGATGCAGTCTCTACGTTCCATCCTCAGGGGTATCCATAGGTCTGACTATCTAGTCTCCCTGGATCTTTCCGAAGCATATCTTCACATCCCCATAACACCTGCAGATAGGCAGTTCCTCCGGTTTTGCCTTGCTGGAAGACACTTCCAGTACAGAGCACTCCCCTTTGGCCTTTCCTCAGCTCCCCGAGTCTTTACAAAGATCTTGGCGGCATTGGAGGCTCACCTTAGGTCCTTGGGGGTTCGGGTTCAGTGTTACCTAGACGATATTCTGCTTCAGGCCTCCTCTGCATCCTTGGCAGAGCGTCATGTACAGCTAGTGCTGGAGGAGCTCGACCGACATGGCTTCTCGGTCAACTACCGTAAGAGCTGTCTGGTCCCTAGTACCTCAATTCTTCATTTGGGCTCAATTATTGATTCCCAACAGTGCAAGGTTTTCTTATCCCCCGAGCGACAGGACAGCATTAGGGTCATCATAGGTAATATCAACCGCTGTCCCTCAGTTTCTCTAGCCCTGTTAGCCACTCTGCTGGGAAAAATGATATCTTGTATCGATATCGTGCCCTGGGCACGGCTGCACTCACGTAGATTACAATGGTTCTTACTTCCCCTCATTCCCCCGGGGCAGTCCCCTCCTACAGTTTGGGTTCGTTTACCCTCTCAGGTTCGACAATCCCTAGTTTGGTGGACGTCTTCTGCCTTGGAAGAAGGTTCCTCCTTCCTTTTGCCGGATAGAATTACAGTAACCACAGATGCCAGCCTCTCAGGCTGGGGAGCACATGTTCAGGGCCAACTGGCCCAGGGTACCTGGTCGAGGGAGGAATCCGAATGCCCCATTAACCTGCTAGAACTTCGCACTATCCGTTTAGCGTTAAAGAGTTTTAAGAATAGAATAGAAGGTTCTCATGTGTTGGTCCTTACCGACAATGTTACGGCCAAAGCCCATGTTAATAGGCAGGGGGGAACACGTTCAGCGGCCCTGTTAGAGGAGGCCTTGTCCCTGGGTCTGTGGAAAGAGAAACATCTTATTTCCCTTTCGGCGGAATACATTTCTGGGGAAGCCAACAAGCAGGCTGATTGGCTCAGTCATCGGGATTTAGACCAAACCGAGTGGCAATTACATCCAAGAGTGTTTCAAGATATTGTTCATAGATTTGGTTTGCCTTTAATTGATCTGTTTGCTACCCCACAGAATGCACAGCTCAGCCGGTTCTACTCTCGCTTCCCGACGGAAGGCGCAGAAGCAGTCGACGCCCTCCGCTCACCTTGGCCCCAGGCACTCCTGTATGCCTTTCCTCCGCTCCCTCTGTTATCCAGGGTCATCCAAAAAATAATGAAACATTCCGCGGAGGTGATTCTAATTGCCCCTCACTGGCCACGCAGGGTTTGGTTCGGGGATCTCCTTTTCCTGTCCCGAGGCCACCCATGGAGACTGCCCCCCTTTCCGGATCTGCTCCAACAGGGGGAGGTGGTTTACCCGGACCCGCAGTGGTTACGCTTGACCGCATGGCGGTTGAGCGGGAGGTCCTGAAACGACAGCACTATGATCTCGATACCATTGAGGTCATCTTGGCCTCCAGGCGTCCTTTCACTAATAGAGTGTATCAGAACACCTGGAAGGCTTTCTGTGAATGGTGCAGTCTGGAGGGTATTTCTCCCCTTTATGTGCCCATTCCTCTCCTACTCCGTTTCCTTAAGAAAGGACTAAATTTGGGGTTAGCCCCTAACACCCTTCGATGTCAATTGGCTGCACTCTCCACCATTATCTCCTGCCCAAATTGCCCTTCCCTGGCACATGTGCCCACGGTGCATAGGTTCCTTAAAGGAGCCTCTAACATCTGCCCGCCAGTCGTGCACCGTTTTCCCACCTGGGACCTACCTCTGGTTCTGGAAGCCCTGACCGGCCCCCCATTTGAACCATTAAGAGAGGCGCCCCTCAGCCTCCTGTCTTACAAGGTAGCCTTTCTTGTGGCTATAACATCGGCCAGACGTATCTCCGAGCTCTCAGCTCTGTCCATTCGGCAGGACCTTTGTATCTTCCATCCAGACAGAGTGGTCCTCCGTCTAGACCCTTCCTTCCTTCCCAAAGTAAACTCATTATTTCACCGTTCCCAGGAAATCGTTCTCCCGTCCTTCTGTGCCCGCCCACGGCATCCTAGAGAGCGTCACTGGCATACTCTGGATGTAAGACGTGCCTTGAAGGCCTATATTAACCGGACTTCGGCCTTTCGCAAATCAGAGGCTTTGTTTGTGGCCTTCCTTCCCCGTTCCATGGGACTTAAAGTCTCATCCCCTACTATAGGGAGGTGGATCAGAGCCACCATCACCAGAGCTTATACCTCAGCTGGTAAGCCAGTACTGGAGACTATCACGGCCCATTCCACCCGCAGCGTCGCCACGTCGGCTGCATGGCAGACTCGGGCCTCTCTTGAGGAAGTGTGTAGGGCTGCCACCTGGGTTTCCCCTACTCAGTTCATACGCCACTATAAAATTGACTCCTATGCTTCTACAGAGGCAGCCTTCGGCAGGCGAGTGCTTCAACAGGTTGCTGTGCCTCTGTCCTAGTAGTCACTGGGGAGTAGTGGTCCTTGGTTACCCTCCCTCGGGACTAGTAGCTTGGGTATGTCCCTCGCTGAATGCTGGCTTCAACCTCCAATGGAGAATGGGCGTTTACTTACCTTTGATACGCCCGTTCTCGTTGGTTGAAGCCAGCATTCAGACCCTCCCTTTTATTCTCTGGTTATACTTGACTATGCTCGTTACTGTTTGTTTGCACTATTACTTGTTGTATTAATAAATCAGGTTTGTTATTTATTCCGCAGTCTGAGGTGTGACTTCTTCCTAGGAGTACAGTGTATGGATTTCTGTTTGGTTCGGTTAACACTGTTCCTTTTCCACGTCAAGTCTGTCTTTCAGCTTCGTCTAAACTGGGCCAATATCCAAGGAGGAGGAGGACAGAGGCTCAGTTTTTGATTGACAGACTCAGCCCTTGTTGTGATTGGCTGTGGACAACCCTCGCTGAATGCTGGCTTCAACCAACGAGAACGGGCGTATCAAAGGTAAGTAAACGCCCATTATACACTTGAAGCATTGTGAAATGCAATCTGATCAGAAACAAGAAATTTGACAAGTCTAATGTACAATGCCCGATAGTAGCATGATAAAACTTTTCCATGAAATGTTTAAACACTCAGAATTTTTACATCTGGCAATCTTATGTCAAAAATGGCTAAAATGAAATGAATACCTTGAAACACTGAATTTTGTGACATGGTATGAGGGTCCACCCGTCCCCTTCCAGTCAGGTTTATTGTTTTATATGTCTTGGTAGTGATTTGTGTTTAATTTTCTTCTTTTAATATCTCCCTCACCAAGGGTCACACCCTCTGTGTCACTTCTCTCTCTCTTTAGAGGCTTGCTTTTTATTTTTTCAATATCTCTATGCTCTGCAGAATTGCTTAAGATTTGCTTTATGTGATAAGTAGACAGACGTTGACACGTTTCTTGAACAAACAAGAAAACAGTTTATTTAAATACAACTTCTCAGTAATTGTCAAGTGAATTTGTTACAGCCACAACCAGCTATTTAATTCTTTTTTTCTTTTCCTCCCCTCAGAGACTTTCCTAGATCTCCTGACTAAATGTAAGAAATCCCAGTTTTTCTTTGAATTAAGGCCTATAGATAAGAGCACGTTTCACCGTTTATCTCTATCTACAAATTACACAATATATATATCAATCAATAAAATTCCCTGACCCTGGCACCTGCTTCCCACAGAAATGCCTAGGGCCTATCTTCTCTCCTGTTAACTTCCCTCTTGAACAATTAAACTCAGGCAGAGATTCACTATAAATCTTCCCTCTTGGAAGTTACATAAACAGAGCTTCACACTAAACCTTCCCTCCTGGAAGCTATACACACAGACAGAGCTTTTTTCAGCTCTTCTTACTAAACCTTCCCTCTTGGAAGTTACCACAAAACAGAGAGCTCTTCAGCTCTTCCCACTAAACCTTCCCTCTTGGAAGTTAAACACAGACAGAGCTTTTTTCAGCTCTTCTTACTAAACCTTCCCTCTTGGAAGTTCACACAAAACAGAGAGCTCTCCTCAGCTCTTCCAACTAGGCCTTTTATAGTTCCTGGCCCTGCTATCTATGATCCGATTGGCTGTCTCTTTATGATATAATCTATCCCCCCTCCCTTCTGGAGCACTGGGATAAACACCTCCCCCTTCCTACTTACCATACATTTTAAAAGCTGTTTGGCTCTATACTTACTTGTTTTAACAGTTCCTTTTAACCACATTTTAACTTTATATAACAACTTACTCTTTTACATTCAGTACCTGTATGTGGGCACCATACATGGATTTCAAGAACTACAAAAAGACAAAACTACATTAGCTGTTCAGTGAAGTCTCATTCTAACATTAGCAAAAGGTTTCTCACAGACTCTCAAGCAAATATAAAAACTTGCTGGATTTGTGATTATTCCTCCCTATATTGGAAGCTGTTCTTCTGCTAATGGAAGCAGCTGTTAACATAGATACTTTCTAAACTTTTAGCAAGTACCGGTATATATTTTGGAAACAGTAATAGCTGTATTTTAAAATCATTGTTTTTTTAATGCTTTTTACTGTGGAAATAAGACCACTTGAGAGACCATTCATTATATAGCTGTAGAGATTTTGCTCCCTTAGGAATTCTGTTGCCTTTTTTTCCTGCTTTCTGTATGATGTTCTAGATAGACAAATTATTAAGAAAAATCAATTAAGGAGTAGAGTTTTAGAGGATGGTGAGAGAGGAACTACTCTGAAGAAACAGATTGATTCCCAATGAATATTCACTTTGCTTTTATCAAAACAAAAATGTACAATTTGCTGCAAAAATCAAAGGATGGACATAAATGATTGCAAATCACGGATATTTTTAACATATATATGTTTAACATTTTTAAACATAACCTTAATAGGTTACATTCATGCTACCTTAATTACCTTTACTTCCCATTGAAAATAATGGAAATGTTAATCATGCCATTTACTTTATTACTTACTTTTTGATGATCTTACTTTTTTGAAGATCTCCAGAGGCTGACCCACTAGCAAAGAAGCCAAAGTGTTTTATTCATATGATGGTGAAACTGTAAGAATGTGAAATCTAAGAAAACACTTTCACCAGCTTCTGAGTAAAAGATTTCGGCTGGGGCCATGTGGCCAGCAGGCCTAGGCCTGGACTGGGCCACAGCAGCCTTCTGCTTCAGGGATTGAGGCAGCATTAGCCAATGAAAGGAGTGGTTGCTTCTTTTATCTCATCGGGCTGAACTGCAAGGCCCTTGTTGATTGGTTGCCACGTAATTTAGTCCTTCGCCGGAGTGACGGTAAGAGGCACGACAATTTGTAGAAATGGGGAGGGGGAGGAGGAAGCCCCCCTTGTGGCCTGGCACCCGATCGCGAGACTCAGGCGGTGGTGCCGGGCAAGGAGTTCAGTCCAAGTTGGCAATCGCCCTCTTCTGGCACCCAAAAGGCAGCTCAACTGGCGAAATCCGGTAACGAGGGGAGCCAGGAAACGCTCCTCAGGCCACAGCCGTGAAAATCAGTGCCTCCGACAGACAAGGAGCGCAAGACTCCAATGGCAGACCAGGCAAAGGCCCTCATGGTCAATGCCGCCAACAGGCACGGTAACCGCTGCTGCGGCAGGAGCCAAAACTTCACTGACAAACGCCCCACAATCCTCTACTGTTGAATAGAGAACACTGGGGACCGACTCACACTTGGAAGTCACTATGCGATGATTCTGAATCTGGTGGAACTAGCAATTCAGGAAAGGAGCAAAATCAAGCCACAACCATCCTGTCTGAGGACCGAGTTGAAGCTGGGTCCTAGAAGGGCGGATCCTGTTAAAAGTAACAGACTCGGTCCTCATTCTGAGTGGATGAGGACAACCCATCCTGAATGCTAGCTCCACCCACGATGGAGAAGACAAAAAGGATCACTGAATAAATAGGCTTGAAATATGTTTTCTATGTGCTTGAAATTTATTTAAAATATTGTGATGAACTAAAATCTGATCTTAAGCCATATTTATATATATTACCGTATTTTTCGGAGTATAAGACGCACTGGAGTATAAGACACACCTTAGTTTTTGGGGAGGAAAATAGGGGAAAACAATCTGCCTACCAGGTATTCATCTGGCTAGCATCCTTAGTCTGGTCAGCTTCAGCACATTATTTTATCCCCTGGTTAGGACTTAAAAAAACCTTCTTCTGAGAGAGTAACAATGAAAGAACCTGCAAGCCAGTAAGAGCTGGGAAGATTGTTAGCACCTGGTTAAGGCTAGAAAAAAACTTATTCGGAGCAGCTTCAGCACATTATTTTATCTCCTGGTTAGGACTTAAAAAAACCTTCTTCTGAGAGAGTAACAATGAAAGAGCCTGCAAGTCGGTAAGAGCTAGGAAGATAGTTAGCACCTGGTTAGGGCTAGAAAATAACTTACTCGGAGCAAGTAGAGCAATGAAAAAAAACCCTGCAAAGACTTAGGGCTGGAAAAACATTCTTCTGAGAGAGTAACAATGAAAGAACCTGCAAGCCGGTAAGAGCTGGGAAGATAGTTAGCACCTGGTTAGGGCTAGAAAATAACTTACTCGGAGCAAGTAGAGCAATGAAAAAAACCCCTGCAAAGACTTAGTGCTGGAAAAACATTCTTCTGAGAGAGTAACAATGAAAGAACCTGCAAGCCGGTAAGAGCTGGGAAGATAGTTAGCACCTGGTTAGGGCTAGAAAATAACTTACTCGGAGCAAGTAGATCAATGGAAAAAAATTCTGCAAAGACTTAGGGCTGGAAAAACATTCTTTGGAGAGAGTAACAATGAAAAAGCCTGCAAGGTAAGAGCTGGGAAGATCTGTTAGCATCTAGTTAGGGCTGGCAAAAAAAAAAAAGCTACATTCAAAGTATAAGACGCACCCAAATTTTCAGCCACTTTTAGGGAGGAAAAAGGTGCGTCTTATACTCCAAAAAGTACGGTATATTTCACCTTTGAAATGAAACCATGATACAACATTTGGATCATAATAATTGAATGCTCAAGTTTCTAATTTAAAATTAAACTCAATATATAAATATCAGGTATTTCATGTTCTAACGAAAAAATAAGTTATCTTATCAATGTTAAATTACCGCCCCTGATAAATCCATTTCCTTGATAAGAAATCCTTCTTGCAAAAGGTAAATTCAGATTCTAATTTCTAGCTAGAAAGAGTGGTTGGGAGTCATACAGTATATGCATATAAATACATCAATATAGTATCTAAGAACACTTTCTTCTCCTGGATGGATATCTCGGGTCTCTAAAATTTCACAAGGAAACTTTAATACAAAAGTAGACATTTATTAATAAAATTAGGTCAAGGAAAAAGAAAGAAGAAACAATATTCAATAAACTGAGAATCAGGATGTTTATTTTTGACTTTATGAGAAGTTCTCATATTTTAATATAGGAGACAGATGAAGAAAATGCATTATTTTCACTGCAGCTGTTCTTTCTCCCCCCTCCCCATAAATACTTGACAGGAAAGCTATAAAACGTTATCTGAGGCCATTCATCTGAATAAGTTTACTACAACTGAGCTGGGCTTCAGTTCTGAATGAAAATAAACCCAAGATCGATGTTCAGAATATACCTAGATTGCAATAAAAAAAGCTTTTGTAAAATATTTTCCATAAAGGCCACTAGAGGCTGATCTAACTCTGCATTAAAGGATATCCAGAAATCTTCAATTATTTCCACATAACAAATTTCATCTTGGAGAAACATTAATCTTACAGGTCTTTTTATTTTCATGTAATTCTGATTTGGAAGTGCACCCAAGATAGCTACCTTTGAAGAGCATTGAGAAGATGCAACTGCTGCAGAGTGAGAAACTGATAGTTTTTGGAGCCCTTGGAATGGTCCATATTACACCGTTATTTCAGCAAGTACAATTTGTTTGGGTGCAATTCAAGGTGTTGGTTTACCACCTTTAAAGCCCTATATGACATGGGTCTAGGCTACTTGAGGAACCTTCTCACCCCACTGAAACTGACCTGCTCCAATGGTGTTGACAGAGGAGGCATGCTGCTGACCTCATTGGTCAGGGAATTCTGATTGGCAGGGTCTAGAACAGCCTTCTCTGCCAAGACCTCAGCCCTTTGGAACATCTTGCCGCCCTGAGTTGAGATTGGCTCACACTCTCCTGACCTTCTGCAAGAGCCTGAAGACTGGCTCTGCCAACGGGCTTTGGGCCCTAATGGGGGTATATTACACCGGATGTGGTTGATAGACTAATAGCAGTTCCACTCCTCCCCTACATTCTGCTCTCTCCCTCCCCATCTTTTAGTTATAATCTGTATTTTAGTGGGGTGTGTGTGTGTGTGTGTGTGTGTGTGTGTGTGTGTGTGTGTGTGTGTGTGTGTGTGTGTGTGTGTGAATATATAGAACACATTTCTGGCAGGACCAGCAACAAAATAAATTTTCTCTCCAAATGGGTTGCATAGGTTGTCAACAAGAAAAATACAACCGCTAGACTCCTCATTTGAAAAGAGTGTTTGATTACAAATAAATCCTATTAAAATTAATCATCTTTAGTATATAATAGTTCATTTTTCATAAAGGTTCAGGTGGATTTGCCACTAAAAAAACATGATAAGATGTACAATTTCAACTAAAGAATAATTATAATCCAGATCTGCTGCAATGAATTTGAAATTTTCAATGTATGCTCTTTGAGTTGTTGCCTTGGCGGAGTTGGTAGGTGGCAGTTTCTATCTGAAATGCTCTCTAAATCTACTGAGGAAGTAACTAGCCAGAATCTAGTGAGGAAGTAGCTATCCAGGACGGGGTCATTGGTTTCAATAAGTGAAAGCGTTCATTTGGCAGTGGAATCGATTAAAAGATGAGGATGAAGGAGATTCTTGATCTGTCTGTTGGAAACACCTCAGGTGGGGTGCTGATGAACACATCGCACTGTGCTAGGAATGTTCTCATCTTATCAGATTCAGCAGTGAATCTCTTGAGTAGGCAGCTGGCAGACTTGGGGATGAGTGTAGCAGGAACTGGCAGTTCTGCCTGGATGGGTAAAGCAGGTCATTGTAGTTGTAGAGGAATGCCTTGTTGAGTCAGGATCTGCATTTGTTGAAAATTGGTTGCAAGATTCCTGGTCATGATTTCAGTATTCCGGAACCCATAATTTTTTTTGATTAAGGAGAGTAATTCAAATGAATGTCATGCACTAGGGAAATCAGGAGATTCAGACAGTTCAAATGAGCATAAAGATTTATTGCAAATTTAACTTCTCTACAAGAATCTGAACTACTGTCCGTCAAGAGAAATTAGCTGGAGTTAAAAATAGAAAGGAATTCAAGATGGACTGGACTTAAGATCTCTTGTGGGTGTTAAGACTCATGACTGATGACCACTCCCTCAGACTCAGCCTGGTCATCACCTACAAATATTATGAAAAATACATACCTCCCCATAATATTTGTTCATGCAGTGGTAACTACATATATTTTTAATCTTATGACTAAATTATATTATTTAGCTTATAACTGTTGTCTTCAGGTAGCTGGAAAAATGTTGTGATGCAGTGGAACGGAATAATATAAATATAGGCAGCCAAATGCCACTTGACATTGACATTATAATCGGTTTGAAGAATAAAAAACATTTCAGTAGAGGTTGTCTTTGATTTACGACCACAATTGAGCCCAAAATTTCTGTTAATTTTGCCCCATTTTACAACCTTTCTTGCCACAGTTATTAAATGAATCACTGCAGTTGATAAATTCGTAACCCAGTTGTTAAGTGCATCAGACTTCTTGTCAGAAGGTTGCAAAAGGTGATCACATGCATGACTCCGGGACACTGCAATCGTCATAAATATGAGTCAGTTGCCAAGCATCTGAATTTTGATCACATGATCATGGGGATGCTGCAAAGGTCATAACTTTGAAAAACGGTCATATTCACATTTTTCACTGCTGTTGTAACTTTAAATGGTCACTAAATAAATTGTTGTAAGTCGAGGACTACGTTATGTGTTTTTATGGGTGTGAATTGGATTCTCTCTCAGAAACCATCTGTCTGAAGTAGTGTAGGGTTTCCTGCGTAAGCAGGGGGTTGGACTAGAAGACCTCCAAGGTCCCTTCCAACTCTGTTGTTGTTGTTGTTGTTGTTGTTGTTGTTGTTATTATTATTATTATTATTATTATTATTATTATTATTATTATTATTATTATTATTATTATTATTATTATTATTATTATTATTATTATTATTATTATTATTACTAATTTCATTTAACATTTTATATATATATCATGGATCAATGATTTGAAAGAACATTAAGCTATGTCTAGGCATTCAAACTTCCAATATCATAAAGGAAAATCCTACAAGGAAATTATCTATAAGCATTTATTCGGTTTCTAGTATATATTAAGGCCGGCTCCACAATTAAGAATAAAATAATAAAATAAAATAACCCATGTCTTTCTGTGATTATTTTGCAATCTTATGTAATATTGGTATTGGTATTAGGATTGTCTCATAGAACATAGCTGATCTGAAGAAATTAAGATGACAACATAATTCATTCTTAACATTAAGATTTGTTTTAGTCTTAATCTAATGAATGAATTCAACTTTTTAAATTTGTAAACCATATTTTCATTCTTTGGATAGGATGACTCATTATGTTAAACTTTAAAAAAAAACCACATTAATAGCTGTGAATATAGACCTGTTGTTCCTACCTCAAGTTTTTAACTCTGAAGACTTGACCAGAAGCTTAGAAAACCCTGTAGTTTCAGATATCCTTAGGTGTAAAATAACTAAATATTTGACATTGAGGGGAAAAATAAGTATAACATCTCAATAAATACATACAAATCCCTATCTTTTATGCTGAAAAATTGATAAAATATAAAAAAATTTCCGGGTTTAAAAATTCAGGGGGTTATATGTTATATGATGCTATGTTTTGTGTTATATGATGTTGCTCCTATCTTCAAAAAAAGCGGGGAAAACAGATCCAGGAAACTAGATCAAGGAGCGTGATATCAATACTTGGGAAGACCCTAGAAATCAAGCAACAGATCTGCGAACACCTAGAAACGAACAAAATTATACCAGAAGCCAACATGAATTCATCAAAAACAGATCATGCCAAACAAATCTTATTTCATTCTTCAATCAAGTGACTAAATTAGTGAACCAGCACAATATACTTGGATTTCAGTAAGGCATACCTTCACTTCACACAATTTAGAAAAACAAAATATCTCCATCATTACTGAAAATTTACTCCTGAAATTCTTGAACAAGAAGGCATTATTTCACACTTGCTGAACATTTACTTTTAGGCATGTTAAAATCATATTGCAGCTCTCACGTGATTCCACCACCTCGAAAACACACACCCCTGAGTTGAGGAGCAAATTAAAAAAAGAAAGAAAACAAAACAGAAAAATTCTCACTTTTTTTTCCAGGACTGGTCAGGAGAGACCAGTCCTTTCTCCCCTCCCCTCCTCTCTCTCACACACCCACTCTTCCTTGAGTTGGGTAGCAAATAAGAAAAAGAAAAGAAAACAGGCAAATTCTCATTTACTTTGCTGCCTCAAATTTGCTGGCTTATCAGGAGGGTTGCCAATGACCAAAATATGATTATTTCTACTTCATTTTGTTACAAAATCAAGCAGAAATATGACATAACACTTTTAAAAAGTCAAAATGACAAACTTAACAAAATAAAAAGCATCTAATTCTCACTAGATTACTCTAAAAGATGTTTTAACTTACTTATAAATTAAAATAAAGGTTCCAGAAAAAAATATGACATCACAGAAATCGACGCTATAGTAATAACTGTGAAAAGGATCTTGGAGTCCTAGTGGATCACCACTTAAGTATGAGCCAGCAGTGTGTTGCAGCTGTCAAAAAGCTAATGCAGTCCTAGGCTGTGTCCACAGAGGGATACCATCAAGATCACAAGAAGTGACAGAATAGCTCAATACTGTACTATTGGGTATATACTGAGGCCCCACTTGGAATACTGTGTCCAGTTCTGGATGCCACAATTCAAAGAAGATGCTGGAAAAAGCAACAAAGATAAAGGTCTGAAGGCTAACTATATGATGAATGGCTAAGGAAATTAGGTATATCCAGCCAAATGGATAAGGATTAGGAGTGGCACAGTAGCTGTCTTCTAGTACTGGAGGAGCTGTCACAAATAAGAGATGGTACACCTGCTCTCCAAAACACCTGATGCCAGGAGAAGTAGCAGTGGCTGGAACCTCGTTAAAGAAAGATCCAAACTGGAATTGATGAGAAATTTCCTGACAATGTGAATAATATATCAATAGAAGTGTTTGCCTCCTGGAATTGTAGGTATTGTATCACTGGTAGTTTTCAATAAACATTGGACAGTCATTTGTCCGAGATGATTTAAGGACTCCTGTCTTAGGTAGGCGGTTGGACTAGAAGACCTTCAAGATCCTTTCAGCCTTATGATTCTTTAATAATAAAAGTGATAAATAAATAAATAAGTCAATACAATAAAAGGCAGGGGATGTGCAGTCATAGCTATTGGCTTCAAAAAAACTGATTGATGAAAGCCATGCCACTTTTATTGTGTTTTGTTATGTATTGAGGTTTTGTTTTTTTTAAAAAGTGAAATTTTCATTGCTCAGTTGCACCTGCCATTTGAAGCCCATAACCATTGCTGTGAAACTTTTGTTACATAGAGGTTTGAATATTATAAAAATTAGAAAAATGCTAAGGGCACTTCAACAATGGACCAGAGGCAATGGCTACCCATCATTGGTTGTATTAAAGCAGAGACAATGGGTATGAGAATGATCAAGCAATTAGAAATAATCCTATGAAGACTGACGATAGAAAATGGGAAAGTTTAGTTCTAGAAAACAATGTGAGATGTGACAGTACTGGATTCTTGCACCGAACAGAGAGCTGTACTTCTGAGATCTTCTACACTTATATGTGAATATATAGAACACATTTCTGGCAGGACCAGCAACAAAATAAATTTTCTGTCCAAATGGGTTGCATAGGTTGTTAACAAGAAAAATACAACCGCTAGACTCCTCATTTGAAAAAAGTGTTTGATTAAAATGTTGATTACAAATAAATCCTATTAAAATTAATCATCTTTAGTATATAATAGTTAATTTTTCATAAAGGTTCAGGTGGATTTGCCACTAAAAACATGATAATATGTACAATTTCAACTAAAGAATAATTAAAGTTTCTCTTCAACAACCATTTTAAATCTAATGAACTTCTTCAGGGTAAACATTTATGGAAACATATCAATCACTTATTAGAAAAAAATGTACTTATCATATAGGACAAATACTGCTCTCTGTACAATGGTTTATGTAAACATCAATAGGCAATTTATTTTCTAGAAGAAATGCTTAAATGTATCAGTTGAATTTCCACTGTGTGTTCAGCTTTTAAAATCATAGAAAATGATAGGGTTCCAATTTTAACCTCTAGATCACATTCTCAGTCTCTCCCCAATCCACTAAATGTATTTTCAGATCACTGCTTGCTTGCTGTAAGAAACAAGATGAACTGCAACTGAAATTCTGCTGTTAAAGAAGTCTTCAGTTTTTTTTAAAAAAAATTACGCCATGTTAGAAGTGTTCTGCTCTCATACTCTCCATCTTTTAATGGTCACCCATTAGCACCTTGCAAAAGCATTGGAAAGTAAAGCAATTTTGTGCAAATGGAACAGTGTCCTCATAGTACTAAAACAGAGGTTTTCAAACTTGGCAACTTTTAAGACTTGTGGACTTCAACTCCCGGAATTCTCGGGCTGGAGAATTCTGGGAGTTGAAGTCCACAAGTCTTAAAGTTGCCAAGTTTGGGGACCCCTGCACTAAAATATCCTCTGAAAGGTTCAGTGTTGAAGTTTCAAGTGATATAGATATGCATATAGATACACAGGACTTTGCTCTATGGGTAATCCAACCACTAAGTGTTGTCTGTGACCATCAAAGATATGCCCACCCTTTCTTTAACTTTCTGAGGAATTCAGGCAGGAAGGTTGCAACTGGTGAGCTTTTGATCCCAAGTGACTGGGAATGCTGGGATAGCTGGAACTCTGAGGATAGGTTGTAATCATCATTCATTCAGTTCTGTCATAACTTTGAACAGTCGCTGATGGGGTAATCATAAGTCAAGGACTACCTATACCTTTAATATGTCCAAAAAGGATGCTGAGCCTAATGCATCCAGCCTGGCTAAAGTGAAGGCTTTATGAAATTTCGGAATAATAATGGATAATAAATAGAAGGCTTGAATGAACTCTTCTGAAACACTATGATAAATATTGGGATGTGAAACCTTGTTTAAATTTATTTGGAGATTTGTATCCCAAATTTGTTGTCTATATTCCAGCTGAGGGCAGTTCTAGCATTATCAAAACCTAATGAACAGACTTTCAATACAGAAGCCCAGTAAATTTTATCTAGAGCTTTTTTTAAAGTCATGATGATTTTAAACAGGGTCAAATGTGTAGGTAGCAGAATTAACTTTAGCCAAAAGATAATAAAAATGAACTATGCTCTAGCATCCAACAAGACTATACATGTTTCTACACATAAAGTGAAACCATCACTTTAGTTTAAATAAACTTATTTTGAATTATTTCAAGAATATTAAGCTTAGCAAAAGAGGAAATTTGGGAGTAATAAACATGGCGAGAGATGACCTTAATTTGGACAGGTTTGCATGCTATATGGATATTATGGGTTTCTTTTGAGTGGTAAAATCTTACAATAGCTGTAGGGGTATTCTGTGTGATATTGGATTGTAAAAAAGATGAACATTTCAGGATAGAGAATGAGCGTTGACTTACCTGATACGCTCTTTCTCATCAGGAGGAGCCAGCAGTCAGGATGGGTTGTCTCCGCCTACCAGCAGTCCAGGACGAGTCACTTTTTTTCTTTAAAACCCCTGGATCCGCCCTCTGAGACCCAGTTTTGACGAATCCGAAGGGATGACTCGATGTGGCGAAGACCCGAATTCCAAAGGACGCATCATCCCAACTGTTTGTAGACTGGTTCGTTAGTGTTGAAAGAAAGATCACGTTTCTCAAGCTCGTGTCGGCTCCTCATTTGGTGTTTTTTTTTTTTTTTTTTTTTTTTTTTTTAAATAGGAATATACAAACATCAGTGCTTAAGAACCGGGGAACTGGCACCGACCTTCAAACCAACGTCCAACAAGTGCGACACGGACGCCTCCCCATGGTGATGCAACTAAACAACGGAACAGTCACAGGGAGGGAGCTGACTGCTGGCTCCTCCTGATGAGAAAGAGCGTATCAGGTAAGTCAACGCTCATTCTCCATCCTATGAGGAGCCAGCAGTCAGGATGGGACATACCAAAGCAGTATTACCCATGGGAGGGACCAGGTGATCGTGCGTTGTTGAGAACTCTTTGCAGCACCCTTCGTCCGAAGGCCGCCGAAGCATATTTGTCGATCCTGTAGTGCCGGATAAACGGAGTAGGCGAAGCCCAGGTCGCCGCCCTACAGAGATCTTCCAGTGGGCACTGAGTCGCCCATGCAGCTGAAGTGGCAGCGCTCCTAGTAGAGTGTGCCGTGATGCCTGCGGGCCTCTGGAGGGATGCCATGTCGTAGGCCTTCGCAATTGCCCCTCTGATCCAACGGCCTACCGTTGCGGACGACGCCTTGAGGCCTTTAGAGTGAGGCAAGAAGGTAACCAGGAGCGCCTCCGTCCGGCGGAAAGGACGTGTGCGGCTGATGTAGATGCGCAGGGCCCGGCGGACGTCCAATGTGTGCCAAAGGCGTTCAGAAGGTTGGGACGGACAGGGACAGAAGGATGGCAGGATGAGCTCCTGAGCGCGGTGAAACGGGGAGTTGACCTTCGGGATGAAAGCCGGGTCCAGACGGAGAACGACTCTGTCAGCATGAAAGATGCAGAGGTCATCCCTGACCGAGAGCGCCGCGAGCTCAGAAATCCTGCGAGCCGAAGTGATGGCGAGGAGAAATGCGACCTTGAGGGAAAGATGCCGTAGGGAGGCCTCCCGCAACGGCTCGTACGGAGGTACTGTCAGCGATTGGAGCACTCGAGGCAGGTCCCAGGATGGGTACCTGTGAATTGCTGGAGGGTGGCAGTTGGTGACCCCCTTCAAGAACCGACGGACGGTCGGGATGTGTGACAAAGAGTCCCAGTGACCGCATGACAGGACCGATGACAAAGCCGCCAGTTGACGTCGTAAGGTGTTGGGCGAGAGGCCCTTATCCAGACCCCGTTTCAGAAATCGGAGAACCATAGGTAAGGGAACGTTGAGAGGGGAGAGACGTTGAGATGAGCACCAAGAGCAGAAGGCCTGCCAGGTCGCCGAATAGATGCGGTCTGTGGATGGTCGGCGAGAGGCCTGAATGTAGAAGATGACATCTGGATCGTAAAGTTGGCACCTCAGGTCGCTCCGCTCAAGCGCCAGGCGGTCAGTTGGCACCACCTGGGGTCCGGGTGGAAGATTGTCCCTTGGCTGAGGAGGGTCGGAATGGGAGGCAGTGTCCGGTGGTTCATCACGGAGAGATCCACGAGTTCGGCAAACCAGGGCTGTCGCGGCCAATACGGAGCAATTAAGATTAGCTCCGCTCCCTCCTGGATCAGCTTCCGGAGGACCAGAGGCAGGATGGGAAGGGGAGGGAAGGCATAGAGAAGGCCCCTGGGCCACCGACAAATCAGGGCGTTGGTCCCCTCCGACCCGTGCGTCTGGTATCTGGTGTAGAATCTCCGTAGGTGGGAGTTCTCCGGGGTCGCGAAGAGGTCCACAAGGGGGGTGCCGAATCGATCCACGATGGACTGGAACACTGACGGGTCCAGGCGCCACTCGGCCTGGTCCACCGTTGATCGGCTCAACCAGTCTGCCTGGACATTTGCTGTTCCAGAAATATGCTCCGATGTTAGGGACAAGAGGTGGCGTTCCGCCCAGAGGCCGATCTTCCTCGCCTCGTCCATCAGGGTCCGCGAACGGGTTCCCCCCTGGCGGTTGACATGCGCCTTGGTGGTGATGTTGTCCGTTAATAGGAGGATGTTGGATCCCGCTATCATACGATGGAAGTGTTTCAATGCGAGGAAGGCGGCGTGCAACTCTAGCCAGTTGATGGAGCACCTGGCTTGTGCCGCTGTCCAGCGACCCTGTGCTGTGGCGCCCTCGCAATGTGCGCCCCATCCTGCCAGGCTGGCGTCTGTTGTCACTGTGATTTGAGGCTGCGGGAAGAACAGGGTACCTTTGGTGAGAGCGGGGGATCGCCACCAGGTGAGGGATCGGCGGACCGAGGGAGGTAAGTGAACCTTGCGAAGGGATGATCCGAGGTGCGCTTTCTGAAAGGGGAGAAGGAACCACTGCAATTCCCGGGCGTGTAATCTTGCCCACGGGACAATAGAGATGCAGGAAACCATTTTGCCCAAAAGAGAAGATAGGGTGAGAAGGGGGGAGGACCCCGCTCCCTGAACCTGAGCGGCTAAACTCCTAAGACTATCCTGTCGTTCCCGGGAGATGAATACTCTACCTGCTGTCGAGTCAATAACGGAACCCAAGTGAAGAATGGACGTTGCTGGAGACAATTGACTTTTAGCAATATTAATGGAGAACCCATGGTCAGTTAGAACCTGGGTAACAGTGCAAAGGTGTTGCCGAGCCACCGCTTCGGAAGAAGCATGCACTAAGATGTCGTCCAGATAACATTGGACCTTGATTGGGAGAGCCCGAAGGTGACCCGCCAAGACGGATAAGACCTTCGTAAAAACCCTGGGAGCGGAAGAGAGACCAAAGGGGAGAGCCCTATACTGGAAGTGCTGATCTGCGTAGCAGAATCTAAGGTACCTGCGGTGTTGACGTGCAATTGGAATGTGCGGGTAAGCCTCAGTCAAGTCCAGAGAAGCCATGAAGTCTCCAGGCCGGATGTTGGCTAGGATAGATTTTAGAGAATGCATCCGGAATTTTTTGTATACTATATAATGGTTCAGGCGTTTGAGATCTAGAATCGCCCTCCAGCCCCCTGAAGCCTTTGGTACCACGAAAAGGATGGAGTAAAAGCCCTGAAATAGTTCACCAGAGGGCACCCGCTGAATAGCCTTAATATCTAGCAGGTGTTGTACCGCCTCGGCCATGAGAGCCCGTTTAGCGGGATTCCTGGCCGTGGGACACCGGATAAAGGCCCCAGGGGGGAGGGAGAGAAATTCCAGAGACAAACCGTATCGAATTGTGTTGAGGACCCAAGAATCATGTGTTGTCGTTTCCCAACAAACAGCAAAGTGCTTCAGACGCCCCCCAATAGGAGCGTCTGTGGGGGAGAAACTACTTGCCTCGCTTGGCGGGACGCCCACTGGCGCCACCACGAAAGCGCCTCCTGAATTGTCTTCCCCTACCGGCCCTGTCCTGATTGGAACGGAACCTCCCCGAATACTGACCTGGGGACCGGGGAAAACTGGATCCCTGGTCAGCGGGACGAAAGGGCCGCCGGGGGTAGGGGGTCTGTCGAGGAAGGCCTCTGCGAGATAGTGATGGCAGAATCTTCTTCTTGTCCTTCGATTCGATGAGAAAGGGGTCCAGAGAGTCCCCGAAGAGTTGTTTCCCTTTGAGGGGCTTAGACGCTAGACGCCATTTGTGGCGAGTCTCTACGGGCCACTGTTTGAGCCACAGCATGCGTCTGGCTACGATGGAAGAGGCCATTGCTTTAGATGTAAATTTGGAAGTGTACAGTGTGGAGTCAGCGAGAAATTGACAGGTAGCGAAGATTTTGCTGAGGTCTTGATGTGCCCTTATGTTGGTCTCAGGAATGAGGTCCTGCAATTGTTTCACCCAAAGGAGAGCCACTCTAGCGAAGAAGGAGGAAGTAGAAGCCGCCTTGATGGCCCAGGCCGCCGCCTGGTGTGCGCGTACGAGCGCCTGTTCCACTTTCCGATCTTCGGGCTTGAGGTTCTCCTCCGATTCGCTGGGAAGGGTGGTCTGGGCGTGCAGGGCCAAGACTGGGGGGTCCACCGCTGGAACCTCAAGAATGTCCCCCAGTTCAGGGGCCACACTAAAGAACTGGCGTTCGAGTGTGGAGGGGTTAGACCCTGTGGCCGGAGCGGCCCACTGATTCCTTACTGTATCTATGAATAGAGAGGGGGCCGGGACTGAATCCGGTTCTGGTGTGACCGAAGAGAATATGGGCCCCAAAGGGGTATTTAGTAAGGGCGCCGGATTGGCGGGGGCCGATAGGCCAGCGGCTGCTCTGGCCTTGCTTAACAAAGACTTGAACAGTCCAGGCGGAAAGAGCGCAGCCGTCGGGGGCTGGGAGGGACCAGCTGTTTCATCATCGGAAAGATCACCCATGGTGTCCATCTGGTCTATCTGGAAGTCATCGAGATTCTCCTCCTCCGAAATATTGGACAACTGATCCGCTGCCAGGAAATCAGCACTGGTTCCTGGTTGGGGATTCAGCTGGGGAGAAGAAGTGCCAGATCCCAAGGTCGGTAGAGAAGTCGCCAGGGCTTGGAGATTTGCAGTAATGCTGGTTTGTACCGCTGAGGCAATCCACTGTTGGATTAGATTAGGATCAAAGGGGAGAGCTGGTGGTACCTGAGCTGTGGAAGGCTCAATCCCCTGAGCTGCCGCTGGAGGAAGAGGCGGCTGAGGCATCTCTTGGTCCTGTGGTGTAGCCATCTGGGGGCCTAAATTGCCCTCCTGGCCTGCCGCCGCCTGTGGGACAGCAGATGGGATTCCCAGTCCCCCAGGGCCCCAAAGGGTAGATGAAATCTGGGGGAGGGTTGTGGCCTCCAGGCCTTGGGACAGGGCAGGTTGAGAGGCAGAGGCCTGAGATGCCCCTGCCTTGGCAGCCTTGTCGTGCATCTTCTGCAGGGCGCGGTCCCTGCGCTGCTCTTGCCTAGTAGGCTCTGCCCTGCCTGCCTGAGATGAAGAGGCTGCTGCCTCATCATCATAGGGCCTATTGGTTTTGTGCTTCCTCTTGCCCCCCGGTTTGGAAGAGGTGGGAGGCATCCCTTTAGCCATGGTGTTGCTCCTGTATTTATACTAAGGTCTCAGGCCGTCCGTATCACAGGGGCACCTCTTCCCCCCCCTTTGCTAGCCAAGCCCAAGGCGCTGCTTTCAATTTCCCCTTGTTCGCGCCGAAAAGGAAGAGAGAGAGAGAGAAGCCTCGTGGCAAATCTGCTTTCGGTTTCCCTTGTGGCCGAGCGAAGAGAGAGAGAGGGAGAGGTGCTTTCGATTTCCCCTTGCGAGAGGCCTCCGGGGGCGCTGCCGAGCGTTGTGAGGGAAGCCGCTCGAATGGCGCCAAGTTTGAAGCGGCAGGAGCCGGGCGAGCGAGGCTCCTGCAGTCCGCCTCTCCACGCGGCAATCGGCTATCGCCCCTCTCCGATGCTGAGCCGCTGAGCGCTTCCGATTTCCCTCCAACTCTAACTGCGGGCGGCAAGCGCTTGATTTCTATCGCCCCTCTCTCCCCGGGCGAATCGCTCCTATTCACGCGGCTGCGAGCGAGGGGGCGGCAACGGGATGGCCCTTCACAGCCAGAGCCGGACCGAAGCCAAACGGCGATGAAAGGCTGGCTGTGGCCGCGGAGCGATCGATCCCAGAAGGGGAAGAAGGGGGGGGGGAGAGGGGCTAGGCCTGGAGCCCGAAACCCCACGTGGCAGCCTAGGCTAGGTTGCAGCGGCTTGCCACGGTCCCCTCGCTCACAGATTCTTGATGAGTGGAAAAGAAGAAATCCCAATATGACCTGATTATCCTTTTCTTTGCGTTCTGAATGAGTTTGAGGAGCCTGAAGGAACCAGCAGTTGGATGAGCTGTCTTCGCCACGTCCTGCTCTGCTGAGGACGAGTCAAAAACTGGGTCTCAGAGGGCGGATCCAGGGGTTTTAAAGAAAAAAAGTGACTCGTCCTGGACTGCTGGTAGGCGGAGACAACCCATCCTGACTGCTGGCTCCTCATAGGATGGAGAATAAGGAAATGCATCCAAAGATATTTATAGATGCACATCTACTCAGTCTGAGTCCCATTTATTTGTCATTTGTGAATTTTAATGTAATAAGTTTGGGTAAAGACTTGGTTTTCAGATAGTATATTGATACGATTTATTCTGTATAGAATGAAGCTAGTGCCCTAAGTATTTTCTCATTCCCATCTATATAATAAATACAATAACTGCATCCTTATGAGATAATGTAATGTTAGGATCACTAAAAATAGATGTATTACACTATCTCAAGGAATGCTCACACAATGCATTTTGTCTAAAAATGTTGAAATAATGATGGAGTGAATTTCTAGACCACCCACAACCATAGATGTTCAATGGGCAATTTGGCCCCAATTTAGCCCATGATAGAATATTGGAGAAGGAAGAACTATTTCTGTATATTCTGTATATTTCCATACCAAAAATATTGAAATAATATTATTTTTAGATGTGAAAATGTGAAAAATATATTTTAATCAGAGAATAGTAACCGCAGGGATTTTATCAGCAAATATATGTATTAAGAAAAACTTAGGATAATTTCTTTTATTACTAGTAATCCTATCTGGATTTGACAGTCGATTGGTTATTAGAACGACATGAAAAGAAACTGGTAATTACATTCAACTACTATATTTTATACATCTTTACTCCAAAGAGGAAAAAAGAAAGTGAAGGACGGAACAACCTGTTCCTGGAATCTTAGCCATGGTTAAATGACTAATTTCTACAAAGTTTATGCTACTTTAAAGTATCAATTAGCTTGACAGTCCTGTATGTTTAATTCTAAAAAACCCACTAAGTTATAACAGAAAATCATTATTTAAATAACCCTTTATTCATATGGCCAATAATCACAACAATATGACAAAAGAAGCCAGCCTATGACACAGAACTGGAAAAGGGAAAATCAATATTATAGGATTGATCTACAAAGGCACTCTCTCATATTTAGTCCTAATAAGCAGCTGTTAATGGAATAAAAATAACTTTGCACTTTACACAGCCTGAAACAGAAATAACATGATCGTGTTACATAGCATATGAATGCCAGCAGATAAAGCATTCATAGAAAATGTTGCCCTATCAACAGTATACTGTCACATTTGAACACAATTATTCTTTAAAGTAAGATATGAATGTAGGGTATCGATATAAAAAGACACCCTCAAATAGTTAAAAGAAGGGAGGGGGGAGAGAAATAAATACCTTGAGATAATATGTATTTGAACAATCAGGATTTCCTTCCAAAATTAATGAGTGGTATATTAGCATTGATTTGTGAGGAAAGGAAGAATAAAGCATGTCAAGTCATTCAAATATAATAGACTTTGATTGTATTTTTTTTCCAAAAATTGTCCTTCATAAAACAAAGACAGAAAATAAAAAGAAAAAATCAACATATCCAGTTAACAACAAAACTTATAAAGGAAGGCCTTGGTCATTGTCACTCATGACTTCATAGATAGGAAGCACTGTTTATGGTTACTCTCTGTTTTAGATTACTGGAATATGCTCTCTATGGAACCATCTTTGAAGAACACCTGGAAGCTACAATTGGTCTGGAATGCAGCAATATGCACAGTACTGGGAACTTCTAGGTTTGCCCACATTACATCCCTATTGTGGAAGCTGCGCTGGCCCCCAATTTTGTTTTAGTTGCAATTCAAGACACTGGTTATCACCTTAAAAGCCCTACAAGGCATAGTACTAGGTTCTCTGCAGGAACACAGGAACACCTCTCCAAAAGTGTATCTGCCCATCTTACCAGATTGGATAGGATAGATACAGGGAAGCCCCATAAAGTGTATAATTAATGGATAATTAGAAAGGTATCAGAGTTTTTAGTTATAAATAACAGTGGATGGAAGCTAATTCCAGTCTGATTTTTTTTAAAGTTCTCAATTACATGCTATTTTTGTCCTCTCTACAGCTTACAGAACAAAGCATCGCACACATGTTCATCAACAATCCATAAAAGGAAGTCTGGCAATCTCTGGTGATGTGATTCCTCCACTATTTAGCTTCTGGTTTTAGCTGCAAATAATTACATATGTAATTATTTCATAGCCTATATACTGTAAAAGCCTCTTATCCCAACAATTTAACATTTGTAGCATTTCTTCTTCAATAGAAAATAATCTTTATTTTTCATCACTCTATTAAAAAAGAAATGAAGCTATTAATACACTATTTTTAAAAAGATCAGTCTTCTGCCCTGCTGCTCTGGCAGGGCAGAGTTAACTTCTTTCTGTTGTAACTGCTTGTTCAAATGTACAATACTGTGCCTTTAAAACAGTAATGGGCTTCGCATTTAGCTAGTTTATAGGTAAAACCCTGTAAACCCTGACCTTACTGGCCAAGATAGGTGCAGCATGTTCCAGAACAAGGAAGTGTTCAGGCTTTTCTTCCCCTTTCCTATCTCATCACTTCCATTAACAAAAGCAATGCTAAGCATTGATGGGAAAGAGAAGGGAAGTGAGGCCATTCTAGCCTCCTTCTTCCATCCAGAGAAGCCAGTCAGTTTTTGTGCTGCAATCTCAACCCAACTGGAAGTATCACAGTTTTATGGAATTTGCAGCATTTAATAAAATTTAGATGGTGAAATACAGTCTTCCTCGTTGAATGGCAAAAAAAGGTTAACTGCTTGGATAGCTTTCCATAGCCACTGGGTTATGGATTAGTGAGTCCAGGACAATCACATTTTATTTCTCTAGAAACAAAATTCAAATATTAACAAAATGATTTCTTTTCTGTTCTGCTTCAAATTAACAACTTGAACTTAAATAGTGTTCAAATGCTATTTTTAAAAGCAGCTTAGTAACTGACTCAGCAGTTTTGTAAGTTTATAAAAAAGAAAACTCCAAATTATGACCCAGAGTTGACATATGATGAATTTGATAAAATGTTGTATTTTCTGTTCTAATGCAATTGCAATCTTGATATGATAGCTGTTTGGATATAATAAATTTTAGTCCCCAAATATTTTTTCTACAGAAGCTCATATAATAATACAATTTTAACTTATTCAGTATTTTCTTTAATTTTAAGCTAATATTCCTTCAAATTTTATAATTTGAAGTAGATATCAAGTCTAAGATTAACATATTGTTTAGAACTGTAAAACAACATGTGTTCTGATTAGTCAGAAAAATGCAAAGTTCATACAAGTGATAATTAACAGTACATTTTATTAATTTTAATGCTTTTAAAATAATAATAGAAAAATGAAAAAAGAATACATGTGTTATCAAAGATTATATAACTACTGCTTAAAAATAAGTGAATATAATTACAATATAGTTATATAAATATAGTTATATAAGCACATGTTACCACAGTAAACACTTAGAATTTTATGTGTGTGTGTATGTGTGTGTATGTATGTATATATATACATAAATACATATATATATATATGTATATATATACATATCATATATATATATATATATATATATATATATATATATATATATATATATATATATATATATATATATATATATATATATATACATACATATATATATATATGAGCCAAGGTGGCGCAGCGGTTAGAGGCAGGTACTGCAGGCCACATTAGCTGACACTGATCTGCAGGTCAGCGGTTCAAATCTCACCGGCTCAAGGTTGACTCAGCCTTCCATCCTTCCGAGGTAGGTAAAATGAGGACCCAGATTGTTGGGGGCAATGTAAATATATACATTGCTTACTGGTGTAAACCGCTTAGAGAGTGCTTGCACTGTGAGGCGGTATATAAATGTCACAAATAAATAAAAATAAATAAATAAATAAATAAATAAATAAATAAATAAATAAATAAATAAATAAATAAATAAATAAATCCTATATATATAGGATTTTTTGCTGATAAATGAAAATAAAGGGAGACTAGGAGATTTTTGCACGCTTTGTCAAGATATAAGCTTGATAAATTAAGTTAATTAGTCAGAACCATTATTAATCTTCGAGAGAGAAAGATGGTGGTGCTGGTGGAGGTAGTGCTCCATTGTGGGGGGAAAGAGATGAAGTTTGAGCAAAGTTAAGTGGGCATTAAAGAAGTACAATTTGAAGAAGGAAGGAGAGAGGGGAAGATGGAGAAGGGTAAGGAAGAGGAGAGAAGGAAATGGCGGTGGCAGCGGCAATGCAACCGCCATTGAGTGCAACCAATGGCAGCATGTACAAATAGACTGCACAATCAGAAAGCATACCTTGCAAGTGGCAGCACCAGCAAGTGCATTAAGCCCACAGATTATTACCACTTCCTCATCTTTCTCTGCTCCCTGGAATGGTATAGGACTGTGATGGTGAACCTATGGCATGCGTGCCACAGGTGACACGCGGAGCCATAACAGAGGGCACACGAGGCGTTGCCCTATGTCAGCTCCAGCTCGCATGTGCACGCTGGCCAGCTGATTTTCGGCCTTGGGGAAGGCTGTTTTGCCCTCCTGGAGTGTGAAAAACCGCCCAACGGGCAAACCGTAAGTTCGGAAAAACACACTTCCGGTTTGCCTGTTGTGTTGTTTTTTTGCACTCCGGGGCTTCAGGAAGCTTCCCTGAAGCCACCAAAGTACAAAAAACAGCACAACGGGCAAACCGGAAGTCCGTTTTTCAGAACTTCTGGTTTGCCCATTGGGCTGTTTTTTCACCGTCCCAAGCTTTGGTGAGGTTTGTGCGCATGTGCGGGGGGGATTGTGCGCATGTGTGGGGGCAGCGCGGGGGGTGCACATGCATGGGGGGAGCGAATATGTGTGGGTACGTCTGCATGCGCTAGCGCGTGCGCACACCCCCTTTTGACACGCGAACCAAAAAAGGTTCGCCATCACTGGTATAGGGTCTGCTTGAGCAAGAAGGGTTGGATTAGAAGATTCCTTCCATCTCTGTTATTCTGTATTCTTTAAACCAGTTTGATCAAAGTCCAAATTAATTATTTTCTAACATTTTAAATTTGGGCCCAAACTAAATGCAATTCTTAAAACTTTTCCTTCTGACTACTATACTTTCTAAATTCATAAAAGTTGATAATGGTGACCATCATTTAATATGCAGAACAGTGTTATCAGAACTGAGCTGCAGTTGGTGAATACAACCATTGAGCACACCATCTCACCCTGGTGGGACTGGGCCACCCCATCACACTGGCAGAGGGGGCATACTGTGGAGCCCATTGGTGAAAGAATTTCAGTTGGTGAGGTTCAGAAGAACCTTCTCTATTCTGGCTCTTGCCCTTTGGAATATCTTACCTCCTGAAGTGAGATTGACTTTTCATAAAAGACTGGTTCTTCGATGACTTTGGGTACTAATGGGGGAAATTTGTACTGGAGCTTATTGACTAATTAAAAGCTAATCCCACCTCCACCGCCACCATGTATCTGGTTCCCATCTTCTCCAAATTGTGTTAATGGTTTTATTTTATCTGCTTATCATTCATATCTGAAGATTTTAATGTTTTTAATGTTTATTATGCTGTAAATCACCCAGTGTCATTTGAAACGAGATGGACGGCAAATAAATTAAACAAAAAAACAAACACATACAAGCATATTGAAAGCAATATGCCACAAGCTCACTACACAAGCAGCTCATTATATTCCCCATTGTGTGCTGTTTACTTTCTTGTAATCTCTTCATCTATCAATCTATGTTCCCGGGGTGGGGGGTGGGGAACCTAGTAATCAGAGATTACAGAGTGGAGAGGTGATTTTTTAAAAAGAAAAAATATAAACTGGCATGTGCAATGGGCTGAAATAAATTGAATTTAACAGATAGAAATTTAACAGATAGAAAGTTCTGCATCTGTGTAAAAAATGTATGGCATGCATAAAATAATGAAGATCTGGCTTGGCAGTAATACACATGGTCTGGGTGTCTTTGATGGTGACAATTAAACAGGAGCTCCATTTTTGCTGGCAGAGAACTGAAGGAGGCCATCGCAATGGCTCTCCCCAGCTCCGACCGGGCCACCCCCGACATGCACGTGGCCCTCCCGAGCTCCGTTTTTTGGCTGCAACAGCCTCCTGCGCACGGCCCTCCTGAGCTTCATTTTTGCTGGCAGAGGCAGAGTAAAGGATAAATACTTTAGTCTGAAGCAGCTCTTAAAATCAGGGACTATATACATCAGTGGTAAGATCCAAAGGGTAACAAAAGTCACTAAATAGAGATCATAAAGGCCAGGGTAATCTGACTGAGCCTGAATCTTTGTTGCGTGACTAAAAAAACCCAAGGAATCAAATTGTGTGTGTGTGTGTGTGTGTGTGTGTGTGTGTGTGTGTGTGTGTGTGTATTATGTGTGTGTATGTGTATGCATATGTATATATATAAAATGCATTAAATAATAGGGGATAAATTAAAGGCACAAAATCTACCCATCTAAACCTTTTAAATATATATTTTTCTTCAGTTATTTACCATTTCAAAACTAAATATTTATAATTTTATTGATTATAAACAGAGTGTTTAAGTAAAAACTATGCAGAACGCATTGAAAATATGCCAATATTGTGTATCTGAATATAGCAGTTCTTTACAAAGCAACAGCTGAAGAAAAAGTTACAAAAGAATATATAGAAGTAAGGTATAAGAGATACTTTGTGAAAGAGGACAGAATTAAAAGTAAACCTCTCAGGGCCAATTCTTCTAGGCTATAGTCCACTTAACTGAAAATTATAGATCAGGTTAAAACAATATAGGTAAAAATAGAGAAATTGGGGACATCTTTCTTTTTTAAATTGAGAATCACAGCAACCAAGATATTCAGAAAGCCTGTAATTCCAGGAGGCTCCTTTGCAACTTGTAATTACTGCATTGCAAAACATGTTTCCTTAAGAATACATAGCTTTCCTACATATCCAACATTATTATTACTGCAGAACAAACAAGGGAGAAAAAGACTCACTATGGAAAATAAGATAAAGTTCAGTTGCAGAAAGAGATTGTGGTTTGTAAAGAGAACCAGTTTGGTCTAGTGGTTAAGGCATCAGACTAGAAAGCAAGAAAAAAATGAGTTCAAGTTCTGCCTTAGCCATGAAAGCTAGCTAAGGTGACTTTGAACCAGTCATTCTCTCTCAGTCCAACCCATCTCACATGGTGGCTGCTGTGGGGAAAATAGAAGGAGCAAGTTAACGTTGGATATATTTGCCTTATCGAGGTTGGATTTTCATAAAAGCCATACCCCCTCCCCCAAAATGTAAGATATTCATAATATCTTCTAACTGGAATAATAACACTCTTTTTACCAATAAAAGCACTATTAAAAATGACATTGTGTGATAAAAATGCTGCTTCTTCAACATCAACTGAAGACACAAAAAGTGTATCTTAAGCTTTATGAAACAACATTGAAATTAACTGATTTGTCAAAACTGAACTGAACCATAATAATTGCTTAAAGGATGAGTTTCTTCCTATATCTCATGATTAAATTTCTGAATGTATTAGAGGAAAGATACAAATGACATAAAATTCGTAAGTGGTCAATTGTCAAAAATATTTTTCTTAGGTATTGAATTTTATGAAAGTTAATTCAATTAGACAATTTAGTTAAAATAATTCCTTGTAAGGAAATAAAGTAACACATTTCATGGTCACACTTTTACAGCATATATAGGAGTGTGGTGATTCTTCCTAGGTTGCATGGAAATAACTTTTTAAAAGATTCTAATTTAAATTTTCGAATGCAGTTTAAAAGGGGGGGGTTCTATTTAGCAATCAGATAGGACTAAAATGATCCAAGCAAGAATGGGATCTGCAAATTTGATTTTTTTCCCCTTAGTTTTTAGAGTTTAAATAGTTTATGTTGGATCAAATTACAGAATTACAGCTCTCTTTATCTTCTGTACAGTCCACATTCCATCTGTAATATATTCAACGTGATCTTGAAAAGAGGGAGAAAGAGGAGATAGATGATTGAATTACCAACCATGTTAGCATAAAATAATGGGTATCATCATTACGAGTTCTCATTCTCTCCCCCCCCCCCTCTTATCATGGAAAAAATAATACACGATACAATGTTTGGTTTCATTTTACAGTCCTATTATATTTTTAACTGTGAACAGTAAACAATTAGAAAAATAACTTAATTTACACAGGATAAAAAACAAAGAACAGGGAGATGTTCAATTAAGTCTAGAAAACCATAGTCTTTCCTGCTGGGGTGTGTTTGCATGCATGAGTGTGGAAGTGGAGCAGGGAGGTGGTAGTGTGGAGACAGAGTGGAGTGTGTGTGAAAAACAAAGGTAGAAAAAGTCAGGTTTCCCGCTTCGTTCTCAATTATTGGTCTACTGATTTCAATGGACAAAAGAAAAAGAAAAAGAGGAGAAAATTGTGCTGTCTTAAGGTGCAATGAGTACTGTAGAAAATGGGAACAGGAAGAATGCACAGATCCACATTGCAACTCAGTAATATAAAATTACATAATTACAGGAGCCCAGGCCGAGTACCCATAACCTCCAATTTGGCAAAGGCCCACCTCTGGCCTTCTCTACTTTTGGCATCTCTCCGTATCCAAGGAGAGATAGAACTCCACTTCCGCCCATTTATTTTATCTCTTTTTAGAACCAGGCAAGGAGAAAGTCATGTGATACTGAAAAGTAATAATTGCATCTGTAATGTGTGTGTGAGAGAATATAGGAGTTACAACTGCATGGCCAATTTGGATAAGCAGAATTTAGAAAATAGTTAGGCATTCCTTATATGTTGGATTAAATTCCATCTTTTATTCAGGAGTTCGAGATGCTGTACCTAGTGCTTACTCACCTCACTTTCCTCATCTCACCCGTGAAGTAGATTGAACTGAAAGTGAGTTGCCTAAGCGGAAGCACTAGTTCTTTCTATCAGCAAAGATAAACATTGTTCCAACAAAAGCTTCAGATATGTCAGTCCTTTTAAAGCTCTGGCTGCAGGGCTCAAAAGAATTCCAAGTCTTTGCCCATTACTTATTTTATTTATTAATTCATGATCAAAGATAAGACAGATTTATTTATTTATTTATTTTGTGAGATTTATATACCGCCTCACAGTGCAAGCACTCTCTAAGCGGTTTACACCAGTAAGCAATGTTTATTTATATTGCCCCCAACAATCTGGGTCCTCATTTTACCTACCTCAGAAGGATGGAAGGCTGAGTCAACCTTGAGCCGGTGAGATTTGAACCGCTGACCTGCGGATCAGTGTCAGCTAAAGTGGCCTGCAGTACCTGCCTCTAACCGCTGCACCACCTCGGCTCTCAGATGACATGCAAATGTTTGAACCAATCTAGATACCGTATTTTTTGGAGTATAAGACGCACCTTTTAACCCCCCCAAATAGGGTGAAAACTTGGTTGCGTCTTATACACCGAATGCAGCCCCACCCACCCAGCCACCCCCACCCTTTGGCCTCTGTCTTCCAGCAATTTACCTGCTTGCAGCAAAGAGGGAAGAGCCTGTAAAGCCAAGCAAGTCAGTAGCAGCTTCCCGACCTACAGCTGATTAGGTTTGCCACGTGGGAAAATGAAAGTGAAACTAGCTGCAAAGAGGCAAATAGCTGGGAGAGAGACGCAGATTTTTATTTTCTGCTAGATGCAAGGGGGTAAGTGAATAACTATAAATGTCTGTGGAATGTTCAAATTATTAGACTTATTTTTTAAAGACTGCTTTATTATTGTTCTAGCCAGGTGTCTCCAACCTTGGCAATTTTAAGACTTGTGGACTTCAACTCCCAGAATTTCACAGCCAGCTTGTTAGCTTTGCTGGCTGTGGAATTCTGGGAGTTGAAGTCCACAAGTCTTAAAGTTGCCAAGGCTGGAGACCTATAAACAACTTAACAAAATAAAGAAGCTTTTTAAAATAAATGCTTGCTCTGAAGAGGTCCAGTGCTATTATATCTTCTTTTAAATAATAGAGAATAATGTATACTTCCAGAAATTTTAATTAATTTTAACAGCTCTTTACAAGTATAGTCTGAAATGTAACAGTGTCCTGTTTAGTATTAGAGTTAAATCCTGACTTACCTTGGAGTAGATCTATTTAAATAATTGGGAGGAGTTAGTGTGACTACATTTAAGAAAACTTTCTGGCATAATGTACATTTCTCCAATTCTTTGCTATTTCTATGGGTCAGGCACCCATGCACAGAAATACACAGCAAACAGTGTATATCATCTGTGCTGTTTGCTGTTTGGCAAATTGCTTGGAGGCAGAGGCCTTTTTTCCTTGTTTTCCTCCCCCAAAACTAAGGTGCGTCTTATACTCCGGTGCGTCTTATACTCCGAAAAATACGGTAATAAAGAAACCGTCACAGCAATAAATAGGCCAAATGCAACACCTTAGTGAGGAATGCCATGAATACAGAATTAGATACTCCATGCCTGAAAAACAGACAGGCTTCTAAAAATAAGTACACAACTGAGTCTTAATTCCCTGATAGGCATACACTATGGTTTCTAATAATAGAGATCCTAGAAATTTTGCAACTACAAACAGACCTCATTTACATTATGATTTGCCACTTTGTTGCTTGCATGTACACTGAGAGCTTATGGACCTGAGACAAATTCCTCGTGTGTCCAATCACTTGGCCAATAAAGAATATCCTATTCCATTCCATTCTATTCTCTATGTTCCATATTCCATAGTCTATTTAGCAACCATCTTGTTTGGCGAGCACAGTTACGATATAATGACAAAGTAATTTTATGACCAGTTTTCATGCTGAAACTTTTCACAGGTCTGTAAATGAAAGGATAGCTGAAGTGAGATCATAAGCATAGTTGCTGTTTCACTTAGCAACTGCTTTGCTTAGTGACCAAGTTGTGCTTTCAATTGTGATACCTGTGAAATGAAGACTATCTTTCTTCTGGAAATTTTAGGAAATTAATTTCACAATAGTTGGTCTGAAATAACTGAGTTATAAGAGAGAGGAAGGGAACTATATCATCTATCAACCAGCACTTTATGAGCTGATAACTTTGACGCACAAGAATAGTTTTAAGCAAATAGATATAGGCAAACTGATTCCCCCTGTTGCACATTAAAAAGGAGTAAACCAGGGCTAGGTTCTACCTTATTATCTCATTTGTATCTCATATTAATGAGATGTCAACCCTTGCAAAAAATGTATTTCATACTTTTACTTTGGGGCAATAGGCCAATATCTATTTTATTGTATGTGAATGAGGCATTTATTCTTTCTCTGCATAGTTTGTACTTATGTGTGCTTCAGTGTGTCGTCTTTTTGCCATAGGGAAAAATTAGAAGGCAGCTACTCTAAAGCAAAGCTGCTAGGTTTTTTTTTAAATTTAAAAGAACATGTCAGTAATTCTTTTAGCAATGATCAAAGTTAAAAGATTTCACATATTTAAATATTCACTTCCACCCATCTACTTCTTGATAGATTAAGTGCTAATGTCAACATGTAGATAGATTTTTCTCCAGTAACAATCTTTCCCTAACCTGGTCCTTAAGATCTTCTAATGGTGTATTCATTGTCACTATAATTCAGTCTATCCACCTTGCTGCTGGTTGTCCTCTTTAATAAGTAAGTATAGAGTTTTCACATAAATATTAAATAAGTTGCACAGCAACTCCAGAAGCAAAACTGATCCTTAATTTATATCTCTCTCGATACGGTACAAAATTAAACATCTGCAGCTTTTTAAATTTATTTATTTTCTTAGACATGAAAATAGGTAGGATTTATTATAATTCCACTATATCACTATGTGAATGAATATTAGTACAAGAATATGCATGAGAATTATTAGTATACTGCAATACAATATTCCTTCCAGGGTTTCTTCATTCTATTTCATTCTAAGGGGCAGTTGTTAAGGTGCTGTTTTGGCACAGAAGATACCCAGTTTGTAGACCTCTCTCGGTCATAGGAGCTCATTAGATAGCTTGTGGCTAGTCACTCTTAAGTCAATTTTGTTAGAGAGTTGTTGCGTGGAAAAAATATATAACCAATATAATTCAATTATATTTATATTTGTATTATATTAATTATATAATTAATTCAATTCACTCTGCCAGAAGCTTCTTGTTTACCATCTTTGCTCATTTCCAAAACTATTTTGTCTGCATCTTTCAATTTTAATTATTTCTTGCTATTTTTGACCACATATATCTTTCTATAAATAGAAATTCTATACAATATTTTCCCCTCATTTTTATTTTTGAAATAATTATTGTTTTATTCTGAAATGAACCATTTGATTTGTAATAGAATCAAACTACAAGCCTTGTAATATATACTACCGTTTCCCTGGAAATAAGATCCAGTCTTATATTTTTGGGGGCTCCAAAACAGAATAGAACAGAACAAAATAACAGAATTGGAAGGGACCTTGGAGGTCTTCTAGTCCAACCCTCTGCTCAGGCAGGAAATCCTGTACCATTTCAGACAAATGGTTGTCCAGTCTCTTCTTAAAAATTTCCGGTGTTGGAGAATTCACAACTTTTAGAGGCAAGTTGTTAAACTGCTGCCAATGGGGATGTCTCACAGACCGAGAGTCACTTTGTGCACCGGTAAGGGTGATTACTGGCCCCTCGAAAGGGCCTCCTGCTCTGTGATTGGCGAGCCCTGTCTCGAAAGGACGACCTGTCCTGTGTTCTATCAACACTGTGGAGGTCCTATCAATCCCCTTTGAGCAAGGGCTGCCTCAATATCCAGAGCAATGGTCTGCACCATGGTATTGATTAATTCCACATACAAGCCCTGGTCTGGATTCTCTTGAGGGCGGAGCCCTGCCGCTGTAGGAGTAAACGTGGCTGATGGAGCGGAAGGCCTAACTCCAGCCCCAGCCTGCAACACTGAAGCAGATAGGCCAGAAGCCTGATATCCTTCCTCCTGATAGGAAGCAGGTGAATGTCCATAGGCAAGGAGATGCAAGGTGCACTAGCACTTCCAGAAACCCCCTGGGTTCTTGCTGCTTGTGCTTGCTTTTGCGCTTTTGCAAACTGCCTTTCCTGAGCCTTTTGTCTTCTAAGGGCATCCTTGTCAGCAGCAGATTTTGATTTGGAATGTGAGGCTTTGGATCTGGTAGAGGGCCCCTTTTCTCCTGTTCTAACCTTCTTGGGCTGAGAACACTCATCCATCTGCTGACTGGGGGAAGAGCTAGCAGAGTTACTATTAGAATCCCTGCATTCAGCCATTAGTGTTGCAACCTCTGTTATTGACAGATTCATGAAATCACACCCTCTGCTACTTAATCCCTAATTAGGGAAGATCTTATCACAGAGTAAAGGGTCAGATGTATTCACTGCACCTCACGAATCAGATATGGCGCCAAACTGACAACACGGTTTGTTAGCGCAGGGCTATCTACAAAGCAGCTGCAGAAGTAAAAAGCCGTGAAACCGGCAACACGTTTACTAACGCCACTTTCCAATTGCATCTGAAATCAGCAATACGGTTTACTTGCACGTAATGGCTACCTTCCTGGCTCCCGACCAAAGCCTGTCATCGGAGGTTCTCCCGCTGCCTCAATGCTGTCCTCTGGGTGCATAGTGCTCTTTCCGAGGCTCACTAAGAGGAGGAGATGCTGGTAGGTGGTGCCCTCAAAATGGCGGCTATAAGCTTGCCAATCAGTGCAGCCCTTATGGAACTGTGCTCACAGCGTTTCGCCGCCAGCCAAGGTCCTCTAAACACTGGCTCCAATCTCCTGTGGCTCCAGCCACCTCGCCGCAGCCCTAAGCCGACCACACAGCAATGGTGGTTCTGGCGACAATCGCACTGCTGCTCTAGGCGCGGAAGGCAACCAACCCTTCTCAGTCGCTTCAGCCACTCTAACTTTGATGAGAAAACTTTTTTTAACCGAATTAAGAATCCAATTATAATTTAATTGAAGCTAAGAGCAACTCAATCTATGTCTCTCTAGGCCAACTGAGTTGAAAAAACTGACGATCAGCCGGAGGAAAAGGCGTGGCCAAAGATTTGGAAACTCAGTTTCTGGCCAATCAGATGATTTGAAACCCATGCTTCGATTCTCCAAGCAGCACACAGGAGAAGTTATTTGTTTATAAGATAACGTCAGGAAAAAAAACCTTTGAAGAGAAGGGAAAATGGCTGGATCCAGGCGGTGGTCATCGCTTCTTTGAGGGAGGGATCCATACCGAAGTCGTTAAAAGCTGCGGTGGTGAGACCCCTCCTGAAGAAGCCTTCCCTGGATCCAGCTGACTTGAAGAACTATTGTACGGTCTCCAACTTACCTTTTTTAGGGAAAGTTGTGGAGAAGGTGGTGGTTACTCAGCTTCTGCAACTTCTGGATGAAACAGATCATCTAGATCCCTATCAGTCGGGTTTCAGGCGCGGCTACAGTACAGAAACGGCCTTGGTCGCTCTGATGGATGATCTCTGGCGGGCCCGGGATAGGGGGAATTCCTCCATCCTGGTGCTACTTGACCTCTCAGCGGCTTTCGATACCATTGACCATGGTATCCTTCTGCATCGTCTCGGCGAGTTGGGAGTGGGAGGCACCGCTTTGCGGTGGTTCTCCTCTTATCTCACCGATAGGATGCAGTCGGTGTTAACAGGAGGGCAGAGATCGTCCCCTAGGCCCCTGTTATGCGGGGTGCCTCAGGGGTCGGTTCTCTCGCCCATCCTGTTTAACATTTACATGAAACCGCTGGGGGAGATCATCCGCAGACATGGGGTGTGTTTTCACCAGTACGCTGATGACACCCAGCTGTACATCACCACCCCGTCTGAATTCAGTGAGGCAGTTGATGTAATGTGCCGGTGCCTGGATGACGTTAGGATCTGGATGGGGAGGAACAGACTCAGACTCAATCCCGACAAGACTGAGTGGCTTTGGATATTGCCTCCTAAGGATTATGACAACTGTCCCTCCTTGGCTTTCGAGGGAGCGAAACCGACCCCCTCGGATCAGGCCCGCAACTTGGGGGTCCTCCTAGATCCACAGCTAAAATTGGATCATCATCTTTCTGCTGTGGCTAGGGGGGACTTTGCACAGATTCGTCTGGTGCACCAGTTGCGGCCATACTTGGAGAAGGAGGCTCTACTCATGGTCACTCATGCCCTTGTCACCTCCCGCTTGGACTACTGCAATGCGCTCTACAGGGGGCTACCCTTAAAGAGTATCCGGAGACTTCAGTTGGTGCAAAATGCAGCTGCGCGTGCTGTGGTGTGTGTGCCAAGGTACACCCACGTGACACCTATACTCCGCCAGCTGCATTGGTTGCCCATCGGTCTCCGGGTCCAATTCAAGATGTTGATCACCATCTTTAAAGCCCTTCATAGCTTAGGACCAGGCTATCTCCGGGACCGCATTCTGCCTCACACTTCTCTTCGACCGGTTAGGGCCCACAGAGCTGGCCTCCTCCAGGTCCCGTCGGCCAAGCAATGCCGGCTGGCGGGCCCTAGGGGGAGAGCCTTCTCTGTGGCGGGCCCTGCGCTCTGGAACCAACTTCCCCCAGAGACCCGAACTATCCCCACTCTGCTGGCCTTCTGAAAAGCCGTTAAGACATGGCTTTTCCTGCAGGCTGGGGGTAGAGCCTAATCCATCTGAGCTCACCCCCGAGTATGTATGGTTGCTGTATGGTTGTTGGATGGTTTTAATATTGAGTTTTTAATTTTTATATTTGATTTTAAGTAATATTTAGTGTTGGTTATTCTTGTATTTTTTTCTGCTGTACGCCGCCCTGAGTCCCTCGGGAGTTGGGCGGCATATAAGAAAACCAAAATAAATAAATAAATAAATAAATAAAATGCACCTTCCATAAAGTGCTTTTGGACAAGATAGCAAATCTTAGCACACATTTGACATGCAGCTAGGAATTACCCCATATCTGGCAAAAGCAGCATGTAACATTTCAAAATTGGGCTGTTTCCTATGATTCCTAAATTGTAAATGTTATTAGAATGGTGGATATTTTTATATAAAATATTTCTTCTATATGAAAAAGCCACTCATAGATGAACGAGTTTACATATACTAGAAGAAGAATTTTAGATGGATTCAAAAATTGTTTTTTTCGCCTTATGAATTGTAACAAATTTAAACCATTGGAGCCAAAGAAGCAGAGAACATTCATTTAATAAGATAGGCAAGAAAGTATCAGGGGCTTACATTACAAAGGAATATCATTTTTTGAAAACATTTGTATACATGCAAAGGATTAAACAGAATTACAAACAGGATGAAAATGATGAAAGTCAAAATATAAATGTGCCAAATTAAGCAGGAAAAGAAGAAAACCTAATGCTTTGTTATTCCATGGCTTAGAGAGTTATAATTAGTCTAATGAACTTTATTACTCCCATATAAGCAAATTGGAACAGACTTTGAATGCCTTAGTACAAAGAATGGGGGTGAGTCTGAATATTCATATTTGGATATTATTATTAAGAAGTTATTTTAGAAGCTTATCTGGTATTGTAATTTACTTCATGAAGAGTAAAAAGGAATTCGTTATAATAGTATTATTTATATAAATGTGTAAGGAACTCATGTTTCTAATTAGAAAATAACTCCAACTTTCAGACTGTAAAAGTAGATTAGAGCTACCATTATTTATGTGTTAAAATAGTTTATATGAGCCATTTTTAATTCTCCGTGGAAGCCAGGAAGCCTTTTTATTTCTGAATGACATAGACTAATAAAGATACTTTTATAATTATATCTGTGCAAAAGTATTTGGATCAAAGACAAATGTTTTATTGTATGCTTGAACACAATATAAGGCCAAGAAGGAACAGCCTTTTCTAAAATGTCAAGCCTCAGGCAGACACCAAGTTTAAAAAAATAAAAACAATGTGGATTTTAGAAAGGGATCGGCAGAACAAATATATAATGTTGGAAATAGCAAAAGGAAGTTCCCATGCAGACTTATAGTAAGCCAAGTAATGTGAGAGTGTCTTTGAGTTCCCACCTATGCCAGAGGCATAGCTGGCTGGAGAATTCTGGGAGTTGAAGTCCACAAGTTTTAAAGTTGCCAAGTTTGAGGACCCCTGACCTACGCTGTCTATTCTCAAACCTAGTGAACTTTCTTGTCCCTTGCCTGGCTTCTTCAATGTCTCACACTAAGATATCTTTAAGTGTCAGGTTTCCTGACTACTTTTAGCTGGGAATAGTGTCATGTAAGTAGATTTTTGGACAGGGCCTTGACAAAATGACAAAGTGATTTTGAAGAGGGATTAGATTAATTTGTAAATGAAGATTCAATCATCCAGGCCAAAAGTATCTTTAAAAAGTTAAATCATGGCAACTGGACCAAACTCAGAGCGGGATAGAGCCCATTAAATGGTTCGTATGATGTGTTGCTGCCGGGGCAGGGTGGTGGTGGTGGTGGATTATTTTATTATATTATTTAATTAATTAATTATATGATTCTCTTTTATTAGTTTTATTGTTTTTATATGATGTTTTTATATTCTTGTAAGCTGCCTTGAGTCACCATGTGCGAATAGATGGCAACATAAATCTCCTAAGTACATAATTTTAACCTTTTTAGATAATTAATATAATCATTGTATATTTTATTATTTTTTTAATCGATAAACCAGACAGTCTAAGCTGAATAGGTGCATATCAATGAATTGAAAGCCAACAGTTGAATTTTGCAGAAACCTAAATAAGTATTTGGATTTAATATAATCTTATTTGGAGACAAAATAATCTTGATTGTAAACAGATTAATAACTGAGGTAAAGTCTCAGAAAAACTGTTCTGGTTTCTTTTCTTCTGCATACTTTTCTTCTCTGTTTTCCAAGTGAGTTGTAATAATAAATAGCTGAGATTTTAAAAGCAATATTACAATTGCTGCTGTTCTCACATACACAAAGATGTGGATAATAAAGCTATGAAAGGCATGATGTCGAGAAATATGAAGTGATCAGGAACAACAGCAACAGCAGCAAAAAAAGAACTATAGGTAATCCTTGATTTACACCCATTTGTTCAGTGACTGTATGAAGTTACCAGGGTGTTCAACAAGGGGCTCATGCCTGAAGTTATAGCCGCTGCAGCATCCCTGTGGTCACCTGATCAAAATCTGGCCACTTGGCAGGTGGCCCACACTTAAGATTGCAGGGAGACTACAAATTCCTTTCCACTATTCTCCTTTCCATCTCTGCCCTTTTGGCACCTGCCACACTGTCTTGCACAGCAGCAAGCAAACCCCAAACCACACAGCTTACTCAGCTTTCTTCTGTCTCAGTTCCACATTAACCTTTTGCAATCAGCCAATATAGCTAAAGCAGAAGCACCTTACTCTCTTTGCTGCCTTTTTGTTGCTTATCTGCCTCTTTTTTTGGGGGGGGGGGTGTTCCAGCTTCGGTAGTGGCTGTTTGCAATACTGAATGTGGAAATTTTTTATTCAGTGTTAACTTCTAGAAATATTTTCTTTTCTTCCTTCATTGTCCCATCCTTTAAAAAATTGAATCTGGGAGATTCTTTTCCTCTACTCTTAAGTCTGCTGGTCATTATCAAAGTCATTTTTGCCATTCTCTTTCCAAGTGCGTGTGTAACATCAGCATAATTAAGTTGTTAAAGGGGACAAGATTGGAAGGTAGTGTAGCTTCACCACCTAATGGTGGAATAGGACAGAAAAAAGTCAACAAGTCTGCCCCCACTTTTTTATTTATTGAAAACATGTTGGTTTGTGGGTGAGACAGGAGGTAAAGAAAGAAAAGGTCCTGGGAAGCATGTCCTGGATCTGTTGCCTTTGCATTCAGGGGGCTTTCCCAAAGCCTAGCAAGAGCAAGGAAAGGCCTGCACTCTCCTGACTGCCATCTAATCAGGACAGAGACCTAGCCATACGCATGGGTTCATCTTTCTGAAAAATGTCACCAGTGGGTGGATGATTAAGCTTTCTTCCTTGTGTTTCAAAGCATCAGGGCTTCTCATAGTCAAGCAGGTGGGTTTTGCCTCTTTGGTTTTGGAATGTGGCACTAGGGCCCTAATATAGCCACCTTTTCCTCACTACTGGGCATTTTTTTAATGCTTCATTTTCATTTTCTTTGGTGCTACTATTGTTGTGGTCCGCCAGCGGCCTGTGCAGCTGGTAGCTGATTCCGACAGCGAGGAGGCTGGTGTGGTGATTCGCCAGCAGCCTGTGCAGCTGGCACCAGAGTCGGACAGTGAGGAGGCTGGAGAAGACTTGGTGCCAGAGGCAGGGATTCAGCCAGGGCCTTCAGAACCTCCAGAGACTGCAATGAGCAAAGAGGAAGAAGAGGATGAGCCTGTTCTCAATGCACAGGCGCGCAGAGCTGCCAAAAGGCAGGAATGGTTCCTGAGGAGGAGGTCTCCTCGGGAGTAAGACTTGGGGCTAATTGGCCACTCCCCTAGCCTATTTAAGGGATGACAACGACGGAGCCAATTTGCAGGAAACAACTTCGTTCATATTCCTTCGTGTCTTGAATTCAGAAACGTCTGTTCAGCTCTTGTTTTCCAGCGTCATTTTTCCTGCAAATTGCTTCTGGGCGTTTTGCCAACCACAGTAAGATTACTGTTATCTGAAAGACATTGCGTCAGAATTGAGTTATTTTTCCTTGGACTCTTGCAGGCTGTTAATGAAGTTGAATTAACAGCTGTTGTTCAGAAAAGACTGATTTAAACTGTATTTGTGTTTGAATGACTACTAAGAAAGCTCATTAGCAGCCCTTAATTAGTAAACCAAGGTCTGTATGGACTGTGTGTGCTGTGTTCTTTGGGTCGGCAGCTGGGGCAGAACAAGTATCAGAAATGCACCAGGTGAGTCAAAGCTACCAATGTCTCAATCTCCAGGTGTTACATCACCATCTTTTGGTTTTAAGAGTCCAAAGAGTGGGTTGGTTCTAAACTCCAATAAGCCAGATTCTCCTTTGAGCTCCTTTCTTGGCACTTTTTGTTGCTTGTTTGACTCCTTTTAGGACCTAGCTTCTCCTATGACTGTTTGCTACATTTTCTTTTCTTGTGTGGCTTTGGAAAGCTTTTTGCTGGTTGTCTGTCTCTTTTTAGGGCCAGGCTGGACGCCAAGTCTCACCCCCCACCCCAATGTAGCCCCCCATACTTCTTACTTGGGATTCTGTCCCCTTAGTGAATCACAATTCTTATTGAATGACTACAACTGGGAGTATCAAGATTACAGTCATTGAACAAAACAGTCACATTACATCTCACATTACAGTCACATCTCTTTGCTCACATAAAACAATTGTGATCATAAGTTGAGGACAACCTATACTTCCCTCACATGCTATTTCGGTGCTTCTCATGGATAAGTGTCTGGTCAATAAAGAAAACAGACCTTCTAGTTTGATTATCCATGGCTCCTATGAAACCACCATCTAGAATTCAGACTTAACAATTTCAAACAATTTTCAGACTTAAACCATGAGTTAGGCTCTTGTTAGAAAAAATTATGTCAGGCATGACACGTTAACATCACCTGGGGAACATATTCTAAAGACTCAAGTGATCCAAATATGAAGGCAACATTTCCACTACTGTTTAATATAACAATCCCATTTTGAATATTTTCAAGTCCCTATAATGTTAGGCAAGTTAAACCCCATATTTATGAGCCTCACTAAATATGAGTTTTCGTTACTAATAACCATGTATGAGATCAAATAATTATTCCTTTAACTGTGGATTCAATAGGAGGGAAATACATTATTGGTATACTTGGAGAGGTAACAGACATGTGACTTAAGATTTTTAAATTATGGTCAAGGTAGGATTGTTATTATATCTCTACTAGCTTTTAACTGGACTGTACAGTTACATCTCCCTGTTTTTACTTCATCAAACTGAATCTAGAGCCTTTTAAATCATTATATTTCACATTTCTTATTCTGATGAGGCAGCACAAGCACATTACTTGGCGAGAATAAACATGTTAATTGCACCAGAAATGGTACCCTAAAGACCAATTATTGATAATTACAGATAATCTTATGAAGTGTTGTTTTCATTTTGTCTTTCTCGTTGCTTGTTAAGAAACAAAACAAACAAAAATAAAAGTACCAAAATCTAATTGTTGCCATGAAACTTCTGAAAATTAAAAGATGTAAACAAAAGCTTTTGTTCTGCAGGCTTAATTAGATATTGAAGACAAAGGTATTATATGTTGTTACCTTCAGTATTACAGAAAAATAACTGATATGATAAATATCTGATAAATACATTAGTTCAGTAGTTCTCAACCTTTTCTTCACTACTGACCCCTTTTAAATACCTTTTGTGGCCACGGACAATCAAACCATAATATTTTTCAAGACTTTGCAGACCCTGCATGATGACAATGTGCCCCCCCAGGGGTCCGTGGACTATAGGTTAAGAACCACTGCATTAGTTAGTATATAAATATTTAAATTCTCTACTGACTATGACATTAACTTTAATTTTTAACCAAAATAAAAAGAATAAAAATAAAAAGAATAATAGAATAACAGAGTTGGAAGGGACCTAGGAAGTTTTCTAGTCCAGCCCCCTGCACATTCTGGACAAATGATTGTCCAATCTCTTCTTAAAAACCTTCAGTGATGAAGCACCTACAACTTCTGAGGCCTGTTCCACTGGTTAATTGTTCTGTCAGGAAGTTTCTCCTTAGTTTAAGGTTGCTTCTGCCCTTGATTAGTTTCATCTTCTGACTTCTGATACTTTGGTAAATAGGCTGACCCCCTCTTCAATATTGGAATACTGCTATCATGTTATCCCAATCCTTTTTTTCACTAAACTAGACATACCCAATTCCTGCAACCATTCTTAATGGTTTAGCCTCCATTCCCTTATCATCTATGTTGCTCTTCTCTGTACCCTTTCCAAACTCTCAACATCTTTTTTATATTGTGGCGACCAAACTTGTATTCAATATCCCAAGGGACATTGTTATATATTTTACCACAAGAGTCTTACGGAACAGAATTATCCAGGCGACATTTAAGAATAATCTTCAGGTGAATGGTCAGGAACTTAGGATTTGGAAAGAAATTCCCTTTAAAATGCTTAAAGCTAGAAAAGAATTTACTTTTTTGATTGATGAACTTAAAAGATTGAATTTACAATACAAATGGGAAGCACCAACAGGAGTTACGGTGAAATTTTTGGAGAAAAGATACCGGCTGAATACGATAAACAAAGCTACCGAATTTTATGTTAATATTTTAAAGGCTGATATATCTAAAATTCCAGAAGAAAGACGTATGAATGTAGAAGAAGACAAGGAGGAAAAGTCATCCTTATCGGATCAAAATAAAATAATCTCAAAGAGTCAAAGTGAATCGCAGAGCCAGAGAGATGTGAAAAAGGAGATGGAGTATTGGGATCAGATGGAAGAAGAGCTGATAAATTCAAAATCATCAAGATACAAAAGGAGGCAACCAATAAGATACAAAGAGAAGTAGTGTTGATATGTATTAGATGGATGGAGATAATATAATTGTATTTTCTTCTTCTCCTTTTTTTAAATTGTTGTTTCTTCTTTTTTTCTTTCTTTTCTTAAAAGGAAAGAGGAAAATTTTTTTTCCTTTTTTCCTTTTTTTTAATAATTTTTTAAGAATTGGAAATTTTTAATTTTTAATTAAAACTATTAAGTTATAAATTACTACAATTAGATTTTAAAATTTGTTTTAAAGGAAGGATTTTTTTTCTTTTCATTTGTTTTAGGTTTTTGTTTTTCTCTCTCTCTTCTCTAGATTTTTACTATTATTATTATTATTATTATTATTATTATTATTATTATTATTATTATTATTATTATTATTATTATTATTATTATTATTATTATTATCATTACTATTGTTATTATTTTTATTGTTATTATTATTATTATTAATATTAATATTACTTTTAAGGATATCTTTTTATTATGAATTAACAAGTTGTTGAACAATAATATTATGTGGTTATGATGAAATTCAAAAGCTTTATTATTTAATATGTAGACATGTAATATTTTTTTATTTGAGCTAATAAGTTGTTGTATAATAATGTTGTTATGTGAAATTTAAAGGTATTATTATTTAATATTTTTTATTATGAATCAAAGTTGTTGTATAATAATATTATGATGATGAAATTTAAAAGTTTTATTATTTAATATGTAGACATGTAATACTTTTTTAGTTTTACTTGAGTTAATAAGTTGCTCTAGAATAATATGTTGTTATGATGAAATTTAAAGGTATTATTATTTAATATCGTGATATTAGCTATGTAAAATTTTCTTGGTTTTAGTTAAGCATGAGATTATTATCATTAACGTTTTTTTTTAAGATTTAGTATTATTAATAATTTTCATAGATCTAGAAAGTTGATTGAAAAGAGGAGGGAGAAACTGGTTTCCTTCCTTTGTATAACCTAGATTATATATATTAATATATTTTTATTTTTTATTTTTTAGAATTATATGGGAAATAATATAAAGTATAGAAATTTAATGATGTTAGCAATGTGTAATTTGGAGTTGAGGGGTTTTTCTTTTTTCTTCTGTAATTACTGATATTATGCCCTGTGTTCTCTCTGGGAAGTCCGGGGGGGAGGGGGGGAGGGAAGGGGGTGGGGGTGGGGAGAAAAATTAAAAAATGTTTGTACTCTGTACTAATAAAACTTTTTCAATAAAAAAAAAATATCCCAACTGTGGTCTTACCAAGGCATTATAAAGTGGTACTAACACTTCACCTGATCTTGATTCTATCCCTCTCCTAATGCAGTCTAGGACTGCACTGGCTTTTTTGGCTGCAGCACACTGGTGGCTCATATTTAAGTGACTGTCCACTAGGATTCCAAGATACCCTCTCACATTTACTGCTATTGAACCAGGTTCCACCAATTCTATTGCTGCACATTTGGTTTTTCTTGCCTAAGTATAAATCCTTACTTTTCTCATTTTGCTAGATAGAGCCCAGTGTTCAAGTCTGTTGAGATCCCTCTGGATCTTGAACGTCTGTTCTGGAGTCTTGACTATTCCTGCCAGTTTGGAGTTGTCTGCAGATTTGTTGAGTTCCCTTTCTATTTCCTCATCTAAATATTTCATGAAAATATTGAGGAGTACTGGGCCTAAGACAGAATCTTGGGATACCCCACTGCTTACTTCCCTCCATGTAAGGAGGGTGGTAATGTACCATATTTTTCAGAGTATAAGATGCACCTTCCCCCCTCCCCAAAAGTGGGTGAAGAAGTAGGTGCATCTTATAGATCGAATACAGGTGTTTTTGGAGTCCCGAAACCTCCATGTGTCACGTTTTCGCCCTTCCCCAGCCCCCAGAAGCACTCTGCAGTGCTCTGCATGGCCCGTTTTTGCCAAAAACATGCCCGTTTTTGGCCTGCAGAGTGCTTTTGGGGACTGGGGAGGGCAAAAATGCGATACACGGAGGGCTTGGGAGCCCAAAAATGGGCCGTGTATAGCAATGCAGAGTGCTTCTAGGGGCCGGGGAGGGCAAAAATGCGATGCATGGAGGCCAAAAACTATTTTTTTCTTGTTTTCGTTATGTAAATTTAGGTGCATCTTATAGTCTGAAAAATACAGGTAGTTCCATTAAGGGCTACACACTGAGTGCGGTTTGTCAGCCAGTTACAAATCCATCTGGTGATTATGCTGTCTACGACACATTTTTCTAAGTTACTAAGAAGTAGGTTAGCATCTACTTTGTCAAATGCTTTACTGAAATCTAAGTATACTATGTCCACAACACTTTGCTGGTCTACTAATTTAGTCATTTGTCAAAGAATGAAATGGGATTTCTTTGGCATGATCTCTTTTTGACAAACCCATGTTGGCTTATGGTTATAACTTTGGTTGCTTCTAGCTGTTTGCAGATTTTTGCTTGATTATCTCGGATCTTCCCAGGTATTGATGTTAAGCTAATTGGTCTGTAGTTTCCAGGGTCCATTTTTTCCCCTTTTTTGAAATGGAAAACATATCAGCTCTTTTCCAGTCCTCTTGGTAACTCCCTGGTGCTCCAGGGTCTTTGAAAGATATGATTATATGGTTCTGAGATCATGTTTACCAGTTCCTTCAGAACACTGGGATGTAAACCATCTGGTGCTGGTGATTTGAAATTGTTTAGGGTGGACAGATGTTCTCTTACTATTTTCTCTTATTATTTTCTTGCCTATTTAATTTGTGTTCCTAATCTGTTTTTTAAAGTTCTGTTTTTGGTAGGTTCGAGGTTTTTTTCTTTTTCCATGTTGATAGATGCAAAAAAAAAAAAAAAAGAATTAAGCAGCTCTGCTTTTTCCTTGCCATCACTTTCTTGCTATCTTCTTCTGGACTGACTTTTTCCTTGACTTCTTGCTTTTTACATGTTAAAATAAATGTTTTTTATTTTTATTTTTATTATTTTTATTATTTTTATTATTTTTATTATTTTTATTATTTTTATTATTTTTATTATTATTATTATTATTATTATTATTGACATTTGTTGCAAGTCTTAGTTCATTCTGATTTCATCTTTGCAAATTTGGACTATATCCTGGTTATGCGTCCTCTTTCCATTTTCCATACTTATCCTTTTTGTCTTTCAGTTTATCAGAGAGTTCTTTGTGAAACCATGCTGGTTTCTTCTTATATTTCTTATATTTCTTTTCCAATGGTATTGTAACGGTCTGGGCTTTTATAATCACGTTTTTCAAAGTTTCCAAACTTTCTTGAGTTATTTTGCCCTTTAAGATTTTCATCCAGGGAATCCTTCCCAAACTCTAAGTTTGTTGAAATCAGCTCTTTTAAAGTCTAAGAAGTTAGTTTGATTTTGTTGTATTGCTTGTGTCTGCATTATAATGAATTCCAATATGACGTTGCTCTCCCCCAATGTTCCTGCAACTTCAACCCCCCTCTATCACTTCATCTGTTAGTAAGAATTAATTCCAGTATAGCTGACCCTCTAGTTCCCTCCTCTACCTTTTGGCTGACAAAGTTGTCAGCTTGTTAAGGAACCTGTTCAATCTCGTGCTTGATGCAAAGTTTGTTTCCCAGTTGATGTTCCTAGTTAAAGTCCCCCATTACTACTGTGGTGTATTTCCTACATACATTAATTAATTGATTAGTTAACTTATTAGCAAAAAGTTCATCCATTTCTTCTGCTTGATTGGGTGGCCTGTAATATACCCCTATAGAAGGCCTGTTAAACTGGCGGCCCGTGGGCCGGATGCGTCATGCACAGGCCACACCCACCCCAGCTCCACAAAGGCAAAAAATGTTGCGATAAATCACGATACATCACGTGACGCAATCGAGATTGACACCCATGGCCTATAGCAATGTCATTCTTTTTTTCCTTTTTATATTAGCCCATATGCATTCAAGCAGGCTTTCATCCTCTAGTTTTATGTATTTCTGTAGAGGTGTGGTGATTTTTTTTTACATATAATGCAACTCCACCTCCTCTTTTGTTAGGTCTGTTTCTTTTGAACAGTTCATATCCTTCAGCAGTACGTTCCAGTCATGAGTTTTATCCCACCAAGTTTTTCCTATAAGCTTTCTATAAAATTATTTTTATAAAAATTCTCCTATAAGCTTCTTTTAATATATTTGTATCTGACTTAATATATTTTTCTTTGTGGAATAGTTCCCATTGCCATCATGTTTTTAAGAGAGACATCCACACAAAGCCATCCCCAACTTTTGCTATTTTCCTACAACCTAATTTGACAGGGATGACTTTCACACTACAGCTTCTGAACTGACTCATTATTTTACATGTAAAAGGCATCAAAGATCTTTCAATCCCACCTCAAAGAACAGAAATAAATGAGGCTAAGGAACTGTTGGGGGAAGGAGTAATCTCTTTTGAGTGCTGAGAATCTCAATTATACAAAACATTCTGAAGGTGATGGATGGATGGATGACAGACTAACAGGCAAGCAAGCATTAGGAAAAGAAAAAGGAAAATGAGAAATGATGATTCAGCATTTTCTCATAATAGTTATATAAAACCTTCTGCTTACATGCTGCATTTTTCTAAATAAATGTTGAAAAATGTTTTGAAACAATTTTTTGCTATAAAAATGTGTAATGTATCACGTAATGGTATGCCATTTGTATTCTACTAAGTAGATGTATGATTATATATTTCATATAATTAGTTCTTGTTAAAACTTGAAATAACCTCTATTTTTACTATATTTTGAATATCTATTCATCAAGTTACAATTTATCATTAAAGCTTAAAATAACCCATTTAAGTTACAATTGCTAACAGTTTATAAAGAGATACATTTACTGATATATTTTTCTCCTGCTCCAATCTGTTAACCCTCTTGGGGCTCCTATTGCTCTTAGAAAAATACAGAGATATAGATATCCCAGACACATAGCTGTCCAATCTTTCTTTGAAAGCTTCAGTGATGGAACACCCAAAATTCCACTGTGGCTGTTTCACAGTGCAAGAGCTCTCATGATCAGAAAAAACTGTATTTTGAATCTGGATCTTCCTATGTTTTTGTTCTACGGTCAGGAACTACAGATATAAAACTTTTTCTATGCCTCAGCTCTTCAAATATTGGAATATTGCTATCCACATATTTTATTCTTTAGGCTAAAAATGTCCCTTTCCTTTAACCATTCCCAATTTAGCTTCACCATCATCTTCATTGTTCTACTCTGCACTCTTCAGTGCGGATCTTTAGTGTCCTTCCTGTATTGTGGTAATCAAAACTGAACGTAATATTCCTGCTGCAGTCTGACAATGCAACGTGGTGCACGACTGTCATTTCCCGTGATGTTAATCCTATACATTTACTGATGTACTTAAGTATCCTACATCTAACATAAATGCATACAGTTTTCATAGTTCTATTCCTATCTTTTAAAATAATATACCACACCATATGAATACACTTTGGATATTCCTTGGTCTATTAATTTGAGTAAAAAAAAAACTTTGTAAAATAATATTATTTAATTATAGAAAATAAATGGAGAAAACAGAGTTTGCTCCAGGCAGCAGATTTTTAAAAAAGAAAATAGTCAACTTTGCATTATTTTTAAAATCTCATACCCTATTCATAGCAATTAGTATCATTAGTTTATCTAGCTCAGTATTATCTACATGGCATTATCTCCCTCAATAGGCTATGATTCTCGAAAGCAGCAATCCCCAACCTTTGTGGTCTGGAGGCCTGGCTGGGGGGAGGAGAACCGTGCTGGGGGAGATAGAGGGGAACAGGGCCGTGTGAGCAGCAGGCCGGTGCACATGCGCATGCAGCTTGATTGCAAGTTGCTCACACAGCCTGGTTGCAAGTGGCCTACAGCCTGGTAGTGGGTGGAGCCTCAGGGGTCAGGGTCCCCTGCTCTACAGCTTTTCCCCTTACATTATTAGGAGACACTAGGAGTGTACTACATAAAAAGTTACATTAAAAATCCTTCCTTCCTCCCTCCCTCCCTGCTTCCCCTTGTCCCTCTCTCTCTCTCATCAAATCAATAACACACTTATAGCTTATTCTTCTCATTCAACAAAAATTGCTTTAGTAACTTCTATTTACACAAAATAATGAAGAACAACAATGCATTGCATATATATTTCTAGTTAAAAAGGCAAAAAGCTAATATTTGGGAGGATCTCTTCAGGATGCTATATTCTTCTAAGGAGTCTTTCTCTCCTAAGACTGGATTTTAAATAAACTTCATTCTCCACATAATGTCCCAAGGTTACTAGAATAGCCAAATAACTATAGTAGATCATTATTTTCATCATGGCATCACCTTCTTAATAATTTGGATTGATGGATCCCTGCCTTGCCTTCCCTTTTAATCTTTATTGGATGCAGAATTAAAATTCCATCTGATTAGACTTTATTCTGATAACTCCTATATAGAAAAAATAGCTTTTAGGAAGGACACACTATGCTTTAACTTTACAGTATATCCTAGACCAGCAATATACTTTTAGAGCACATTCAGGACTTTATGATGCTTATCTCGGGTTTGCCTTTGACTTAGTATCGACCCAAACTATGGGAGAACTCTTCTACAGTATAAATATAAAGCTTCCATAGATATGTTGTTGTTGTTAGTTGTGAAGTCGTGTCTGACCTATCGTGATCGCATGGACAATGTTCCTCCAGGCCTTCCTGTCCTCTACCATCCCCCAGTCCATTTAAGCTCATGCAGACTGCTTCATTGACTCCATCCAGCCGCTTCATTTTCTGTCGTCCCCTTCTTTTGCTGTCAATCGATGCCAGCATTAGGCTCTTCTCCAGGGAGTCCTTCCTTCTCATTAAGTGGCCAAAGTATTTGAGTTTCATCTTCAGGATCTGGACTTCTAAAGAGCAGTCAGGATTGATCTCCTCTAGGACTGACCGGTTCGATCGCCTTGCAGTCCAAGGGACTGGCAGGAGTCTTCTCCAGCACCATAGTTCAAAGGCCTCAATTCTTTGGTGCTCAGCCTTTCTTATGGTCCAACTTTCACAGCCATACATTGCAACTGGGGAAAACCATAGCCTTGACTATAAGCACTTTTGTTGGCAGGGTGATGTCTCTGCTTTTTAGTATGCTATCTAGGATTGCCATAGCTTTCCTTCCCAGGAGCAAGCGTCTTTTAATTTCTTGGCTGTAGTCCCCATCTGCAGTGATCTTGGAGCCCAGGAAAATAAAATCTGTCACTACCGCCATTTCTTCCCCATCTATTTGCCAGGAATTGAGAGGGCCGGATGCCATGATCTTAGTTTTCTTAATGTTGAGTTTCAAGCCAACTTTTGCACTCTCCTCCTTCACCCGCATCAAGAAGCTCTTTAGTTCCTCTTCACTTTCTGGCATTAGAGTGGTATCATCTGCATATCTGAAGTTGTTGATATTTCTCCCGGCAATCTTAATTCCAACTTGTGATTCATTATGATGTGCTCTGCATATAAATTAAATAGGCAGGGTGATAGTATACAGCCTTGCCGAACTCCTTTCTCAATTTTGAACCAATCGGTGGTTCCGTGTCCAGTTCTCACTGTTGCTTCTTGACCCACATATAGGTTTCTCAAGAGATAAATAAGATGGTCTGGTACTCCCATCTCTTTAAGAACTTGCCACAATTTGTTGTGATCCACACAATCAAGGGCTTTAGCATACTCAATGAAGCAGTAGATGATATTTTTCTGAAACTCCCTAGCTTTCTCCATGATCCAGCTATGTTGGCAATTTGATCTTTAGTTCCTCTGCCTCTTCGAAATGCTGCCTGTACTTCTGGTAGTTCTTGGTCCACATACTGCTGGAGCCTAGCTTGTAGGATTTTGAGAATAACTTTGCTAGCATGTAAAATGAGTGCAATGGTGCAGTAGTTTGAACATTCTTTGGCATTGCCCTTCTTTGGAATTGGAATGTAAACTGACCTTTTCCAATCCTGTGGCCACTGTTGAGTTTTCCAAATTTGCTGGCAAATTGAGTGTAGCACTTTTACTGCATCGTCTTTTAAGATTTTGAATAGCTCAGCTAGAATACTGTCACCTCCACTAGCTTTGTTGTTGCTCAGACTTCCTAAGGCCCATTTGACTTCACATTCCAGGATGTCTGGCTCGAGGTCAGTGACCACTCTATCGTGGTTATCAGGGATGTTAAGCTCTTTCTTGTATAGTTCTTCTGTGCAATTTTTCCACCTCTTCTTTATCTCTTCTGCCTATGTTAGGTCCCTGCCATTTTGATCCTTTATCATGCCCATCTTTGCATTAAACATTCCCTTCATATCTCCAATTTTCTTAAAGAGATCTCTGGTGCTCCCTATTCTATTGTTTTCTTCTATTTCTTTGCACTCCATAGATATACATCTACTTTAATAACCTACAAATTTTAAGAAAACTCTTGGCTGAAAGTGTAATATAATGCACATGGACCCTGAAAAAGCTGAGTTTATTTTATGATATGGAAAGACTAAAGAGCTGAAACAGATTTTCAGCATTAAACATTAGCACGTGTAATGCATTTGCAAGTGGTGTAACAGAAATTCCAGTTGGAAGAGATGTCAGATAAAAGTGCATTTTGGCACTTGGTTAGTTAATTTGTTCATTAATTTGCTTCGAGAAAAATTGAGTAATCCAGCCATTCATCCTCCAAAATTGGTCAGTAGATATGTTTCACTCCTCTTCTATGTTGACAATGCAGTACTTCACTCAGAGGCAAAGTTTGGATTGAGGCAGGTGCTGTTTGAACTTACTAAATTCTGCCAATGGTTATTAATAGATTATTCTAAAACGTAAGTGTACACTTAAATGTAAAGCATCCTGTGATCTACATGAGGCAATTAAAAAATGAGCTGAAAGAATAAGTTTGGTCTTTCAAATATTTAGGTACTGTTTTTACACACTACTGGCAAAAGCAAAACAGATGCTAACAACATTTAATACTGAAAATCTGGTTCAGCTCTTAATTTTTCTACACTGTGTGCACAATTATTAGGCAAGTGAGTATTTTCACCATATCATCATTTTATGCATATTTTCTACCTACAGAACAAGCTGTATAAACTTGAAAGCTTAGTGAATATAAGCATATCAGGTGATGTGTATTTGTGTAATGAGTGTGTGTAGTCTAAGGAGATCAATACCCTATATCAAGGTGTGCATAATTATTGTTTTGCTACACAATTAGTTGTCAAGGATTACCTGTAAACTAAATGATATTCTTATTCACAAAAATGAAACTTTTATACATTCTGAAAACAATGGGCCCATAAAATTCACAGTTCAACAACTGTGGAATTAGACAGAAACTCCATAAATAACTAGGAATTGAATAAAACTCTGAAATTGTTTATTCTAAATGATTGTTATAATTATTTTCCTTGTATCACTCATTAAACAGATAAATTATATTTTGCTAGGCAATATGGTTTACAGCATGCTATAGTAAGGTATTTTCAGTAGTTTCAAAATGACAAATGTAAGATAATATTATTCCAACCACAGATTCTTACTTTAAGAATATTTTCACTTTAAGAATATTTCTACTTCATACATGTTTCTATTTAAAACTTACTATGCACACTTACCAATGCAGGCATGAACTCGGACTGAAAGTTGGGTTCTCAGAATTATGCTGTGTTTTTTGCCCCTACTGGGGAGAAGAAATAAATAAATATGATAAGCATAGTATAAAATAATTACAGAAAAAAATAATTTATCTAGTCTTACAATATATAATGAATTTAAAGACAACCAGATACTATTTCTTCAATTAAAAATCATACATGTATATATGTATTATGATATCTGCAGCTGAATTTTGAATTTAAACTTTTAATTCTAAAAGTTTTAAGCATTTTTATCACAGATCTGGTCTGGATTGATTTGTACTGTGAATTAATCCTGTAGAAAAGAAGTGTTATTTTATTACTAGTTTCCCAAATCCCATATTGAACCAAAATTGGAAATATTCAGGTGTACATACATATTCATATATATCTGAGCCCATACTGACATATCTGGATTTCAAATAATGAGTACAAAGAAAATAAATTTCCGAGCAACAGGCCCAACTGTCTGAACTTCTGGCTATGGTTTTGTTTGTGTATTCATACTTATATTTGCATGTCATTTGTTCAGGCCTCACCCAGGACTTTAGTTAAAGTTAGGGTTAGGGTTATAGTCTTCCTTTCTTTCTTCCATTCCGGATGCTTCAAAATTTCTTCAGAAAACATAGGCATCATAACTTCTCAAAAAATAGCTGAGCCAGTTCAAAGTTTCTTACAAACCTGCAGCTGATCCTTACTGCCAAGTGAATCAAACAAAATTTGAAATTTACTAGTTAGGTAGCAGTTCAGAGGCCTTTTGCCTGCAGTTTCCACCCACTATAAACATCCTGTTTTTCCGCCAGTGCCTTTTGGTCATTGAACGTCTGTTATGCCCTTTAGCACTTTCATCTGACCTATCTCCTCAAGGAAAAAAAAACATAGTCCAATTGCCTTTTGAATAAAGCATCTTTGACAACCATGATCTGGATGACTGAGAATCTCCATAGACACCTCCTCCTACAGTTTCAGCTAGACAATAGGACACGTTTGATATATTTTGGGTTCTAAGTGTAGGAGGGTCAAATTGCAATACTTGTGTCATTGAGAAGCATATCACTGATATAGTATATACCCTGGGGAGCAGCAAATAAAATTTATGCATCCTGTCTTCTTTACCAATTGCATTTGTTGTAGCCACCATACCTAAGCTTGGGTTTGTTATTTGCCTAAGTTATTTACAGACTCTTTGGACTCTGACAGGAAAAGCCAAGATCTGGGACTTCAATTCTGTGCCGGAGTTGAAAAACAAACCTTGTCCCTCCTCTCCAACCTACATCCTCAGAATGGATTTCTGAGGAGGGAGGGAAGGTAACTGGGCATCTTTCTGATTCTATAGTCCATAGTGTTAAAGGATTTTACCTAATATTTAACCACAATAATATTTTGTACAACTTTTGCAATATTATTGTTCTAATAAAACAGACTTACACCCAGTCTGCCATATTATTCTCTTGCTTTTTTCCCTTTCCTATGCTAAAATCTGTAGCTACAAAAGTAAGTATTATATGTTCTTTTAAAACTAAAGATAACTGTTAAAATTGAATTAATATATGAGCATCAATGACAGAAATAAGCACAGTATCAATAATATAATTTTCACTTTAGATATCTAAGTATAATTATACACTATTTAATTTTATTTACAGTACAATGAAGATAATATAAAAGCAAAATGATGTAGCCTCAATTAAATGTTTAGGAATGGAGAACTGAATAGTAAACAATCATCAAGAGCTATGGTGGCGCAGTGGTTAGAATGCAGTTCTGCAGGCTGCCGGAAGTTTGGCCATTTGAATCTCACCAGCTTAAGGTTGACTCAGCCTTCCATCCTTCCAAGGTCGGTAAAATGAAGACCCAGATTGTTGGGGGAAATATGCTGACTCTGTAAACTGCTTAGAGAGAGCTGTAAAAAGCACTGTAAATGAGCGTTGACTTACCTGATACGCTCTTTCTCATCAGGAGGAGCCAGCAGTCAGGATGGGTTGTCTCCGCCTACCAGCAGTCGAGGACCGAGTCACTTTTTTTTCTTAAATCCCCTGGATCCGCCCTCTGGGTCCCCAGTTATGACGAATCCGAAGGGAAGACTCGAGGTGGCGAAAACTGAAGATCCAAATGACGCATCATCCCAACTGTTTGTAGACTGGTTCATGAAGTGTCGTAAATAAAGGTAAACTAAATAGTCTCTTTGTTGCTGTTTTTTTTTGTGTGTGTGTGTGGTTTTTTTTTTTTTTTTTTTTTTGGTAAAGAACCGTGCAAATGAAACATGGAGAAACAGTCAGAACTGACGTCCGGGAAACGACGTCCTCCCTGGTCGAAAACGAGACCTCTCCGGAGTGATGCAACCAACAACGTGATGATAACAGGGAGGGAGCTGACTGCTGGCTCCTCCTGATGAGAAAGAGCGTATCAGGTAAGTCAACGCTCATTCTCCATCCTATGAGGAGCCAGCAGTCAGGATGGGACATACCAAAGCAGTATTACCCAAGGGGGGGACAGAAAGAGTGTGCGTTGTTGTGGAGTACTCTTTGCAGCACCCTCCGTCCGAAGGCCGCATCAGCCGATGCGTACTTGTCAATCCTGTAGTGTCGTATGAATGGGGTAGGCGAAGCCCAGGTCGCCGCCCTGCATAAGTCCTCCAATGGACATTGAGTTGCCCAGGCTGCTGAAGTAGCTGCACTTCTCGTAGAATGCGCCGTGATGCCCGCGGGCCGCTGGATTGCGGCCATGTCGTAAGCCTTAGCAATCGCCCCTCTGATCCAGCGCCCGATTGTAGTAGACGACGCTTTGAGGCCCATTGATTGGGGCAAGAATGTAACAAGAAGCGCTTCTGTCCGGCGGAAGGGGCGCGTGCGGTTGATGTAGATGCGCAGTGCCCGGCGGACGTCCAAGGTGTGCCAAATCCGCTCGGAGGGGTGGGACGGGGAGGAGCAAAAGGATGGCAGAATGAGTTCCTGTGCGCGGTGAAAGGGTGAGTTGACCTTCGGAATGAAGGTAGGATCCAAACGGAGGACGACTCTGTCAGAGTGGAAGATGCAGAGATCGTCCCGGACAGATAGAGCCGCGAGCTCAGAAATCCTGCGAGCCAAGGTGATGGCGAGGAGAAACGTGACCTTGAGGGATAGATGCCGGAGGGAAGCTTCTCGTAACGGTTCGTACGGAGCCTCCGTCAAAGATTGCAGGACCCGAGGAAGATCCCAGGAGGGATACCTGTGGATCGTGGGAGGGTGACAGTTGGTGACCCCTTTTAAGAATCGTCGGATGGTCGGTATGTGGGACAAAGAGTCCCAGTGACCGCACGACAGGACAGAGGACAAAGCCGCGAGCTGACGGCGTAGAGTGTTGGGGGAAAGACCTTTATCCAAACCCTGTTTGAGGAAGCGTAGGACCATTGGAAGGGGCACGTTGAGGGGAGAGATACGTTGAGATGCGCACCAAGAGCAGAAGGCCTGCCAGGTCGCGGAATAGATACGGTTAGTGGACGGGCGGCGAGAGGCCTGGATGTAAAAAATGACATCTGGATCGTAGAGTTGCCGCCTCAAGCCGCTCCGCTCAAGCGCCAGGCGGTCAGTTGACACCACCTGGGGTCCGGGTGAAAGATCGCCCCCTGACTGAGAAGGTTCGGGAGGGGGGGCAATATCCAGTGGGCCATCACGGAGAGATCCACGAGTTCGGCAAACCATGGTTGCCGTGGCCAAAACGGAGCAATTAAGATTAACTCCGCTTCCTCCTGAATCAGTTTCCGGAGGACCAGCGGTAGTATGGGTAGAGGAGGAAAGGCGTAGAGGAGCCCCTCGGGCCAGCGGCAGAGGAGGGCGTTGGTCCCCTCCGACCCCTGCGTCTGGTATCTGGTGAAGAAGCGGTGTAATTGAGAATTCTCTGGCGTCGCGAAGAGGTCCACTAGAGGACTGCCGAATCTGTTCACAATGGACTGGAATACTGACGGATCCAGGCGCCACTCGGCTTGGTCCACCGTTGACCGACTCAACCAATCCGCCTGGACATTGGCTACCCCCGAAATGTGTTCCGATGTCAGGGACGAGAGGTGCCGTTCTGCCCAAAGACCGATCTTCCTCGCCTCGTCCATCAGGGTCCGGGAGCGGGTGCCCCCCTGGCAGTTGACATGCGCCTTGGTGGTGATGTTGTCCGTTAACAGGAGCACATGGGACCCTGCCAACATGCGATGGAAGTGCTTCAACGCGAGGAAGGCGGCGTGCAGCTCGAGCCAGTTGATGGAGCACCTGGCTTGCGCCTCTGACCACAGACCTTGTGCCGTGGCGCCCTCGCAATGGGCGCCCCATCCGGACAGACTTGCATCCGTTGTAACTGTGATTGGGTCTTGAGGAAAGAACAGGGTACCTTTTGCGAGAGCGGGAGAGCGCCACCAGGTGAGGGAACGGCGAACCGGAGGGGGCAAGCGGACCTTGTGGAGAGATGATCCGAGGTGTGCCTTCTGAAACGGAAGAAGGAACCACTGCAATTCACGGGCATGCAACCTGGCCCAAGGAACAATGGAGATGCAAGAGACCATTTTGCCCAGTAGTGAGGATAAGGTAAGAAGGGAGGAAGAAACCGCCCCCTGAACCTGAGCGGCCAAGGCCTGAAGACTGACCTGTCGCTCCTGGGATAAAAATACCCTACCCTCTGAGGAGTCAATAATAGATCCTAAATGGAGAATAGACGTCGATGGGGACAACTGACTTTTAGCGAGGTTGATGGAGAACCCGTGGGCAGCGAGAACCTGGGTGACAGTGTGAAGGTGCTGCCGTGTGACCGCTTCAGAAGAGGCATGCACCAGAATGTCGTCCAAGTAACATTGGACCCTAATTGGGACAGCCCGAAGGTGACCCGCCAAGACGGAGAGGACCTTCGTGAAAACTCTGGGAGCAGAAGAGAGACCAAAGGGAAGGGCCCTATATTGGAAATGTTGATTGGCATAGCAAAATCTAAGGTATCTACGGTGCTGATGTGCTATGGGAATATGTAAATAAGCCTCAGTCAAGTCCAGGGAAGCCATGAAGTCCCCCGGCCGGATGCAAGCCAAGATGGATTTTAAAGAATGCATCCGGAATTTTTTGTAAACTATGTGACGGTTTAGCTGTTTGAGATCCAAAATTGCCCTCCAGCCCCCTGAAGCCTTGGGTACCACAAATAGAATGGAATAAAACCCCTGGAATTGTTCGTCAGGGGGCACCTGCTGAATTGCTCTAATATCCAGCAAGTGTTGCACCGCCTCGGCCATGAGAGCCCGTTTGGCGGGGTTCCTGGCCGTGGGGCACCGAATGAAGGCTCCGGGGGGGAATGGAAAGGAATTCCAAAGTCAAGCCATGACGAACCGTGTTTAGAACCCACGCATCATCTGTTGTTGAATCCCAACAATCAGCAAAATATTTCAGCCGCCCCCCAATGGGAGCGGCTGTGGGGGAGAAACCACTATTTCCCTCTCTTAGCGGGGCGCCCGCCGGCGCCTCCGCGGAAGTTCTTCCTGAATTGTCTTCCCCTCCCGGCCCTGTCCTGATGGGAACGGAACCTGCCCGAATACTGACCTGGGGACCGGGGAAAACTGGATCCCTGGTCAGTGTGGCGAAAGGGCCGCCTGAAGTAGGGGGTCTGACGAGGAAGACCTCTGCGGGAGAGCGATGGTAGGATCTTCTTCTTGTCTTTGGATTCAATGAGAAATGGATCTAGGGAATCCCCGAATAGTTGTTTGCCCTTGAGAGGCTTAGACGCTAGACGCCATTTGTGGCGAGTCTCCACGGGCCATTGTTTCAGCCAATGCATTCGTCTGGCCACAAGGGTAGACGCCATCGCCTTAGATGCAAACTTGGATGTGTACAGCGTGGAGTCTGCAAGAAATTGGCAGGTAGCAAAGACCTTGTTAAGGTCTTGATGCGCCCTTATGTTGGTGTCAGGGATAAGATCCTGCAACTGTTTCACCCAAAGAAAAGCCACTCTGGCGAAAAAGGAGGATGTGGACGCCGCCTTGATGGCCCAGGCCGCCGCCTGGTGCGCGCGCACCAGGGCCTGTTCCACCTTCCGATCTTCAGGCTTGAGGTTCTCTTCAGATTCACTGGGAAGAGCAGTATGGGCGTGAAGCGCCAAGACAGGGGGATCCACTGAGGGGACCTCAAGAATGTCCCCTAGTTCGGAAGCTACGCTGAAGAACTGACGTTCCAGAGAGGATGGATTAGGTCCAGTTGCCGGAGCGGCCCACTGGTTTCTTACTGTATCTATGAATAGCGAAGGTGCCGGCACAGAATCCGGTTCCGGGGTGACCGAAGAGAAGATAGGCCCTAATGGAGTATTTAGTGCGGGTGCCGGGTTTGCAGGGGCCGAGAGACCGGCAGCTGCCCTGGCCTTGCTTAACAGGGACTTGTACAAACCCGGTGGGAAAAGAGCTGCCAACTGTGGTTGCGAGGGACCAGCGACTTCATCCTCTGATAGGTCACCCATGGTGTCCATCTGGTTCAGCTGGAAATCATCAAGATTCTCCTCTTCAGAAATGTTGAATAACTGATCCGCTGCCAGGAAATCAGCACTGGTTCCTGGTTGAGGATCCAGCTGGGGAGAGGAAGTGCCAGAGCCTAGAGGAGGCAGAGAAGCCGCCAGGGTTTGTAGGTTAGCAGTAATACTGGATTGGACCGCTGAGGCGATCCATTGCTGAATGATGGCCGGGTCAAAGGGGAGAGCCGGTGGCCCCTGAGCTGGAGCAGAAAGAGAGGAAGGCTCAATCCCCTGGACCACAGATGAAGGCGGGGGTGGCTGGGCTGCCTCCTGGGCAGGAGGCAGAGCAGATTGGATGCTCTGAGTGCCCTCCTGAGGTGTGGCAAGTTGTGGAGTGGGAGAGGAAATTCCCAATCCCCCTGGACCCCAGAGATTGGGAGAAATCTGGGGCAGGGTTGTGGCCTCTAGGCCCAGGATCTGTTCAGGCCTGGAAACAGAGGCCTGGGATGCACCTGCATTGGCTGCCCTGTCGTGAATCTTCTGTAGGGCACGGTCTCTGCGCTGTTCTGCCCTAGTAGTTGCAGCCTTGCTGGCCTGAGAAGAAGAGGCTGCAGCCTCATCATCACTTGGCCGGTTGGTTTTATGCTTTCTTTTTCCCCCTGGTTTAGATGAGGCTGGGGGCATTCCTTTTGCCATTTAAATACTGAGAAAAGAACTCACTGGGGATTAGAAATGCCCTGATTGCAGGGCTGCCTCCCCCCCCTCTTTTGCCAAGATCCGTTGGTGATTCCTGCCTTTGATGCGAGGGGAGAATGAGAAAAGAGGCCCCCAGGGTATGCAGATTGCCTTTAAAGCTGCTAAAGCTGAGCCGATGTGAAGAGCAAGCAGCCGGCTGTGAGCAAGCAAAACCTCGTGGTGACTTCTGCTTTCGATTTCCCTTCGCGGCCAAGGAGGGAATAGAGAGCGATCCTAGAGGGGCCTCTGGAGGCGCTGCCGATCGTTTGGAAGGGAGCCTCCAGAATGGCGCCAAATTCAAAGGTGGGAGCCGGCCTCGAGCGATGTTCCTGCAGGCGGCTCCCTGCGGTGCAGCCGGCTCAATCAAAGTGCTGCCGCGCGCCTTCTCCTCAGCGGCAAATCGCTCCTAGAAATACTGAGCGAGGGGGCGGCCACGGGATGAGCCCTTTACAACCAGAGCCGGAGCAAGCTCGAACGGCCCGGAAACCTGGTTGCAGCCGCGGAGCGATCAACCCCGGCTGGGGGGAGGGGGGGATCAGGGGGGGTTAGGCATGAAGCCCAAAGCCCCACGTGGCAGCCTAGCCTGAAAGCCACAATCGCTTGCCACACTCCCCTCGCTCACTTCTTCAGCTGAGATCAACCAAGAATAAATCAAATCCAGTACAACCTGATGTTCTTCGATGTCTGTAAGTTGTTGGAGGAACCAGCAGTTGGGATGAGCTGTTTTCGCCACGTCCTGCTCTGCTGAGGACGAGTCATAACTGGGGACCCAGAGGGCGGATCCAGGGGATTTAAGAAAAAAAAGTGACTCGGTCCTCGACTGCTGGTAGGCGGAGACAACCCATCCTGACTGCTGGCTCCTCATAGGATGGAGAAAAGCATTGTGAAGCGGTATGTAAGTCTAAATGCTATTGCTATCATGCTTTTGTTGTACATATTGTAATTGATGTTTGAACTACGTAAAATAAAAATCAGCATCTGCATTATAATGATACCGACAGATAGATACCCTTTCCTGTTTTCTACCTGTTTCTGGCTAAAAACCAGCACCACACCCACAAACCCAATCAATTATTTATGCTCATAGTATGATTTGTCTCATCAAAGTATACTACCAAACAAACAAAAACATTCTTAATAAGGCCAGATTGATTTGTATAATTCTGAGTTGTGATTTATTTAATTTATATTTTAACAAAGTTAACCTAAAATAATTAAACAAATTTACCAAATCACTACCTATGTTAATATCTATTTTTTCTTTATATTGTTTCAAACTTATGGAACTGATAACATAATTTATCATGTTAAATTTCTCTGTTGATAAATGCAATCTATGAAATATTTTCATAGACATTTCTTTAATTTGGGTTGAATTCAAAATCAGTGGTACTCTATGTCAGTTGGATATCTATAAAATCAGAGGTAGACAATATCTGATTCCCATGTTTCCATATGTTTCAACCCATTCAACCCAAAAGTTTGCCTTCTTTTCTAATAGAATGTTTGAGATTCTCTCTCTCTCCCTGTTAGGTGGTGAATTTTACCTAATTATGCTGGTATGGGTACTCCTTGATTTATGATCACAATTGGGAACAGAATTTCTGCTGTAAGTCAGTGCAGTATAAAACCAATAACCCCTAACTTCCTGGAGAAACAATCAAGCCAGCCATTAGATTGGCTCCATATCACTCAGGGTCCCCGAGGTCTGTTGGCAGAACCATGTCTTTAAGGACTTGTTAAAGAGTCAAAGTGGAGGACAATCTTATCTCTACAGAGGTGATGAATGGAGCCACTACTGAGAAGGCCCTTCTTGCTCCCAATAAATGGACCTCCTTAGGAGGGGATCGGCAATATTCCTTGCTGCCACCGCTCTGGTGGGTCGGACAATATGATTGGGAAAAGACTGCCTTCAAATAACCTGATTCCAAGCCATGTGGATTTTGAAGGAAACAAGCACCTTGCATTCAGAAGCAAATCAACAGCTAATGCAACTCCTGTGAGAGAAGGTAACACATGTGCAAATCTAGGCTTGCACAAAATTATGCAGATCACTGTATTTTGAACCAACTGATGCTTCTGGATACTTTCCAAAGGCAGCCCTTTGTAGAGCGTGTTGCAAAAGTCAAGCCAGGAGGTGACTAGGTCATGGATAACTGTGAGCAGGGACTGTTGGTCTAGGAAAGGGTGTAACTGACACACAACCTGGCACACACCCATAACCTGGGTGTAAATGACACACAACAAAGGCCCACCTGGCTAGGACTGTTATCTGCACTTCAAGTAGAAGTTTGAATACACATCAGGTCTGGCTGGATAGAACAATTCCATCCAAGACCAAGATGGCAGTACTTCTTGGACCGATGAACTCCAAACCCGAAGCCTTTCCATCATGCCAGGGTTCATTTTCAGCCCATTGCTCTCTATTCAGCCTTCTGGACATTGCAAGAGAGACGTCACAGCATCAGTTAACTCACGATGGGCTGAGACATACTGTATACCTGTGTGCCATCAGCATATTGATAATATCACAGCCCATGGTGGTGGATGATCTCATTCAGCAACTTCTTGTAGATGATAAACAGAGATGGACATAGTATTGAGCCCTGTGGAACCTTGCAAAACAGGGGATGAAAGCTGAACCTCTTGTTTCCTATCAAAGCCAACTGAGAGCAACAACCAAGGAAATAACTGAACCAAGAACAACCCACAGCCATATACTCCAGCCCCCAAAGCCGCTCCAGAAGGATACCATGGTCGATGAAATCAAATGCCACCGAGAGGTCAAGTAGAGACAGGATGGATGCATTGTCCCATCTCACCCCTGCTAGAGTTCATAAAAAAGTGTGACCAATGCCATTTTTGTCCCATATCTAGAAATGCATCCTGACTGGATTATTCCATTTTATCCAGAAACCTTTGGAACCGCAACACAACCACTTCTCAAAACCTTCCCCAGAAAGGGAAGTTGGAGATAGGATAAAGATTATCCAATAGAGTGGAGTATAGATATAGTCTGTTATGAAGGTAGGTCACCACCCCTCCCACAGGGAAGAATTAATCACCATCAGAACCATTTTACCTCCTAGGAAGCTTTTACAAGTCAGGAGGAGCATGGATCGAAAACATCTATTACATAGTTGCTTGCACTCATACTCCATAGTCCATTTCCTCAAGAGCCACAAGGTCAAACTGTTCCAAGATAACTGGGCAAGAACTTGAGTTGAGCAGATTGGTTTTGCAACACCACTAATCTCTAATACATCATATAAAAAAATATCTGCTGCTGTAAAAACTCCTCTGTTTCAACTTAACGTTTTCAAGAAATATTAGCCTTCCAACCTCAAAACAGATTTATACAGGTAGCCTTTGACCATAATGGAGCCTGCCCATTATAGTTGTAAGTTGTGAAAGTCATAAAGTGGGCCATCCTGTGACTGACCCAATTTTATGACTGTTTTTTTGCAGTGGTCATTAAGCAAATCACTTAGTTTGCAAATCACTTGGTAGTTATGTGAGTGTAGTTGTAAAGCGAAGTCATTAAATAAACTCATTGTTTGCTATTGGGCATTTTGCTGATAATTGGAATAATATGCATATCATTCTATACCAAAACACAGTTTGATCATCTGATTTTTCTGCAAAATGTATGAACTACATCACTTTGAAATATCATCAGTTTTGTGCAATTCACTTTAAGATTACAATAGAACTGTTCTTAAAGCCTGCATTAAAGCATGTGATGTTATAAAAGCATTCTATCAACTCTAATTATAGATGGATAAACATAATTATTTCCTTACCCAAATTCCCCCTGGAAACCTTCCAACTCATCCTTTTGCTCAGCTAGAGTAGATTCTAAATCCAAGTAGGTACCATTGTGAGACAACTGCAGTGCACAATCATCAAGCTGAAAAAGAATTTAACAATTTAGAAATCATTGTTGCAATAACACTTCCATCCAGCAAACCAACTTACATTAACACTACAGCTAGGAAAAATGAAATGGTTACATTTTTACTTTGCACTCTACACTATCTACTCCTCTTAGCAAATAATTTTTTTAAAAAATGCTAAATTAGAAAGATTAGGGTAATTATGATTCCTACCATAGGACTACTTGTTTAACTGCAATTTAAGATACCTTTTAAATTTTTTTAAAAAAAGCAACACTTATTCATACAAATAAAAGATTCTAGCATGTGTTTTAACATATAATGATCTCAAAAGTTTATGAGGCTTTCTTAAATTAAAAATGCAAAGAAATAGAGGAAAACAATAGAATAGGGATCTTTTTAAGAAAATTGGAGACATCAAGGGAATGTTTTACACAAAGATGGACATGACAAAGCACAAAAATGATAGGTATCTAACAGAAGCAGAAGAGATTAAGAAGAGGCAGCAAGAATACATAGAAGAAATATACAAGAAAGATCTTAATATCCCTGATAACCACAATGGTGTGATCGCTGACCTCGAGCCACACATCCTGCAGAACAAAGTCAAGTGGGCCTTAGGAAATATTACCAACAGCAAAGTTAGCGGAGGTGATGATATTCCAGCTGAGCTATTGAGAAACCTATATGTGAGTCAAAAAGCAACAGTTAGAACTGAGCATGGAACAACTGATTGGTTCAAAATAGGCAAAGGAGCACAAGGCTGTGCATCATTACTCTGCTTATTTAACTTGCATGCAGAGTACATCATGCAAAATGATGGGCTGGCTCACAAGCCAAAATTAAGATTGCCAAGAGAAATATCAAAAACTTCAGATATGCAGACGATACCAGTCTAATGGCAAAAAGTGTAGAGGAGCTAAAGAGCCTCTTGATAAGGGTGAAAGTGGAGAGTGCAAAAACTGGTTTGAAACCCAACATTAAGAAAATTAAGATCATGGCATCCAGTCCCGTCATTTCCTGGCAAACAGAAGGGGGGATGGGAATGGAAGCAGAGTTTTTATTTTATTGGGGGGGCTCTAAGATAACTGCAGATGGTGAATGCAGCTATGAAAGAGATTTGTTCCTTGGGAGGAAAGCTACGGGAAACCTAGACAGCAAAAAGCAGAGACATCACCTTGGCGACAAAGGTCTGTATAATCAAAGCTATGGTTTTGTATGGCTGTGAGAGTTGGACTATAAGGAAGGCTGAGCATTTGATGCTTTTCAATTGTGGTGCTGGAGAAGAATGTTGAGAATCTCTTGAGAATCCCCTTGAGAATCAGATCTTACTACTGCAAGATCAAATCAGTCAGTCCTAAAAGAAATCAACCCTGACTGTTCTTTGGAAGGACAGATACTGAAGCTGAAGCTCAAATCCTTTGGCCATCTAATGATAAAAGAGGACTCATTGGAAAAGACCCTGACTGAAGGCAAAAGGAGATTTGAGGACCTTGGACAAGTCCCAGGTCGGGTACCTATGTACCACAGGTGAACACAAGTTGGTAGCTCCCCGGATAAACCTACGGATCGTGGGATGTAGGGCAAGGGAGTCCAACCTTCCACACAACACTGAAGACAGGGCCGCCACCGGTCTCCTGATGTGTTAAGTGCTAGCCCCCTATCCAATCCGTCCTGGAGAAATTCCAGGATCTGGGCTATCGTGGCTGCCGTGGGGACAATGTTTGCCTTATAACACCATCTGCAAAATGTCCTCCAAGTTGCATCACAGATACGGGTGGTGGTGGGCCTCCTAGGCCTGGATCGTCTTGATGACCCTGAAGGAGAGATTTTCCTCCCTCAGAGCGCTCTGCTCAAGCGCCAGGCGGTCAGTTGGAGCCACTGAGGGTCTGGTTGGACCAACGCCCCCTGGCTGAGGGAGACTCTGCCCTGATCATTGATACGATGCAGTGCATAGTGTATCTGTCCCAAGAGCGACAAGACAACCTCCAGGAATTCGCAGGCAGGGTCCAGAGAGATAGAACTGCATCCTTAGCTGTACTCTCTCAGCTCCTGGGTAAAATGGTATCTTAGCTCTCCATTGTCCCTTGGGCTCGCCTGCATTCTAGAGACCTCCAATGGTTTCTTTTACCTTTCCAGAGATCAGGCAGGAGCAGCTCGCCGGCAAGAGTCCGAATCCTGATGGGCGTTGCACGGTCCCTCAACTGGTGGAGGTCTCCAGCCATCAGCAGGGGCAGCCTATTCTGGGAACCAGACAGCATCGTAGTAACAACAGATGCCAGTTTGTTCGGCTGGGGAGCCCATCTCCACTTGCAGATGGCTCAAGGATAATGGAACGAGATGGACAGAATGCAAAACATCAATTGGCTGGAGCTCAGGGCTGTGGCCCTGTGCCATTTCCAGTAATCAGTCTTGGGGCAACACCTGCTGATACTGATGGACAACGTGGCCACCAAGGCGCATATAAACCGCCAGGGCGGCACACGGTCCAGATCCCTCATGGAGGAGGCCAGACAATTGGGTTTCTGGGGAGAAAGATACTTGCTCTCCATAAGGGCGGAGCACATATCGGGGTGTCCAATGTACAGGCGGACTGGCTCAGCAGAGCCTCCATAGACCATGCAGAGTGCCGCCTGCACCCGTCGTTGTTTCGGGAGATGACAAACATCTTTGGACTCCCAGAGGTTTTCATGAGCTGTTAGTCATAATCATCACAATTATGACAAATCACTGCTTGAACTATCTTGCTTTGCATGTAATGAGTCTCTCTCTCTCATATATTAGTTTCACCTTTTAAGTTGCATTACTGAAATAAATGAACTTTTGCACGATATTCTAATTTTTCAAGTTTCACCTGTACCTGTCAACTAAGCTGCACACTTGAAAGAAACAGATGAAAACATGGAACTGTTGTTGAAAAACGTCCGGTACACCAAGTACAACTGGAATATCTATAAAGATCTCAAAGGAGTGGTTCTGCTGCTTGGAATGCAGGTATTGTTGTTACATATGCAAATAGTACAGTCGTGCAAGAGAGTAGCATGACATTAAAGCAAAATGGCCACTTTGAAAGAAGAGCTGAAGAAGCTTCTTGGATGAGAAACGAAACATCTTCAAAGAAAAATCAGAAAAAGCCTCTTGAAAAAGCACCTTTGGGACAACCATGACCTGGATGACTGAGAATCTCCATAGACACTTTGAAAGAATTCAGTTCCGGAAGTGCTATATGAATCATTTATTGATCCACAAAGGTATTTTTGCCTCGGATCTCATAAAACTCAGACTGATTAAAAAAAAATTGTGAAAACAGTGAACAAGGAAAGTGAAGGTTTTCATTATTTGAGACAGATGTTTCCAATAACTGAACTGAAGATTAAGGAGAACATTTCTGTTGGTCCATATATCAGACTCGTCATCAATGTCAAGAGTCTGAAAACTGTTAGTGGGGCCAGAGAAAATCACCTAAATGCATTCAAGGATTCAAACATTCACTGAGAATTTTCTTGGCAACTACAGAGCACCAAACTACATTCAGCTGGTTGACAAGCTTCTTGTACTATACAAGACCATGAAGAGCAATATATCATTGAGGATCATTTTCAGAATTCAATCTTTCCCAAAAATTCTAGGTGCAATCGATAACAAACATGGTGAAAGATTTCACCAAGACACTGTCAAAATGGAAAATCAATATCAGGGCAACTGGAATCCATTAACACTAGCTAACTAATATTGCACACTGCAGCAAGAAGCTTTGGATACCGAGTACAAATGGAAAATCAGCAGTAAAGCACTTTTGGCCATGTTAAAGTCATGCAACTTGTTGAAAACGTGTGATTCAATACAATATAATAAAGTTAATTTCACATTACTCAAGATTCCCACATGATATAGTCATTCTGAAATTATTTATGTTTTGTTTGAAAAGGTTTATCATAATCAATGAAAGTTTTTCGTGAAGCAAAACGTTTGAAAAAAATGTTATCCATTGTTTTAGGTAAGGCATGATTCTCTAGCTGGCTATAAATCAATTACAGTACTTGGGCAAGTCTTTCTAAATTGCTAATTTATGGATGGTTAAGGAAGCAGGCTTCCTTTGAATATAATAGAATCATGGAGTTGGAAAGAAGCCACTCATGCCACTCTAGTATCCAATTAAGCATCTTCAACAAATGGTTGTCTAGTGCAGAGGTGGGCAAACTATGGTTCTTTGAGGACCTGTGGACTTCAACTCCCAGAATTCCTGAGCCAACCATGCATGCATGGCTGGCTCAGGAATTCTGGGAGTTGAAGTCCACAGGTCCTCAAAGAACCATAGTTTGCCCACCCCTGGTCTAGTGTATACATCCAGTGAAAGGTGCCCACTATTGTTCTGGTTCATTTGTTGCAGGACTGTTCTTACTGTTCTTACTCCACCCCCCTAATGTTCTATCAGAATGTGCCTTCCTGTAATTTAAATCCATAAATTTATGTTCTGAATTCTGAAACAATGGAGAAATTATTTTGAACTTCTGCTGCACGATAAGTTCTAATCTACAATTTCCTCTCAATCTTCTTAAAGCTAAATATTTCGAAGTCCTTTAGTCTCTCTACATGGGACGTAGGTTCCACCTAAGGTCTACTTTCTCAGGTTGTTTGGTGTTCCAATTTGTTTGCTCCTTCTTAAAAGTCCAGTGCCCACAAATGAACACAATCAAGACAGGATTCTAATTAATGTAGGTAAAGTAAAATAATTATTTCCCTGTGATTTAAAACTATAACACTTCTAATACAATCTAAAAATTCAATTACCTCCTTTTTAATAATATCATACTGCTAGCTCATATTCAGTTTGCTACTATTTCAAAATTCTATCAAAACTACCATTAACAAGCCAGATATTTCACAGCATATACATGTACTCTTCTGAATGAAGCACTTGCATTTGTTTCTGTTATTTCAGCCCATTTCTTTAATCTAACAATACTATTTTGAATGTGCTTTTTTCTTTTAATAAACATTACTTCTACTTTCTCATCAAATTATTAATAACAATTTTGAAGAGTAGAGGGCCCAATATAATAGTCCCTGATCACATTTGCATCAATCTGATGCTTCAGTCCTACCATTCTACATTTCACAAATTGCATGATGATACTTATCCTGATACTGGTGAAGAGGAACCAAAACAAGAGCTGAATAGTTCTGTCTTTTCTTTAGTACTGTTAACATGTGTTGTACTTCTTGACCAGATGGCACCTTCATTCTCCCATTTAATTTTGCATATAAAGAGGCTTTTTTTTTTTTCTTAACCTGACTTTGATTTTTAATTTGATTCAGGAGATTCATTATAATGATTTTAATTCCAGTTCATATTCTGGTCCTTTTTATTTTCTATTATATGCCCCTTTTTGTTTTCAGAATCTCACTAAGCTTTTTGTAGTCACTTTAGTTTCTTCTGCTGTCATCCTTCCCTCCTCTCACCCCACTGGAATTATTTGCAATTGTCCTTTTAGGTTTTCTTTTATTTTTAAAGAACTCAAAAGCATGTTGAGTTTATTTTCTTATTACTTCCATCTGTCATGAGTATTAAATATTGTTGCCTTGAATTTACTAAAAAAAATTAAAGCCAAAATACATCTCTAATACATGCTTTAGCTTGACTTAAAATCAAGAACATCACTATTACATAATTACTTTCGCCTATTTTCTTAGTGTTAGCATTTCTATTTTTGCAACTAAGTGTTCTGCAAAGATTAATAACAAGTCAAGAATAGATGGATCTCAATAGCTGAGAATATATATAGCTCAAGATTAAACTGTAGAGTCCATGGTGCTCTCTGAGTTTGGTTATTTGCTTGCAGATGTTTCATTATTCAACAAGCAAACATAATTATTGTTAAGTTTGGAGTTTCCTTCCTTTTTTTTAACTAAGAAAAGAAACTACATCTCCACCAAAACTGGCAGAGCAAGATACTAAATACACTGGGCTACAAGGAGAACACCTCGGAAATGAAAGTAGCTTAATTTTATCAGAATTGGGTCACTAATAAAGGAAAATTAAGTCCTGAGTTTTAATTGGCTCCAGTTTTCAAGATACAGCTTCAGTTCAAAATTGCATCAAAATAATTCAAAATTTCAGGAGGGATGTATGATTATGCTCCATAACTTTTCTGCAAACTGTGATTATAGCAATGAAAATGATGCCACACCAATCATTATAAATTTATCTTTTTATTGATATCAATAACATAACTCACTCCATTCATTTATTGGTTTTTCATGTAACATTTGCATGCTTTTTGCATGAAAAACTGACAAGCTGTTAACATCAGATTAAACAACAAGGTTCCATATTTATTTGGTATCCAAACTGCACTTTTTGACTTTTCTCCTGTGAACTGCACTGGATCATCCCTGGGGAGATTCCAGCAGTAATCGGCAAGCAAGGACAGACTCCAGATAGCATTGGTATCTTTTCACCATGTCTGCGATATCCTGGTGGAATCTCTCCCCATGCACATCATTCACTGATCCACAGTTAAAAGGGAAATAATCTAAATGTGAATGTAAGAAATGAATTTTCAGTGACATGTTTGCACCAAGTGCTTTATAGGACCTAAGCAAATTTTCCATGTGTTTTTCATAGTCATCTGCCTTGCTGTTCTCAAAGTGAAGATAAATGTATACACTTCCATGTAGTACCATTTTCATTGTTCTACTGTACTTTGTCTAGACATTACGAGGCATCATGATCATTAAGAAACCTCACTCCTTTGTAGGCAAATACTCGCCTGTGTATAAATCTTTATTGTGAAATATCTTGAAAACTTTAGCCAACCAGCACCTTTATCACCTGTTTTTTAATTTGTCTAATCAATATGTAAAATCAACACATTTTATCTCAAAGGTCAATACTTTCCCAAAATTTGTAGAAGAGTGATATAAACAGAGCAAACCCTACATTTACTTGCACTGATATTACCTGGCAGGAAACACCTGCAAACACTCAAGCTCAGATAGCGCAGGACTTGACAAATGGATAGTCTTTTGCTTTCCTTTAAATTTCTCTGACTTAATTTTTCCAAAGTCTAACAATTCCAAACAACTTTGAACATAGTATAAAAGCTCTAAGAATGGTGGAACTCAAAGGGATAGGTTGGTTTCCAAAGTATAATGGGAAGATGCTTTAACCCCCATCCTCCCTCCCATCCCCATTCTCCTATAGTCAAATAATTACTTATTATGGAACAGTTTCTATATTTCCATTTCTTTTTCATATGATTAGATTCTTGGGCAAAAACACAGTCCTTATTTTAAAATTAGAAATTGGGGTGAATGAAAGCAAGATGAAGGGAACTAATGAAAAAAAATCTGGATTTAAATACTACCTTCAATGGGGTTTGATGAATTCAGACTTTGTTATTTTATGCTGGACGTTTTTAACCAGGATTCATCAACATAACTTTAATTACTTAATAATCAGTTAATAGGAAAATAAAATTCTATGTCCATTTTTCTCACAAATTTAATCCTTGTCCTTAATCAACTGCGATCTATGTTCCTCAAAAATGTTGCTTTCTACCAATGTTTTAACTTTTATTCTATAAACTTTGGGGCTAGTTCCCCAATGAAAAAGTTTGAGATATTATAATTCTGTAAATTACTCTGACTTTCTTAGATAATTTTAAACAGAAGACACAACTTTTGTGCTAGTGTTGTCTACTCTTTTTCAGAGAAAGTTGTCATTCAAGCCCAGCCATAGCAATTCAATTCAGAGGATTCCAGATCATCTTCTAAAGAGCCCTTTCAATTTTCCTGGAAGCCATAGTTAAGCTATTCTATGAGCTCACCAATCATCTAGCAAACTACTTTCCTGAGAATCCTGTGCCTCTTTGTGGATTTTCTAATTAAAGAATCTCTGATCAGCTCTCAGGGGAACACAAGGGCTCTGTTGAAACACAGAATGAAAATGGTATGAAGTGGTACTAAGAGTTATAATTAGCTTTAGTAAAGGACAACTTAGACAATCGTTAGCTGAATATTTTAAACACATTCACCATTTTCAAGGTATAGTATTCAAGAGGATAAAAATATAAAATAACACTATTTTGCAGCACAAATCCGTAGATTTTAATTAACTTTAGCAAAGTATTCTCATAATTATATAATTATAGAGAGAGAATGCAATCTAATTTAACATTTAAACTATTTTGCCCTGCAATTCTAAATCAACTTTTACTGGGATGTTTCATGAACTTAATAAATTTGTTCAAAACAAACATACAGGATTATAAGAGTTGCTTTTCTGGAGAATCATTTTACTAATAAGTTTGAGCTAAAATACATTCAATCCATTTCTTTCTTTCTTTTTCATTCTTGTGTGGCCAATTAGTATTTATATGCTAATAGGTTTAGCTCTTGTCTCAGTTTCTTTTGACATCACTATTTTGTTTTCTAGTACTGTAGATGCATGAATAATTCCTGTGGAGATAGAAATCTTTAAGATTTTCAAAGAATGGTCTCTATGACCCCCAAGTTACTCTTAGAGTCACTGTAAGTAATCATGATTCAAGTGAAACAGAATATTTGCAGATAAATACAAATCAGTTGCCAAGCTCATAAAAGAAAAGTGGTTTCTTAGCATGAGTGAAGAAATCCCCAAAACGCTTTGATTGGGTTGCTCCTGGTTCGGCCTGGTTCTGCGAACCGGTAGCGGGAGTGGCAGGAGGCTCCGCCCACCCACCCAGGATGCTTCTGCGCATATGCAGAAGCATTGTGCGCGCAAGCATGCGCACAAACCGGTAGCAACGGGTTTTAGAACCCACTACTGGGCCAATCCCAGTTTTTGAGTCACATAAATGTGAACCCCAATGTAATAAAGGAGCAAGGAACATTTTATTCACAGCTTTTTAAAAAGCAAAACCCAGTGCCTTTACATAAGCACTATAAAATAAAACTAGCTTCCTATCATTTTACCATTTTGTGCTGCAGAACGACTAGCTGCTGAGGAATGCTGTTTGTTCTTCGGCCTAATTAAAGTTAATGTCTCTCTTGCTTTTTTTTATAGACAAGGCCAGCCCAGCAATATGATTTCCCAAATAAGCATCAAGAACACTACATTTGGGTACCAACTATGAATAACTACAGTAGTGTAAAGGAAGACAATAAAAGGATGTGTTAAAGATTCAGTGATTTTGTGGGACAAGAATTAACCAGCAAAGGTTGCTGTGGACAAGGAGTGATAGATGAATATTCTCATCAGAGGCACAGACAGAGTTAACATTTGTAGATGTTAATAATGATCTAAATGATTATGTCCAAAGTAATTATGCATAAAACTAGCTATAATTAATTGAAATAATTATTCTTAACTGAGAAATAATTTGAAAGCAGCAAAGCTTGTATTTCTTTTTCAACCTATAAAAAGGAAAAATACTTTGCTTTCCCTCGCACACACTAGGATCTCACAGGAATGTAACTGAACTAATTCCTCCCTCACCTTTTGGAAGCAAGAAAATGAGGGGAGCGTGCGTGAAGGGGGAGTGTGGGTAAAAAAAACTACATCAGATAGTTAGGATTGAAAATGTGTGGATGGGCAGCTTCCCCTTCAGGCTGGTGAACTGGAGATCTATTATAATGTTTACAGGAAGTTTGGTTCATTTTTCATTCCAAATTGTCAGACATTCTAACAATTTTCTAACATAAATCGTTTCAGATCCTACTGCAATATTTCTATAAGGCTGTGTGTATGGTGGCCTAATGATGAAGATGCTCACCTCCCACTCGGAAGATTGAGAGTTCAATACTAGGTAGCAGCAGATGCTTGTCTTCTTGGGCGCATAGAAAAAATATCTGCTGTGAACTCTGTGTGTGTCAGCTGAACTTCATCCATCCGTTTCGACTCTACCCTGAATTAAGGGATTACAGGGTTGTAAAGAGAGAAGTGTGTGTTTGCATTATATATCCCAAACTATGTGAAGAATTATCATTTTATCCATGGGGTGGGCGCAGCAAAAATAAATAAATCTCAGAATTGAAAACAAACTATGCTCCCAAGATGTTCAATTTTAGATTGCTGACAGATGAACTGGTTATTTATTTATTATCTCAATTTATCAATCTCTTCCAAATTTTGCAATACAGCAAAGAGATTTGATCGAATAATCTCAAAATCACTGTTTTCCTCTAACAGCTTATCATTTTTATTTTTCGTGACATCTTTATTATTTTTATATGCTCTATTTTTGACAGACTATCTTCACTTTAGTTAATACTATTCTATGCCCACTTCCAACGTTAAAACAATTGATGACAGTGCAATTGCAGATTATGGTTTTATCACTTGACATGATGTAGTCAATTTCACTTGTGTACCCAGATAGACTCTTCCATGTTGATTTTGTTAGCTTTTTTCTTGTGAAATGAGTTCATGATATTAAGTTCCTGTCCTTCAGCAAAATCTACTACTCCCTCGCCTATATTATCTTGTTCACCACTTCCATGTGGGCCAGTCACTTTTTCTCCAGATATTGTTCTTCTTGCATTAGTCACCCATTAGTATTTTGTATCAGTATTTTTCTTTGTCTTGAAGGCGGGCCAAATTATCATAAAACTCTTCAACCCCATCATCACTGTACCTTATTGTTGGTGCATAAGCTTTGGTGATTTGAAGCTTGTATTGTTTGTTCAATTGAATGATGCATTGGGCTTCTCTGTCTGATATACTTTCAAATTTTACTACAGTCTCTTTCAGCTTTTGGTTGATGAGAAAACCAATTCTGCCACATCGTCCATCTTCGATACCTTTAGTGTAGAGTAAATGTCCAGTCCTGTCAAGTTCAACTAAATTTTCACTTTTTCTTCTTGTTTCATATACCGTATTTTTCAGACTTATTCACACCGGTGAATAAGACGCACCAATATTTTGAAGAGGTAAACAAGAAAAAAATGTTTTTGCCATCTCTTAGGGCAGAGGGCCATGGGCATTCTTCTTCCTTTTGCAACATATTATCTTTGAGACTGGCTTCTCTGCTGTTGCTGCACTGAAGACCAAGTACAGGTCCCAGCTAAACATTGAGCAGGAGCTGAGAGTTGCAGTATCATGCCTCAAACCCCGCTTCGAAAAGCTGTGCACTGCAAAACGTGCTCATTGTAGCCATTAATCCTGACTTCCTCATTTTGATAAAAAAAATCAGCACAAATTGTTTTATTCATTTTTGTGTTATAGGTCAAAGTGTTTTATATATTGTGCTCCTGAGTTAATGTTGCTGATCAATTTGAATTTATTATTATATATTGATTATATTTAATATTATTTTTCAGTATCAAATGGTCAAAAAATGTTTACAGTTTAAATAAGGATTGAATTTTTGTTTAACTTCAGGCAAATTGAGTCTTTTAAGTCTTTTCTGTTACAGATTAAAAAACAATGTTAATAAAGTTATTCTTTGTTGTAAGTTGATCTATATTTTTCTTTTTTTGTTTTCTTTAATGTTAATAAGGATACAATGTTATGCAGAGGTGTACTTATAACAATTTTATAGACAAATGATACTATTTAGAGTTGCAGCGCTGAAATGTTTACCTCTTCCTAGGGGGGATGTAACAGAAAATAATTGAGAAGCACTGATATAGGGTGTTGATCTCCTTAGGCCACATCCTCCCTCATTACACAAATACACATCACCTGATCTACTTATATCCACTAAGCATTCAAGTTTATACAGCTTGGAGGTGCAAAATATGCATACAAATGATGATACGGTCAAAATGCTCACTTGCCTAATAATTGTATATTAGCTTTTTTGACTGCTGTCACACACTGCTGATTCATATTTAAGTGATCATCAACTAGGACTCCAAGGTCCCCATCACAGTTACTGTTTTGGGCCAGTTTTCACCTAATCTGTACTTGTACCTTTGGTTTTTCTTGCTTAATCTTGCTTTTCTCCACTTTAAATTTCATTTTATTTCATAAGGCCCATTCAATTCTAACATTGTGGATTCTTTTACCCGTTTCAAGCCAATGGTACTCTGTATCCGAAATGTGTACTTTGCTGTCTTTCAAATGCAGATGGACCACTGAATCTTGTCCTAGCAATAGCAATAGCACTTAGACTTATATACCGCTTCACAGTGCTTTACAGCCCTCTCTAAGCGGTTTACAGAGTTCAGCATATTGCCCCCAACAATCTGGGTCCTCATTTTACCGACTTCAGAAGGATGGAAGGCTGAATCAACCTTGAGCCTGGTGAGATTTGAACGGCTGAACTGCTGAACTAGCAGTCAGCTGGAGTAGCCTGCAGTAGCTGCATTTAACCACTGCGCCACCTCGGCTCAGTATGGGTTTGATCTCCTATGTTGTGCAATGTGCTTGTAAAGTGGTTGTTTATGACCAGGTAACTTGCAAAGAAATACAATCCTTCCATCTCCCCCACTTCCAGTCTCCAATCCTTCCATCCTCCTGCCATCAGAACTGTTGAAGCATCTTGGATGAGAAGTGAAATGTTTTCTTCTTCCTCAAGGAAAAAAACAGTCCTATGGCCTTTTGAAGAAAAAAAAATTCCTTTCAGATTTTGCTAACTGGTTGACAGAATACAAAAACGTGTTAAAACTATTGAAGAAACTATTCACGCACTAGAAAGAACACATAGGTGTTCTCTATTTTTCACTTTAAACCTACATGTATAGGTGAATGAGCAGTCTATGACTACTACCAATTTGTAGTAAAATTGGCTATAGAAATCCTTTTAAAATATTTTTTTAAAGAACAAATGCAACAAATTCAAAATGCTGCCTTCTCCATTTTGAAAAGTTCTTAATCTACTATCTTCTTTGGCAATTGGTAATTAATCTCTATACAGTATTTAAATTGTTTAATAGGTTTACAGATTAACAGAGTTGGAAGGGACCTTGCAGGTCATCTAGTCCAACCCCCTGCCCAAGCAGGAGACCCTACATCTGCCTCTACCTAGGATCGAACTCACAACCTCCTGATTGTGAGGCAAGAGCTCCACCTCTAGGCCACAGCTGTGCAATTTAGATTTCTGGTTGATTTTGAAGGTGTATTTTAAAATAATGAATCTGCAAGTTTAAAAGTTTCACATTTAAAAGCTCAACATCAATGAACTATAAAAGTATGTCAGTGAGGCATGTGAAAAGTTTGGATTCTGATAAATCACACCACTGAAGCAAATTTGAAAAATTAAAATAAATTGGAGAAAAATTTGACACTTTTTTCGCTTAAAGTACTGGAAGACTGTTATCATGTCTCTTTTCAGTCTTCTCTTTGTTACGCTAAACATACCTAGTTCCCTTAGGGGACGCGGTGGCTCAGACATTGAGCTTGTTGATCGAAAGGTCAGCAGTTCAGCGGTTCGAATCCCTAGTGCCGCATAACAGGATGAGCTCCTGTTACTTGTCCCAGCTTCTGCCAACCTAGCAGTTTGACAGCACGTAAAAAATGCAAGTAGAAAAATAGGGACCACCTTTGGTGGGAAGGTAACAGCATTCCGTGTGCCTTTGGCATTTAGTCAGGCCGGCCACATGACCACGGAGACGTCTTCAGACAGCGCTGGCTCTTTGGCTTTTTAATGGAGATGAGCACCACCCCCTAGAGTCGGGAAGGACTATGTGCAAGGGGAACCTTTACCTAGTTCCCTTAGCCATTCTTCATAGGCTTTAGCCTCCAGGGCCCATAACATCTTTGTTACTATTCTCTACACTCTTCCTAAGATCTCAGCATGTTCTTTGTATTATGATGACCAGAACTGGATGCAGTATTCCAAATGTGGATTCAACAGGACAGGACAGTGATACTATCACCTCCTTGATCTTGATATTTTCTTTCTGCTGATGCAGCCCAGGACTGTTGTTTTTTTTTTTTTTTTTACAAACTGGAGTACACTGCTGACTCATATTTAAGTATAAGAAGTGGTCTAACAAGACAAATAGATCCCTCTCACAATTATTACTGTTGAGCCAGGCACTGTCTACTCTATACCTTTGCATTTGGTTTTTCCTAAATGCAGGACTTACTTTTCTCTCCACTGAACTGCATTTTGTAGGATAGGGGCCAATGCTCAAACCTGTCAACATTCTTCTGGATCTTGAGCTAACACTTCCAAAGTGTGAGCATTTCTCCCGGCTTTGTGTCATTGGCTAATTTGATGAGTGCCTTTCAATCTAGGTCATATATGAAGAGCACTGGGCCCAAGGCTTGAGGATATTCAATGTTTCAACTTCATTTGCATATATGGAAAATGGTGACAGCATGGAGAAAGTTGCAGGATCTGAGGCTCTGTCACCCTTACAAGTAGTCCTCAACTTATGACTGGTTGCTTACCAATCATTCAAGGTTACAATATATTATCCAAAATATGATCCAGATTTGAAGATCTGCTGGCCATCCTCTGCCATGGTCAGGTGGTTGCATTTTGGACTCAGCAACAGGCTCACATTTATAGCTACCTTCAGCATCTCACTGTCACGTGACAGCAATTTATGCTTTTGTTAAAAATAGATATTTATACAGAATAACAGAGATGGAAGAGACCTTGGAGGTCTTCTAATCAAACCCTTGCTCAGGCAGGGAACTCTATACTATTTTAGACAAAATGTTATTCAATCTCTTGTTACAAACTTTCAGTGTTGGAGCAACCAAAACTTACCGAGGCAAGTTGTTCCATTGATTGATTGTTCAGAAAATTTCTATTTAGTTCTAAGTTGGATCTCTCCTTGATTAGTTTCCATCCATTACTTCTTGTCCAGCATTCAGGTGCTTTGGAGAACAGGTTGACGCCCTCTTCTTTGTGGCAACCCCTTAGATATTGACACACTGCCATCATGTCATCCATAGTCATTTTCATTAAACTAGACATACCCAATTCCTGTAACTGTTCTATATATCTTTTAGCCACCAGTCCCCTAATCATTTTTGTTGCTCTTCTCTGTATTCCTTCTGGACTCTTAACATCTCTTTTACATTGTGGTGACCAAACCTGGGTGCAGTATTGCAAACGTGGCCTTACCAAGACATTATAAAGTGATATTAACCCTTCATGTGATCTTGATTCTATCCCTCTTTAATGTAGCCTAGGACTGTGTTGACTTTTTTGGCTGTTGCAGCACACTGCTGGCTGATATTTAAGGGATTGTCTGCTAGGATTCCAAGATCCCTCTCACAGTTACTATTATTTAGCCAGGTGACACCTATTCTATATCTGTGCTTTTGGTTTTTCTTGCCTAAATGTAGAAACTTATTTTTTTCTCCACTGAATTTCATTTTGTTAGATAGGCCCAATGTTCAAGACTGTCAGAACCCTTCTGTATCTGAAGACCATCTTCTGGACTGTTGGCTATTCGTGCCAGCTTGGTGTCATCTGCAAATTTGATGTTATCTATCCCCCTAAATCGTTGATGAAGATATTGAAGAGTACTGGACCTAAGACAGCCTTGGGGTGCCTCACTACATACTTCCTTCCATGTAGATGCAGTTCCATTAAGGACTATGAGTTGAGTGCGGCTGGTCAGCTAGTTATGAATCCACCTGGTAGTGATTCTGTTTACTTCTGAATTACGGCATTGTAATTGCCTCATTGTGAATAATGTCTCATTGTGAATAATGGTTCCCTTAACAAATGTGCTGTTCACTTTACAACTCCATCTTCACTTAATGACCACTGCAAACAAAATTTATAAAAGTGGGCGCAATCACCATTTAACAACCATTATGACAAGAGCAAAACTGCTGGCTCAATTAAAGTTGTAAGTCAAGGTCTACCTATACGTACTTACAACTTTCTGTACGTGTGTGTGTGTGTGTGTGTGTGTGTGTGTGTGTGTGTGTGTGTGAGAGAGAGAGAGAGAGAGAGAGAGAGAGAGAGAGAGAGAGAGAGCGCATGTATATAACAATAAAGCACAATCAATAGTTCATCAAAACATTGATAAAAACCATGAAATAACTTGCTAAAAAATAGTGCACAATCCTAATGGCAACAATTAATGAAGCAGACATTCTGAAAAACAAGATTTTATTTATGGTCTTTTAAAATGAGATCAACTAACTGAACAGTCACTGAAAGTTCTTTGATTGGGAGAGGTACTATTAAAAAACAAGTAAGCTGCAAAAGAGCAATACTGCCTACACTCTCCTCATATCTTGAATAGGGATTGTGGCCCTAGAACATTTTTCCCAAAATGGGCTAATACCAGATTCATTCAAAAGTTTGTTTTTAAAAAGGATTGGTCAAAAAATAAATATTCCCCCCTCCCATTGGAGTATCTGTCTGGAGTTTCCTAAAAGCACCTGAGGGCAGGACAAGAAGCAATGGATGGAAGCTTGTTAGAGAGATCCTATTTGGAACTAAGGAGAAATTTCTGACAGTTGAAAGCAATTAATCAATAGAATAGCTTGCCTCCCACACTTGTGGGTGCCCCATCACTGGAAGTTTGAAAGAAAAACTAAAAAACTTTTTATTTCAAGAAAAGACTGAACATTCATTTGTTGGGGATGGTGTAAAGACTCCTCTCTTGGGCAGGGAGCTGGACAGAAGACCTCCAATGTCACTTCCAACCCTTTGAATCTATAGGATTTCTTAATGCTGTTCTACTGTCATTGCTAATTGACCATATTGCCTGAAAGCTGCAGTAATGACATAAATAAGTACAGGTAGTCACCAACTTATGACATTAATTGAGCCTAACAGAACAAGGTAACGCTCGGGAAGCTAAGAAGACACTGTAGTGGTTTACCATGGCTGTGGGGAAAGGATTACCATGGAAACAAAAGAGATCGGGTTTCTTCTTCTTGGTTACGCCACGTGGCCCAGTGAGGGAGCAGCCTTCTCTACGCTGACTTCCTGAGCTCGTCAAAAAGTAAGTGAATGGTTATGGGAGAATGGGGGTGGAGAAGAATGCATAGAACCTGTATATTGGCAAACCAGGCCAACTTACTGGGTTCTGGGGGCCTCTGAGGACATGGCTGGGCAAGATGGGAGGGAAATAGGTATGTATGCTGCAGTGTGTCTGCAGTTGGTCATTAAAGGCAAATGACCGTGGGGAGGGGCCCCTGAAATTTTTTTATCTTTGAAACAGATTCGTATTTAGCATTTGAGGTGTGTGTTGTAAACTTCAACAATAGCCTGTTCGTTGAATGGAGTGTCGTACCTCAAGGATTACCTGTACTTCCTTCTCAGGAGAGCTGCATCTGCCAAGCCAGCTCTCCTAACACCACAGAAAATCAGTGAGTAGGAACAGCAAAGCATCCCATTCAACCAAGAACAAATCAACAAATCTTACTTTCCACAAGAGCAAGCAGAAAAGGGCTTATTTATAAAACAGCTGGAACATTTAAAGTTGTGGAGTTCCCAGAAGTACTACATAAGTTTGTTCCTGTGCAAACACCAACAAACACATACAACTCACTGTACCTCATGTACCCAAAGATTATAGCAGTATTTTTACAGAACAATATTGTATTTATTTATCATTTATTTACAATCTTAATCTCAATCTAAGACAATTTATAAATATATAAAAGAAAAAACAATGAAAATTAAAGACAATACTTTAAGTACCATACAGATCTTACATGGGACAAAAGGCAGGGATGAATCCAAAAGGGTCCGACAACTTGCTGCTGCCACCTTGCCGCCAACTCATCTCCACCATCTTGTTGTGGGACAGATCGCCCCAACCAACTCACTGCAGGGACAACTCACTGCAAGCTTGCGCCTTCAACTCTAGTTTCCAAAGCCAGCCCTGCTTAAGGGAGGTGAAAGATCCTGCCTGCCCATACTCCTTCTCTGAAGGCTTCCTTGCCACTTTGAAAGGTGGGCTAAGCAGGAGTCAGTGTTACACACACACACACACACACACACACACACACACACACACACACACACACACACACACACACACACACCATTCTGAGCATGGGTACTTTTCCAAGCTGGCAAAGCTGATAATCATGCTCTGGCTTAGAGAAGGATCTTTCTTTCGGTGTGCTGTATGTGCGGCTGCATGTCATGTGCGCGCGTGCACGCACACACACACACACATTCCAAAGTTTGGGATTTTTATCCACATCCTAGCTGATAAACTACCTATCATACCCGCCGCCAGCAGGGGTGAAATGCTCCCGGTTCGCTTGCGGGCTTGGGGAGAAGGACCTTTCCTTGGCATGCCAATTCAATATACAGTATTTTGAAGAAATGTGTGGTTCGTGAAGTTCAACAGCATATGTCAAGTTGAAATGGAATTATGACTTTCAAAAGTGTTCCATGATGAATTATTTCTAGTTGACCTTTGTAATATTGTCACTACATATGAAAAAAGACCCAATTTGTTCATTGTATTTGCAACATTTCAGGGAAATGGAGCTATCATTTTAGAAAATATGACTAAAGTAATATACCAAGTGATAAAACATCTTTACCATCAAGTGATAAAACATCTTATACCAATAATTTCCAAATATGTTTGAAATGAACTTAATATTTGTTCCATCTCTCTAACTATATTAAAAACTTGCATACACTTGAACATACAATCTTGACCTGTTCAAGTTCTGGATTGTATTTCAATAATAGATTATAAATCATTTTCAATAAAAATTCAAGGTCGTGAGTTATATTTTCAAATTCACCAATGTTTATAGATGTTTCCAAAACAGTACCTCACTATTATTAGTATCATAAGAGAGTTCTATCCTACCCAGTGGTATAGCCTGAACTAATTTTTCCATATTTAAGAGAAACCAAGAAGAGTAATTGGAAGATTTTCATGTTTAATTTCTTCATAATCAGGTATCTCATAGCTTGTAATCCTTGCTCCACTAGGAATGGTTTCTGTGTATCATTCTATTTGTTTTATAATTGGTTCCTCAAAGTGTAAATGACTGATTTCTGTCTGAAGGATTCCCAGAATCTTAATGCTCACAGTATCATACTTATATGTAAAGTTTTAGTTGAAAAACAAAACTCATCTTTTGGAGAATTTGTGGAAATAGTTCTAATCTAGTAGAATTTACACAAGTTTCTTAGAAGTAGAAAGTTTCCAACAAAGGCAGAATAGTTCACTACAGGTAGTCCTCAACTTATGACCACAATTGAGCCCAAAATTTATGTTGCTAAATGAGAAATTTGTCACGTACGTTTTGCCCCATTTTACGATTTTCCTTGCCACATTTGTTAAATGAATCATTTCAGTTGTTAAATTAGTAACAAGGTTAAGTGAATCTGGCTTCCCTATGGACTTTGCTTGTCAGAAAGTTGCAAAAGGGGATCACATACCCCAGGACCAGTAGTGGGTTCCTACCGGTGCGCTCTCCGCCTTTCTTCGCCGCCGAGCCAAAGACGCTGGCGGCGTTTGTGGCGCGGGCCTTCCCCCGCCCGCTTTCCCAGGACGCTGGGATGCCGCCATTTGCGTTCTTCTGCAAGCGCTGCTTGCGCAGAGTGCAGAAGAACGCAAATGGCGGCATCCTGGCGTCCCGGGAAAGCGGGCGGGGGAAGGCCTGCGCCGCAAACGCCGCCAGCGGCTTTGGCTCGGCGGCGAAGAATGGCGGAGAGCGCACCGGTAGGAACCCACTACTGCCCAGGACACTGCAACTGTCATAAATGTGAGTAAGTTGTCAAGCATCTGAACGTAAATCATGTGACTGTGGGGATGTTGCAATGGTCATAAGTATGGAAATAAGTCACTTATTTCAGTGCCATTGTAACTTCGAATGGTCACTAAATGAACGGTTGTAAGTCAAGGACTATCTACATTATAATTTCCTTTCCTTCCAAATCTTTCAAAGAGAAATGTTCCCATAATTAGTACTGTTTTCACAATGAATTTCCTTCTATAGGTTAAATTAAATGGTTGTTGCAGAAAATCAAATATACTGAGATTAATAGGCTTTCCAAAAATACTGGTTATTATTCTTTTCTTGACCTTATGTTTTCTAGGAATAGAATACTGAAGATATTGTTTCGATACCGTCTTATAGTTCTGGAAAGCCTCCTAGAGTTGCAAATTGTGATTGAAGTGACTAATAAACTAACAAATAAGTCTATGTTAAATTTATAAAAATTGTTAAAACGGTTCATTATATTTTTACTTCCTTTTCAATGTAACTAATGACATATCTGGTTTCACAGAAAAACTCCTTTCAGTCAAGCATCTATTTCCCTATCGACAACATATCATCTACCCAGAGATTGAATAGCCTAACATTGAAATTATAGTTTACTAAAAAGAATTAGAAAATAATCAAGACTATAGTTTTCTATATAAAATGCAAAATTAGCATATATGCTGAAGGAAATGTCCCAATTTACTCAATGATTTTATAGGCAAACACCCAAAACACTAAGAATTAGCAGCACCTCAGTTTCCTTATTTTCTTTTCGCATACCTATCTAAGAGTTACAGTACATATTTATAGCCCATAACACAAAGGGAAGAATCTGGCTGGATTTTTTCAACAGCCTCTATTATAAGTTAATGCAATAAACATATTTTGCAATCCCCTCTCCTAAAAATCAATTTTATGTAACACAAACTGCATTAGCATTCAAAGTCAGCTTCATAAGAGAAAATAGGGTACTTTAGATAGCACTCTAAATCCATATCAGATGGTGATAAGGCCCCAAAATGATATTGTTTCATATATTCCAGAATTTGAACCATCAAGAGATTTTGTTTCACACAGAGAGGATGGGCCCCTTAACAAAAACAGAATCAAGTAGCCTTCCCAAAAGGAAAGATACTACTGGTCCAGAAAGGAACCCTTGAGTACCATTTGCAGCTGGAAAAAAAGGTTAGAAGTCCACAGAGATAACACAATGGGAAGGAATGGAGTAGGTCATAAGAAAAATAGCTGTTTCTACTAAGGTTATACAGTGCATATATAAGTCTACACACCTCTGTTAAAATGCCAGGTTTCTGAGATGTAAAAAAAAAATCAGGCCAAGATAAATCATTTCAGAATTCTTTCCACCTTTAATATAATATATAAGATTTACAATCCAACTGGAAAAAAACCTGAATTTTTAAGGGGGTAAAATAGCAATAAAAACTTACAATAACATGGTTGCAGAAGTGTACACACTACCTTTATAAGTAGGGATATGGCTGTGTTCAGAATTACCAATCACATCCAAACTGATGCTAACTGCTAATTTGTACCCACCTGCCATCAATTAAAGTGACTCTGATCAAGGCCATACAAAGTTTAGCTGTGCTGATAAGATTTTGTCTGAGGTTTACTCAATTGCCTCTTACAGCAAAAGGCATGGTTTGCAAAGAGTTTATAAAGCATCAAAGGTATCTCATTGTTGGAAGGTATTAGTCAGGAGAAGGGTACAATTTTTTTTTCAAGGCTCTGGATATACCATGGAGCACAGTTAAGGCAGACATCAACAAGTGGAGAACATATGGTACAACAATGACCTTACCAAGAACTGTATGTCCTTCCAAAATTGATGAAAACTTGGTCCAAGGACTGCCAGAACATCTATAGCAATGTTAAAGGAGCTACAGAATTCATGGAAAGCATGGGTTGTGTACTACATGTGACAACAATCTCCCATATTGTTCACATGTTTGAGGTGGCATAATGGATGCTTTTACTTACTAAGAAAAACATCCAAGCCCAGCTACATTTTGCAAAAACCTACATTGTCTGACAAAAGCATGTGGGAAAACGTGTTATGGTCTAATGAGACCAAGGTTGAACTTTTTGGCCATAATTCCAAACACTATGTTTGGTGCAAAAATAACACTGCACATTTTATTTATTTATTTATTTATTTATTTGTGAGATTTATATACCGCCTCACAGTGCAAGCACTCTCTAAGCGGTTTACACCAGTAAGCAATGTATATTTATATTGCCCCCAACAATCTGGGTCCTATTTTACCTACCTCGGAAGGATGGAAGGCTGAGTCAACCTTGAGCCGGTGAGATTTGAACCGCTGACCTGCTGATCACAGTCAGCTAAAGTGGCCTGCAGTACTGCCTCTAACCGCTGCACCACCTCGGCTCATCACATCACCCAAGTACACCATATTTTGAGCTATTTTTCTTCAGCTGGAACTGGGGCTTTAGTCAAGGTGGAGGGAATAAGGAATAATTCCAAATATCGGTAAATTTGGGTACAAAACCTTCAAGCCTTCTAAAATGCTGGAGATGAAGAGGAATGTCACCTTTCAACATGACCACAATCCAAAGCAAACCTCCAAATCGACAAAAGAATGGTTTCCCCAGAAGATCAAAGTTTTACAATGGCTCACTCAGAGCCCAAACTTGAATCCAATTGAAAATCTGTGGTTTATGAACTGAAGAGGGCTGCGCACAGGAGATGCTCTTGCAATCTGACAGATTTGAAGTGATTTTGCAAGGAAGAGTGGGCAAAGATTCTCAAAGAAAGATGTTGCCATGCTCTTATCCCAAAAAACTAAATGCTGTTATAAAGTCAAAGGGTGCTTCAAAAAAGTACTAGTTTAAGGGTGTGCACTTATGCAACCTAGTTATTGTACTTTTTATTTTTTCTCCTCCTAAAATACTTTGTTTTTTCAATGTGAATTATACAGCTTGTTATATTAAAGATGGAAAAATTTTGATTTATTTTGAACTGATTTCTTTTATCTCAAAAACCTGACATTTTAATAGAGGTGGCAGACTTTTTATACCCACTGTAGATGGCTTCCTTTTATTTGATATGTTGTAGCTTTACCAGGGTATCAATTATTCCAAGAATAGGAGACTCAACTTCTATTTTTATTGAAAGCTCAGCACAAGTGTGAGATCTTAAGACAAACAAATGCAACCACTTAAGAATACCTTTTTTGCTTATACATATTTCACGCCTCCCCAATTTCTCCAGCAATGGTGAACTCTATTTGTCTTGCCACCATTACTTCCCTTTCTGAAAAGTCAGTAATACAAATTTATGTGTAAGGATGACTTTATGGTTAACTTTGTTTTTAAGACTTCAGTCATTTCAGAAATCCTAGCTAAATAGAATTGTTTGTCCTGTATAGCTGCTGTGAAAGTGAAAAGCAATTTCTAAAGAGACCTAAGAAAAGAGGGCAAATTAATGATTAATAGAAACACTTACATGCATTCATTTACCTGGATGTCAAATCCAGTTGCAAGGAACAGCTATTTGATAATATTCAGATAACTCCTTCCATGCAAGGGTAATTTATTAAGAAACTACTCAAAATGTATTAGAAAAGAGCAAGTAGCCCAGGGTTAAAATATAAAGTGTGTGTGTGTGTGTGTGTGTGTGTGTGTGTATGTATGTATGTATAAAATAATATATATATATAAATACCCATTAATATATTCAGGCACCATCAAAAACTACCTCACATTGTGGTTGCTATTACTAACTGATCACTGTTATATTTCCATCTGCACCTTATTTGGTATCAGCATACTGTTGCACTATTTTTATGCCAGGTTCTTAGCAAAAACCTCTATCGAAACCTGAGATACAATCTTTCCATCTCAAATATCTAAGTGGAGAACTATTTTTATAATTATCCCAGCCTATTATATGTAGGAGGAGAGAAATTTAAAATTAGACCTTCCTTCTTCCACAAGCAAAAAAGAAAACATATCACTTAATTTAGCAGAACTTAATTGTGATAAATATGTTAATTTTGTAAAATATGAACCAAGTACGACTGTCACACTCTTAATTTCCATGCAGTGTTCCAATTAGTAACACTAAAAAATATCTATTTTATCATGTCATTGGTGTTTTGTTTATGTGGGTTGCAACAATCAAGATATTATTTTCATGTTTATTCCATCATCTGACACAGAAAATAGGTAATTATTTTATGTAGCGAGCAATATATTACAATCAAACCACAAATAAATGAAATAGCATTGTATAAAACCTTATTTCTTCCACAGGCCTTATAAATACAACTAAAAAGTTCCAAAGGCCTGTCCCAGACTGTACAAATATAGCCAATTTGCACAGATCCTTTTATGCATTAATCATATTGACACTGTTCCCCAACCTAGCATCTTCCAGATCTATTGCCATTTCAGTAATTTATAATTTACTGGCTGAACATCACAGGGTTACCTAATAAAAAGTACTGGAGCAACATGGCACAGTATGGGATGATTTCCCCTGTATGTTCAGGAATTTTCTGGAAAATTAAATGCAATCTTCAATACATCTTTCACTTTGTATTCAAGGAATTAAATTTTTAATTATTTTGACTGCTCCTATGGTTTAATTTCAGGATATTTTATTATTTCAAAAACAAAATACAAGAAAGTAAGATCTGCTTCTCAAGTCACACAACAATTAATCAAAGTAGATAACAGCAGGCATGTGGTAGATTCTGTTATCGATAAAATCTAAAAGCAGTTCTCCTTTTTCAACAGTGATAAACTAGATACCTTTGAAAAAAAAGGAACCCAATCACAGTCTCAATTATCCCAACTCCTCCCATAAGCAACGTTCACAGGGGTACTTGCCTCTGCATCTGAAGATTTCATACAAGCAGTCAAAATAGCTGTTGACTTAAGCTCCAGAAATCATTTGATCCACTTAAGTCACGTTTTAGCCCCGCTAAATAGGTTATTAATTTCTACTGGTTTTTAATTATTTTAATGCAGAAAAGCATAACTAATATAGCCTGACTCCTGAATCTCTCTTTACAACTTCCAGGATTGTGTCCATCAACTATTCTTGGAACAATATATTCCAACTTTATTATGCATGATGTGAAGCAGATATTGTCATCAAACTCCTGCCGATTCATTTCACTAAATAAGTCAGACATTCAATATTAGGAAATTTGTCCCACCACTGATATTTTACGTCCACCATGTTCTTCAGCACAAAAATGTCGTAAGTTGCTTACGAGTTTTTTTAATGTTCCCGTGAAAAACACCAATGGCATCATACGAATCCAAGAATTGAACGGCCTATACAAACAGAGCGCATCCCCCCTCGCGAAGTTTCTGGCTCCTTCCTCACCTAATACGGCCACTTCGGCCAATTAAACGTTCCCAGGAAGTTCCATACCTTTTGCGGAGCTTTTAACAGGCGGTGGACCCCGGCCAGTTGGGTGACCAGGGGGATGTCTTCCCTGAAGGAGTAGAGGGGCGGCCGGGTGGGCTCAGGAAAATTTGTACTATTGAAGGGATCGGTGTCGTCCAGAAACTGCACTCTGCAAACCATCGTTGCGGTAGCCATGGTGCAGCCATTCAAAAAAACATAGACATACAGCCGTGGAAACAGCAGCACCAAAACGCAAGGTCGAGAAGAACTTCGACTTCTATCTTTACCACCAAGCAAAAGAAAATGACCCGCTCTTACAAAGTTATATCTTAGTAATCGGGCGGGCGGCAGAAATCTTTGCGCGTCTTTTCCCGCTGCTGAGAAGATCTGGCGCCAACCGCGCCGAGGGAGAGAGAAAGAAAGAACAATATGCACGCAATCCAGGAGTCTTGCAAGCAATCATCTCCCGACCATAACTGGGCTGGTAGAATCGGGAAGATCCCACGAAAGCTTTAGCCACGCATCAAGGAGAGCAACATTAGAGCTGGCGCATCTTCCAGACAAAGTTACTGCAGAAAGGAAAGGTGGCTGCCGGAGCTAGAACAAGTTCCCCGCGGCGACCGATGGTGGTGGGGGCGGTGGCGGTGCCTGTGCCTCACTCATTCTCAGCCGGCAGCTCACCCTACCGAAGTGGGAAGAAGCAAAGGCAAATGAGGAAAGCGGCTGCTGCTGGGAAAGTTGCTCCCCTCCCCTCTTCGCTATTGCCTGCGAGAAACAATTGCTGGCGCCACCCAGTGGGTGCAGATGAATGGATCCAACAATGGCGACTTGGCACTGCTGTTTCTTTCCCAGGAAGGGCCTAAGTTCATATAGCGGTTGAATCTTTATTTTGAAAACAAGGTTTTATTTTAAAGAACCCCTTCAGTTTGGTGTTAGCAATGTAATTCATAGGTGCGTTATTTCACGGGGAAGCAAGGCTGGTTTACAAAGGTGGAACAATACAATAAATAGTTTTGGGATACATAAGATTTATATTTCTTTTCCCCCCTCAACTCCGGCCTTATATGGAATGTACTATTCCCTACTGTTCCATACTCTTTTCCCGCACTTTGCACTTTTTCTGCACTTGCCCCCCAAAAGAATAATGTGATAGATGTATTTAAGGAAAAACAGCCAATGGTAGAGGAAAATAAGGCAAAACAAGGCCTTGCCTTACCTTTACCAGATACGAAGCAAAGGAAGCACATGGACCATTGGAAAGGAGGACAAATGTGGGAGGGGAGGGGGACTGAATGAACAAGGTACATTGTTTAACTTCTTTGGTTACTAAAATTACAGTAAAAGACTGCAGAAAACAGTAATTAGGGTAACCTATAAATGAAATTTCTTTTTCCAGCATCAGAAGACTATTCAATTGCAATACTTTCCAAGAAATATTCTTCATTTTCAAAAATGTGACAATTAGATTAGAATATAGAATTAATGTCACTCTTCAAATTTCAACACAAGTCATGTGATCTACAGGTCTGAATAGCTGGATTGAAACTGATTGCTGGAATCTGGAAATGACATAAATCTAAATAAGATGTTGAATCTGTTGACAGATGATGGAAAGAAAGAAGCAGACAATTTACAATATAAATTGTAAATACACAAATATTTGAGTATGGTTGTGAAACCCGTGCCCCCCCTCCCCAAAAAAAGTTACTTAAAAGCCAGACAATATTTGATTTTAAGGTTATGGCTGCCAGACAGAGGACATAAGGATAAAAAGGACAGTTATTTAAATTTTTATCCTAATGTCCTCTGTCTGGCAGCCATAGCCTTTATTTAAGAAAATTTGTATGGATCCCCAATTCACTCTTTGACTCTGGGCAGCTAAAAAGTGTGACCTGATTGCCAAGTGCCTGAAATGTGGTCATGTGACAACTTGCCGTGGGGGGGGGGATGGAGTGACTCTTTATGATGGCTGGAATTGTTTTGATAGCTGTAGAGCTCCCTTTCATGGTTAATTTTGATCAGTTGTTAAACGACTAGGATTACCTGTTGTGACTTTGTATGCTGATCCCATTCTTTAAAGTAATTGTAATGCCTGGAGTTCTGTATTCTCAGTTTAATAGCTTTTCCTTAGGATAGAAGTAATTTTGAATGTGATATCAGTCAAAACATAAAAGACCTAATTGTTTTTATTTTACATGTGCTGTGGGATGATGAGAATGATATGGATGATGAGGAGTATACTTTTCAAAATGAGTAACAAGCTAATTTTATAAATTATATCTCAGTGTGTAAGGCACAGAGAATCACAACCATATGTTACATTCCAGTTAAGCTAATTTATTGCTCATGCCTGACATGGTGTTACAATTGTATCATCCATGTGTATGCATGCATCCACCCATTGCTACTCCTCATTAAAAAATAATAATTGATGAATGGAAAGTGCAACCCCAAGTATCACTAGGTAATACCTTGAAAGTAAGGTAGAAGAAAGAGATGGTGGTGAAAGATTTGCAGGATTCAAGAGGAAAAAAATCACTGTGTTCTTGGCCCAAATGGCTCTGAAACCGTTTGGTATGTTGAATTAAAAGGCATTCAGAGATGAAAGAAAAAATTGTTATGTTGCTATTATTTCCACACAATTGCTCTTCCTTCCTAAAATTCCTGACAGGTTTTTTGGTCTTGGGTGAATAGGTGCGGGGAAGAGCAAAGTGATATCTTAGAATCTATTGATAGTAATATTCTCAAAGACCTTCTTTATACTCCTACTAGATCTCTTTTACTCAGAACTCAAGTGGGTGAAGGGAAGAGAAAATGTGTTTATGTAGCAAATCATAATTCATAAAGTTTAGGTGGGAAGAAGAGAGATTGCATTCAACAGCTGAGAAGCTTGTCTTCAGGTCAAAGTAACTTTTCTAATTAGACTACCATTGATTGCTCCAGCAACATTTTCTTTTCTCCAGGAAGGCAGAGTGGTATTTAAAGAATTAATTAACATTTGCTTCATCTCATATTATTACAGAAACTCATAGGCTGTAATTTCAATTTTTACAATATTTTGTCTAAAACTAATAGTATAAAATAATTATGGGCACTTAAAATACACTCAACAGTTTCTAAGAAATTTGTTGTGTTGTAAGTTTCCTACAAATTACACTACACTTCATTCTGTTGTTGTTTTTAATTGCAACCATGCTAGATATAGGAGAACATAATTGTGTTTTTTAAAATTCTTGCCATGATTGACTGTATAACACGGTAGATCTATTCATTTGGATCTGGTCTTCATTGCACATTAATTAATTCTACATTTCCCTAATTTTGATATTATTATATTTGGATCAATAAAATACAATATAAGACAATTAAACCAGTGCTTTATGTCTTTTTAATGTGATAGAGTAATTTTAACTATTGGTCTCAATTATCTGTCCAGTAACTGTGTTATGAACTTGCTTCCATCACTACTCCTTCCTTTTATTCTCAAACTGCTTCCTCTCCATAGATATGCCATCTCAACACACTTTGTAATCAAATCCTTCTTACAATGTTATTAAAATTTACCTTTAATTAACTGTCTTTCTCCAAGGAGATAGATTTTATATTTATGATATAATTTTTGCCTAATAAGGGCAGAGTTCTCTTCACTTTTTGTACATCTTAAAAGATATCAATTTGTTACTTACCCTGAATCAGGGGTCAGGTATCAGATGGCCCCAGCTTAAGTCCAAAAGCCCTTAATAAGACAGCTTGTCTCTATAACTCTCTGATTGAATAAGATAAATTTTTCAGAAAGGGAAAAAAGAAGTATCAAGGAGAGAGGATATACCTGTATCTTCCCTTCATGATCCATGCCACGCTCTTGCACCATATCTGACCAATACCATATCTCTTGCACATCCCAGGAAACTCTTCCTGACCCTCATACCTCACACTCTCCTGGACCTATTCAGCAATTCTGGCACACATCCATACACTTTCCCCATCCCATACAGCATGTCCCACTCACCCACACGTGCCATTCTTGACCTGCATACCTGTACACCTTCTCGCTCATTCATCCGCTTAGCAGCAACCACTTATCTGCCTGCTGCCCTTGATCTTGCAATTTTCTGCTGGCTTTCCCACTGATTTTCTCCCTGCAACTCTCCATAAGCAAAGTAAATGAGTAAGGTGGCAGAAAGTAGGAAAGAAAGGATGGAAGGAGGTAGGAAAGTAAGAAAAGGGAGGGAGGGAGGGAAGGAAGGGGGGAAGAAAGAGATGAATGATTGTATGCACATATATGTGCATACACACAAACACAAACAGAGATACATTCTTCTAGGAGTGGGGAAGCCAGAGTTCTACTCCTGCCTCAGGCATGAGAGCCAGCCAACTGGGTGACCTTGGATATTCAGTGCCTGTCAGCCCTGCGTCAGCTTGGACTCCTTAGTAAAAGTGGTCCTTGGTTGCATTTGTTGCAAGAGGTTTTATTAGAAGTCCAGTGAACTGCAATAAAGCAAAGCCAGAACTGAAATTTGTGTGCCCCAAAATCCCAGTGTAACTTTACCCTCCCTAAGGTGCCTCCTGTAACTAGTCCCCTCAAAAGTCCATTCAAATTCAAAAGAAATATTTTTACAACAGTCTGTTGAGGAATGCAGCTGTGCTCTGATCCCAAGCCATTAACCTTAAGACAGCTCTAGGAATGGAGAGGTGAATTTTCATTTCCCTGAAGTATGTCTCCCCACACCCGACCCATCAGGTTCCCAGAGTTTATGGCAGATTGGCACCAAAAGCCTCTCAAAGCGTAGTAGCAGAGCATTGAGGTGGCATCTGACAGTCCCACTCAGCTCTGGGAAAAAGAAAATGGGAATGCTTGAATTCTTGCTTTCTACTATTGGGCTACCATTCAAACCACCCAGAAGCAGCAGTTGGTCCAGAATAGTATGAATAGTTAATGTTGCACCTTAGCGCATCCATGTGACATCACTACATTGTATACTGCATTAGCACCGTCAACAAAATAATATCACCAATTGAAGTCCAGTGGGTTTGCCTTCTGCATCATAGTGCTACCTGTAAACAAATCAACTGAAGTCCTCCAAAACATCCTAAATAAACAAAAGAACCCCACAGCCTTTGAAGAAAAAACAGGAGCAATCTACAACATACAAGGTAATGACTGTGATGTGACAGCCACTATGTAGGACAAACAGGCAGAAGAGTAGCAAAGTGATCCATGAACAACAATTAGAAGACATAGTGAAAATTTCACAACACATGGATAGACTTAAGCATAGTTCCAAATGAGAAATTGAGAATATCCTAAATCAAGCCAAATCCAAAAATGTTAGATAATTACTGGAAGCTTTGCACTCAGACAAATCAGCCATCAATAGACACATAAAGATAAACAACATCTTTATACCATTCAAAAGTAAAGTGACCAGATTTTTTTTTCTTCAAGCGGGACACCATTGACGGGGGTGGGTTTCTCCATTTGAGTTTTGCCCTCTGCGCATGCGCAGAACGCTGTGCATGCGCAGAGGGCAAAACAGCAAATGTCGGCGTCCAGGTGAGGTGGGGGGGAAGGGGGGAGGGGGGACGCGGGAGGCCACTGTACGTCCTACCTACCTGGGACTTTTCCCGGTAGCTTCAGTCGCATTCCTTGCTAATAGCGTCCAGAGCAGAGCAGCCCCTCCCAGAAGATCATGAGACGTTATCTTTTGGAAGAGGCTGCTCTGCTCTGGGCGCCAATTAGCAAGGAACGCGACTGAAGCTACCGGGAAAAGTCCCAGGTAGGACGCGCGCCCCGTCCCGTCCGCCAGTCCTGCCCCGCCCCCCCAACCCCCAGCGCGAGACGCGCGTCTTACCTGGGACTTTTCCCGGTAGCTTCAGTCGCGTTCCTTGCTAATTAGCGCCCAGAGCAGAGCAGCCCCTCCCAGAAGATAACGTCTCGCGATCTTCTGGGAGGGGCTGCTCTGCTCTGGACACTATTAGCAAGGAACGCGACTGGAGCTGCTACCGGGAAAAGTCTCAGGTAGGACGCGCGCCCCGCCCTGCCCCGCCCCTTTTGCCGCGGCACACTTAGCATGGCCTCATGGGACAAGTGCAAAGTGGTGCTCCCCCCCCAGGGTTCGCTCTGCCCCGCCCCGCGCCACCCTGTGAATAGAGGGGACTGAATCGGAAGCCTGTCGCTCGGGCGCGCGTCTGGCTGGAGGAAGAAGCGGGGGCTCAAAAATCGGGACTTTTTAAGAGGGCGGGCGGGACGCGGGACAAAGCATTAAAAAGCGGGTCTGTCCCGCCAAAATCGGGATGTCTGGTCACCTTATTCAAAAGAGACAATCAAAAAGCCAAAAAGGAAACTAAAAGACTAAAACATCTGCTCCCTATCTATCAATACCTAATTGAGCAGAGATTAACACCAAGATTAATACTAGACCAACAAACAAGAAGTAAACAATACCAAGGAATCAATACCAAACAATACCAAGAACTACTAATTCAGACAAACTAACAGTAAACAACAGCCTAATCAAGGAACCATCAAGATCACTCCCACCAATACTGAGCATGCCATTAGTGCAGTGATGGCGAATTTTTTAGAGACTGAGTGCCCAAACTGCAACCCAAAACCCAATTATTTATCACAAAGTGCCAACATAGCAATTTAACCTGAATAATGAGGTTTTACTACCTAAAATAATGATAAACAAGGCAGAGTTCAGCTAATTGTTCTAAGAAAAATGTGATAAATGCACTTTTATGCCCCTTCTTTTTTTTTCTGCTTTTGAAATATTACGTTTAGCAACAATAAAAAAGAAAAATTTTGTAATATCATTTCTCTTTCCCTCCCTCTCTTTCCCACCCATCTCTCTGTTTCTTTCTCTCTCTTTCCTTCCCTCTCTTTCTCTTTCTCTTTCTCTCGTCCTCTTTCCCTCTCTCTCTTTCCCTCCCTCCCTCCCTCCCTCCCCCCCTCTCTCTCCCTTGGGGGGGAAAAGGAACTCCTGAACTAGTGGTGGGTGGTGGGAATCTGACGTCCAGAGGCTGATGAGCCCAGGAGCAGCGCACCAAAGACCAGCTGGCTGTCGGGGAGGCAGGGCATCACAACACTGGCAGCTCTGCAGGAAAACCAACTTACATCCAGGAGGCAAGATTGAGCTGACGACAATGCAGGATTGCATTGTGGCTCCGCATCGTAATGGCCTCCAGGAGGAGGGGACCCCATCTCCCCCATTGTGAAGCGTGCTAAATTTCACTGTGCTGCACAAGGCGCTGCGAGAGCAGTGGACAGGCCATGGAGGTAGCAACAGCAAATGTACCGCGACGAAGGCAGAATGCTGTTTTGCACATTTTTTTTAGTCCCATAAACTTTTGTTTCCCTGCAAACAATGGCGAGAAACGTGTCGGAGAAACAGGATGGAGCTGGGCTGAGGCAAAGGTCCGCGTGCCCACAGAGATGGCTCTGAGTGCCACCTCTGGCATGCATGCCATAGGTTCGCCACCACTGCACTAGTGTATAAAAAGAGAAAAAACCCTTCCCCTTCTAGGACTGATGATATTATCTAATTGGGTAATGAAATGTCTGCAAAAAAACTAAGATCAGAGTGCACCAATGATCCCTCAGTTCAACCCTGAGCTACAAATATTTTATTTTACAGTCATAGACCAAACAAATACAAAGAGATGGAATTGTACAATGCATAGCAAAGGCAGGACTCCTAGATCCCTCTCACAGTTGCTGCTATTGAGCCAGGTTCTTCCTATTCTATACCTGTTCATTTGGTTTTTCTTGCCCAAGTGTAAAAACCTTATTTTTTTCTACACTGAATTTCATTATGTTAGATAGAGTCCAATGTTCAAGTCTATCAAGATCCTTCTTGATCTTGAGCTATCTTCTGGAAATTGACTTTCTATTATTCTGATATAGGAACTAATATAACCTTTTGGTTATATAGCAGAAAGAGATTTTTTGCTTTTTTAAAATTTGTGTTCATTACTATATATTAAATATATCAAATTTAACTAACATGAACACACTTGCATTTTGAAATTACATCTGCAATAGTATCGTCAATATCATATTGGTGGAAATTTCCTTTTAGTTCCTATATCAGAATAATAGAAAGCCAACATCCAGAAGATAGCTCAAGATCATTCTTTTTTGGTAGCTGTCTTCCCATGTAATGGTAGGTCCCACTTGTCTAGCCAAGCGAGCCCCAATATGACCGATTCTGTCATCTTGGGGGCTACTATGAATTAGATGAGCTCTCGGTGATGTCTCATTTCCAGCCTAACGAGCTTGGTGACTAGTATAGTAGGGGCTCTGCCTATCAGTGTCCCATCTACTTGCTCAAAGCATATGGGTTGAGTTAAGGGTCTCGTCTTTATCCCTACCTGCTTGATGATGGGGAGACTGATCAGACACCTGGTGCAGCCAGTGTCTATTACGGCCTCCATGTCCCCCTGTGCCCCGGATTCTGGCACCACTAGTTTGATTTTGACAGTGAAGGGACGGATGGCTTCACTTACCATCGGGTCATCTTCACCCCTGCTCCCACTAGCGTCCCCAGGATTAGGGACTCTGGCCGGAGGTTTCTTGCCTTCGCCGGGGGGGGAGGGGGAACCTCTACGGCTTGCCGGGTGAATCTTCCCACGTCTGGCGGCTTCCTGGGTGTCCGTCTTCCCCGGATTGCTGAGGGAGGCCCTGGGATGGGAAGGGAGGTAGGCACTCAGATGCGGGATGCGAGTTGACTGAACTGTTCCAGGAGGCCGATCAGCGATTGACTCCGTGATGGTGGTGGCAGGACCCACTCCTGCAAGTTGTCAGATCCCAGTGGTCTTGGCTCTCTCCACTCGGGGGCCCGGGCACATCCAATCGGGCTGGTCCCCATCCGGTATTCAGGCAGCGGCAGACTGACTTCTATCTCCTGGGTTGGTCCGACTGCAGCAGCTTCTCCCCACTGGAAGGGATCCGGCTGAGTGGGCTGCCGGTCACCATCTCTTTGGGCTGAGTGCCCTTTCGCAGCCTCTTCTGAACACACCACACTCTTGGAAGGGGAGTAGATGGTCTCAAGGTGCCAGTAGCTCCCTCCTTGGTTGTTGCCTTCTCCTCCATCTTCCCTGAGTCTTCACGCCACCTGGATGACGGGTCAGCGCTCAGGGCTCAGGACCCTGGACAGCACCCCAGCACTCAGGGAGCTGGTTAGAGTTTTAAAAGAAGATTCAGGTTAATGTCAGGGTTCTAAGTAACACCCCAATGAAAGAAGTTTCCAAGGCTTGAAGTTCCTCAAAGTTCCATTTTATTAGAGATGTCATATTGGCACATCTGGGAAAACCCGGATCTGAAAGATCCGGGTTTTCCCCACCCAAAAGAAAGTCAAAGATCCATCCCCTGCACCCACAAGTCCATCATATGGCCCAATCATCTCTGACTCCCAGAGAAAGGAATGTTGTTGTGGCTAATCCTCCACCTATTCCTTGCAATCCCCCTCCCATTTTCCCAGGCACTAAATCAGAAATGGGTTCTTCCCTGTTCGGACCAGTTCTATAGAACAGGTAGTAATGTGGTGGCCTGGATCACCGAACTGCTAGGGACCTCTCGCTGGCCACGCCCCTGAACCAGTCCCCTGGTCCACACTTGCTCCTTGCCCTGCCTGCCCAGTAAACTGCTCTCGCCCCTGCCCCCTCACCACCTGCCCGCTTACCCTGCCCAATCACCTGCCCCGCCCCGTCCACTCCTCACCACCTAAGCTGCCTTCCCAGTTCCCACATTATGCCTGCCCTGCGCCCCAACTGAGCTGCCTCCTCCTGCCAACAGGTAAGTCTCGGTCATGCTAGGCCCCCCTGCCCCATCCCTGGACCTTGCTGCAGCCCCCCACCATCCCCACCAAGCTTGCTTGGCTGGCTAAGCCGCCAAGGCCCGGCCCAGCTCCATTCCAGGCCACACTGCCTGCAGCTTAGCTTGCCGTGGGCCCCCCACCGTCCCCACCAGGCTCGCGACCTTACCTTCCTCCCATGGCTGGTGGCAGAGGGGAAGGCATGCCAGCGCCCATGAGGAACTGATGCTTGGAGCAGTTTTGGAGCTTGTTAAGGAGGAGGACCGCTCCTCAGCCCCAGCCATGTGTTTTCAAGCCTGGGCTATTGCAATAGTTTTTCACTCCAAGCAGCCTGGGCTTGAAAACGCATGGCTGGGGCCGAGGAGTTTTTTTTTTAACTTTTATCCACAACACAGGGTCATATCCTGCATTTAGCTCAACAAGGAGATACCTGAAATGGAATGCCAAGATCATTATTTTTTACAGATTTGCCTCCAGACTCAGAGGTGCTTTTTGCTTCAGGAGATTTGTAAAGCTGTTCAATGGAGCTCATGATGAAAAACATTTTCCTTTCATCAACTTTTAACTTAAAAAACAATATTATTAATATATAAATTAAAGAGAATGAAGAAAGACACCACCTTGCTGAACTACTTGTTATTGTACCGTTACAAGTAGCTGATAAGGGATAATTATAATAGAACCATAGAATTGGAGGGAATTTTGGAGATCTTCTAGTCCAATCCCTGCCCAAGGCATGAGATCTTATATGATCGTGGACAAATGGTTTCCAATCTTTTCCTGAAAACCTCTAGCAATGGAGCACCCACAACTCTGGGAGCCTCCTTGGGAAAATTCAGCAGAGTTTATGGCAGAGCAATGCCTTCCTTATTTGAAGAACTGTCAGATATAAAATATGACCTAGAATTGCTGAAAAAGGCACTTTGAGGCTTTCATTCAAAAATCCAAACCTGGACTCACCACTTTCATTAATGCAGTGCTTCTTAAATAGTGGAGCGGGCCCCCCTGGGGGGGTGCAGAGCGATGCCTGGGGGGGCGCATGACCCTGGGGAACATGCTTTTTTTGCTGCAGGGAGTAGGGGTTTTTTGCACACAGCACAGAGCAGGAGATATGAAGTGCAGATAACAAACCCTTAAGAGACACCATGGAAAAATATTTAACAGGGATGAAAAGAAAGAAGAAAAGAGATGGAGATAATGAGACAAACGTAAGTCTCCCGAAAGCTAAGATAAGGAAATATGACGAAGTGTATGTAGCGCTTGGCTTCACTGTGACTATGGTGGGAGACGAGGAAAGACTGGTATGTTTACTGTGTCTAAAAATGTTGGCAGAGGACAGCATGAAGCCAAATAAATTAAGGCGTCACTTAAACACATTACATCCCAATCATGCTGATAAGCCGCTTGAGTTTTTTCAGCAAAAACGTGCCAAATATTGCAAACAATCGTCCCAGTGGAGAGTTGGGGATGTTTACTTCTTCCTAGGGGGGGGCGTAACAGAAAATAATTGAGAAGCACTGCATTAAGGCTTCTGCAGAAGCTCCAGCTAAGCCATGTATTCTGAACATCCACTTTGATAAAAAGTAAAATGAAGATGCTGAAGAGTACTGGGCCTAAAACAAAACCTTGAGGTACCCCTCTGCATTCTTCCCTCTGTGTAGGTATATGAGGGCTATACACTGAGTGCAATTAATCAGTCAGTTAGAAATCCATCTGGTGGTCATGCTGTCATTTTTCTATCTTAGCAAGATGTAGGTTGAATAAACATTTTCGTTCTGAGAACCAGCTACTTTCTCTACAGATTTTAAAGGCTTGATACAAGGGAAGGGAAGGGAAGAGAAGGGAGGGAAAAAAAGATTGGCAGTGAAGGAGAAACAATTCAATCAACCAGAAGGAGGGATTTCTTCCCTTTTCTGGTAAACCACCAAGCACCAGGAAAACCACTAGACACCTTGCCCCCTCAATCAAGTATTCAAGGTTGGAAGGAGTATTTTAGAGGGATGTACACAGCCCCTGCTAGTAACATAAATGAGAATGATATCTATCTGGACCATGAGGTAACCTAATTTATTGAACCCCTTAAGATGAACAAGGCTTCAGGTATTGATTGGGTTGTGCTTGAAATAATTAAAAATTCCAGCTGGTTGTTGCCTCATGCCTACTTATGTTGCCTCATGCCTATTTATATTCAGAGATCAGACTAGTTATGCTCCAAAAGACTGAGGCCTGACAATAATAGTCCAAATTTATAAAAACAGGTAAAAAAAGAATGATCCATGCAATTACAGACTTTTGCAACATGCCTTTTGCATGTTGTTAGTAAATTATATATCAAACATTTAAATCACAAGCTCCAAGACTGGATAGAGACATATGGCTTAATCCAAGATACAGAGGCAGAATTCAGAGGTTGTGGTGCAATCGCCAAGAGCCCATCACTGGCACTTGTGGAAGTGCTAGAGGGCTTTGTTCCTCCATGGCCTTTGGAGTCTCCAAAAAGTGAGCATAAATGGTATATGTTTTCTCTTCTTTTTGGAGACTGCAGGTTTCCAGGCCTGATGGACATGGAACTGCCTCAGATAGGAAGGGTTTTTTTAGAAGCAAAGACAAAAATATTTATATTTTTGTATTTATATATTCATTTATTATATTTACTGTATTTTTCGGAGTATAAGACGCACACTTTTCCTCCCTAAAAGAGGCTGAAAATTTGGGTGCGTCTTATACTCTGAATGTAGCTTTTTCGAAGCTTTTTTTCCCAGCCTTAACAAGGTGTTAACGATCTTCCCGGCTTCCTACTCCATTTGAAGAAGTTTTTTTCCAGCCCTAAGTCTTTGCAGGCTTGTTTTCATTCATACTCCCTCTGAAAAAGGTTTTTTCAGCCCTAACAAGGTGTTAACGTCTTACCTGCTTGCAGCATTTTTTTATTCCTACTCCCTCCGAAGTAGTTTTTCCAGCCCTAAGTCTTTGCAGGCTTGTTTTCATTCCTACTCCCTTCGAAGAATATTTTTTTCAGCCCTAACCAGAGGATAAAATAATGTGCTGAAGCTGAACAGACTAAGGACACTAGCCAGATGAATACCTGGTAGATAGATTCCCCCCCCCCTATTTTCCTTCCCCAAAACTAAGGTGCGTCTTATACTCCGAAAATACGGTATGTGCTCCCCATCTCACTTCCAAAGTGATTCTTTGTTACGAATTTTGTGTGTGTGTGTGTGTGTGTGTGTGTGTGTGTGTGTGTGTGTGTGTGTGTGTTTGTGTGTGTGTGTGAGACACACCAGCAAAGTCAAGTTAGGCATTTTTTTAATTTTTGACATGCCACGCCCAAAAGGTTTACCATCACTGGTTTATAGCAACAGCAGTTTGAAACAGAAAGCAGTTACTATGGTATAAGCCCATGATGGCGAACCTGTGGTACGCGTGCCACAGGTGGCATGCGGAGCCATATCTGCCGGCATGCAAGTTGTTGTCCTAGCTCAGCTCCAGCTGATTTTTGGCTTATGCGGAGCTCCTGGAGGGCATTTTCGACCTCTGGAGGGCCTCCGGGGGGCGGGGAGGCTATTTTTGGGGAGGGCAAAAAATGGGCCTTCCCACTGGAAGTCGGGAAATGGGCCATACCGGGCCCACTGGAAGTCGTGAAATGGACGAGCGGGGGGGGTTGTGTATGCATGCGCAGGGGGTGGGGCAGTGGGGGGTCTGCACACTCATGCATGGGGGGCATGTGGGGGGGCATTGAATTATGGGTGTGGTGCATGCGCTTGCGCTTTTGGCACCCGAAGGAAAAAAGGTTCGCCATCACTCATTCCTTCTAGGCATGTCATGATGATATTTAACTGACAAATTTTAAAGAACAGATCCACATGATGCTACTTTCAATCTATTCTCAGTCCAGTTTGAAAGCACTCTTTTGCTGTTCCAGTTTTAAGGTAGAGTTTTTCACATTCTGATCTAGCTTTGCCAATCAAATGTTTTACAATATCTCACTGACAATGTTTTTGAGAACACAGTTTGATCTGGGAATCTACCCTGATCCTATTGGCCTCTTGAGTCTGCTGTGTGGATATCACATCTCCTCATCACAAAACATGGCTGCCCATGACCGGTTTGGCCTGGATATCTGGTTATATCCTGTTTATATTACAACTAACTTTTTTTATCTTCAGAGGTCCCACTATCCAGTTGATTGAGCTAAGGTATGGTGATATAAGGTAGGATTATACAATTTTCTTTTAGTAAAAAAGATCCAGAAGAGTATCTGGAGTAACTGGAGATTATTTTAGGAAGCATAACATATGCATGGACCTCAAAAGGAAAAGATAAAATAACTAGCCAAGTGGAAGAAACTTGTATCCTGTTCCATGATTTGATAATCACAAGTCATGTATAAAGCATTCATGATAGCTTTTTCTCAGAAACTAAATATTGATTTAATATAATTTATCTACAATGAACTGCTGTTATAATAAGAATATTTAGATAGCATATATTGATATCCCATTGTCTGTTGGACGTATCAGTGTCACATGTAGACAGAAAGTGTAAGAAGATAAAAATTATTGAGCTTCCCTTTTATTTATGCTTGACCATTTCTCTAATTACTTTTGCCAGCAGTGTTAAAATAGCACAATATAGCTTCACCTAGGTTGCAAGTAGTTTTATTTTTATTTTCTAAAGATAACTCATTTTCTCCCTGAGCTTTTTTTTAAAGCCTAAAGGTATGCCATTTTATCATTATGATAGTCACCTGAGGTAGAATGGTTCCACCTTGGCCCTTCACTAACCCATAATTTGCAAGGTCAATCAAAAACTCTTGTAGGAGATTACCAGCTGAGTCCAAGGGTGGGATCCAATTCATCATTAGTGTGGAGTTGCTACACCCCATAAGAAACCTGAGTTCATCCCACTGACTTTTATCTGTCACAAATATGCCTTGACCTTTAGTAGATCAGATACCTGTGAATAGATAGCATGAAATAAATTCATAATGCTTTCAAACTTTATTCTGACTCCTGATTTCCTGCACCTGACATCTTTACATCAAAACAGGATTTTCTTAAGCATGCTTAGAGTTAAGCCTGCACAAGCACAGGACAAAGCAGCTTAAATGGTAAGCATGGATATATTCTTTGTAACATGCCTTCAAATTCTAATGCAGTATTGCTTTCTAAAGGATCACATCTGTTACCAATTTGAGTGTAACAGACTAGTACCAACTTTGGTTTCAATAATAGATATTTAAACTCATCATTTTTCCTCTGCTTTGGATTAGCCTGTACATTTAAGTCAAATCAAAGACTTCAATGGCCTGGTGATTCAGTAAGAAAAAATTCAAATTTTATCTAAAAAGTCTAATAATAATCAGGGAAGATTTTTAAGAGCTGGACAAATAAATCTTTAAGCAATAAACAATGATATCTGTATGCAAATTGTACATATATACAGTACATTAGTAACCAAATAAGAGAGTTGATAGGAACCTTGAAGGTTATCTATGCCAACCCCCTTCTCAAGCAGGAGACCTTATACAATTTCAGGCAAGTGGCTGAACAGTGTCCGGTCTCTTCTTAAAACCCCCCAGTGATGGAGCATCCACAATTTCTTTTTTTTTAATTCAAAAAGTTTTATTAATACAAAGTACAAATATTTTTCTCTTTTTCTCCCCCCCTTCCCCCTCCCCCTCCCCCCTCACCCACCCACCCCCCGACTTCCCAGAAAAAGCACAGGGCATAATATTCATTAAAATAAATTTAAATTATACTAAAAAATTCTTAATTTCCACATTTCTTTAAATCTTTAACTCCTTGTTGTTCAAAACTTTTTAAGCATAATCCAAGAATCAAGCATATTATTAATCAAACATCATTTCAATATCTCAGGCTGCTAATTTACTCCACTAAATATCTTTCTTTTATATAATCTTTGTATAATCTAATATAATAATAAAAAGAAAAAAGAAAAAAAAGAAGAAATCTTTCTTTCACCATTTCATTCAGTTACAACCATCAACATCATTTCCTCAATATTAAGTAAAACTTCCTTCTTCATTATACATCTTCAATATACATAAGGATTTAAAATATTCTAACAAAATGTTAATTCCAATATTTCTAGATTTCTTTAACCCCTTATAACTCAAAAAATTTTAAGCTTAATCTTAGAGTCAAACACATTATTAATAACCTAATATTACAATATATCAAGTTACTAATTTCACAAAAATTCTAAATCTTTAATTATTTTAAGATATAGTAATAAAAAGAAGAAGAAGGAAAGACAAAGACAAAGCAAAACAAAAAAGAAAAACACAACCATCAAAGTCATTTCGTCAACAATCTTCTTACTGCAAAATGTCAATTTTCGTTCATCTCTCCATCTGTCCTATAACGACCCACACTAGCACCAAACTCTAATCGTTCCTTCCTCTCGATCGAATTTTGGATCTGGTTCTTGCAGCCTTTTGTAACTTGGCAATTTTTGATTTGTCAGCTCTACTCTTGTCTGACTCTGATCCTCTATCTCCTTTTCCACCTTATACAATTTCAGGCAAGTGGCTGAACAGTGTCCAGTCTCTTCTTAAAACCCCCCAGTGATGGAGCATCCACAATTTCTGAAGGCAAGCTGTTCCACTGGTTACTTGTTCTCACTGTCAATAAATTTCTCCTTAGTTTTATGTTGCTTCTCTCCTTGATTAGTTTCTATCTATTGTTTCTTGTTTTCCCTTCTGGTGTTTTGGAAAATAGGTTGACCACCTCTTCTTTGTGGCAGCCTGTCAAATATTAGAACATTGCTATCATGTCACTCCTAGTCCTTATTTTCATTACTCTAGACCAGACTCACGTCGTCAAACTCACATCGTCATGGTGGCGTCACGTGATGTATCTGGACTTCCCCCCCTCGCTAAACCGGGCATGGGCGTGACCAGTGCATGACACATCCGGCCCATGTGGTGGGGGTTTGACAGCCCTGCTCTAGACATTCCAAATTCCTGCAACTGTTCCTTGGCAGCTGCAGCACACTGTTGGCTCATATTTAAGTGGTTCTCCAGTAGGACTCATAGATCCTAGATTTTCATACTTATGACTGTTTCAGCATCCCTATGGTCACATGATTTACATTTGGATGCTTGACAATGACTCACATTTATTATGGTTGCAGTGTCCCGGGATCATGTGATCCCCTTTTATGACCTGCTGACTAGCAAAATCAACGGGGAAGCCAGATTCACTTAACAACCATGTTACTAATTTAACAACTGCAGTGATTCACTTAACAACTGTGGCAAGAAATGTCATAAAATGGGGCAAAACTCATTTAACAAATTTCTCACTTAGCAACATAAATTTTGGATTCAGTTGTGGCCGTAAGTTGAGGACTACCTGTACTTTCATTGTGGACTACATGTTGAGTGTGGTTTGTCAGCTAGTTATGAATTCATCTGGTGGTGATGCTGTCTATCCCACATTTTCTGTCTTACCAAGAAGTAGGTTGCACTCTACTTTGTCAAATGCCTTACTGAAATTATACTATGTCCCCAGCATTTTTCTGATCCACTATTTCAGTCACTTTGTCAAAGAATGCAATAAGATTTGTTTGGCATGATCTGTTTTTGACAAACAAATGTTGGTTTCTGGTTATAACTTTAGCACCAGGTGTTCACAGATTTGTTGCTTGATTATCTTTTCCAGGATTTTTCCAGATATTGAGAAAGGTCTGTAATTTCCTGGAACCATTTTTTTCTTTCTTGAAGATGGTGATCTCTTGCCATTATATTGCTTATTTTGAGCTGCATTCCTAGTCTCTCTTTTACGGTAATGTTTTTGATAGATTGGACTGATTTTTTTTCTTTTGTGTAAAGATAGATGCAAAGAATGAATAAAACAGTTACATTTTCCCCCTGTTGCTTGCAACCTTCTTGCCATTTTTTGCCCATTAGTGGACCAATTGTTTCCTTGACTGTTTTCTTGTTTTTTACGTGTTGAAAGAAGTTTTTAAAATTGTTTTTGACATTTATTGGAAGTCTTTATTTATTTTATTTTATTTATTTGTCAAGCATGTATAAGATAACTGATATAAGTATAAACATGATTATGAATACAGGAAATGGATACAAATAAATGGGGACAGGGATGGTAGGCACATTGGTGCGCTTATGCACACCCCTTACAGACCTCTTAGGAATGGGGTGAGGTCAACAGTAAATAGTCTAAGGTTAAAGTTTTGGGGTTTGGGGATGAAACCACAGAGTCAGGTAGTGCATTCCAGGCATTGACCATTCTATTGCTGAAGTCGTATTTTCTGCAATTAAGTTTGGAGTGGTTTACATTAAGTTTGTATCTATTGTGTGCTCGTGTATTATTCCAGTTGAAGCTGAAGTAGTCATTGACAGGTAGGACATTGTAGCAGATAATTTTGTGTACTACACTTAGGTCAGACCGAAGGTGTCGTAGTTCTAAGTTGTCTAAGCCCAAAATTTTATATTTTAGTCTTAGTTCATTCTGAGCCTTAGCTTTCCTGACTTCATCTTTGCAGCTTTGAGCTATATGCTAATATTCTGTCTTAATTATGTAGACCTCTTTTCACTTTTTATTTTTGTCCTTTTTGTCTTTCAATTTTTATTCAATTTTGTGCAGGCATGCTGGTTTCTTCTGGAATCATTTATTTTTTTCTTCAATGGTATTATGATTGACTGGGCTTTGATAATCTCACTTTTCAAAGTTTCCCAAGCTTCTTGGGTATTTTCTCCCCTTGAGGACTTTCATCCATGAAATTCTTCTCATGCACTCTCCAAGTTCGTTTAAATCAGGACTCAAAAGTCCAAAACTCTAGTTTGTTCCTAGACCATGGTCTGCAGCACCTAATAAGAGGCTTTTGACAAGGGACAGGTTACACCTCACAAGAACTGGGTAGAATTCAGAAAATGACTGGCTCAGTTTATCAGAAGGCTTTAAACTAAAAATGAGGGGAGCGGGTGACCAATTTTTAGACAATCTTTAGGATCTTTGGGATTTAATTCTCAAACCCAAAGACAGCCAATATAACAATGAAGTAGAGAGTGATTACCTTTAAAGCCCTACATGGCTCAGGACCAGTTTATCTGTGTGACCACCTTCTACCGCATTCCTCCCAACGACCAATGAGATTGCACAGGGTCGGCCTTCTTCAGGTCCCATCAGCTAGACAATGTCGGCTGGCGGGCCCACAGGGGAGGGCCTTCTCTGTAGCTGCTCCGACTCTTTGGAACCAACTACCTCCCAAGATCCGTATTACCCCCACCTTACTGGCCTTCCAGAAAGCCATTAAGACCTGAGGTCTTTTTAGATCGGCCCATGTATGCATGTGTGATTGAAAGCTCTTTTTTTAGATATTGATTGTATTTTAATGTGTTTTTAATTGTTTTTTATTTGATTATATTTTTTTTACTTATTGTTAGCCGTCCAGTCTCCCCTGGGAGTTGGGCAGCATAGAAATTCTATTATTAGATTAAATTAAATTAAATGGAAAGGAAGGAAGATAAATCCAGATACAAAGTAGGCGTCAGATCCATCATCGTGTCCTGCCATTCAGTTAGAAGGAAGGAGGGGGGGAGGAGACTTGCTGGCATTTTAGCTTGCTCTTTGCTTTTGCTATAGCTGCTTGGGAATTAGAGAGGGAGAGCATCTTAAGAGACAGCGCAAGTTCTCTCCCAGCTGGTTTCAGCCCATCTCCAAAACCATCATGCCCTGAGACTGAACTGTTATCTCTTCGCACCTCAGAGATTCTCAAAACAACCTTGTGATATCACTTTGGCTGCAGGTGGACTAGTTGGGGGGTTGGCTTGAGGAAATGAAAGAATGCTGTTTGCATTGCGTGGGCTTTTTCAGATTTTGCCTTGTTCTCCTGCAATCACTTCTCTCTCAGTGAAATTTCTTTTAATTCAACTTAATGGATTAAGAGCCTCGCTTTCCTGAGGCACTAGCTGAGTTCCTTACATTAGGCAAAATCTGCAAAGTCAGTCAACCCAGAGAGGCACACTGCCTTACCGTGGGGACTGTGCACATGATGTCAGCACAAGGCAGCGACCAGGAGGAAGCTGCGTGCTGAGGTGTAAAGCCTCATCCAGATCTCCCCCTGGGCTGGACCTGTCCCAGTGGATGTAGAAGGTTGGAAGTCTGGGAGTGGTCCGCTTGAGTCAGAAAGAAGATGAGGAAGGAAGAACCAAGGGGGAGGGGTAACTATCACCCAAGGCAGCTGGCAGTGAGAGAGGCAATTAGAGCTGGAAGAGCTCGAGGAGGAGGAAGGCAAGAACCTGATCAAGCAGTTCATGATAAATGCTTTCCAAACCCTGAGGACATGTGAAGCAAATGCCAAGGCTGCTGCCACAAAACCCAGTGAACCCAAGAGGAAAGGGTGGAGGGCGAGCTTCAGTGCTAGGCACCACAGCAGGGGTTTTGCCAAATCCAGCCTCTGCCTCTACTGTGGCAGGTGTAATACCTAGGGGAGCTGCCAGGGCTGCTGCCCTGGCAGGAACTGGCCAGGCAAGAGCTAAATGCTAGAAGACCCCACACCTTGGTGTGAAGTTTGATGGAGACCCCCAGCAGCTGAAATGTTTTCTGGCCCATGTTCTAACCTACATGCAAGAGTATGGGCAGGAGATCCCTACTGAAGGTGCCAAGGTGAGGAGCATCACCCTGACCTTGGAGGGAGCCACAGCCCACTGTATGATGACCCGCCAGAATGCAAATGCACCAGAGCTCAAAAACTCTGATCGCTTTATGACACCATGAAGTAGCCCTCACCAATCGTAAAGCAAGGGACAGGATCAAAGTCATGAGTGAAGGCCACAGAGTGGTGGTGGAATACATCGAGAAATTTCATGACCTGGCATGCTGACTCAATGACTGGCTGGTAAACATCCTCTAAGTTGCTTCAAAGATGGGCTGAACGACGATCTGTACAACACCTGTGTCTCAAGGGAAGCCTCTGCCACTCTTCACGACTGGTACATGCTGACTGAGGAGGTAGAGATTGACAAAGGACTCCACTGGCTCGACCCAACTGTGGAATAAACCAGCCTCGGCGCTTTACCACCTGCTTTCAGTGTGGCCAGGAGGGACATCACATGGCAGAGTGCAAGACCAGCCATCCAGCCAAGAAGCCACCCTCCTTGGCTCCCTGGGAAAGCCACCAAGACCCCACAATGGGCCAGAGAAATGGCACCGAAGGGAGTGGAGGTTTTTGAGTTCACCTCGTCATTGAAGCAGGGAACTCCAACCCCACCAACCGATGGCCAGGGACTAACTGACACTGATGATTGCCCCCTGGTAAATGACCCGGTCATACCAGTGATGCTCTCTGTAGAACTAAATTTCCAGACCTCAGGGCTGAAGGCCACCTTACAAGCCTTGCTAGACTCAGGTTGCACCAGGTGCTTAGTTAACCCAGCCCTAGTGGAAAAATTAGGAATCTGCTTACAGTGGCATCACATTCTGCCAACTGGATGAATCGGTGGCAGGGAGCATCCCGACCACCTTTGTCACCAAATCCATAGAAATGTGGATGGGGGCCCAGTAGAGACTTTAATGGCTCCAGGGATGGAACTAGTCTTAGACCTGGCATGGCTAAAAAAATGGAATCCATACATAAACTGGAGAAGGGGACTGCTAAAAATCTGAATGAGTCTCCCTCCCCAGGGGCTTTCCAAACTCCAGAAAGTTCCCTCTCTGCAGCAGGAAATTAGGGCAGTGGCACAGGGACAAGAGAAGACCTCCATATTATCCCCAAAGTGTATTGGGACCTAAGAGAGGTGTTCAGCGAAAAGGGTTCGGATGAACTCCCCCCCTGTACTGACCAATAGACTGTGCTTTAGCAATCCTACCAGGGGCTAAACTGCCTCAGCCGAAACTGTTTTTGATGACTCCAAGGAAGTTAGATGAACTGTGATCGTTTATTGACAAAAAACTTGCCTGCAGATTTATTCAACTGGCCCAATCCAGAGTAGCCCTGGTTCTGTTCTGTGAAAAGAAGGACAGGACACTTCATCTGTGCATGGACTATAGGGGGTTAAATGCTGTTTGCAAGGAAAATGTTTACCCCCTGCCCCTGAAGAAAGACATGCTGGCCCATTTGGCAAAGTACAAAATATTCACTAAGCTGGACTTGCGAGAGGCTTACTACCATGGGAGAATGAGTGGAAGACCATATTCAATTGCCCATTTGGACTGCTTCCAGTTCAAAATCCTCCCATTCAGCTTCCAGGGGGCTCTGGCAGTGTTCATGCAATTGATAAATGAGGTATTACACAAACACCTCTATAAGGGAGTACTGGTGTCCTTGAGTGATATTTTAATCTACACCAAAATGAAGGCCAAGAATGTGAAATCAGTGAGGGCTGTACTCAAAAAACTGCAGACCACCAAAATGTATGCCAAACTCTCCAAATGTGAGTTTTACCAAAGTAAAATAGACTACTTGGGCTTTTGCATCACACACATAGGCATTGAGATGGACCTGCAAAAAGTCCAAGCTGTGCTGGACTCGGCTCCACCCTGAACCAGAAAGCAGCTACAACGCTTCCTAGTCTTTTACTAATTTTTACTGTCAATTCATCCTGTCTTTTGCACAGCTTGTACTCCCCATCACACACTTGCTTAAGACAAAAGGGGAAGATAAACCTAAACCTAGCCAGCCTCTTAAATGGACTTTGGAATGCCAAGCAGCATTTGAAAAGCTCAAAGGCTGTTTGCAGCTGAACTGGTCCTGAAGCACCTGACCCAAACACACCCTTTGTCATCCAGGCTGATGCTAGTGATGTGGCTGTGGGAGCCATGCTGCTACAGGAGAATGAGGGTGGCCAGATACAGCCTTGTGCTTACACTTCCTGGAAACTATCGGCAACCAAGCAAAGGTGGGGCGGTATGGAAAAAGGTTTATGAAGTGCGTTGGGCACTCTTAACCTGAAGGCACTTCCTTGAAAGATGCAAGATGTTTTTTGAGGTATGGATTGACCACAAGAACTCAGAGGCACTAAAAGCTCTTCGGAGGCTCTGTTCTAAACAGATGTGATGGGCGCAATACTTTAACCACTTCAACTTCATGTTGCGCTACCTCCCAAGAGGAAAGAACTTCTTGACCAATGTTTGTCCCAAATGTTTGTCTCAATTGCCTTAAAGCAGAAGTAGTCAAACTGCTACTCCAATCCAAGCAATTGGTGGCCCAAGTGACCACCTGGGCACAGGTGAAAAGAAAACTGACAAGTTGACAATGAGGTGATGGCTGCACTTAAAGCCACCCCGAAGGATGACAAATGGTTTCAAATGGAAGCATTTGTTCAGTCCAGGATGGGTTAGCCTGGGTGGGGTCTAAACTATATGTACCAGAAAGTCAGAGGCTGTTGATTCTGGGGAAAAGTCATGAGTCCAAGTCCGCTGGGCACTTTGGCTTTGTAAAAACTCTACATGTAATCAAGATACAGTTTTGGTGGCCATTTCTGAAAAAATACATTGAAAGCTATGTGGCAAGTTGCCCCATCTGTGCCTCTGCAATACTTCAAGAAGGGGAAACCTCCAAACAGTAGTGGAGCTGTCATCACCCTGGAGAGAGATTGCGATGGACTTTATCGTGGAATTTCTAGAAAGCTCTGAGAATACAGTGTATATGGGTGATAACCAGAGGTGAGTTCCTCCCGGTTTGGACCGGTTTACCCAAACTGGTAGCAAACCGCTGGTGACATCACCACAATGTCACGGAACCAGTTCTGTCGGTGCCGGTCTATGGATGCCGCCATCTTTTTGGGGGATTTTTTTTTTTGGAATTTTTTTTGAAAAAAAATTTGGGAGGGGGGATTTTTTCTGGGTTTTTTTTCTTCTGTGCATGCGCAGAAGCCAAGTTTCTGGCACTGTACATGTATTGCCATCTTGTTTTTGGTTTTTTAAAAAATGTTTTTTTGAATTTTGGGCACTGCACATGCACGCGCACATGGAGTGCGCGTGCGCCCATGCAGCATAGCCACGTGGCATGGGAGGAAGTGAACTGGCAGCGAGGTAAGTTAGAATCCACCCCTGGTGATAACTGATATATTTTCTAAGCAAGTGCATTTTGTCCCATGTCAGAAGATTCCCTCAGCACGGGGGTTACACCATGTCTATAGAATACACAGAGTCCCCCCAACACATTATCTTGGACAGGGGGGTGCAATTCACCTCTAAGATTTGGAGATAATTTCTTAAATTAATGGGGACTGATCGGTGACTGAGTTCAAGTCACCATCCTCAAACTAATGGAGGGTGTGAATGTATAAACTCAGTACTTGAACAACATCTTAGGACTTAGGTGATACATCAATTATCAGCCAGATAACTGGGCTAATTTGTTGCCCTTTCCTGAAGTGGCATACAACAACTCTGTGCATAGCAGCACAGGATTCAGTACTTTTAGACTGGCTACTGGACAAGACTTCAATCCTATGTCAGGATTGCCCCTTAATGATTCCCCAGTCACATCGCTGAAGGAGTTGGTCTCCCAACTACGAAACACATAGCCAGTGGTGAGGAGAACTCTGGAAAATGCTTGTGCAGTTTATAAGAAGCAGGCTGACAAGAAGAACCCAAGCCATTTAAGATTGGCAACTCTGTCTACCTTTCTACCCAGTTCCTGCAATCTTTACAACAATTGAAGAAGCTGGGATCTAGGTTTGTAGGGCCCTTCCCAATTAAGCGCATCATTAACCCAGTGACTGTAGAATTATATTTACCCAAGTTGTGTCCTGCCATTCTCTTGGAAGGCGGGGTGGAGACTTGCTGGCATTTTAGCTTGCTTTTTGCTTTTGCTGTAACTGCTTGGGAATTAGGAATGGGCGCATATTTGGAGACAAAAAGCAGGGGGAATGTCTTGAGAGACAGAGTGAGCTATCTCTCTGGCTATCTCTCTCTATCTCTCTTGGCTGCAGGTGGACTGGTTGGGGGGGGGGTTGGCTTGAGGAAATGAAAGGATGCTGTTTACATTGCGTGGGCTTTTTCAGATTTTGCCTTGTTCGCCTGCAATCACTTGTCTCTGAGTCAAGGTTCTTTTAATTAAACTGCATGGATTAAAAATCTTGCTTTCCTAAGGGACTAGCTGAAGCAGTTCCTTACAGTAGGAGATATAGGAAGCATACCCAGGATCCGTCATAAAGGACTCTAATGCTTAACACTCACACTTAAAGTTTAGGGAATAAACAGGTTGAGCTTGAAATACTAGTACACAAGGGCAGTTATGATATAGTTGCCATTATTGAAACTTGGTGGGATGAAACTAATGATTGAAATGAACTGATGGAAGGATACAAATTGTTCAGAAGATACAGACCTACCTAATAAAGCCTTGAGAAGGTCAATGTGGCTGGGCAGCCCCTAGGGAAGTGTCGCTGGGCTGAGCTGCGTGGTCCCGGTGTCCAGTAGTGGGATTCAAATTATTTTACTACCGGTTCTGTGGGCATGGCTTGGTGGGTGTGGCTTGGTGGGTGTGGCAGGGGAAGGATACTGTAAAATCTCCATTCCCACCCCACTCCAGGGAAAGGTTACTACAAAATCCCCATTTCCTCCTGATCAGCTGGGACTCGGAAGGCAGAGAATTGATGGGGGCAGGGCCAGTCAGAGGTGGTATTTACCGGTTCTCTGAACTACTCAAAATTTCTGCTACCGGTTCTCCAGAACTGGTCAGAACCTGCTGAATCCCACTTCTGCCGATGCCCCGGAAGCTTGAGGGCTGGGCTGCGTGCTTGCCCTCTGCTGCCCAGGGCTCTGGGCAGCCCGCGCCACCGTCCAGGGGTCCTCTGCATGGCCTGAGAGGGACTGTGAGGCTCCTCTAGTGGATGAGAGTCTCTGTGGAGTGGGTGGCATACAAATGCAACTAATAAATAAATAAATGAGGCTTTGGCACTCACCCTGGTCTCACCTTCCTCTGCTGGAGACCTCCAGATCCCCCCTCCCAGCCTTGCCTCACCCCTCACAGGTGCCCCTTTTTGGCTCGTTTCCTCCCACCTCCTGGGGTGGGGGGCTTGGAGAGGTAGAAGTGACCAATATGGAAACTGTACCTTTCTCTTTAGATGTGTCTCCCCTGCAGCCGCTGCATGCCTCCTTCTTTGGATGGCTGGGCTTTCTTTGGATGTGGCTCCCGGAGCTTGCACCCCCTCTTCTGCCATCTAACCAGCATTGCCTACGAAAGCTAAATTTTGGATGGCTATTTCAGGGATTCTGAGCTCTATTTCTGGGCTTTTTGGACTTAGGAGAGTTGTTGGGGGGGGGGAATGGAGACTTTTGTTTTCTATTTGGGAAAGCTGAATGTGTCTTGGTTTTTTCCCCTTACAATCCAAGACCGAAAGGCAGCCCTAAAAATATCAAAATCTGATCAGAAATAGAGGTAGCTTAACTAGAGAGGTTGAGTAGCCCTTGTGGCTGCTAGATCAACTTCAGAGTGATGGTGCATTTCTGATTTTTTTTCCTCTACCCAGGATCTGTCCTGTACAAAATATATAATTTCAATTTATCAAAGGGGGCTGCAGTCACTTGCTTTCTCTCCATGGATGCTCTGATGTTTCTAAACCTGCTCAAAACATCCAGATTCACAGCATCCTACTGAGGCTCCAGAATGGATATTAGAGCGCTCACACAACTACTCGCCTCACTTAGCACCTGGGATTGTGCAGTCTCATACTACATATATACAACATTTGTCTTGAAGAAAACCTGTGTGCCTATACTGACATTTAAACCCCAAATATGGCCAAACAGAAAGTGGACTTTGAAAACAGGTGCTTTCAAAAGAGGTGGAGGCAGAGTACCTGTTTGTTGACATTGAAGTTAAGGCCTTGTGCTGTGTTTGTGGAGCTAATGTGGCTGTACTTAAATAATATAACATGAGATGGCACTATGAGATGAAATATCAGGACAAGTACAAAAACTTAGACATACAGCAGAAGCTAAAGAATGTGGAAGAGTTGAAAAAGAGTCTGATATAATGGCAGCATATGTTCAGAAAAGCAAAATCACAAAGTGAAGCTGCGTGAAAGCTAGTTTTATAGTGGCAGAAGAGATAGCTAAATTACCCAGGCCATTTACAGAGGGGGAGTTTGTGAAGTGCTGCATGGTTAAAGTGTGTGAAGACTTGTGTCCAGACCAAAAGCAAGCATTTTTTTAAATGTAAGCCTAAGCAGGAATACTGTTGCTGATCAGATATATGAGCTTGCCACATATTTACAAGGACAGTTGATTGAAAAGGGAAAATATTTCATTGCATATTACCTTGCCTGTGGATGGGAGCATTGACATCAGTGACACAGCACAGCTGACAATCTTCATCCATGGAATGGATTCAAGTTTATGCATTACAGAGGAACTTTTGGATATGAAATCAATGGATGGCACTACCACAGGAAAAGACATATTTGAAGCAGTATCTAAACATGTTAATGACATGAAACTGCCCTGGGACAAACTTACAGAACGGACAGCAGATGGAGCATCTGGGAAAAGAGTGGCTTAGTGGGAAGATGTGAGAAGATGAAGAGCGAGAATTGCACAGATGAGCTGACAGCATATTACTGCATTATATACCCAGGAAACACTATGTGGCAAAGCCCTGAAGATGGAACATGCAGTAAGCACTGTAACGCAGATAGTTAACTTTACAGGAGCCAAAGGTTTTTTAAAATTGTTTTTATTATGCATTTTCCTTTGCTATATATAACATTTTTATTTCTGCAACGGCAGTGTACTGTCTGTATCACATCTCCTTTAAATACACAGAGTTTTATGCACACCATAATTATAACCATTTTTCTCATAATATAATACATACAATGTATTCTTCCCTTCTAATCACCCTATACAATTTAATCCATAATCAAATATAATCCAATAATAATATTGATTATGGTATGTGTGTGTGTGTGTGTATTATATATACACATTCATTACATGAATATGTATTTTCATGTAATGTTTCTATTTGGTTTTTTCCCATACTGAGAGCAGAGCATTCCTGATATAATGACTTTGGAAGCATCTATGTATTTTACTTTTCCTATACCACGTAAATGTGTGCCACCCCAATTGTAAGTCATGTCCTTCTAAGGGCAATATTCTTTTGTTTTTCAAGTTTATCCACTCTTTCACCCATGTGAGCGCTGAACCTGGTAATACAGCTCTCAATCTGGTAGTCCAACCCCCCCCCATTTATTTTTGGTGTCTTGTAACATTTTCAGTTTGATTCTTGGTTTTTTGCCTTGCCAGACAAACTTTAAAATCAATTTGTTTAGGTCGGGTGTCAGCAACCTGCGGCCCCAGAGCCTCATATGGCTCTTTGACCCCTCTCCTGCAGCTCCCTGCCGACCCAGTCACGCGACCTGCTCTCCACCCTGAGAAGGCGCAAGCCTCTTTGCAGAGCCACATGGCTGAAGCGCCTCTAGCATTTTCTCTGCATTGCCCGTGACCGGCTGCTTTTTGTAATTCTGCGTCTCTTCACAGGCAGCTCAGCACCAGCCGTGGTCTCCTTCATGTCGGCTCAGGAAGGAGGGAAACGGGGAAGAGCGGCCGCCACCGCTGGATGCAGGGAGGGAAGAGCTCCAGCTCTCCTGTGCAGCCCGGCTCTCCTGTGAAATGCGGCTTTCCTGCGTTGCACAGCACAGCACAGCACAGCTGGCTACTTACCTCACTGCACAGTGGCAGCAGCAAGAGGAGGAGTCACTGTCCCCGCCGCTGTGATCCCGTCCGAGGAGGGTATCCTGCTTGTGCGCATGCACGCACATGCGAGAAAGAGATGAGAGAGAGGAAAGGGGAGAGAAAGAAAGAGAAAGAAATGATGGAGGAAGAGAATGAGAGAGAGGAAAGACAGAAACAAATGAGAGCCAAAGAGCAGCTGCAGCTGTGCCGTGGTGTGACTCTAAGGCACCAGCCAAGGCGTGCGAGGCCAATAAGTAGTGGTTGAGCAGGCGAGGTGAGATAAGGAATGACTGGGAGGGGTGGGGCAGAGAGGGGAGGGGCCAGCCAGTGGCATTTGCCAGTTTGCTGAACTGCGCATAATCTTAACTACGTACGCCTGAACCGGTGCGAACCGGCAGCAGCCCACCTCTGGCCGCAGCAAAGGCAGGCAAACAGGCTGGGACACATGGCCATGTGGTCGAGGCAAGGGAGCCAAAGAGCAACTGCAGCTATGCCGTGGTGTGACTCTAAGGCACCAGCCAAGGCGTGCGAGGCCAATAAGTAGTGGTTGAGTGGGGCGGGGCAGAGTCGGGCGGGGGGGGGCAGCCAGTAATTTAACAACTGGTTCAGCTGAAGTGGTGCAAACCAGTTGAATCCCATCACTGGTTCTCCCAGAAGCCCATCTGGTCCAGGTGTTTTATTATTATTATTTGCCTTTTAATTGCTTCTGTTAGTTCCATTGTTGTTATTCTTTCGTTTAGTATTACACTCACTGTGTCCAGTATTTTAGGTAGATCTGCTTTTTTCAAATATTGTTTTATTGTATCTTCTGACATTTTTTCTTGACTGTAAAGTTTGCTAAAAAATTCCTGGATTATTTTCTTTTTATCTTCATTTTGGTGGTGAAGAGTCCCCTTCTCATCTATCAGTTTGCATTTCACTTTCTTCTCTTTCTCTTTTTTCAACTTGTATGCTTACCATCTACCTGGTTTATTTGCATTTTCAAAGAAGTTTTGTTTCGCTATTTTAATTTTTTTGTGCCATTTCATCTTGTACTATTAGGTTTAGTTTATGTTTTGTTAATTCAATTTTCTCTTTTTTCTTATTTTTTTGTGGATCATTCTGCAATTCTATTTCCGATTTTTTTGAGTTGCGTAAAGAAATCTGTCAGTTCATGGAAAGTAAGGGAAAAGACTCCATAGTATTGCGGGATGAAAAGTGGCTGTGTGAATTAGCTTCTCTGTGCGACATAATGAAGCATCTCATTGCACTATACCTTCAGCTTCAGGGACGGGACCATGTGATCATGGATATGTATGATGCAGTGAGACTTTCAAATTAAGCTGCGACTGTGGGAGACTCAGATAAAGCAAAGAACCTTGAGTCACTTTCCCTGTTGCCAAACAATCATAAACTAAGTCTCGACCACTGTGTTCTCAGATGCTCATTTTGCTGATAAACTGAGCACACTTCACATGGAGTTTACATATCGATTTGTTAACTTTGAAACACAGAAATTCAATTTTGGACTGTTCAATAATTCATTTGCAGTTGACAGAAAGCACCTGTAAACATCCAGATGAAGTTGATAGAACTCCAATGTAGCAGCGCACTTAAGACAAGTATGATTCTGTGGGGCCACACAGTTCAGCAGGTTCATCCCTGAAATGATGCTCCAATTCTGCATACAAGCTGCTCGAATGCTCTGCATGTTTGCTAGTACATACCTGTGTGAGCAACTTTTCTCTGTGATAAGGGTGAACAAAAGTGTACACAGAAGTCTTCTCACCGATGCACACCTCCACTCTATCCTGAGAGTTTCCACAGCTCAGAACCTAACCTCAAGCATGAATGAACTTGTAGGCAAGAAAAGATGTCAAACATCGGGCTTGGACAAAATGATATGAAATAGAGAACTAAATAGTTTATGTTTTTTCTTTGTTTTAAATTTGTTTTTGCAGAATTATTTGAAATATTTGTTCATATTTGAAACATTAATCCTGTTTGGCCTACATTTTAGACATAATATACTCCTAAACTAATATGATACATAGTCTTACATGCAACTGGCAGTGGTGGGTTCCTACCGGTGCGGTCCACTCTATAGCACCGGTAGCAGCCCGCTGGTGATGTCACAGTACCGGTGCGGTCGGTTGTCGGTGCCTGGGCGCCGCCATTAAAAAAATTTTTTTAATTTTTTTTTTAATTTTCTTCTGCGCATTCTCAGAAGCCGAGCTTCCGGCACCGCATGCGCTGCCTTCCTACCTCACAGTAAGTCCAAGCAGGGGAGAATGGCTGAGGGAGCATGTGAGACGCTGAAAGAACAGGCGGCAGGAGCTATCTCCATTCCCCTCCCTTCAGCAGTCCGAGAAGCCACGAATGCGCGGTGATGATCCTAGGCATTTTCGCACATTCGAGGCTTCTCGAGCTGCTGAGGAGAGGGGGAATGGGCAGCAGGAGCTTAGGATCATCAAATGAGGAGAAGCATTCAGGCCGGACGGAGCCTCCTAGAAGAACCGCTGCCGCGGTCTTGCTGCTCCCGCTGCGGGGGGCTGCGTTGTGGGTGGGCAATGCCCTCCACTTCTCCGGCCGCTGCCAAGCTCCCGAGGCCCACGCCCATCCGGTCACATGGCTGGCAAGCCACACCCACAAAGTAAGCCACGCCCACAGAGTGGTAGTAAAAAAATTAGGAACCCGCCCCTGATGCAACTGGCCCTTTGAGGGCAACCATAATGCTGATGCGGCCATCAATGAAATTAAATTTGACACCCCTGGACTACAGTGTATAATCATTCTAAAGTTGCTTTTTGTGCTTCAAGTTAACAGAATAACAGAGTTGGAAGGGACCTTGGAGGTATTCTAGCCTAACCCTGTTGGAGCACCCACAACTTCTGAAGGCAAGATATTCCATTGGTTGATTGTTTTTACTGTCAGAAAGTTTCTCCTTAGTTCTAAGTTGCTTCTCTCTTTGTTCAGTTTCCTATTATTGCTTCTTGTCTTGCCTTTTAGTGCTTTGGAAAATAGGTTGACCCCCTTTTCTTTCTGGCAGCCCTTCAAATATTGGAACACTACTATCATGTCACCCCTAGTTCTTCTTTGACTAAACTAGACATACACAATTTCTGCAACCGTTTTTCATAAGTTTTAGCCTTCAGCCCCCACAATCATCTTCATTGCATTTCTCTGCACTCTTTTCAGACTTTCAACATCTTCTTTATATTGTGGTGAGCAAAATTGGATGCAGTATTCCAAGTATGGTCTTACCAAGACATTACAAAGTGGTAGTATCACTTCTTGTGATCTTGATTCTGTCTCTCTGTTAATGCAGTTTAGGATTGTATTGACTTTTTTGGCAGCTGCAGCACACTGCTGACTCATATTTAAGTGATTGTCCACTAACCCTCTTGCAGTTATTGCTGTTGAGCAAACTTTTATCTAATCTTTACCTGTAACACTTTGTACCTGCATCTCTGTAACAAAAGTTCTAAGGTAACTTTTCTTAGATAATGACAACATTCTCTTCCTACCCTTCTACAGTTCTAAGCTGTTCAGGCATTTATGTTGCCAATATTCACATCAGAAGAATATACATGTTATCAGCTTGTTGACTCATACAAATAATGCCACTTCTTTTATATTAATTTTACCTGCTGCTTCTGCTTAGAATCTCTGTGAGGAGAGCATTTTTCCATGGAGTATGATATCTACCACAAGTTTACTGTTTCATTATACATAGCCTGTAGCAACTCTGAATCTTTGCATCGTTACACAGATGTTTACATTTGTAAAATCATCTACTTCTGTCCAAATAAGTTTGCTGATGAATTATTCACACTAGGGTCAATCTCTAGTAAAAGTAAGTATTCTCTGCATGAAAGTTCACACATTCACAGAAAGAAATTGCAGTAATCAATTAGAAATCCTTTTTATTACCTTCAAAAATGCTTTGAAATTTCACCCCATTAGAAACATTCAATTTTTTAAAAAACAAAATAAAAAGATCTTTCTTCAGTGTTAGTTTTATTATTTGTGTGAGTTACTAGATACTGTAGCTTCTAATCATTTACTCTTAACCATTAGAATCAACTAAATCAAATGATCAAATGTAACATTTGCATTACTGCTGAATGCTTGGATTTGTTTTGGTTGTAGGCAAGAATATTAAATAAGAAAGAACTGTTCCCATGTGAGGATCTTTATTCTTAACAAATATTGTGTCACTTCTGCCATCTTCAGTTTGGCGCCTCGCTGGCATCCTGCCATCAAATGCCAGGGGGGAGAGGGGACAAATGGGCAATAAACATGTATGGGGATGTGATGGGAAATAGTGTGGGAGGATGACATCTTGACAAAGATCAGGGTGGCAGAGAACCAGTTTGTGCCAGTCTTCAAGGTCACTCATCCAGAGAATGGAACGTGGATTGCCCCAAACATCTCAGCTAGTCACAAAACATCTATGCAGCTTTCCATTAGCTGAAGATGAACTGATCAAAGAGGGGAGGGCTGGGTTGAGGAAAAAACTTTGTAACCTTTTGTGCGGGGATCTTAGTTCTGGCCTGACTATACTACAACCAGCGGCCTTTAGTAAAAGAACCTAGCACTTCACCAAAATGGAGTCAAGGATCTTTCTTTCCTTAGGGACTTGACAGAGGAAAGTCTGACTTATTGACTGTCCAATGCCATTATTGTACCCAGTATCAAACCCTTTCACTCTTAAAATAAAATGGAACTTGTATTTTCCAAATATTCGGTGAAAGTCAAGGATATCAGTTATTAACTATATTATTTTACAAAACTAAAGCAAAATGGTTTTGCACAGTAATTATGAGATCCAAAACCTGAAAACTGACACAGAACCCTTTTAAGACTCCGATTGGCTCATGAATAAAATGCTCATTTGAGAATTCCCTGGTTTCTTCTTGCTGCATCCTACATCAAAGGTTTTTTTTTGTAAATCCAGTGTTTATTTTTTGTTGAACTCCATAGTTCAATACTCAGGATAATATGGAAAAATATGAAATACTGAGATATTAAACAGATTAATTTCATTACCTTGAATAAAAAGTATTGTTTCATTTAAAACAATGAGCTATGTTTTGGATAGGGTTCCTTCCATATACGGTCCCATAACAAATCTTTTATTGCAATCTAACCTTTTTTAAAACCCTTATTGACATCATTGTTATTTTCCCTTGAGGCTTATTGGTTGATATTATATCCCTTTAACAGAAGTAAATGTGGATATCTTTTAAAAAATCACAATGAAATGTCATTCTCATATAGGCTATCTCATTATCACATCAAATACAGTATACGAGTCAATTATAATAATTCTGTGTAGCCTCATAAATGAGACTACTTTCTATATTATGAGTAAATTTAGTTGTCAGTATATCAAGTTCTTCTTTTTATTAATAAAAAAATTAAAAGAAAACCCACCCAACCAGAGAACAAGGTGCATTTTTTTCTGTCTCTCTTCTTTTTCTCATTCTTCCTTTCATTTTCTCTTCTTTGCAGAGTATTTGTAATTGATAAAATATACTCCAGAAATAATTCCACCATGTCTGGGCAACTCAAATATTTCCTGTTAAGGACCATAACAAATTTAATGTGCATTTTTACAGAGTTAGTAGAGGGGTGCATTGCCATCAGCAAGGACTCAGGCCAGTGGAAAGTGATTGCACGAATTATAAAATGTCACATAGCACTGAATTATAACTTACAACGAATGTTTTGGTGAAAGAAAAAAGATGTCAAGTTGGTGGCATCACATTAAGATAATATTCAAAACTGGCTTGTAAAATGTTCCAAGGAACATCCATTTGAGGTTGTATCACGCATGAAAGCAGTTTACAGAATGCAAGTTAAAGTTTGCAGATACAGAAATTGCAAAATTAAAGAAAACCCACCAAAATAGAGAACACACACATATAATATACTGGTATGTATTTATAGAAACCTTTAAGTACCCCATAGGGGTTGGCCAGGCTAGTAATTGCCACAATCAAACAGGAAAGAAAGCAATAATCATGAGAGGAAGAAATAAGAAAGTCCAACAAAGGCTCCGACACTTTGTTGCACATGTTCCATCATTATAGATTTTTTGTACTTATTAGCTGCATTGGATTTATGACAAGATTTGCCATTCAGGAAAGAAGTTCTTCCAAAGGACAAAGATGTTTCCCTCCGCTGCCATCCGAGTAGATTTGGCACCTGGAGAGCTGGAGAGGCTACGTGTTGAGATGTAGTAGGAGGGAAGTTGAGTTCATTATCTTTCTGCTTAGAGTTATCTCTTTCTGGGATAAGAATCCCGTCCAGTTTGATAATATAAAAAAATGAATGAATAAATAAAAATAAAATATAAATAACAGCTGAAGAATCAAGGGAATTCAGTACTTTCATTTGTTTGAGTCAAGAAAAGAAAAAGTACAGAAAAATGTACATTGCCACATTGAACAATTTTTTTACAGTGCGCCAATTCCCCTTAAAAAGGAAAAAGAAAAAAGAAAAAGAGAGAAAAAAGGAAAAGGGAAAAAAAACTAGATTCAAAAGAAGGGAAGAAACTTGATATTAGTCTCTTCTCTCTCTTTTTTTTAAAAAAAAGTGTAATATTTTATTTATTAATTTTGTATGCATTTCCTGAAGAAGGTGCTCCATTGTGTAGCAAATTAGAGTACATTGGGTGCAGGGAGGTGGTTGGAAGTTAGGGTCAGCTTTGCTGTCCGCTCCGTAGATTTTACAGGTGATTTTCTCTTTGCTTTAAGAAGAGAAAGTGATATTGGAAAAAGTCAGCACTTTTTAGATCAAAGCAAAGCACCCTTCACAAAGCCACAAACAAGAAGCAGGACAGAAAGTCCATGGCTTGTAGCTATCCTCGCACCTGCGGAAGAAGTTATAAGATATTCGCTCATCTTGCAGATTTCCAATGCTCCTTTATAAGGCTGTTTAAACATATACATTCATATATTTAATTAGTTCGTCAGCTTGGCTCTTGCGCCCATGACTTTCTTGGCATGCACTGCAAATAACAACACATACAAAGGATTTCAGTCCCACAAGGTGCTTTGCTTTGTAATTATTGCTTTGTATGTTTTCCCCTAACAATATAATCTAGTCATATGGAAAAAGAACATTATGAACACATTCTCAAATTGTTCTTTATCCCCAAATCCCAATAATAACTTTGCAAAGTGAACTTTATCCTTCAAAGCAAGCTACGAACAGAGGATAATTCAAACCCTCATGGGTCAACATATATGGGCAGCAGGCTGTCTTCAGTTTGGTGGGAGACCAGTTATGCAATCCAAAATTAAAATGTCTATTTTTAAAAAAGAGTAGTGTATTGAGATTTTTAAGAGTATGTTTAAAGATATCTCTGTTCATAAATATTTGTAAGCCTATTGCAGATTAGGTGACACATTATTATTTTTAATAGAGGGGATACTTGTTAATCTTTGAAATCCTGAAGAAAACTGTCCATGCCTTGACATAAATTTTAAAAAAAATCTGCATAATAAGATCAGGTAAAGATATTTAGAGAGGATAATCTTGGGCAAAATGATCTAACCTGTTAGCTATAATCAGAGATGGAGAAATTCTTTGTGGAACATAGGGATTCAGTGAACTTTCTGAGCTCACTACCAGCCTTAGACTACAAAAATAGGCCTGTGTAATGTTGCACATATGTGCATATGAAGTTATGGCAGACTGTTGAGATATGATCAACCACAGACTAAACAAGCATGTCGTCAGACATAATAAAAACAATGAGAATACATTCCTAACTCAAATAGGACCAGGACCCTTCTCTTTCTGAAAGAATGTCTGAGACCTGGTTGTTGCAAAAGTATTCCCAAGCTCTAAGGGTTGATCAGTATTATTCAGTCATGCACATTTGCAGAAGATTTTTTGTGCTTTGAATATAAGATATTCTGAAAGTGTATGGAGTGAATATAAGATATTCTGAAAGATATTATGAAGTGTATGGAGTGACGTGTTTTGCTTTGCTAAAGAATGGTGCTGATGTTCTATGATCTATATTCTATATATCTTCATAGAAATAAACCACATGAGCAAAATAGATGGAGACAAAATATAATAACATGTCCCTTATCTTATTCTTAATACTGTGCATACTCCTAGCACTGTAGGTCCTCTCCATACTCTGAAATACAATCTGCCAAGAGTGCTCACTCAAGTTCAGCTGACCTGAAAATATGAAGATGTTTCAAGTACTCAGAAGCACTGCAAGATCTGTAAAATCAAGTGCAAGGAATGCACAGAACATAGAATCATAGGCTGAAAGGAACCTTTAAGGTCTTCTAGTTCAAAGCCCTGCTCAAGGCAGGAGAACCTTATATCATGCCAGTTAAATGATTGTCCAGTCTATTTTTGAAAACCACCAGTGAAGGAGGAGCTAGAACTTTGGGAGGAAAGTTATTCCACTGATTAAGTATTCTCACTGTCAGAAAGTTTCTCTTTGCCTCAAGATGGTGCCGCAGATGGCAGCCTTGGTGAAATGCTCTCTTGTAATTTTGAAGTTTTCTATTATTTTCTGTGACTCTCTGAGAATTTCATATTCAAGAATTGAACTTTTGAATATCAAACAATGGACTTTAAATAACAAACATCTATCTGGGACTATTCCTCCCTTCTTTTCAAATGCAGAGGAAATTCTGACTGAGGGAATGGCAATTATCTCTTTCAGCCCAGCAGAAACAAAGAAGCAGAAGAACAAAAGAAGGAGGAAGAGAGGCAAGAGAGGAGGCATATTACAAAAGCTCAGGAACATGGGGTAAGCAAATCTCCCCCACACTTCTGCATTTAACTAATCTTTGCTCAAATAGATGAACTGCTACTTTTAAATAGGAACGTATTGGTAGGAAGCTACCAAGATACATACAGCATGTCAACTGTCTTACTAGAAGCAAGAATATTTTAGACCACTGCTACACAACATTAAAAGATGCTTATTGGTCTTTAACATGAGCAGCTGTGGGACACTCTGATCACTGTATGAGTCACTGTGTACCTGTTTATAGACAAAAGCTTAAAATAATAAAACCAACAATAAAATTAGTGAAATCTTGGATTTAGGAGGCAAAGTTAAAGCTACAGGCTTGCCTTGATTGCACAAATTGGAATGTTTTTGAAGCTACCTCTGCAGACTTGGATGAATTCACAGATACTGTGACATCATATGTTAATTTTTGTGAAGATCTATGTGTGCCAACCAGAAACCTGTGAATATATAATAACAATAAACCTTGGTTCACAGCTAAACTCAAATAGCCATATTGTACCAAAGAGGAAGCTTACAGCAAAGGAGATAGAATGCTGTACAATCAGGCCAGGAATGTATTAAAAGGGAGATCATAGCATCAAAAAGAAGCTACTCTGAAAAGCTGAGGATTCAGCTCTCCACAAATAAACCAGCAAATGTATGGAAACCCCTTAAAAACATCACTGGCTACACCAAATCTCCTTCCCATACTGAAGGGAATCGACAGCTGGCAGATGACCTGAATGTGTTTTACTGTAGATTTGAGAGGAAACCACTGTCAATTATGGCATCATCTCAGATACACCAACAATAGCCAAATTTCCTACAACTGACCATCCCTCTGGGCCCCCTACCACTGGTGATCACAGAAAAAGATGTGCGAGGTTTATTTCACAGACAAAAGTCTGGAAAAGCACCAAGCCCAGATAACTCCTTCTTACTTGAAAGTTTGTGCTGATCAATTGGCCATCTTTACCCACATCTTTAATAAATCACTAGAGATGTGATGTTCCTTCTTGCTTCAAATGTTCTACTATCATCCCAGTGCCTAAGAAACCCTCCATTAAGGAGCTGAATGACTACAAACCAGTTGTTCTGACATCTGTAATTATGAAAACCCTTGAAAGTCTAGTGTTGGCCCACCTGAAAACCATCACGGATCCACTGTTAGAACCCTTGCGATTTACCTACTGAGCAAATAGATTGGCAGATGATGCCATTATTATAGCACTGCACTGTATCTTACAACATTTTGATTCTCCAAGGACTATGCAAGGATCCTTTTTGTAGACTTCAGCTAGGCATCCAATATTATCATTCCAGATATTCTTGTCACTAAACTAGCTGTGCCTGACCACACTTGTAAGTAGATCATAACAGGGGTGAAATCCAGCAGGTTCTGACAGGTTCTGGAGAACCGGTAGCGGAAATTTTGAGTAGTTCGGAGAACCGGTAGTGGAAATTTTGAGTAGTTTGGAGAATGCAAATGCCACCTCTGGCTGGTCCCAGAGTGGGGTGGGAATGGAGATTTTGCAATATCCTTCCCCCAGGAGTGGGGAGGGAATGGAGATTTTGCAGTATCCTTCCCCTGGAGTGGGGAGGGAATGGAGGTTTTTCACTATACTTCCCCTGCCATGCCCACCAAGTCACACCATGCCCACCAAGCCACGCCCACAGAACCGGTAGTAAAAAAAATTAGATTTCACCACTGGATCATAAGCTTTCTAACAGATAGGAAGCAGGAGGTGAAGCTAGGCAAAATCACATCAGACACCTGTACAATTAGCACAGATGCCCCCAGGGCTGTGTGCTCTCCCAATTACTCTTTTCTCTATATACCAACGACTGCATCTCAAAGGATTCGTCTGTTAAAGTACTGAAGTTTGTAGATGGTACAACAGTGATTGGTCTACATTCAAGATGACGATGAATCTGCATATACATGGGAAGTTGAACAACTGGACCCGTAGTGCAGCCAGAACAATCTTGAACTGAACACACTCAAAACTATAGATATGTTAGTAGATTTTAGGAGAAGCCCTCCTATTCTACCATCTCTTACAATACTGGACAACACAGTATCAACAATAGATACCTTCAAGTTTCTAGGTTCTATAATATCTCAGGACTTAAAACGGACTCCTAACACAAGAAATACCATCAAAAAAACACAACCAAGAATGTTCTTCCTGTGCCAACTCAGAAAGCTCAGACTGCCCAAGGACCTGCTGATACAGTTCTACAAAGGAATTATTGAGTCTGTCATTTGCACTTCTGCAGAACCAGCCTGCCTTCCATTGAGGACATGTATACTGCCCGAGCCAGAAAAGGGGCTGTGAAAGTATCTATAGACCTCTCACATCCTGGACATAAACTGTTTCAACTTCTTCCCTCAAGACGATGCTATAGGGCATTGCATTCCAAAACAACCAGACAAAAACATGGTTCACCTCCCCCATCCTATCACTCTACTAAACAATTAATTCCCATAACACTGTCTTATGCCCTGGGATGTGAAATCACCTAGTAGGGCTGTATTACTATTACTGTTATCCTTCTCATCTTTACAATGACCTATTTCCTTAGCTTATTACTATAACTTTGTTGTTTGTATTTCATTATTTATTTGATTGCTTTTATTAGTACCCTATTATGATTTATGTTGATTGATTATTTAGTATCCTGTGACTATCACTGAGTATTGTATCTTATGATTTATGATAGTTGTATCTTATGATTTATGATTATTGTATTTTATGATTATGATAATGATTTATCGCTTGTTGCTTGTATGAGAGCTTATGCATCCAAGACAAATTTATTTGTGTTTACAATTATGCACATCCAATAAAGAATTCAATTCAATTCAATTCAATTCAATTCAATTCAATTCAATGCCATGCCATGCCATGCCATGCCATGCCATGCCATTCTTTACTTCTAGATTGATTACTTCTCTTCCCAAAGTTTCCATTACTTCTTGTGCTGCTCTCTGGTGATTTGGAGAATAAATCAATCCCCTCTTTGGTATAACAGCCCCACAAGTACTGGAAGACAGTTATTATATCCCCTTTCTCTTTGATAGACTAAACATACCTAGGTCCTTTTACATAATTTATTATAAGATTTAGCATCCATACCCTTTATCTTTGTTGATGTTCTTCTCTGTACAGGGTCTCTGCATATCTTTTGTATCATGGTGACCAGAACTGGACGTAGTATTCCAAGTGTAGCTTCACTAGTGCAGTATAAAGTTATACTCACTAGTGCAGTATAAAGTGATACTATCACTTCTTGTGATCTTAATGCTATCCCTCTGTTGATGCAGTCCAGGACTGTTTTGGCTTTTTTAGCAGCAGCAGCACACTGATGGCACATATTTAAGTGGTGGTCTACTAGGACACCTAGATCTCTCTCTCAGTTACTGTTGTTAAGCCAGGTACCACTTTCTACACCTATCTCCATCCCTCTGCCCCCCCCCCCCCACTTCTAGTGATCTCAGAAAAAGATGTGCGAGGTCTATTTCATACCGGTAGATAAAAAATCGGAAAAGCTCCAAGCCCAGATAGAATGAAATCCTATGCTGAACAACTGGCCTTCCATCTTTCCATCCCTGTTCCTAAGAAACCCCCAACAGTTACATATGTCAGTTGCTCTAACATATGTAATCATGAAGAATTTTAAGAGCTGGCCCACCTGAAACTCGCCATGGATCTACAGTTACAGATCCATGGAGTTGCAAGACTCCTTGCTGTTTGCCTATTGAACAAATATATAGCAGTTGATGCTGTTAATATGAATAGTACATTTATTGAATAGCCCGAAGGCCTTTTAAAAAAAAAAGAAAAACAGAACAAACAGGTACAGAAACAACCGTACAAAAATATATATGGTACATGACATCAAAATTCAACGATATTAAAATTCAATAACTAAATTTCTAAAACTAGATAACCCAAATAAAATATCTCGTCTCTAACTCAGCTCATCTTTCTTACAATCAATGAAATTCTTTTCAATGTAGCTGGCTTGTATTGCTGTCATCCTATTAAGATAGCGAGTGATAGCCCTTATCAGGGGAGGAGAGTCTGCCTTCAATAGAAATGTTAATTTATGCCTTACATTCCAGTGGGAAAATTTATTTATAATTGGGGACAGGTATAGTTTTCTTACTTCCTCATACATCCTACATCTGTCAATATGGCATTGCACTACTTCCTGAAACTTCTCGAATCCCCAGGAACCTATGCATGCTTTTTGTGGAGTTCAGTTCAACATTCAATATCATTTCAGAAATTCTTCACTCTACACTGATTCAGCTCACTGTGCCTGTTCATACTTCTAGGTGGATAATCAGCTTTTTGACAGATAGGAAGCAGCAGGTGAAGCTAGAGAAAATTACATCAGTACCCGGGCAATTAGCACAGGCACCTTTCAGGGCTATTATGCTCTCTCCATTGCTCTTCTCCCTTTCTACCAATAACTGCACCTCAAGGGTATCTTTTGTTAACATGCTGATGTTCACAGAAGGTACAGCGGTCATTGCCCTAATTTGTGACTGTGATGAATCTGCATATAGATGGGAGGTTGAACAACTGGCCCTGTGATGCAGCTGTAATAATCTAGAGCTGAACATGCTTAAAACTGTAGAGATGATGATAACTTTTAGGAGGAGTCCTTCTGTTCTACCACCTCTTACTATATTCAATAGCAGGGTATCAGCAGTAGAGTCCTTCAAGTTTTTGAGTTCTATAATCTCCCATGATTTGAAATGGATGCTTAAGATCAGAATCATCATTAAAAAGGCACAACAAGAAAGTTCTTCCTGCATCAATTTACAAAGTTCAAACTGCCCCAGGAGCCACTGATACAGTTTTATAGAGGAATCATTTAGACTATTATTTGTACTTCTATAACTGTCTGGTTTGATATAGTAACCAAATAGGACAGGTACAAATTCCAATGGATAGTCAAGATTACTAAAGAATAATTGCAGCCTTCCTTCCTCAGAAGACCTATATATAGCACAGGTCAGAAGGAGAGCTGAGAATATATTTGCAAACTCCTTTCATCCTGGAACAAACTGTTTCATTTCTTCCCTTGGGATGGAACTATAGCAGGCCCAGGGGCTGGATCCGGCCCATGGAGTGCTTAGATCTGGCCTGCAGGGCTGCCCTAGAAACAGCAAAGGACTGGCCCGTGGTGCCTCTGCCAGCAAAAATGGAGCTCTGAAGGGCCACGTGCGTCCCTCCCAGGCTCCATTTTCAGCCGTGACAGCCTTGTGTTGTCCTCTGCCAGTGAAAACAGAGCTTGGGGGGATGCCCCCTGAGCTCCATTTTCACTGGCAGAGGGTGGCACAAGGCCATCGCGGCTGACAATAGAGCTCGGGAGCCCGTTTGACAGAGTGCTTGGGCCACCACAGACACCCTCAACATGAGTGACATCAAGCTGGCCATGCCCACCCTAGCCCCCAAGGTCAAACACAACCCTGATGCGGCCCTCAATGAAATCAAGTTTGACATCCCTGCACTATAGGATATTGCATGGCAAGACAATTAGACATATGGACAGATTTTCCCCTTGTGCTATCACTTTGCTGAATACTGAATTCTTGCAGTTCTGTCTACTGTGTATGTATATCAATCCCTAGAGTGTGGCTATAGTATTATTTATTCCTTTTATTATTTTACTTCCTCCTTTTATTGGTATGATTACTATGATTTGTTACATAGTCAGCCAGATGTTCAGACTGGATTTGGCCTTTTTGTTTACTTATTGTATCCATTCCAAGGACCTGGAATAGGAAGATTTGGATGTTCAATAGTGTTAAATATTATAGCAAGATGTAAACTGACTGTTTACCCATCAATGTTTGTGATGGGTAAACACCTTTTCTTCCAGTAGTTCTGCAGTTGCTGGCCTAGTTGCTCAGCCAACAGTCTTTCTTTCAATCTTCTTCAGAGCACATAAGCCCCACCACCATGTCAAGGCAGTGCCTCACTGGAGGTCAAGATTATCATTATGGTTTGTCACACAGTCAGCCAGATGTTCATATTGGATTTGGCATCTTTATCTATCTATTTAGTCCTTTCCAAGGACCTGAGATAAGCAGATGTGAATGTTTTATGGTATTATAGATATCATCATAGGATGTAAGCAACCCTGTGATGATACTTCCAAATAAAGCTGCCTTTTGCAATTGACTGATAGTGATTATTATTGAAGTTCTAGTATACTATGTCCACAATGGGTCTAGGAAAACTTGCCATAGCCAATTCACCATGGCCATCTTCCCATGGCCATCTCACTGTGGGACATCTTGTTGTGAGACAATGCATATGAGATAATTCAATGTTATAAATGTTATATGCCGCTGTTTCTTCTACATTGTTTTCATCTTTGTCACTGGAAATAATGTTGATGAAACAGTGGCGGATAATATTTATTGCATTGAGTTATCCCATGTGGAATTATTCACGACGAGTTCTTCCGTAGAGTGTAGGCCACAGCAAGTTGTCCCATGGTGAGTTGGCGGCAACAAGATAATCACAGCAAGTTGGCCATGGAAAGATGACTAAAGCAAGTTAGGTGCAGCATTTTGCTAGTCCACTAATTTGGTCACTTTGTCAAAGAAGAATATAAAGTTTGTCTGACATGATCTGTTTGTAACAAACCCATACTGGCTTCTAGTAATCACCTTGTTCATTTCTAGGTGTTCACTAATCTTTCAGCTTATTATCTTTTTCAGGATTTTCCCCGGTATTGATGTCAAGCTGATTGGCCCATAATTTTCTGGATCCATTTTGCCCCTTTTTGTACATTGGTATCACACCAGCTCTTTTCCAGTCCTCTGGTACATCTCCTGTGCTATAGGAGCTTTGAAATATTACATTCAGTGGTTCCAAAATAACATTCGTTAGCTCCTTCAGAATCCTGGGATGCAAATCATGTGGTCCAGTTCATTTGTACTCATTCAGAGTAGATAGATATTCTCTTACTATTTGCTTGCCTATTTTTGACTTGTGTACTTGTTCAGCCTCCCTCTGTGCTGCTTTTGACAGGTTGGGGTATTTTTTTCCTTGTGTATAAAAACAGATGCAAAGAAGGAATTAAGTGCTTTTTCCCTGCCACCTGTCATTTTCTTGCCATTTGCTCCCATTAGTGGACTTATTGTTTCCTTGACTTGTTCATGTAGAATAAATAGTGTAAGTACTTAGTGTAATTCCATATCCTTCTGCACTTTTAGGTCTGATTCTATAAAGAAATGGTCATTATAATGATGCTATATTAAACTCTACAGTACTCCATGGTTTTAGTTTATTCCAGTCACCATGATTCAAAAAAGATGTTGAGACCTTAGAAAGTGTGCAGAGAAGAGCAATAAAGATGATAAAGGGCGTGGAGACTAAATCATATGATTAATCTTTGAGGGAGCTAGGTGTATCTAGCCTATTGAATTGGGGAGACAATTGGTCTAATAGACCTCCAAGGTTCCTTTCAGTCTTATGTTTCTATGTTCTATGGAATGTTGTAATGGTTTTTAAGAAAATTCAATTGAAATGAAGTCTGAATTAATTATAGGAGGGACTGAGAGAGACTACGAGAGGGGAAGAGGAGAAGGGTCTATGTGACTGATGAGAGACTTTGACAGAAGATCACAAAAGAGAATACATGACCCTAGGACATTGCAACTATTATAGATATGAGTCCATTGCCAAACATCTGAATTTTGATCATATGGGAATGCTGCAATGGTTGTGTGAAAAACAGTCATAATTCACCTTTTTAAAATGCCATTGTAATTTTGAACAGTCATTAAATGAACTGTTGTAAATCAAGGATAACCTGCAAATGGGTTTTAGCAGTAGCATGGTCAAAGGAAATGGACATTTAAGAGAAAGATGACTATATTTGCCCTAAGAAATCCCTGTAACCAGTGTCATATTAATCCATGTAAGAATTACTTGTTTTAGAAAGGAACTGTATAGTGTAGCTGTGCTGGCAATCCAAAAAGTGATCTTTGCATTAATTCTGTGTCTGAGAGATCAAGAATGTACCATTTTATGAGAAGCAGAGATGATTAAAATACAGGTTTATGTAATCTTTGTATTATTTGCAGAAATGTTGGAGTTTCTTTTAATAGCTTAATTATATCCACTCTTCTCCCACTTTCCTGACTGCTTCCTTTTCTAATTGCAGGAGGAGAATGCTCTTATCAGCATGAGAATTTAAAGAGCTTGATTAGTTGCCAATCATACTTAGCATTTATATTGTCTCATGGCTTAAGCACTCTTTTCTCCCCCATTTTGATGGAATTCTCCAGTGCTATTTTCTGTGAAATCTTCAGCTTCACTTTTTCCATACTGCTTCTGAAAATAATTCACATTAATAGGATTCTGCTGTACTTAAAATTTCCTTGAACATTTTTCTTTTTCTTTTGAATTTGCTTCTAACAGAAGCATCACCATTATGTATTTAATGTAGTAGAAACTTGCATTAATATAGTTGTAATAAAACCTAAGTTTGACCCCAAAATACTTTACTTTAACTTATACTTTAACTGGTAATTGTTAGCAACTGCCAGCTATTCTCCAGCCCACCTCCACTCTCGTAGAGCAAAATCTTAGTAAGGTTTACTCAGCTTTATTTTTCTGTTGAAGTCAAATAACCAAATGAAGAACAATAAAAGTTACTAAAGAAAAATTAATTTGAATTTTTGAACAAAATGTGGAACATTGTTATCAGAATGAACTATTGGCTTATAAAAAAATCTCATCTGAAATATATTTTGAAAAATAGATACCTGGGATTAGCTGTACAACTAATACTTTCAGATAAAAATATTAGAGTTGTTTTGAAAATAAAGGCTTGTGCCCATATTTTATCATAAATTGTTAATAACAAATACTATGCACATATTTGGAAAAAAATTATCAAGCAAATCCTGAGCAACAAAATTCAATTTGATAGCAATAGCAATAGCACTTAGACTTATATACCGCTTCATAGTGCTTTACAGCCCTCTCTAAGCGGTTTACAGAGTTCAGCATATTGCCCCCAACAATCTGGGTCCTCATTTTACCGACCTCAGAAGGATGGAAGGCTGAGTCAACCTTGAGCCAGTGAGATTTGAACAGCTGAACTGCTGAACTAGCAGTAGCCTGCAGTGCTGCATTTAACCACTGCACCATCTCGGCTCGTATACAAAATTTGATTTTGAATATGGTGTAACTGACAGGATGACATCTGAAATTCCCAAGTGCTAATCTACTCACTAAATAGGTATATATATAGAATCGATATTTCATACAAGAAAGAGAGGTTGTTGGTCACATAAACATGAGAAACATCTCTGTCATTCTCTCAGAAGAAGAAAATGTAAATTTTTTTAAAAAAGAAAACATTAGAAGGCAGAACTCAAAGAGTTGTCAGAGGAAGATTCTGAGGACAAGACTAGGGAAAGGACTGGGTTCCATCCATTTCTCCAGCAACTTGAATATTAACTCATTGGAATTCCAAAGTCCCAGAATAATAGATACAGAAGGACAATCTGTCTGGGGATGGTACTGGCAGAAATTACAAACATAGGAACTCTAAGCAGGGGTGGGGGTGGGCAGGTAATGGGGAGAGTTTCTGTGTGAAATCCTCCAAACTTCTACTTTCTAGGATCACATTCCAGTACAATGTTTATGTTTTTCTCCCTACAAAGATGAAAATTTGAAAATCTGCTTAAAATTTTCACTATTTCATAGCTTTGATCATGGCAAGTTTCAGGTATTTAATTTCATATGCAGCTACCTATTTATGAATGCACTTAATCTTTCAGACAAACATATTATCTTCCAAGGAAGCCTTGCATTTTGGAAGCTTATAACAGTGGTGTGTGTGTGTGTGTGTGTGTGTGTGTGTGTGTGTGTGTGTGGTGGTGGGTTATTGGAAAAATAATAATGACTGAAAAGCTTTCCCAAACTAGTCATGTCTAGTACTTCTAATATTCTGCTGAACAGAACATCAAATGCTGAGCACATTCTTAGAATGAGGATCATTCATCAGTCATGAAATCATATTATTTGATCAGAATAATAGAATTGGAAAGAGTTATTTAGGCCATTTAGCCTGCTTAGTCCATGTTAAAATATTCTGGACACAAGGTTGTCTAATCTTCATTAGAATATACCCATGAGGGAAATTCAGATGCTATCTGGGCAATTTATTCCACCCCGGAAACTTATCACAATATGTCTATGCCTAATTATATTATATTGATTGTCTTTCCAACTGATGGAAATAATTTTAATGATGGTGATAAACAATACTAAGTTTATAGCACTTTTAAATATTTCAAACATCTATTTTATTATGGATTTTTCCAACAATTCTATATGATCAGGATCAGTATTATTGTTCAATATTATACTGGGGTAGGATGGAGACTGAGGATTTTGGTAAGAAGTTATCTTATGAGTTTATTAAATCAGAGCTCAGCTACTATAATGACCCTTCATTGTCCATAGCCAGCAAAAGTATCTGGAATTTTGTTGAGTGATAAAACACACACACACACACACACACACACACACACACACACACACACACACACACACACACACACACACACACACACAGAGTATATATATCAATATCAAAATGTAAACATTTTATAGACTATTTTCTATTTCCTCTCTATTGTATTTCTTTATTATAAAGCTTGACGTATTTTAATTCTAGATAACATAGTGATATAAAGAAATATTTTAAGCAGAACTCAGGACTTGTGACCCACCAATCCAAATACAGCTGCCAAACCTTTATTTATTTCCTGCTTGAGTCTTTTAAAGCAAGATAATTAAGCACACTAGAAGGACTCATCCTCACAAAAACGAATAGTTTCCTGTATAAAAATAATAGAATGACAGAGACCAAACAGCCCTTCCCACATTAAAAAATACTAATAAAATAACAGGAATATTGTAAGGGACCTTTGGATGTAATCCCTCTTGTTTCAGTTTGGACTTTTATATTTTTATCATAATTTTGATTTCTTTTGTTTAAGCCATTCAGGTGTACTAATTGCCATTTGTTTAATGTATCCCACCTACTCTTTGCTCTGTTCCTGCAATCTTAAGAAGGTATACAAACATGGGTCTCTGCAGAAGTTTATTATGTTAGTAGCATCGTGGTGTGATGACAATTTCTTGATCCTTATATAATGGGTTGGCACTTGCATTGAAACATCACATGGTGTTTATATGTTATTTATCCCTGTCCCGCCCCACAAGGATGTCATTGTATGAAAAACAAAATGTATCAAACTTCTAGTGTCCTACCATGGGCTACAACTGACATGCAGGATAACAGGTCAGTTGTACCTGTATTATGTGATTTTATCATGACAAATGAGGCTTTTATTTTTGTTTTGCATGGCCATAAGGATTAAGCATATAAGTAGGGATCTAACAAAGATTTTTATATTAAATGTTTTCTAATTCTATGCAGGATATAAAATAACAATATCATTTTTCTCTAATAATAGCATTGCTTTGAGTTTCAATTACATGCTAGTCACAAGCTTAAAATGTTCAAAATGGTTGCTCATACCTGATTGTGGGCTTTGCTTAGGGATTTTGGCATCTACTGGAGGATTAGAAGTTGGACTTTGACTGGCAGAATTATGGATGCTCTTAGAGATGGCAGCTGAGATATTCTTGCGAGGTTTATCCTGCAGCCACATTGGAGAAGCTTCAAAAGCCTGCATTCTTCGGGAGTGGCTGTTTGCATTCACTTTGAGATAAGCTTGGGCTTTGTATTCTTGAAGTTCTCCGAAATTGGCATCCATCACTCTGCACTCATACAATCCTTCATCCTTTCTCCTGACTTTGGAGATCTGCAGCTTGTGGGAAATATCATTCCCCTGTACTTTTACTGTCTGTAAAAATGCCAGAAACATGTCTAAGTGTTATTGCTATTAGTAGATACCCTTCTGTGTCTTCCTTTCATGCATCTGTGCCCAGCTAACAGTGTCCCAGGTCAACTAGAACCAAGAGGGAAAAAAGCCTCCTTTTAAAAATAATGGTTGCTAGGTTATTGCGTATCTGGTGTTGTGTTTGCATATGTATTTATGATACTCTGCTGTTTGCCACCTTTTGTAAAGTATTGGGGATAGTTCTATCAAACAGCTGGATTTATATTAAAAATAATTTTAGAGCAAATAGATGAACCAAACCTGACCAGTATCATAATATTTGAAATTGATATATGACTTTCCCAACCTTTTAGACGTTTCATATATGTTTTGCTACACAGCTATGACACAGTACTGTTATCCCTGCATTGTTAGAACAGAGCAGAGGTTCTAAAAGAGGGTGACTTAACTAAGGCCCTCTGGAGAGTTTCTGAAGAAAATGGTGCTCAGGAAAGGCAAGTAAAGTGCATACGAGGCACTTTGTAAGGATTAAGCATGTTATCAGAATAGGAGCTAAGGTTTTAAATACTGTAGAATGCAGACTGGCCCAGCACCACCATGGAAATTCCTCAGTAGCTAACCATGGCTACAGATTTAGACCAATCACACCCAATTGATAAAAGGTATACCCACCCAATCTATATATATATCTGCAGATTGGAAAATGGACCATACAAGCCTCTGGCATTTAAAGATTTTAAATTAAATAAGCTCCTTAAGCTTCCTTTTTCCAAGCAGCTTAAATATTTTTCTCTCTTTCCTTTACATTCTCACAGCAGCCCAGGGGGAGGAGAGGAGAGGGAGAGAGAATGGGTGGGTCAAGATCATTCTAATGTCTACTAGGCACAATATTTCTTTGAAGGAATATTTTATTTCTCTTAATTCACACTTAAAACACTCCATTTTAAGCTGAGAAATGTAACATGACCTACTTCAGTTCAAATAGAGCTGATCTGAATCCAGCTAGCTGTTTCTTTGTTTTAAATTTAGAATATTCTAGTCTAAATTCTGACTTTTACTAACTACATACAATATTTGTTACAATTAATGGGGTTTTAATACCCATCTAATCCAATAAACTTTAAACTTACTTAAATTACTGAGATTACTCAATTATCAATTTACAATGATTGCAAGGGAAGCTAGTGTTCAACACACTGCCTTTTTACTGAAAATTAAATCCCAATAATTTTGTAAGATATGAATCTCTTTTTTACATTATGCCATTTCTTTTCTGGCTTTTAGTTTTTGCAACTTGCTAAATATAGAGTTTATGCCACTCACTTCTACTTTATTACCAAGAACTCTGAGGTAATAAATCAAATGTTATTGATCTATCCTTGCTGGAATGTATTTGGGGTATATCCATGCTTGGCCAGACTCCTGTTATCTCATTGCAATCTGCTTTCTCAACCTGTTTGTGTAAAGCTTTACTTCTCACAACATTAATCCCTCCTGAACTTAGATTTCAAAAATACAGAATAGTGATATACTAAAACCACCTTTTATTGTGTCATTTTTCTTTAAATTGAAGAAATTGAATTGAGGAAGCCTAGAATGCCACTGGATCACAATAAGATCAATGTTAGCAGAACAGTCTCTTTCAGTTATACTCTTGAAAAATTGAGAAGTGATGAACTTGGGGAAGGATGGTGGATGCTGTTGCTGATGTCAATTTTGCCTTTTTCACAATTTCTCTTAACTTCAGGAAAATAAGATCACTCTCTATTAACCTGGTTAAGAATAATTTCAGTAGTACTTAAACACAGATAGGATTACAGTCAAATAAATATCTCTATTGGGGATCATTTTGGTTGGTTTTTTTTACCAATTTTCTTTTTATGTTCAATAAAATTCATTTCCCACTCAGAATTCACTATGCATAAGAAAGGGAGCAATGGAAGAAGATATATCAGGAGTAATAAATGGGGAATTGCAGGAGAAGAACAACAGTGGTGGTACAATGTCAAATTGTAAATTAAAGGGGGGGGGGGAATGTGGAATCTCCAAAAATGGTCCACATCCCCCCCCACTTTCTGGGAGTTAAAGTGCCAGAAGAGATCCCTGGAACATTACCCAAGAAAAACGAAGCACAAGTCTAATTGCATATGAATGTTTGGGATTACATCATGATCAAGAATTGGTTAGCACCAGGTAAACATGAATTGCATGGATTTTTGTTGAAACATCTGATTAATCTACATCCCTTGTTGCCAAGCAGTTTAAAACATACTGCAAAGAGGTGAAATTGAAGTGTGGCTAATAGCTGGCAAAACCTACTGGATAATGAAAGATCCAGGGGCAGTGCCAGACAACTGCAAGCCAATTACCTACTTACCTACAATTTTCAAATTGCTAACTGGTGTGGTAGCTGATACAGTCCAACAGCATCTATTTGAAAACAAACTCTTTCCACCTGAGCAGAAGGGAAATCATCCAAACACCAGAAGAACAAAAAAATCAACTTCTAATTGACAAGACATTTTTGATAAACTGCAAGAGAAGGAAGACCAGCTTGAATATATCATGGATTGTCTGCAAAAAAGGGATTTGATTCTCTGCCACATGATTGTATAATCAAGTGCCTAGAAATAATAGGAGTCAGTAGGAACATCAGAAGCTCTGTGCAAAGACTGATAGCACAATGAAAGACATGGTTGCTAGATTGGGAGAGGTTAATTCCAAGAGATGAATCTTCCAAGGAGACTTACTTTCATCACTACTGTTTATCATTGAACTGAATAACTCAGACCATGCTATCAAACAATAAAAACATCTGCCAGCCTACCCCACCTCCTTTACATGGATGATCTGAAACTATATGAAAAAACACCATCTGAAACAGAATCATGCTCATCGCTGTGTACACACACACACACACACACACACACACACACACACACACACACACACAATATTGCAATGGAGTTTGGAATGGACAAATATGCCATACACCATCAAATAGGGAAAAATAGTGCAAACTAACATCGCGATGGAAGTGCAAACTATGCGAACCGGTGGGGAAGGTAAGTAGAACCCACCCCTGGTTTGTTGTCTATTGTCTAGCCCTCAGATACTTTAGAAAATGTCAATCCCCTCTTCTCTGTGACAGTCCCTGAGAAACTGAAATACAGCTATCATGTCATCTCTAATCTTTCTGTTTGTTTGACTAGACATACTAAGTTCCCTTAGCCATTCATCATACAAGGCCACACTTGGAATGCTGCATCTAGTTCTGTTCATTACGATTCAAAAAAAGATGCTGAGACCCTGGAAAGAGTGCAGAAAAGAGCAACAGCTTTGATAAGGGTCTGGAGGCTAAACTATATGATGAACAGCTAAGGGAACTAGGCAGGGGTGGGTTCTGGCTTACCTCGCTATCGGTTCACTTTCTCACATGCCCCGCGTGCATGCAAGCGTTGCGTGCCGTGCGGGGTGTGTGTGCACATATACAGTGCACAAACCCTAAAAACCCAGCTTCTGCGCATGCACAGAAGCAAAAAACAGCTTCTGTGCATGCGAAGAAGCAAAAAACAAGATGGCACCGCCCATGGCGCTGCCAAGAGAGCCAGTTTGGGGGCGTGTCCAGCCAGCCATCGCTGCCAGTTTGGCAAGCCCGGGAAAATTCCCGCTACCGGTTCTATAGAAACTGGCAGGAACCCACCTCTGGAACTAGGTATGTTTAGCCTAACAAAAAGAAGTGTTAGGGATGACATGATAGCTGGTATTTGAGGGGCTGTCACAGAGAAGATGGGAGAGACTTATTTTCCAAAGTACCTGAGGGCAGGTTAAAAAGCAGTGGGTAGAAGTTCATTAAAGTATAAAGCATACTATCATTTCTCATGATTTTGATGCTATCCCTCTGTTGATGCATCCAGGACTGTATTGGCTTTTTTGGCAGTTGCAGCACACTGCTGGTTTCTATTTAAGTGGTGGTCCATTAGGATACCTAGATCCTCTCAGAATTACTACTAATGAGCCAGATGTCACCTATTCTATACCTGTGCATTTGTTTTTCCTGCCTAAGTGCAGGATCTTACTTTTCTCATTGCTGAACTGTATTTTGTTTAATAGGACTCAGTGTTCAAGTCTGTCAAGATCCTTTTGAATCCTGAGACAATCTTCCAAGGTGCTGCAATTCACCCCAGTTTGGTATGTCTGCAAATTTGATGAGCTCTCCTTCTACCCCTTCATCTAGATTATTTATGAAGATGTTGAAGAGCACTGGACCCAAGACAGAACCTTGAAGTACCCCATTATATGCTTTCCTTCATGAAGATGTAATTTTATTGAGGACTTTTGTTTTTGTTTGTTGAAGTCAGCTCTTTTAAAGTCTAACTGGCTGACTTTTCAGTCACCTATTTACTATTCAGTTTTAAATATGTGCTTTTCATAGGCTTTTCGTGTCAAATAGGAGTGATGAACTCATGTCAGTATAGGCACAACATGTTTGGAAGCACTTGTCTCTTAGTAACTTTCCAACTATCTCAGCCTTAAATTCACATTAACTGAGTAATTTAAAGTGCCAAGAGACAGGAATGTTATGATATTGATTATATGTGTGAATGGCTAAAGTTTAGATTTTGTTTTATACTGAAGTTTCATGAAACATTTCTCAAAAAATATGCCCATATCTAATGTCTTTAATTATGTAAACATACATAATTCAATTTTATGATCAATTTGTATGATGTGAGTAGAGCAAATGTTTATACAAAATTCCATGCAACAATTTATTAACAAATTCTGTCTGTTATCCCCCATCCAGGCCCCCACAGCCTCCAGGCACTGCGAAAGGATGTTCATAGCATCACTTGGGTCACCTACAGTAGAAATATAGAATTGGGTGTTATCATCACACAATATATACCTCAACCCTTGGTGATGGAGGATCTCCCCCAGTGGTTTCATATAGATGTTTAAATGCAGTGAAGATAGTATCAAGCCCTGTGGTACACAACAGAATAGCAGCCAAGGGCTGGACCTCTCACTCCCCTCCTATGCCACAGATAAAGAACCCGAACCAGCACAAACTGGTCCCCATCCCCTGCAGCCAGCCCAAAAGAATGGTTGATGTGGTTGATGGTATTGAAAGCCACCAAACCACTAAGAATCAAGGAGAGTGAGAATGGTTGCCTTACTCCCACCTCGCTCTCTCCAGAGATCATTGACAAGCATGACCAGTGCCATTTCCATCCCACAATCAGGTCTGAATCCTGTCTGAAAAGGGTCTAGATAATCTGTTTCATCTAGGACCCTTTGCAGCTGTCAGGCCACCATCTTTTCCACAACCTTCCCTAAAAATGGGAGGTTGGAAAGTGGATGAAAATTGTCCAGGCAAGTGGGATCCAGTGGTGTTTTTTTAAGAAGGCAAACCAGGGCTTACTTAAAAGCATGCAGAAATGTCCCCTCCTCTAGTGATATATTAATCACTGCCTGGACCCACCTGCTAATCACCACTCTGAAGCCTTTCACCATTTAGGAGGAACAAGGATCTAACTAACAGATGGTGGCATTGACAGCACCAAGAGCCCTTGACAGCCACCATCAGGGCCAATCAGATCAAACTGTTCCCAGATAATAGGTAAGACCTCTCCCTGGGAATCTCACATAAACTATCTCCATGCATGGGGTTCAATGGGAATGGATCTGAGCAACTTTGTTCATCAGGTGCTGAACAAACTCCTCGGTCTGGCCCTGCAAATAATCACCCAAGCCCCCCTGACCTAGGAGGGAACAGCTGACCCAAAACAGGGCAGCACTCTGAGGATGCAATAAGAGCAGAAAAATGCTGCTGTTTTTCAACTCTTACTGTCATGAGGTAGCCCTTAATAGTGGCTCTATGTCATGTATGGTCGGAATCATCCCTTGTCTTCCTCCAGCAGCACTCTATGTATCTCTTTGCCCTTTTCAGAATATGTAAACTATGGGGAAGGTCAGAAGCAATGAGTCAAGAGAGGCTACATGGAACATGCAGCAACAGCTTCCTATCGAAAGCTGCGGCCACCCTTAAATTCCAGGCTGCCACCACAGCTTGCTGCCACCACAGCTTGCTGCCACCACAGGAACATACAGCAACACCTCCAGGATATCCCTAGTTCCCTCTGGAACCGAACAGGATCCGTCAGTCACCAGTGATGGTCCATCTGAATGGGTGGACAGTATACTGAAAGGGGGGGGGCAGTATACTAGAACCTCAAGGAGTGCAGGGCGTGATCTGACCATAACAAGGGGGATAATCTTACACTGCTCACCAGGTCATATTGCCATTGTTTCAACAAAAAGTTCAAGTCGGGCATGAGTTGGGCCAGTTATAATCTGAGATAGACCCATGGCTGCCATGAACTCCTGGGCTGTTTCAATGCAAATTGAAGTCCCCCAGAACCATAAATCAGGGGAACTCCACCAACAGCCCCTACACAGCCTCCAGCATCTCAGGCAAGGAGTTTGCTGCACAGCAGGGAGTTATACTAGCAACAATCCCATGATTCCATCTAAAAACAGGGTCTCACAACAAGAGATTTGTGGAGCAATGCCCCTGAAAGCCGAAAAAGACTCTCTGATAACTATTGCCTCCCCACCTCCCCTGCCTTGGAGTATTGCCTGTCGCCAAACCTGAAACCTGGCTGAACACATCTCTGAGAGGACAATCCCCTTCTGGGGTCATTCAGGTCTCAGTAATGCATGCCAATTTGGCTTGCTCCTCTTCGATAAGATCTTGAACAAGAGGAGCTTTAGTATTGACCAACCTGGCATTCAGCAGCAGCAGCTGGGGATGAACTCCGGGGGCGGAAAATACCACCAATATTAAGCATCTTCCCCTGTAACAGCCTGCACTCTGGCTCCTGTAGCATCCTTCACCACTGTGATACCTGACCCTGCTCTATGTCCCCTGAAATAAACATTCCCTCCACTACAGCAATCTTATCTGTTTATTGCAATTTTTGCAGGCTATGTTTCCCAACAAAAATATATGAACTTCTTGAGAAATATTAACACATTGCTAAAATTGTTTTGGCTTGACTTAAAAATACTATTCTAAAAATTTTGTCCATGATATTAATAAACATTTACTTACTTACTTTACTTACTTACTTATATTTTTCGGAGTATAAGATGCACCTTTTTCCCCCCTAAAAGAGGCTGAAAATTTGGGTGCATCTTATAATCCGAATGTATCTTTTTTGAAGCTTTTTTTTCTAGCTCTAACAAGGTGCTAACGATCTTCCCGGCTCGCAGGCTTGTTTTCATTGCTACTCCCTCCAAAGAAGTTTTTTTCCAGCCCTAACGAGGTCCTAACAAGGTGCTAACAATCTTCCCGGCTTGCAGGATTTTTTCATTCCTACTCCCTCCAAAGAGGTTTTTTTCTAGCCCTAAGTCTTTGCAGGCTTGTTTTCATTGCTACTCCCTCCAAATAAGGTTTTTTCAGCCCTAACCAGGGGATAAAATAATGTGCCGAAGCTTACCAGACTAAGGACGCTAGCCAGATGAATACCTGGTAGGTAGATTCCCCCCCCCTTTTTTCCTCCCCCAAAACTAAGGTGCGTCTTATACTCCAGTGCGTTTTATACTCCGAAAAATACAGTATTTACTTACTTTACTTTACTTTACTTTACTTTACTTACTTTACTTACGAGATTTAGAGGCTGCCCAACTCTGAAATGACTCTAAAGCATTATTTTGTTGTTACTTGGATATTTATGTAGCATTTATATAGTCTCCCAAACACTTTTCAGATGAATGCTCACAGAATGAATTACTTTTCATCAAAAAAATTAAATTAAATGGAGAACACCTCAAAAACAGGGTTTGAAGACAACTCTGTTACTGGCATGTCATACAATACAAATAATTTACTTCAATTCTGTGCACCTGCTGCAAAACCTAGAAAAATATAAGCAGTATAAGGATTCACCAGTCAGGAAAATCTTCAGAGCTGATAAAAAGCATCCTCAACATAGATTGACTAAGAAACTCTATCAGTATTACCTGCAGATTGAGAAACAAGCAGAATTCCTTGAGATACTGTGATCACTTTTCTATGGAAACTGCGCTGGTGTATTCCTTGGCATTCCTTTAGATTAGAAGATGCTTCAGCTAAGAAGATACCTTCAAAATTTCCCTTTAGGAGGAAAATAGCAGTGACAACTTTACTGCCAATATACCCACATGGCTATATTGGCAGTAAATTAATCCCTGAAGAAAATAGTTATGAGACATATTGTCTCTTTCAGAAAAATGCAATTTATCTACAGATTCTGTGATTTTTATCCCAAAGACATGGGAAAGACATGGAAAGGTATTAAGTAGTCCAAGACTGATGGGTTTTGGTATGGTTATTAACTAAAGAGAATAAAGCAAGTAGAAAGTCCTTTAAAAGGAAACAATACTCTATATTTTATCATAGACTTACACTTATCTTTGTTCCATCATTATCCAAGTCTCTCTCTGGTAATAGCTCCACCTGTTGGGGAATGAATAACTCTTTTACCTATTGAAGGTAAAAAGTTTCTTATGTAAAAAATAAATTCCATCACTTCTCATTTCAAATCACTCCAAATTGCAATCTATAGGACTATAAAGCAAGAACATCTAACAAGTATGGTATTTACAAGCTTTCAAGTGTGCTAAAATGCTGCTAATCTGTACCTTATTGCGAGATTGAGTCATTGCTTATTTAACTAGACATATGGTACACTAAGTGACTGCATAGTATACATATGAAATCATAGTGAGAATCTGCTGTGGTTCAGTTTAACATATATATGTCTCACCTATTTCCTACACCTGCTTTGCCTACTTGTTGCATAATGTGATAATGGCTCTTATTCTAAGCATTGTTATGAACGTGTTTGCCATTTCATAGTTAGGGGGTTACATACCAGTAGATAGGGGGTTACTTTGCTGTAACTCTAGTACTTACAGCAAAGTAGAGGTAGTCTACTATTAAAAATCTGATGGTAATTGGCAATAACAGGAAAATGTCTTTCACATCACACCTGCTGCTTGTGAGCATCCCAGAGCCATCTGGTTGACTACTATGGATATTAGAGTATCTACTCACTTGCATAAAAGAATGTTGCTTCAAAGAATGTCCTTACCTCATCCCAGGGACTAGCAGAACTCATTCATGTCCATATTCTCTTAAATAACTACACTGGTTAATTAAGCCACACTGGTCCACCACAAGAGATCATGGTCCATAAACGTCAGTGAAGAGGCCTTCATCCTGCAGTAGCTTAATTTATATCCTCATGAAAGTTCTTCCATTTTTTCTTTTCAGTGCTATTATTATAACCAATCTAGTTTACCAATATTTTTAAACTACACCTGCAGATTTGGTAATAAACAAAGCAAAGCAAAACAAAAACTCTGAAATACATGGCAAAGATTTGTCCCTGGGGAGATAGTTCCAAAGAATGATCTGGCTGAAGCCAAGCACTGCCTATAATTAGCAGGCACATGCTGTGAGCTGACATGTTTACTCCACTGGAATTACTTTTATGAACAATTCAGAGATAAGGAGAAAATAAGTTTATTGTATTGTTTTGAATTTATCAGTGAGCATGTGAGATACAGAACTGATTCTGCACATTGCTGATCGATGAATAAGTAATAATAAGTATTCAGTGTAGAGTTTATTTCAGTTTACCATAATATGAAACAAATCTATAATCTCAATCCATTCCCCAACATTACCACTTAAAGTAAAATAAAATAAAAAATCTTTAATCCTGAGGCTGAACAGATTGGTCTGGAAATAATTTGAAAGGATCCAATATACTCTGGATCTAATCTGGAATCCACAGGAATATTTTAAAAGTCCAGATAATATCCTGTATATAAAATGAATTTTATGGAATAATTTACAACATGCTTGAATGGCACTGACCATCATTAATTCTAGACTAAAATTCTCTTAAATGTTGTACGCCGCCCTGAGTCCCCAGGGAGTAGGGCGGCATAGAAGAACAATAAATAAATAAATAAATAAATAAATAAATAAATAAATAAATAAATAAATAAATAAATAAATAAATAAATAAATAAACAAACAAACAAACAAACAAACAAACAAATAAATTTTAATGTAAGAGGATTGTAATGAATAGTTAAATGTCTATGGAGATTCTCAGTCATCCAGATCATGGTTGTCACAAAGGTGCTTTATCAAAAGCCAACTGGACTTCCTTTGTTTTTCCTTTAAGATATTTTGCTTCTCATCCAAGAAGCTTCTGTACTATGTCCTCCTCTGAAGTATTAATCTAATTTATCTAAAAATCAATGGTTTTTTTTGAGCAAGACAACCATGTTTAACTTACTACTGATAGCAAAAGCCATTCCTCATTGCTATGCAGGTAGTCTTCGACTTATAACAGTCTATTTAGTGATCGTTCAAAGTTACAATGACACTGAAAAAAGTGACTTATGACCATTTTTCACAGTTACGACCTTTGTAGCATCCCCATGATCATGTGATGAAAATTCAGATGCTTGGCAACTGGTTCATATTTATGAACATTGCTGTGTAAGTTCTTTCCAAAATTATATGCTTTGCATTGATCAAATTTAACTCCTTTAAGAGTCTACATCTTTTACTCATGCTTAGAAATAACAGGTCTTTCAAAGCCTATTAGCAATGAAATAAAAAGCCAGGGTTCTATTCCTTGGGGTTATCTCTTGCTCAGAGATTTTTTTTTTACTTCTCCTAGTAAGTGAGTATATTACATTTCTGGGGAAAACCAGGTCTGTTCCCTGAATCTCTATTTTCTAGCTGCTTAGGGAATGCTTAGGTTGTGAGATGGTACCTGAGCATCTGTCACCTCAGCTCCAGCATCTTGGTCCTCAGTTGCCCTCAGAAACCACCACTGGATTTCCAGGTACACTGAGGCAGAGCCACTCTGGAATGCACAGGACATCTCCACATTCTGTCCCTCAGTGGCTGTGACATTCTGAGGGAATTCAGTAAATTTGGCTGGAAAAGAAAAGCAGGTCTCATTAGGATTCTTTCTCTCTCTTTCGGTCTTTACTTCCCCTTTCTATTCATTTCCTTGATTTTCCTTTTTTGGGGATATGGTTTTATTCAGATGTACATGGGAATAAATTGCACTGCATTCACCAAGATCATATTTACAAATGATCATGCAGAAGATTGTGCATGTACCCAATTAGTTGATTGAATAGGACTTAAACCCAACTAAGCACACTTAGGATTGCAGTACTGTCTTTCCCAATTTTCTTTTTTCTTCTTTTTGTATTAATTTCATGTCCTTTTTGTTCCATGTCCTCCTTTGAAATATTAATGATCACTTTTATTTTTCTTCTTTGTCTAAGGACCACTGCTATCCATGGGCGAATGGAAAAACTAACTATGCAAATATTTGCACAATCACATATAATGAAGCACAAATATTGTATAGAAGGTAGTATTTCAATATTTTTCCTTAGGGATTAGTGAAGTGTATCAAGCAATCCAGATGTTTCTTTTTCATATATTTACCTATTAGCTATTAAGTAATTATCAGAATAGTATGATTCTTCCTTTTATATATTTAAAAAGAAGATTTAAAAAGTGTGTTCAGGCATTTAAGTAGGATCTAACCACAATTCCTGTGGTTAGATCCTACTTAATATCATTCTCAATTTTGTTTGAAATACTACACTAAATAAAAAGTAGATAATATTTTAGTTCAGAAGATTCAAACACTCGAAATACTTTGCTTCATTAGTTCAGTCCCAGGACTCCAGTATGACTATCTCTTTGAAAAACACAAAATAAAGAACATGTTTCTTAATACATATTTCAGAGAAAAATCGGCATAGGCCCTTTATATTCCCACAGGAATATTGGGAAAGTAATCTGTTCAATTAAGCCACCACACATCTTGCTTTCAGTTTTCAGACAGTAAGCACCAGTTTGACCACTTCAGTTCTGTGATATTACAGATTCACAGTGGACATGTTGAAAAGTCTTCCATAATAACTTACACATATGTGCTAGATTATATCCTGTGGCTCATTGTTGTGTCATTGGAGAAAATTCTTGATTGCTCTTCACTTTTTAAAATAGTTAAATTGCAAACAGCCACAGGTATCTCTCTCTCTCTCTCTCTCTCTCTCTCTCTCTCTCTCTCTCTCTCTCTCTCTCTCTCTCTCTCTCTCTCTCTCTCTCTCTCTCTCCCTCCCTCCCTCCCTCCCTCTCCCCCTCCTCTCCCTTTCCCCCCTCTCCCTCCCCTTCCCTCCCCCCTCTCCTTTGAAAAGAAAGTCTCCCACACTATCTCCCTCCCAATCATTTGCTAGTATAGAAACTCATTGCTTGTAAAAAAAATTAATCATATTCCAGCTGGCTACTATTCCCTCACTCCTGACCCATCTCTGCCTAAAGTGTAACAAATAAACAAGCTAAAAATTGCTAACAGCATTTCCGATTGTCTGTACAATATTTGGAAGAGTACAGACTTCCAATCATATTTGGAAGATATGATTTCTCTCCGTGGTGCTGAAATCTACACTGCAGCCTTTAAGTCTCAAACAACTGGATGGATTCTGCAGAGCAGGGGCTACTTGGAATGCAGATGGTGCCTTTGTCAGAGCAGTTTGGGCCAGAAAACGGAGTGGTCTTTGGAGAAATACAGACAGAAACCAAGGTTTGAGAACATGAACATAGGATTATAGGGGAAAACACAAGAGAGAGAGGGGAGAGAGGAGAGATTGATGTTTTAAAAAGACTATACTATTTAAAGCAGAAAAACAAATTCACTTTCCCACATGCTCCAGGATCCTGAATTCTGAACAGAAGGTTTGGAAAATTACATATATAACCTCTTTGTTTAGAAAACAAACCAACAACCTCTTTTAAAATGAAAGCACTGCTCAGATATAAACAGCAATACATACACACACACACACACACACACACACACACACACACACACACACACACACACACACACACACACACACACACACACACACACACACACACACACACACACACACACACACATATATATATATATATATATATATATATATATATATATATATATATATATATATAAGATTTCTGTGCTACATTTGGAAACTGGATGCACATATTCTGTGCTACATCTGGAAACTGAATGCACATATTTATATTGTACTCACTTCTGGTGAACATATTCTCCCCCTTTTAATGGGTTTTTAAAATAAGATTTAAACAAGGAAATACAAGGAGCGTTTACTTCAATAGCCTCCCCATTCATGTTCTTCCTCTCTCTACCAGATCCCCTCTGTTCCAGCCTTGATAAATGGCTCTTACCTTGAGAAGAAAGTCCTTGCTGGATGTACAATACTGTGAAGACATGGAATCCAACATAAGGCCAAAAGATGCCCATGATTCCAAAGCGAGAGGGGATCAGAAAGTCACATCAGGGTAATGCCAGAGAGCCACACAATCCCGCAAGAAAAGGAAGGGCAAAGAAAATTTTAAAATGGGATTGGACACCAGAGCCCCAATTGTAACACTGCCAGTGTTCTCCTGGAAAAAAAAACTGGAAAGGGGAAGACCAGCTTCAGAGGGATTTGGTAAAAAGAGGGAGAGGAAAAGACAGACAGACAGACAGACAGAGAGAGAGAAACTAATTGCTCAGATGCCAGATGTCCAGATCCAGTCTTTCTTGTATTTGGAAACGGATTCTTCAGAGCACCTTTCGTTGCTGCAACTTGGCAGTTCAATCAGCCCCTGCTGCTAAACACTGCATGATGAGCGCCCTCTCTAAACACTGTGCCGGCTTGGAAAAATAGGGAGGGAGATGAGAGCCTGGTGTTGCTCGTCGCACTTCAACTTTTCCCCTTCTTTGCCTCTCTGTGTCGGAACAGCTGTGTTGACGCCTTTAACGCTGTCTTCTCGCTAGCGCTGTCTCTGTCCGTCTCTGTCTGTCTGTCTCTGCCTCCCTCTGCCCCCCCTCCTCGCTGTCTATGGTGCTGAAACAAACATGAGGATGAAGCATATAATGGGGGATCATTGCAGAGGGCAGAAGCTTTGATTGCATTGATGGGGAAATTTTCTGCACCCCTCCCACCCTAGGCTGAGGGTTCGATGCGGCGGTTTCATTGATGAATCTGTTTCCATTCTTTTTCTCTCTCCCTCTCTTCTGCACGCACTCCAGAGGGGATATAATTAAAGAGCCAACTGTATTTTCTTCTGCTGCTTTTGTGTTATATGTTTCATATTGTAAGCTCTGATATATCACAATGGTGACAGAAAATAATTTTACAACCTTGTTTATGAAGTCAGAACCCTGATCCAAAACAGATTCCCTCCTAGGAATTATTTTCAATATCCCTTTTTGAATATTCCTAGGTTATAAAAAGTTGCTTAAAATTATAGAAGGGTGATTGGCTTCTTTCATGACATTTTACATTTCTATATTTCCCAAACATATCTTCTGAGTGAAAAATAATTTGAATTCTGACTGTGATTTTCTGAATTGTATTCTCATATACCAATACTAAGGGGTGTGGTGGTTCAGTGGTAAAGATGCTGAGCTTGTCAGCTGGAAAACAGACAGTCTGGGTTCAAGACCTGAGTGCTGCACAATGGGGTGAGCTTACTCACCCCAGTTCCTGCCAACCTAGCAATTTTGCTACTCACATTTGCTAAGCATGCTCAGCTTATAGTCATGCCCACAGAAATATCTTCAGACAACACTGGCTCCCTCGGCCAAGAAAGGGAGATGAGTACTAGAGTCAGAAATGACTGGAAGGGGCAAGCTTTATTTTTACCTTTATATCAATATTAGAAAAGGGGAATATCTTGGGAACAAAATCCCAAGTGAAATTCATTAAACATGAATTGATAAATACCATTTCAATATCCACTAATGAAAATAGCTGCACACATATATTTAAGCTAGCAGAAAATATCCCTACAATTTCTACTGAAAAGGGAATGGTCAAGATGACTGTGCTTTGGTCTTTCCCCCAAATATTAAACCTACATTGGCTTATATAAAGGGCTGAAAAAAAATGAACTAATTTGGTTCCTTCTGCAATAGCCAGATTTTAAAAAAATTACAAACTGCTGGGTGATTGTTGCTTATATTTAATAAACTACTCTATTTGGAATCCAGAACAAAACTAAAATGTTTTCATATAAGATTGATCAAACAATCTAGACATATAGTAAGAAAAGTGGGTGAGCAAATATTTACTATTAGCTGAAAATTAGAAGCATTTAAGTGATTATTATAAATTGTCTGACAGAAAATTCAATTTAAATTTAGTCTTTTGTGGATAATAACACCTACTAGCCTTATATATTTTGTAATTATCATTTCAAAGCCTGTTTAAAAAAGAACTTTTCCAATATGTTGCTTCATTTGGTTGAAATGTACTACATGCTATTTGCCTATTAAACTGTTCACTGATTTATGTCTCTTCTGAAAGCATCTTTGATGGATGTTAATTTCTTTCTTGTTCTTTTATTGTAGTCTTACAAATCCTGGATGAAGTTGGTTATTTATCAGGTGTGTCCATGTAAAGGATCAATATTTGTAAACAGATTATGGATTCTTCTAGAAAGCTGCCATCAGAACTAATTCATGGGTGAACAGTTAAAGATGCAATGTGTATTGCACTCTTAGGCTTTGGATCTGATTGCAATTTATTGACTGAATGACCATTGTTGAGAATGCATGTTGTATAACAAGTTTTTAACTGATTGGCCAGGATCTTACTAGCAACTAATCTCTCATTAAAATAAACTCTTGATTTAGAAATTAGATCTTCTTTGTCTAAAAAGCAGCACTGGGTTATGTTATATTTAACTTTGCGTCTATTTGACACTGGAATAAGCAATCGGTTATAATTTCAGTGCTTGATACATAGCAACCGGTAGAATCAGAATTTATATTTTATCATAATCTAGCTGCATTCCCCACCCCCAGCAGCTCTAGTCCTGCTTAATTATAAAGAAATAAAAGGACTTAGTTTGTATTAATATTTGTAAAATGTATGCATCACCAAAGTGCATAAATAATTATCTTTTCTTTTTTCCCCATTATGCTTTTGAAAGGAGGACTGTAGAAAAAGACAATCTGATCCCATTGTGTCCTTTCTATCTGATCCCATTAGACTCTCAACATAACAAAGTTAACTTTTTAAACATTATATGGCATATCCACTAATGCATGAACTTTTTTGGTTGAATATATCTCAATTTAATATTGTAAGAAATGTATTTAATATTTTTAATTTTCATTGAATTGTTAATATGCAGCTTTCTAAGTTTTCAGTTCAAAGTTCTTGCAAATAATTAAGATGCACCTTCACCATTCTTTTTTGTGATCTATTGAAACCCCCCCCCCCAGATTTAGAATCATGTATTTCAGAGCCAACAGAAACTCAGTAATTGGATTAATTGTGAAACCCACAAATATCTAATTGAATGTTTGGCTGTTTTGCAGTTTTAGAAAATGAAAATTCCTTTTGTAGTAATTTGAGCGATTAAAATTAGCCGATCTAAATTATTAATATCCATTAGCCAATAAACTTAAATATGTTTTAAAAAGAATTATAAAAGACCTGTATGCAGTTTTCTGAATGGGATTATCCCAACATTTATCATATGACTAAAAGTCAAAAATTATACTTCCATCCCAAGATTTTCCAAATTGGCCTTGCAACCATTTATGCTGGAAGTATAGTAGAATCTTGAGTGAATCTACAATGATCTCAGAGGTTTTACATAGTAACTTTCTTATTATGTCCATAATATATTTTGGACTATACCACTTGGATTCCATGGGGAAACAAAAGTAAAGATATATGGCCAATGATTAAAAAGAAAATAAGAAAGCTTGAAATCACTATCATCATATGACCATTGTAATATAAATAAAGGAAATTAGGAAATCAGTTTTTCCCACAGAACATTTTTAGACCACTTATTAATCCATTTGAAAAACCTTCACAGTGTTATCAAGGATATTCCTATAAGTAAATACCTCAGTCTTGAAGTAATATTCATTTTCACAAATAATCTTTTCCTAAAAACTCATTAGGATTTTTATCCATCTAATCCTATTGGTTCTTTATAAAAACCATATATTCTTGCATCTTTCTCATATCTTGATTGTATTTACACATTTGCACCTAAAAACATAGAATCATAGGGCTGAAAGGTACATTGAAGTTATTCTACTGCAACTCTCTGCTCCAGGCAGGAGACTCTATTGCATCCCAGACAAATGGCTGTTCAGTCTTTTCTTGAAGACCTCCAAGGATAGAGTAGTCACAACTCTGGGAGATAAACTGTTCCATTGATTAATTGTTCCCACTGTCGGGAAATTTCTCCTTAGTTCCAGATTGGATCTCTCTTTAATAAGCTTCTACTCAATGTTTCTTATCCAGCCCTCAAGTGTTTTGGAAGATAAGTGAACCCACTCCTCCCTATGACTGCCTCACAAGTATTGGAAGACATCTATCATGTCACCCCTAATCCTTATTTTCATTAGGCATCCTTAGTTCCCTTAACTGTTCCTCATATGGTTTAGCCTCCAGACCCCTTATCATATTTGCTGCTGTTTCTAGGGTCTCAACATTTTTGTATCATGGTGATGAGAATTGGATGTAGGACTCCAAGTGTGGCCTCACTACTATAATATAGAAAATAGTGAGAACAATCAACCAGTGGAACAGCTCGCCTTTAGAAGTTGTGAATGCTCCATTACTGGAGGCTTTTAAGAAGAGACTGGACAGCCATTTGTCTGAATTGGTATAAGGTCTCCTGCTTGAGCAGGAATTGGACTAGAAGACCTCCAAGGTCCCTTCCAACTCTGATGATGATGATGCAGCTGCCATAACTTTGAAACTAGCTTTTAAATAGCTTTTGGGGAGTTTGTCATAATTCCAAATGTTTGCTGAGAGACTGGTTGTTAAGTTGAGATTGTTAAGTTTATACCTGTATAAAACTGTACACCTGCTATGGAGTTCATTTTAAAAGATCAAGCAATTTGCTTGAAAATAAATCTGTTACAGATTGTTCTGTCATTCTTAACTGGGACCTAGCAGCAGGGGGGGGGGGGAGACTGTGCTGCAACTGAATAAAGGTTGAACATGAACATAGGTACCAAGTTCCATGTTGTAGTAAAACAGTAAGTCTAGACAAAATAAGGATAGAGAGAAAAATGTTGTTGTCAATCTTATTCCTCTTTTACAATATTGTATCATTTTTCCATTTTTCTTTCAATGAATTGCTTTAATTTATTTAGATGTAAATGTCAGAAGAATAATTTGGGCTTCAACTTAAAATAAAATCCAGACAGTTGTGAGGAAATGTGTTCCTAAAAGCAAGGAAGTTTGCCTCTAGGTCTAGTTACCAAGAAAATTAGGTAGGACCGGTACTTAATGTGGGGCTTGAGGGGCATGCTAATTCTAGTGTATGGCACTAAGGGGCATGGGTATGTGTATATGTTAACCCGGAGAAGGGATTGATTAAATCAAAGGATGTGAACTGAGTCTCTTCATTTGAATTGTGACCATTGTAATTATGTTTACATTGTGTTAATTGGGTTTTGTGTGTTTGCTTATGTGTGTTTACAATTTGAATTAAGTGTAAAATTAATTCTTATGTTTGTTATGAGTTTAAAGGATTTCACAGGCTATTTTCAGCAATTTTGTTGGAGATCTGGGTTAGTTAACATATGATTTCCTAACAATATTTCTAACACAGTCCTCCTCCTCCTCCTCCTCCTCCTCCTCCTCCTCCTCCTCCTCCTCCTCCTCCTCCTCCTCCTCCTCCTCCTCCTCCTCTTCATCATTTTAGCCATTGTCTAGCCATGGCTGCAGGATGAAGGTCTCTTCTGCATGTTTACAATCAATATGGTCCTGAGTTTTCTTTTGCCAATTGGACCCACAATACTTGCTGTTGTTATCGATCCATCTTTTTTAGATCTCTTTCGTGGATGCTTTATATAAAGTGGGATCCATTCTATGACTGCCTTGGTCCATCTGTCATCGGTTCTTCTTGCTATGTGATCAGCCCATTTCCATTTCAATTCCTTTACTCTCTTGATGATATTGTTTGTTCTCTAATCCATGTGCAGGTCTTTCTATCTTGTCTTGTAATGCTGAGTATGTATCTTATATAGCACAGTTATATAAATTTATAAATTCTTTAAGCATAAATTAACTCAGGGTCAAACGTCTTTTCTACTTCCCCCCAATGTATATTATTTTTATCCACAGTATTATTTTTGCTTTATGTGTTCCTTCATCCATGTGTTTGCTTCTGGCAACTCCTGGACAAATACTTGCAATATTTTTTGAAGTAGTTTACCTTGATTTCTTTCTAGGCTGGGAAAGAATAACTGTCCCAAATAGGCTTCATGCCTAAGATGAGAATGGAGCTCATGTTCTTCCAGTTTCTAGCCCAGCGCCTTTAAATACTACAGCAAACAGGATTTCTACATAATATTAATAAGATTATGAATTATGTTTCTCTATCAGGACAGAAATGGGCTAGAATCCAGTTTTTAAAACTGAGCAACCATTAGGTTTGTCTACTATGTTGCATTAAAATAGGAAAGTTTATAGAGTCGGGTTTTCATGTGCTACGGTCACTTGGTTGTCACTGCCACAAAGCAGTGTTAAAGATGGATCATAGGAAAGGACGAAGCAAGATTCCATTTCAGTGTCTCCTTCTATTTAACTATGGAGTAAAGAAGAATGAACAATGGCCCGGAGTTTGTGTTATTAAATTCCTGCTTTTTTGAAGCAGGGATTCAAAATGCATTTTTTGGAATGTATTTGTTGCAGTAGCTGTACAAATCACAGCTTTTGGAACAAATGCTTTCTTTGTTATGTTGCAGATGGAAAATGATGGCTGTTAACAGCTTTCTTAGAAAACGTTTAAGTTGCCAAATAGGAGGCAAGTTAAAGAGATTGTTCTCAATTGAATCTTCAAGATTGAGAATGGGCCTCAGAGGAAAGCTTCTTAGATATTCTGATGCCTTTCCAAATCACAATCAAAATCTTTCCCTTTATAACAACTATCTTTCACTGATTAGGTGCATCAAATAATGCCACTTTATACACCTTTCAGCTATTGGAAGAAATATCCATCTGGGTTCAGTTCTAAGTGGGGAGAAACACTGGAAACATAGAGGCTACTTGGAAGGATGGTTTAATGGAGCAGAACCATTAAGCAAATGGTCCTGGTGCAGCTGAACACATGGAATGGATATATATATATATATATATATATATATATATATATATATATATATATATATATATATATATATATATATATATATATATATATATATATATATATATATATATATATATATATACACACACATATATACATACATACATACATACATACATACATACATACATACATACATACATACATACATACATACATACATATATATATATATATATATATATATATATATATATATATATATATGCTTTCTCCCATATTTGGGTACACCAGGATAATACGTCAGAAAAACATATATAACTCTTTCCTGGTGAAGAGCTGATAGGGAATGGTGCCTGTGGCCTAATGGCTAAGCTGCTGCCTTACAAGGCAGGCGGCCCAGGTTCAAATCCCAGTAAGGGTGTGGCTTAAGGTGACCAGACGTCCCGATTTTAGCGGGACAGACCCGCTTTTTCATCATTTGTCCCGCGTCCCGCCCGTCCTCTAAAAAGTCCCGATTTTTTGAAAGAATGCACGACTAGGGCATTCTTTCAAAAAATCGGCCTGCAGGCACTCGAGGACGGCCAGGTTGGGCCCAGCCACAGGGGCAGCAGCAGCAGCAGCAGCAGGCCCTCTCAAAATCGGGACGTCTGGTCACCTTAAAACACCCACCCATACCTTTCTCTCTGCAAGGCGGGCGCGGAGAGATGACGTCGCTGCTGTCGGCGCCCCACGCTGATTGGCTGTTGAAGGGTGAGCGGCGGCGGCGACAGCAGCAAGCCGGGAGCGCTCGCCCAGAATTGGAGTCAGCGAGCAGCTGGGGATCGGGGCTCTTCCCCCGCCTTCTCCATCCTCCAGGGTCGCCACTGCGGGGGTTCCGTCTCTCCGGTGGTGCCTGCGTTGGAAGGGAAGGGGGGGAAAGGCAGCCTGCGGGGCTTGGCACGGCTGGGAGTTGCGAGGCGGTGTAGCAACCGGGCTGTTCCTCCGGGTGTGCTAAAGTGCTCGAGTTTTTTCTCTCTCACACACACATGCACAACCTTCCAACGACCGGGTCGGACTGGATCTCCCAGCACCGCCTTTCCCCCCCTTCCCTTCCAACGCAGGCACCACCGGAGAGACGGAACCCCCGCAGTGGCAACCCTGGAGGATGGAGAAGGCGGGGGAAGAGCCCCGATGCTGGGCTGCTCGCTGACTCCAATTCCGGGCGAGCGCTCCCGGCTTGCTGCTGTCGCCGCCGCCACGCGTGAACGTGGTCCGCGGCAGGAAGCGAGTTCAAGCGACCCTCCACCGCTGCCGGCCTGCAGCCCGGCGCCCCTTCCTGCCTGCCCCGCCCCGTGCCCCGTACTCAGCTCTTGACTTTTTCCCTCTGCGCATGCGCAGCGTTCTGCGCATGCGCAAAACTCAAATGGCGACGTCCAGGCGGCCCCGCCCCCCCCTTTAAAAAAAATGTTCCGCTTAAAAAAAAATCTGGTCACTTTAGTGTGGCTATCTGACGAGAGCTAAATAGCTTGAAATAGATCTATAATAGTCTCCCTTTATTTTCATTTATTAGCAAAAATTGCTACACATATAGAAGATAGTGTGTCGGCTATAGAAACTGCCTGGATGATCCCAGAGAGGGTCCAAAAGACAAAATGAAAGCTGTGATGCCTTCTCCCATATTTGGGTACACCAGGATAATATGACAGAAAAACATATATAACCCTTTCCTGGTGAAGAGCTGATAGGGAATAGTGCCTGTGGCCTAGTGGCTAAGCTGCTGCCTTACAAGGCAGGCAACCCAGGTTCAAATCCCATTAAGGGTATGGCTATCTGATGAGAGCTAAATAGCTCGAAATAGATCTATAATAGTCTCCTTTTATTTTCATTTATCAGCAAAAAATTATATAATTTTTATATAATTATATAATTATATAATATATATATAATTATACACACACACACACACACACATATAGTCTCCCTTTATTTTCATTTATCAGCAAAAAATGTTACATACATACATACATACATACACACACACACACACACACACACACACACACACACCACCCACCCTCTCCCTCTCCCTCTCCCTCTCCCTCTCCCTCTCTCTTGGGCCTTGCCCTAAAGCTTCCTGTTCATGTGGAAAGAAATGTATTTGATTGGTTGTCAGTTTGCATTAGAGAGAGACCCATTTCCCATAGAAAACACCGGGAGCCAAAAAACCTGGGCAGGCATAACTGTGGCGTGGGGGCGTGTCATGTGGACTGGGTGGGAATCACTTTGAGTTGGCCAAGCCCACCCAGGTTTTGTGGCTCCTGGTGTTTTCTTTTCTGTGGGAAACAGGTCCAAATGTCTCTTTCAGTGTTTAAGGTTACAGACCCCTGTTCTATCGCCTACTCAAGTGGATACCATTCTGGACAAATGGCTGTCCAATCTTTGCTTAAAAGCCTCCAGTGATGATGCAACTACATTTTTTGAAGGTTGATTTTTCTCTGTCAGGAAATTTCTCCTTGGTTCTAGGTTGCTTCTCTCTTTGATTAGTTTCCATCCACTGCTTCTTGTCCTACTTTCTGGTGCTTTGAAGAATAGTTCACCCCCTCAAATATTGGAACACTGCTATCACATCATCCCCAGTCCTTCTTTTCACTAGACTAGACAAATACAATTCTTGCAACTGTTCTTCATATCTTTTAGTTTCCAGCCCCCTTTGTTGCTCTTCTCTGCACTCTTTCCAGATTCTCAACGTTTTTTTAAATTGTGGTGATCAAAACTGGTTGCAGTATTCCAAATGTGATCTTACCAAGGCCTTATAAAATGGTAATAACATTTCATGTGATCTTGATTCTATCCCTGTGTTAATGCAGCCTAGGATTGCATTGCCTTTTTTGGCTGGCTCATATGTAAGTGATTGTGAGAAATGGAATATTATTCTTGTAAGAAATAAGAAATGTAATGAGAGCAATAGCACAGCCATTTTATGAAATATTATATTATATAACCAAAATGTATTTTGTGCCTGATAATTTTCCTTCTGTTCTGATAAATAGGATATTTTTCTGCTTAGACAGGATATTATAGTGCGGGAGAGTGATATTCTGACCATTAAAAACCATTAACTTGAGGAAGTGCGCAGCTGTCAGGGTGATGGAAAATTGTAGGGACTTTCCAAGCTGGAAAACATTATGAGAGGGTGCTAAAACTGTTACATAAGGTGTGTGTGAACAATGGAGTAGGTGGAGTTATTTTGTTATGTGCTAATTGTATTTATATGTTGTATCCACATCATAACTTTGCCTCTTGTGATGCGGAGATTTTAGACTCTTCTGGTCATATGGGGACCTTTTTTTGCAAATAAGATATAATAAACTAGTTTTTTTTTATTATTCCTTTGGGCTCCTGTTGATTTCCTTGGTGGGCTTTTCTCACAGTGATTATCCACTAGATCTGTCTCTCAGTTACCTCTTTTGAACCAGGTTCCATCTATGTTATATCTGTACATTTGGTTTTTCTTGCCGAAGTGTAAAACCTTAGTTTCCTCACTACTGATTTTTATTTTGTTAGTGAGGGACCAGTGTTCAAGTCTGTTGAGATCATTCTGTATTTTGAGCCTATCATCCTGGCATTAGCTATACCTGCCAGCTTGGTATCATCTGCAAATTTGATGAGTTCCCCTTCTATTCCTTCATCTAAATCGCTTATGAAGATATTGATGAGTACTGGGCCTAAGACAGAACCTTAGGGCATTCCACTTTCCATGTAGATGTAGTTCCATTAAAATGAGTACCTGCTGGGTACAGCCAGTTGTCAGCCAGTTAGAAATCCATCTGGTGGATTTGAACTCTCTGGGGTGGACAGATGTTCTGTTACCATTTTCTTGCCGATTTTAATTTGTATTCCTATTCTGTCTTTTATGGTTCTGTTTTCGGTAGGTTGGGCTATTTTTTCCTTCTGCTTGAAGACAGGGCAAAGAATGAATTATGCAGCTCTGCTTTCTTTCTGCTTCCCAGCTTTGCAGATTTGGGCTATATGCTGGTATTCTGCCTTTGTTATATGTCCCTTTTTCAATTTTTTATTCTTATCCTTTTTGTCTTTCAGTTTATCAGAAAGTTCTTTATGCAATCATGATGGTTTCTTCTTGGATTTCTTATTTTTCTTTTTCAGCAGCATTGTGGTGGGGGTTAGGTTTTTATAATCACATATTTCAGCGTTTCCCAAGCTTCTTGAGTCATTTTCCCCTTTAAGATTTTCATCCATGAAATTAAGATTTTCATCCATGAAATTTATCCCAATCTCTCTCTAAGTTCCCTCCTCTTCTTTTTGGATGACAAAGTGGTCAGCTACGCTTGTAAGGGATCTAGTCAATCTCTCATTTGATGCAGAGTTTGTTTTCCAGTTGATGTCAAGGTAGTTAAAGTGCCCCATTACTACTGTTGTAAGGAATATCCTTCTGGGTTCATTTCCAAGTGGGGAAAAAGACACTGGATTCATGAAAGTTGCTTGGAAAGAAGGTTTAATGGTGGACAGGAGCACATGGCATGAGCCCCTGTACAGAAAAGGTAGATTACATGTTTCCAGATGTGGGTGAAGAGAAAAAGAGAGAGAAGAGATGCTGAGTTCCTTGTTTTATACTCTCTGTTGGGTCCCACATCTTAGTTTCCTGTTCCTGTATAGAAATGTATCCCATTGGCTCTCAGACCCCCCAGGGGCATGCTGGGGCAACTCTATAGTTTTTTTTGTCTGTCCCAGCTTTGGCTGAATGAAAGGGCCTTGGGCAAATCCTATTGTGGTTCTGTTATGCAGAAGACTTTCAGGCTAGGTGAGAAGAATGTGTGAGCTGGGCCCAGTCCTTAATGGCCCATTTTCAAGGGGTGGGGTTTTTTCCAAGGGGAGTCTTTTGTCCGCTCACAAGCATGTTTCCAGAGATATTCCACAGAATATATTCTGCCTTTTAATATCTCCTAGGATATCTCATTTCCTAGGAGAGGGGTGGGTGCTAACTTCCTACAATCCCTCATTTTTTTTCAAAACATGTGAGTGCGACACATGTTTTGACACAAGCTTCAAATTGATCAGGTCAGGGAGATTTGATGGGTGCTTTTAATTTTCTCTGATGCAGAGGGGAAGACGTTGAAAGAGGCAGTTGAAAGAGGCAGCAGAAGGATTCCTTCAGTAGCTCCCAAAAGGAGAGCTTTCAACCATGATGGTCAATGTCCAGGGCAAAAGTTCTGGAAATAAATTTACAGTATCCAATTTTCCATGCCAATTATGTTTAGATGTTTGATAACACTTTTGGTGAGCTCCCGGACAGGTTTCAAGCAAGCACAGGCCCTACAATATTCCCACAGCCATGGTTTACCTTGAAATCACAGGCTGCCCATTTCCAAGGGATAGCAATAGCACTTACACTTATATACCGCTTCATAGTGCTTTACAGCCCTCTCTAAGCGGTTTACAGAGTTCGGCATATTGCCCCCAACAATCTGGGTCCTCATTTTACCGACCTCAGAAGGATGGAAGGCTGAGTCAACCTTGAGCCGGTGAGATTTGAACAGCTGAACTGCTGAACTAGCAGTAGCCTGCAGTGCTGCATTTAACCACTGCACCAACTCGGCTCTTCTATGGTTCTTGAACCTGCCCTAGCTCTTTCTTTAGTGCATCTAGGATTTGTGAGTCCAAATTGAAGTTAGCCAGTGTGCAATCCAGGCTTTTCCTTTTTTTAAAAACACAATGAGCCCTGGGACTCTTACTCCTGAGACCACCAGTGCAACATACCCTGCTTTACTGGGCAGCAGTCAGGCCTTGGGTTTTGAAGATTCTTTCTGCTAGCTCTTCAAGTGGGGAAATTGCCTGAGGGGACCTGTCCCCTTCCCCCATGGAATTAGCAGGGAAATATGACTGCCTGGGCTTTAATGCCACAAAGCAGGAGCAACAACAAAAACCCAAACAAAAACCAGCAAGCTAAAAGCAGCTTTGGGTGGAGGTAGGTGAAAAAAGGATAACCTCAGTCTAATTCTGAATGGCGTGTCTCTGTGTGTTTGTGTATGCAGCTACAAATTTACCTCCCACTAGACAGAAATCTAAAGTGTACAGAACTCGCTGTGGCAACCACTCCCAATACAATTCTTACATTACATTAAACTGATTACAATATAGATGAGACAAGAAAGAGAAACTTTACAATGAATTTCAGTGAATGAAGCAAGGAAAGAAAGAAAACAAAGAAAAAGAACTTTACAATGAATTTCTGTGACTGAAGCAAAGAAAGAAAAAACTTTACAATGAATTTCTGTGACTGAAGCAAGGAAAGAAAGAAAAACTTTACAATGAATTTCCCCCCTCCCCCCTAGTCTTTTCAGCTGTCTTCTGGGGATTGAAAATAGATGTTTGGTCTTTATTTGTCCATCTCAGGGTCCTTTCATTCATGTCTGCTGGGTGGCCTTAGGTTTTGGTAGTAAGGCTGGTCAGTCAGGCTTGGAAAGATCTGCTCCACTCTGGTTGCTGTGATGACTAGAGGACTAGTTTCAAACCCAATTCTGGCTCAAATGGACGGAATGTCTCTACTGGACAGTATCTGAGCCCATTTGCTCTGCTTCCATAGGCTTCAGGATCATGTGTGCAGGGCTGAAAGACATAAGAACAGGGTCCCTTCCCCCTTTTGCTGGTAATTCTACCACGAAAGTCATTGTAAAAGGATTAGAGATTTGGGGGGGGGGTAGATAGCTCGCAGGCAGGGTTTGAGGAAAACAAACACATCAGTATCGCAGTTAAATGAATTATAACAATGGAGACATCACCGGAAAAAAATGAACAGACATTTCCATCTCAGCAGAGAATTGGCATCAATTAAACATCACAGAAGAGCAATATTAAAACTGTTTGCATGTACATACAGTAAATGTAAGAATGAAATTTTCCTGTAAATTAACTTAAAACATTTGTCCCTAAAATTTGGGCTGTTCTTAAAAACACAGAGAGGAATAGGAAAATTGAACTCTGTTCCTTGTCCCAGACTAGGTTGGCCAGACCTAACTGGGCAAAGACATTTTCCTTTCTTTTCAGTGCTTTTAATTTTTCCTAACAATTTGAAATTCATATCTCTAGGAAACAGAGACATTTTACAGTTGCAATTACCTCGAGTGCGCACAAGACAAGACAAAGACGTACACATACACAAAAACAGGAACAAAGAGGATGACAGGACACACACACAAGTCCTTCCTGCCATAAATCTCAGTTAAATTAGGGAAGGCACAAATCTTAACAAACAAACCACGTGGTTACATATAAGAGAGAGAGAAGAAAAGAGAGAGAGACAAACAAACACCTCAACATTTTTCCTTTTCTGTTTTCTTAAGTACCTTTATTTAGCCAAATTGGCTGTTTTGTTTTGTTTTGTTTTTTCCTGTGTCATCCCTCAGCAAAGTCCATTTCCTACTTTTGCACATTCCTGTATTCCTGGCGTCCCAGGTTCCAAGCCCTCACAGAGGGTACCCTGATTCCCTCATGGAAGTAAGGGCCCCTTCCTTGGGGAGTCATCCGCAGTTTTCAGAGGAGAAAAAACTCTGGGAAGGACTTCCGCTACCCCACAGAAGTATGGGCCCCTTCCTTGGGGAATCTCCTTTAGGTTTATCAGATCCAAAAAGGGGATCTGCGATGACGTAGCCGCCCCTGTACGACTAGTACTAAGACCTCCACTTTCTATTCACGAGCTTCACATTTTAGAACCGAAAAATTCTGGGGTTTGCTTTTGGGATGTGCACATAAAAAAAAAAAACAACAACAAAATTTGCTTTCCCACCCTTCAATCATGCACACACACACACATTCTTCCTCCTTCCCTAACAGAAGGTCCTGTGCTCTGTAAACGCTAAACAGAACTTACACAAATCAAAAACAGAGAAAGAGAAGACATTGACACATAGGCTGGTAGATGAGAAAGAAACTCTATACTACCAAATGAGAATAAACAAAAATAATTCAATATTATGAAAAGCTGTATGAGCAAGAAGTTTCAGAAAAGAAAATTAAAGAATATTTGAAAAAAATGGAATTGCCTAAAGTACCAGAAAAGGACAAAAACTATTAAATGAATGAATATCAATGATGGAATTATCAGAAGCAGATCAAGAGACAAAGGAACAACCAAACACCAGGACCAGGTGGGCCTGTGGCAGAATTTTACAAAGATTTTACATAATGAAGTATTGATTGATGTAAAGGTACCAAATTCAGGAATGGAAGCAAATATTACTTTGATTCAAAAAGAAGATTCAGATTTAATGCAGATAAAACTATAGGCCCATCTCTTTACTGAATGCTGACTATAAAATATATACTTCAATAATGGCAGCAAAACAACAAGGTTCCTAAATGAATTTATACGTTCAGATCTCTTAAGCTTTTTCTAAGAGACAGATTAAAAACAAAATGAGAATGATTTTAAATACATAAAAAAGGCACAAGAAAAGGATGCTATTCATTTTGATACTGGAAGTGCTAAATAGAAATATTATGGCAGACACAGAAATTAAAGGCATGGAAACTTGAAAACTAATTTTGCACCAAGTGAGAAATAAAATAGGTTAATAACCAACCTTGCTGACAATTTTGTTGTCCAAAAGGTAGAGAAGAGAACTAGAGGAGATAATTAAGTCCATACTTGACTTAATACTTACAAAGAATAAGTTGTAGAAGGATTTGAAACTGCATCATTAACATAACAAAAACAATTGAACACACTAAAGTCTTAGATTTTAAGAGCTGACCTTAATAAACTCAGAGAAACTTGAGAAAGATTCCTTGGATGAAAATCCTAAAGGGAAAAGCAACTCAAGAAGCTTGGTAAACTCTGAAAAACTTGATTATAAAAACCAATTGCACCATACCAATCAGAAAAAAAACCCAGAAATCCAAGAAACCAGCATGGCTGCACAAAGACCTCACTGACAAATTGAATGAATGAAGGACAGATACAAAAAATGGAAAGAGGAACACATAACTAAGGCAAAATATCAGCAGATAGCAAGAATCTGTAAAGAAAAAATAAAAGATTCTTCCAATACATAAATGACAAGAAGAAAAAAAAATCAAGGAAACAGTTGGACCACTAAGGAGAGAAGGCAACACAGAGAAAGCCATGAGTTGCTTAACTCATTCTTTGCATGTCTTCTTGCAAAAAGAAATGCAGCCCAACTAGCCAGAAATATAACTGGAAAGGAAAAATAAAACAGACTGTAAACTAAAGTTAAAATAAGCAAAAACAGTAAGAGAACACCAGGTCCCAGAGTCCTAAAGGAGCTGGTAAATGAAATCTCAGAACCACTGCACATCTTAAAAAAAAAATCTTGGGATACGGGGACTACCTGAGAAACTGGGAAAAAGCTAATATGGTTCCCATCTTCAAAAAGAAAGAAAAAAACAACTAAACTCTGAGCCCTATTTAACAAAATGAAATTCAATGCAAAGAAAAGTAAAATCCTACACTTAGGCAAGGAAAACCAAAAATATAGATAACTATTATAAATTTGTGCAACAAATTTGTAATTAATATTTAATATTTGGTTTATTCTTGTATTTTTCTCTGTTGTACGCCGCCCTGAGCCTTTCGGGAGTTGGGCAGCATATAAGAATACCAAAATAAATAAATAAATAAATAAATAAATAAATAAAAACAGATTTGGAGAAGTGAAAAAGTAACCACCATAAAATGAATATCCTGCAATGGCTAGCAGACAAAACAGGGCTGGGGGAGGGAGAAGGAAATATCAAAGGATTTAGGAAGATACATTAACTTGGTTAAACAAAAGGCATGATTATTATTTCCTAAAATGATTTGTACCCAGACAACACACTATTCAATTGAAATTGGAATTTTCATATGCCATAAAGTAAAATAAAAAAAGCAAAAATTACCCCCCCCACACACACATACACACAGGCATACACACATTTCCCAGTTTTCTATGGTTTAAAGTAAAATTTAGAGGTAGGTACTCACCTTCTTTCCAAGCAGCCTTTGAATTGAAACTCAAAACCCTTTTAAAACCTAATTTCCAATGGCCCAGGTCAAATAAATTTATTTAGGCCAGGATCATTGGAGAGGTTAGCTTGGAGTCCCATCTGTTTGGGTGCCAAATTGTTGTAAGGAATATCCTTCTGGGTTCATTTCCAAGTGGAGAAAAAGACACTGGATTCATGAAAGTTGCTTGGAAAGAAGGTTTAATGGTGGACAGGAGCACATGGCATGAGCCCCTGTAAAGAAAAGGTAGATTACATGTTTCCAGATGTGGGTGAACAGAAAAAGAGAGAAAAGAGATGCTCAGTTCCTTGTTTTATACTCTCTGTTGGGTCCCACCTCTTAGTTTCCTGTTCTTGTATAGAAATGTATCCCATTGGCTCTCAGGGGCATGCTGGGGCAACTCTATAGTTTTTTTGTCTGTCCCAGCTTTGGCTGAATGAAAGGGCCTTGGGCAAATCCTATTGTGGTTCTGTTATGCAGAAGACTTTCAGGCTAGGTGAGAAGAATGTTTGAGCTGGGCCCAGCCCTTAATGGCCCATTTTCAAGGGGTGGGGGGTTTTCCAAGGGGAGTCTTTTGTCCGCTCACAAGCATGTTTCCAGAGATATTCCACAGAATATATTCTGCCTTTTAATATCTCCTAGGACCGTGATGGCGAACCTATGGCACGGGTGCCACAAGTGGCACGCGGAGCCATATCAGTGGGCACGCGAGCTCTGGTCCGGCACGCATGTGCGCACCGGCCGGCTGATTTTCGGGCCTTCTGGGCCCACTGGGAGTCGGGAAACAGGCTGTTTCCAGCCTCCAGAGGGGGTGGGGAAGGCCATTTTCGCCCTCCCCAGGCTCCTAGAAGCCTGGAGAGAGCAAAAAATGGCATGCCATTGCATGCTGGGAGTGGGGGGGGGTCATGCGCGCATGCGTGGGGGTGCATGGAATTATGGGTGTGGGCACGCACACACGTGATCCCACGCATCCCCCCTTTTTGGCACGCGAACCAAAAAAGGTTCGCCATCACTGTCCTAGGATATCTCATTTCCTAGGAGAGGGGTGGGTGCTAACTTCCTACACTACTGTGGTGTATTTCCTGCACATTTTAGCTAAATGATTAGCAAAGAGTTCCTCTATTTTCTCTGCTTGGTTGGGTGGCTTGTAAAATACACTATGACAATGTCATTCTTTTTCTTTCTTTTATACTAACCCATTTACATTCAAGGAGGTTTTCATCCTTGGTTTTGTGCATCTCTGTAGAGGTGTAATGATTTTTTTTACATAAAATGCAATTCCATCTCCTCTTCTTTAAGTCTGTTTCTTTTGAATAGTTTATATCCTTCTAGCAGAAAATTCCTGTCCTGAGTTTCATCCTACCAAATTTCCTTAATGGCAATTCTACCATACCTGCCCTCATATATTAGTATTTCAAGTTCAGCCTGTACTTCAAATTCATCTGTAAATTTTGAGCATTAGTGTATAGGAATCAGAGTCCTTTATGACTGACCCGAGTATGCTTCTTACATTTCCTGCTTTATATCTGAGTTTTTCTTCCTTCCCATCACTCAGTACCTCTTGTTTGATTGGTTGTTTTGGGATTATGCCTATGGGATTAGGTCTTAAAGTTGCTAAAGCTTGGTCACACCCACCCCTCAGATAATTTGAGCCAGTCATTTTCCGAATATATTCTTCCCATTTCTTATGAGATGCAGCTCATCCCTTGCCAGAAGCCCTTCATGTAGGTAATGCAAACCGTGGTCTAGGAGTCTGAAATGGCACAATCTCTTAATCCAATGATTTATTTATAAAATGCTTTGTTTCCTCATTGGATATTGACCTTTTGTTGAAAGTACAGATGAAAACATCATCTGTGCTGCTAACTCCTTAACTTTCTTGCCAAGCTGCTCATTGTTTCTTGATATTGTTTTCAGGTTCATTGTTGTGTCATTGGTCTCTACATGAAAAAGAAACAAAGGATAGTAATCTGTGGGCTTCATTATTTTAAAAAAATGTTGATTCCCTAGAAAGTGCAGAGAGAACAACAAAGATGATAAGGGGTCTGGAGACTAAACTATACAATGAACAATTGAGGGAACTAGATATGTTTAGTCTAATGAAGAGAAGGAATAGGGGAGCTATGTCAGGGAATTGCACAGCTGGTGTCCAAATGGAGTCAGAGTGTCAGACCTGCCACAGTCTGATCTCTTAGGGAAGTAAAACTCTCAATTACATTTGAAATAATAAGGCACTTTTACTAAGAGATGCTGAGAGTCAAGCAGAATCTAAAATTCCTGTAGCCAATCAAGTACCGCCATAATGTTATGGGAAACTCTGAGGTGTTTGGGCTGGTGAAATTCCACACTCAGGGCAAATGGCCTTGAAGATGCCAGTGCTCAGAATGAACCGAATTCCAAACTTCTCTGTTTTTCGTCAACTGTCAATTGCCCCTCCCAATTTCCCACCATAAAGCTATACAGAAAATTGCCCATTTGTTCCCCCTCCTTCTCCCATTGATGACAGATTGCTGGCAAGGTGCCAATCTCATGTAGTAGCCAGCTCTCTTTAATCAGTTAGCTATAACGGTGTATTCTTACTCTTTGTCCAACTCTTCATTGCTCCAGCTATTAAATTTTAAATATCTTAACATGCTATGATAGTAATCTTCCAGTACTTGAGGGGCTGTTACAAAGAAGAAGTAATTTATCTATTTTCCAAAGCATCTGAGGGCAGGGTAAGAAGTAATGGATAGAAGATCGTTGAGAGAGATCCAACCCAGAACTAGGGGGAAATTTTGTCGCAGTGAGAACAATTAATCAGTAGAATGTCCTACCTCAGGAAGTTGTGGTTATTCCATCACTGGAGTTTTTCAAGAAGAGACAGGACAGCCATTTGTCCAGAATGGTATAGACTCTGCTTCAGCAGGGGGTTGGACTAGAATATCTCCAAGCTCTCTTCCAACTTTATTATGCTACAGTACGTTCTATTTATATTACCTCTCATTCAAATAGTTTAGTAAAACATAGGAAAATGCATTTATTTATTGGAAATGCTCTTGATAAAATAAAATAATGCTGATGATATTCATCTGTCATTTAGACACAGAAGAACATTTTAAGAGACGAGAAAATTGCCTAAAGAGTAGTTCATGTCTGCAGCGTAATTTTTCTGTAATTAAAATAATTAAATGGTAGAAAAACAAAATTGAAATCAGTTTCCTGAAGAAAACTGAATAACCTTTGGCTTGTTGCTTATTTATCTGGATTGTTAAAGGCTTTAAAAATTCATGGGGAAATTAATATTAATTAGCTATGCTAATAAAAATAGGTCTCTGTTAGAAATGGACATCTTTTTCTACTTGGGAGCCATGCTGAATTTTTTTATTTCATTTCTCTTTCTAAGGGCCATTGGTAGAGCAGAGATGGAGTGAGGTTGGGGGAAAGATTGAAACTATGAACTATGGGCCGGAGGTATTTGTGGCCTGCAGGTTATATGCTGTACTCAGAATACATACACTAAAAAAATGTGTATGGAGATTCTCAATCATCCAGGTCATGGTTATCCCAAAGATGCTTTTTCCAAAAGGCAACTGGACTTTGCAAACTGAGAGTAATCAGAACCCTAAACCATTGGGCTGAAGTTTTGCCTTTCAGCAAAGAGAGAAAAGAGAAAGAACCAAAACACATTAAGGAAATCCTCAGAACTTGTTGCTATCCTAATTGGGCCTTCATCAAATCCATAAAAAGATCCAGCAGCAGCTCCTTCAGGACAGACAAAAAAAGAGAAGAACAATGGATCAACGTTCTCATTCCATAGGTTGCAGGAATATCTGAAAAGCTCAGGAGAATTTTAACCAACACAACATACATACACAGTTTAAACCCACAAATACATTAATGCAGACGCTTGTTCACCCCAAGGACAAAATACCCAGAAACAAACAGAGCAATGTGGTATATGCAGTTCAATACAGAAAGACATGTGCAGATCTGTTCTTTGGAAAAACAACAACAACCACTTCACAAACACATGGCACAATGTAGGAGAACAAACTCACCAGGACAGGATTCAGCAGTCTATCTGTACCTGAAAGACAAGGGTAACTCTTTTGAAAACAGCAAAGTTCTAATTCTGGACAGAGGGGACCAATGGTTTGAAAGAACTGTGAAAGAGCTATCTATGTTAAAATTGAAAAGCCCTCCTTCAACAGAGGTGGAGGGATATAACACTACCTATCTCCTTTTTACAACATAGTCCTTTCAGCAGTCCCAAGAAGATTTCACATCTATTTACCCTCTGATTCAGATTATTCTGAAGATACAGATAAATCCCAAAGTGGCCTCAATCACTATCAGAGAGCTATCAACTCTCAGAGTGCTAATGACAGCAAAGTACATAAATCCTTCTATCACCCCACCATTCAGTTAGAACCGAAGAAGCTTTTTGGATCAGAAGTAAAAGAAACAAGAAAGTCCAATTGCCTTTTGGAAAAACCACTTTGGGACATTGGATTCATAGCAGTATGTAGTGGGGTCTTTACGATAAGAGTGTATTGCTACTCTCTTGTTACTCTTTAACAGCTGAATGCTTTACAGAAATGCATCCTGTTTACTTAAGTGTATCAGGTAATTCTATGAGTTGGGATTAGAATGAAATTTAAATTTAAACACCTAATCTGATTGCTATTTCCAAATTGTGTGCAAATGAGCAACTGGCAGATAAGTTCACTGCAGCTGAGGTAACTAAATATCAGAAGTTTAATTAAAAATGATCAAAGTACATGTCTAAAGAAGAGACTATCAAGACATTTATCAAACAAACCATAAAATATATGTTTACTTTGGCTGACAACTAATGCTCATAGCGGGCAATTCTGCATTGAGGTGTACTACTTTTTACCATAGGCAGTTTATCCTGCATAAAACAACAGCAACAACCCAATCCCAATAAAGCCTCTCTTCACCTGCCAAAAATAAAAGCTAAAGCCCAGAGTAAAAGAGAATACCTTTTTAAGGTTTCTAAAAAGACCCACTCTTCTGCTTGAAAACCACAAAAAACACTGAGAGACACTGAGGAAGTGAAAATGTAAGCATCACTTTTATCTGAAATAGTCGTGTTTCTGCTGAGCTAATGCATTTAGAAAGAGATGGAATCAGTTAAACAAACTAAAACCCTCAACAAAGATAGCTTCAAAAACCTTGCAACCACCCCCCCAAATAACAACAAGAACTCTCAACCAGCAACTTATTGCATTATGTTATAAACTGCCAACACAAATTTCTGAATCATGCAGGCATGAGCATTAAACCAGAACAGTTTAAATCAATGGTTCTCAACCTGGGGGTCGTGACCCCTTTGGGGGTCGAACAACCATTTCATAGGGGTCGGGAGACTTTGCCCGGATGCCACCATTTGGTTTCTTTTACCCTCTGCACATGCGCAGAATGCTTTGCGCATGCGCAGAGGGTAAAATAACCCAAAAGATGGCGGTGGGGTGGGGGTTGTGGCGGCAGAGTGGGGGTTGTGGTGGGGGGGTGGGTTGCGGCAGTGGTGGGGTGGGGATCATGGCATTAGGAAGGTTGAGAACCACTGGTTTAAATGGTATGCTCTTAAGAAGAAGAAAGGTTTGAATGAAGCTAAATTAACCCTAGATCTTCTGTACTAACAACAGAAATTGTAAAGGAATAAAATTCATCTTTTTCAAGAATACTTTAATAAAATTAGTGTAAGTTTATGAGGAATCATATAAAATTAGTTTCTAGTAAACGAAGATGTCACTTTGGATTCACAGGTAAACCAGTTGTTGGTTCTCATCAACTAATCTGAATGTAAGTCTGACTCCTTCCTAAAATGGCTTGCTGAAGGGTGATAACTTTTTTCTTCTCTTACCCACAAGCTGCTGTGTTTGCTGCCAGAGCTGGTTCTTTGATGGGCCTGCCCTCTGGATTTGAGGGAATGACCCAAGATGACTTTCAGATGGCTGTGGACTCACCTGGGAGGGTGAATCTTGAAGATTTCAGCTCCTTATAGGAGACCTGGAAAGTTTTTCCACATTTCTTCCTACTGGCAGAACATTTTCATAAGCCTGGGACTTTTAACATCATTTTTTTTTGTTTTTTTATCTTTACATGTTAATTGGCTGGCTGAATGATGATTTATTTCAGGGCCCAGCTGGACTCTATCTGCTTTTTCTGTTTTCTCTTTATTTGGTTGTTTATAGCAGCTCCTGCTTTCTTATATAGAAACACAGCACATTGTCTTTGGATAGTGAAAGTGGTTTTTTTTTTACTATATTTTGCTGAGTATTCACTACATGGAATCTGTATTTTATTAACTTGAAAAATGGTTTTGGATAAAAATAGTTTCTTTTGTTTGTTTCCTGTTCGGCTTAACTTCTGCTTATCTATTCCATTGAGCAACAACATATTGGATTACAGAGAGAAGGAAGAGACTGTCACTTGGTGGGAAAAACATGCAATCTGTAGCTGAATTTTTACCAAATGGTGTGAGGAACTCATAAATACCATGGAAAATATTCTGAAGAAACTGAGACTAAATATTTTAGATCCACAAAAGGCATTTGTTTTTAAAGCAGCAGATTCATTGGCAAGAAATATAGATTCAGAAACAGTACAAACAACACAGACTGCAGAAAATACTCAGAGCCAAGATTACGATTCTGTGGCAGTAAATTAGCCAGAAAGAAACAGGGACCCAGACATTGTTATTGACTTGAATTGACTTAATCTGGTGTTTTTATATAATAGTAGAGAATTTTCTGGATGGATAAGGGGCAAATGGGTGTTTTTAAGGGGTTTGAAGGAGAGTGGGGAATGACATTACATTTAATTGGAGAAAAATCTCATTTGGCTTTTTTGGGGGCAGGTAGATTGGTTTTGGAGATTGGTCTTATTGTACTTAACCAAATAGCAACTGATAAGAGATGACATTAAGAAAAAAATGTGGATATTTGATCCAGGACCAATTAGAGTTAATTTTTGGAATCCGGGATTGGAGCCATGGTAAATTTTTAATGAGTTGATGACATCAGAGGGGTTTTTTAATGTTAATTTTGTCTTTTATTATGAATAATAATGTTATTACTATTTTATTATTAATATAGTATATAGATGGTAGGATAACAATTTGTAAACATATTTAGTAGTTTAAAACTCTTTTGGCCTGTTTGCAAGAGGTGGGAAATTAACACCGTTGTATTATATTAATCAGTATTCAGCTAGGGAGAATTCTATGTTTATATGTGTTAGTCTTCTTTTCTTTTCTGTTTTGTTTGTTTTGTTTTTAAAAATATTTTGGTGTTTTTACACTCTTGTGTAAAAAATTTATGAATTTTTTGTCATGAATATGCAGAAGGGTACTTCAATGGAGATGGTTTGGGATGCAAGCTTACATGAGAGGTATCTTGATATATCTGGATAATAAATTTAGAAGGAAGAAGGAACAAAAAAGGAAAGAATTGGAGGAGGATATTAAAAAACAAGAAAGGGCTTTAATCTTAAAACCATCAGATAAGAAAATTAAGGAGACAATTTAGGTCAATTTAACATGTTAATAGCAGACCAAGTCGCAACTAATTTACAATATGTTAAACATAACACTTTTTGTAATGCAAATAAACCTGGTAGGTGGTTAGCTTATATGTTAAGAAAAAAGCAAAAATCAAGGACAATAGAGAAAATTAAATATAAGGGTAAGGAAGTTTTCGAACATGAATTGATTAAAAAATCTTTCCTAGAGTTTTATTCGGGGTTGTATAAGGGTGGTAATGTCAAGGATGAGGATATAGATAGATATTTGCAAAATGGGAACATGCATATAGCTTCCAAGGAGCAGATGGAAACTTTAAATCAACTGATAACCTCCGAGGAAATTTTGGCGGTAATTAAACAGTTAAAAGTGGGTAAAGCTCCAGGTACAGATGGTTTGACAGCTGTTTATTATAAAAATCTGCAGGAGGAAATGGTGGAACCTTTGAAGGCTTTATTTAATAATATACAACAAGGAGGCAAAATACCTCCAACTTGGAAGACTGCTTTTATCTCTTTGATCCCAAAAGAGGGTCAAGAACCCCCAGATCCCAAAAATTATAGGCCAATTTCACTTTTAAATACAGACTACAAAATATTTGCTAAAATATTAGCAAATAGATTAATGACAATCATGCAACAAATGATTCATCAAGATCAAACTGGTTTCTTAGTTGGTAGACAAATGAAGAGTAATGTAAGACAAATAGTTAACTTATTAGAATATTTGGGAAGGAACAACCAGGTACCTGCAGTATTAGTGTTTTTGGACACTGAGAAAGCTTTTGATAGATTGAATTGGCAATTTTTATTAAAATTAATAGAAAAGATGCAGCTTGGAGATTATTTTACACAATCTATTAGGGCGATATACCAGAAACAAACAGCTCAAATAATAATTAATGGTGGATTAACAGATATTTTCGATATAGAGAAAGGAACAAGACAAGGATGTCCCTTATCGCCTTTGTTGTTTATTTTAACTATGGAAATTTTACTTAATAAAATAAGGGAGTTCGAGATAATAAAGGGAATTAAAATTAGACAGGAAGAATACAAGTTACGAGCATTTGCGGATGACCTGGTTGTCACCTTGACCCAACCATATCAATCTATTATAGCTTTGATGGAAATTATTAATTTATATGGACAAGTATCCGGTTTTAAAATTAATATAGATAAAATCAAAATAATAGCCAAAAACATGACTAGAAACCAAGAAGAAGAAATGCAAAGGGTTTCGGGATTTGAGATAGTTAAGAAGGTTAAATATTTAGGGGTTTATATTATGTCTACAAATGTGAAACTATATCAGCATAACTATGAGCCACTATGGCAAAAAATACAGAAAGAGATGGAAAATTGGAAAAAACTACAATTGTCTTTGCTGGGCAGGATAGCCGCAGTAAAAATGAATGTTTTACCAAGGTTTTTATTTCTTTTTCAAATGATCCCTATACTTAAAAGAGATGACAATTTGAAGGAATGGCAGAAGGGTATAAATAAATTTATTTGGGCAGGGAAGAAACCGAGAGTAAACCAGAAAATAATGCAAGATACACGAGAGAGGGGAGGATTAAAAATGCCTAATTTAAGATTGTATTATGAAGCAGCTACCCTCTCAGCAATTACCGACTGAATTAATTTGATGGAAGACAGGATTTTAAATATAGAAGGGTATGGGTTGATCTATGGATGGCATGCTTATTTAGTGTACAATAAAAAAGTAGACAGGGCTTTTAGGAGTCATATATTAAGAAATGCGCTATTGGGGGTCTGGAAAAAGTATCAATGTAAATTAAATGACAAATTACCCATTTGGACAGTACCCAGACATGCGATAGAAAATATAAATTTGGAACAAAAGCAAGATAAAATTACATATAAAGAACTTCTTTATGAAGAAGGAATTAGATTACAGTTAAAATCTATGGAGCAATTAGGTCAAGAAGGAATAATCAGAACCTGGTTTCAATATGGGCAATTGCAGGCTAGATGGAAAGAAGATTTAAAAACTGGTATTTTGCAGCAAGATGATAAGTTAATAATTCAAATAAAAAATAAAGGTCCCATGCACATAAAAAAATTGTATAATGTGTTAGTGGAACTAGATTTGGAAACAGAGCTAGTTAAGGACTGTATGATTAAATGGGCTCAAAACATTGGAGAACCTATAATGATGGAAAAATGGGAAAAGATATGGGTTAGAAACGTAAAATTTACACAAGCTCAAAATTTAAGAGAAAACTTTTATAAAATGTTTTATAGATGGCATTTAGATACTAATAAACTAGCTCATATGTATCCAAACCTAAATGTTGGAGATGTGAAAGTGAAGATGCTACGTATTTTCATATACGGTGGACTTATAAAAAAATTAAGGCTTTTTGGATAAAAATTTGGTGGATTATTCAAAATATCTTAAAGAAAAAGATTAAGTTTACACCACAGTTTTTTTTGTTGGGAATAATTATGGACTGTACTGTAATAGAGACTAAATTGGTTTTGAATTTGATAACAGCTGCCAGGTTGCTGGTAGCACAGTACTGGAAGAAAGAAGATATACCTACCATTGAGGAATGGACATTAAATGTTGTACATCTGGCCGAAATGGCAAAAATCTCATCATATCTTAAAGATCATTCAAATGAGAGATATATACTGGAATGGAGTAGAATAGTAGATGGACTGATTATATTCAAAAAAAGTACCAGATTAAGTGATAATTAAGTAATAATGATATATGTTAAATTTTTTAGAATGTGTTTAAAAGGTTTTAAATAACAAGGAGTTAAAGAACTAGAGAAATTTTGAAGCTATAATCTGTTAGTATATTTTAATTTTATGTTTATTGAATATTATACCCTGTGCTTTTTCTGGGAAGTCGGGGGGGGGGAAATGGGGGGAAGGGAGGGGGTTGGGGGGAAGGGGTGGTAGAAAAAGAGTAAAATGTTTGTACTTTGTACTAATAAAACTTTTTGAATAAAAAAAATATTTTGGTGTTGTGTATTTTAACCTTCTTTGAAAAAACTAAATATTATGAATGTAAGTCCAAACTGAAAATATGTCAGCATGGATTATTTTTACATTCTAAAGAAAAATGCATTTTTCTTTTTGTTTGCTGAATAATGTCACAACTGGAAATATTTACCTTATCAAATATATATATATATATATATATATATATATATATATATATATATATATATATATATATATATATATATATATATATATATATATATATATATATATATATATATATATATATATATATATATATAGTTGGAATTATTTACATAAATCAATTAATTCTCTTTGCCAGCCTTGTGAAGCCAGGCTTGATTCATAGTTATACAATGCACACAGATTTTATTTTAGCCATTTACAGGTAGCATAGCATGAAAGCATTAATGAAATTAGATTTTGGATTCAAAAATTTCATGGACACACCTGAATTTAAGCAAATTTGAGAGATCTTTTGAGCAATTTATCTTGATAAGGATATTATGCCAGCAGCAAGGTTTTTTTTAAAGTACAGTCCTCTGTTTTGTGCCAATTTTCTATTTTGATGTTAATATTTAAAATGCATATGATTGAATTTGCAATAAATTCAAATATAGTTTACAATAAATTTAAAGGTGAAATCATGAATTATAAAACAATATATTAGGCCTCCACAAAGCTTCAAACAAATCACCCCATTGAAGCAGGTACTGCATATTTAAGGACACATTTACTTTCACTTACTGGATTAAAGTAGCTGCATTTTAGGCTGCTTCTCAAATTATTGCTTGAACTTTTGAGAATGTTATCTGCTTCAAAGCAAAGCCACTGCCATTCTGGATTAGTCATACTTTGCAAAATGTATCACCAACACGTGGCTTTAGGTTCTGGAACAGAACACTTTACCATGGTACTCAAATTAATAGATCATACCAGGTGTGGGTTCTGTCTTATCTCGTTGCCGGTTAGATTCCTGATGCGCTGTGTGGGCGCATGCGTGCAAAGCGTGTGCGGGTGCACATGCACAGTGCTAAAAACCCAGCTTCTGCACATGTGCAGAAGCAAAAACAAAATGGCGCCACCTGCACCAGCACCACGAGAGCCAGTTCGGGGGTGTGGTAGACCTGGGTCGCTGCCGGTTCTAACGACCCAAGCCGCCAAGTTACTACCGGGTTTATAGAGCTGGTAGGAACCCATCTCTGGATCATACTTGCTGTGCAATAAACTATCCTATCCTATCCTAACCTATCCTATCCTAGACTAGACTAGACTAGACTAGAGCTGGAAGGGACTTTGGAGGTCTTCTAGTCCAGCCCCCTGCTCAAGAAGGAGAACCTATACTATTTTAGATAACTGACTGTCTAGTCTCTATTCCATTTCAGAGTAGGAACTGGCAATTATGCAAGTGAAGAACATACATTGCATGTGAGAGTTGTATTTTGTTGCCAGAAGGCTTTTTTGGGGGAAAATGGTTTAATAGTCCACAAGAGATTCTTAAAGCTAAGTCCCGAAGAGCAACAATTGTATGTGCATAGGTGAAATATGTGATGATCAGACACATAAAACATAAAATGAGCTGGAAGGGAACTCAGGAGTCTTATAATCCAACCTTGCTGCTCATGTACAGAGACTTTATAGGATCCCAGTCAAATGGTTATTCATCTATTTTTGAAAACCTGCAATTATAAAGTACTCATAAGTCCAGGAGGCAAGCTATTTCATAGATTAATTGTTCTCACTGTCAGGAAATTTCTCCTTATTTTCTAGGTTGGATTTCTCTTTAACAAGCATTCACCCATTACTTTTTGTCCTGCCCTCTGGTGCTTTGGAGAATAAGTTAATCCAGTGAAATATCAGTTTATAGACATGTGCTAATGTACACCCCATCCATTAAATCTGAATGTTTCATCTTTATAATAATAATAATAATAACAACAGAGTTGGAAGGGACCTTGGAGGTCTTCTAGTCCAACCCCCTGCTTAGGCAGGAAACCCTACACTACTTCAGACAAATGATTATCCAACATCTTCTTAAAAACGTCCAGTGTTGGAGCATTCACAACTTCTGGAGGCAAGCTGTTCCACTGATTAATTGTTCTAACTGTCAGGAAATTTCTCCTTAGTTCTAAGTTGCTTCTCTCCTTGTTTAGTTTCCACCCATTGCTTCTTGTTCTACCCTCAGGTGCTTTGAAGAATAGTTTGACTCCCTCTTCTTTGTGGCAACCCCTGAGATATTGGAACACTGCTATCATATCTCCCCTAGTCCTTCTTTTCATTAAGCTAGACATACCCAGTTGCTGCAACCGTTCTTCATATGTTTTAGCCTCCAGTCCCCTAATCATCTTTGTTGCTCTTCTCTGCACTCTTTCCAGAGTCTCAACATCCTTTCTACATTGTGGCGACCAAAACTGAATGCAGTATTCCAAGTGTGGCCTTACCAAGGCATTGTAAAGTGGTATTATTACTTCACGTGATCTTGATTCTATCCCTCTGTTAATGCAGCCTAGAACTGTGTTGGCTTTTTTGGCAGCTGCTGCACACTGCTGGCTCATATTTAAACGGTTGTCCACTAGGACTCCAAGATCCCTCTCACAGTTACTACTGTTGAGCAAGGTACCACATATGCTGTACCTATGCATTTTGTTTTTCTTGCCTAAATGTAGAACCTTACTTTTTTCACCATTGAATTTCATTTTGTTTGATAGCACCCAATGTTCAAGTCTGTCAAGATCCTTCTGAATCTTGAACCTATCTTCTGGAGAGTTGGCTATTCCTGCCAGTTTGGTGTCATCTGCAAATTTGATGAGTTCCCCATCTATCCCCTCGTCCAAGTCATTGATGAAGATGTTGAAGAGTACTGGGCCTAAAACAGAGCCTTGGGGTACTCCACTGCATACTTCCCTCCATGTAGATGCAGTTCCATTGAGCACTACTCGTTGAGTGCGGTTGGTCAGCCAGTTTTGAATCCATCTGGTGGTGTTGCTGTCTAACCCACATTTTTCTACTTTATCTAGTAATAGATTATGGTCTACTTTATCAAATGCCTTACTGAAGTCCAAGTAAACTATATCAACAGCATTCCCCTGGTCCACTAATTTTTTTTGACGGGTTGGACTATTTTTTCCCTTTGTGTAAAGACAGATGCCAAAAACGAGTGCAAAGGCATCTGTGCAATGCCATTACATAAATGAAATAATTTGCATAAATCTACATCATTTGTTTAAAGATAGTATATAACTGCATCAATAATATCTAAGATAGATAAATCAATCTCATAAAACAGAAATAACTTGCTATCACAGGTAATGATCATATAAAAGTATTGGAAAGAAATACATAGTGTAGTGCAAAAAACCCTTGGAATTTAAATTTTAATATATTATATATTTCAGTGACTCATACCCATTTCCCTCCCATGCAAAAAAATCTAACTAAAGGAAATGCAACATTCTTATATTGTTTGCATGCTTAAGGATCATAACCAATGAAACAAATATATGTAGGGCCAATAGAAGTAATACATGTGGCCCAGTATGTTTCTCTTGTCTGCAGAAACATCTATTCATACACATTTACTATATATAAGGAAGGTTGTGTTTGACATGCATTTTAAAGCAAATCAATCTAATGTTAAACTACAGATTTATACATTAGTACCCTTAAGACCCACATATCTTAATGTCTTTTAATGTGTAATTAGTTCAGCTATTATCTAATCGGATACAATTTCTGAATCTAACTTATCCAGGTCTACCAGCTCTCAATTATTGATATGTTATGACCAATGTTGATATGAATGTTGGCTTGATTCTGGTTCCATTCTTACTTATTAATACTATCCCTACTTCATATCATTTCACAAAACACAGGGAAATGTATTTATTTATTGGGCATGCATGATGCTTCAATTCTAATAGACTTCTTTGCTAGTAACTGGATGAAGTAAAGACTAAATAGTTTGTCCTTTATGTAATGATGAACTGTGGTGGTGTAGTGGTTAGAATTCAGTATTTCAGGCTAACTCTGTCCACAGAGCTAGGAGTTCGATTCTGACAGGGCTTCTAACTCAGCCTTCCAACTTTCCAAAGTCAGTAAAGTGAGGGGGGCAATATGCTGACCCTGTAAACCACTCAGAGAGTGCTGTAAAGCACTATGAAGTGCTATATAAGTCAAACTGCTATTGCTATTGCTAATTATCTCATCACATAAGATGACATAACATGAATTAATGACATTAATTGCATCAATTACTCTCATTGGATACAAAAGACTTGTCTATTATTTTGAAGTAAAGTCTCCCTGAAAAATTGTCCATGGCATCCAAAATCTGTGAAAGTACGGTCTATTAAATCAAGGATCTTTGAGCATCATCCCTAACTCATTTTGAAGAATGGCTTGACTTTCATCTTAATGCCAATAGAACTGAAATTGGCTTTAGTATAGAGTTCAAAGAGAAGTACCTAGCATCATGAAAATTAGTACAGGAAAAGTCACTAGCTATGGTCTCATCAACCCTGTAAAACTGGTAAATTCAGGAAACAAGCACTATTTGGATTTCTGGAAAAAAAATTAATTTGCAAAAAGTTTTTGGATCAAAGTATCCAGAAAATACTTTCCCTATATTTCCCCCCCCCCCGGCTCTGCCTGTCCATTACATTGAGCAACAACATATCAGATTATAGAGGGAAGGAGGTTGTCACATAGGGGGAAAAAGACTGCTTGACAACATGCAATCTTTAGCTGGAAGTTTTTCTTAAAAGTTTGATGAACTCATAAGATTCTAGAAAACATTCAGAGGAAACTGACTGTTAATAAATCAAATCCACAAAACGGATGTGATTTCACAGCAGTAGATTCGTTCAGAAGAAATATGGACTCAGAAATAACAGTCAATTTCATATATCTTCCTCAAATCCAAGTCTATACTTCTATATCAGTGGTTCCCAACCTTTTTGTGATCGAGTACCACTTGGAGGTCCCGTATAGTCGCCGCGTACCACCTGGTTCCAGAGAAACTAAATTCGATCAGATATCACTTTATTTCCATAATTGTACCGTTCCTTTTTTGGCCCCGCGCATCCAGCCAACTGGATTCTCGGGCCGCTGGGACCAGGTGGGTGGCGTGTGGCAACAGTTGCAAATCGTTGCCAGATTATCTTGTGTTAGGCAGTAAACATTTTTGTGAAGTAAAAAATAACTAAAAATCGTTCATGACCCCGAAAGTGTTCGCGTACCACCTGGAAGGCCCTCGTGTACCACTAGTGGTACACGTACCACAGGTTGGGAACCACTGCTTTAGGTGGAGTTCTCGCTTCACAATCAGGAGGTTGTGAGTTCGATCCTAGGTAGAAGCAGCTATTTCTCTCTCTGGCACAAGTTGAAATTATATCTGCTGAATCAACAGGAAGGGCATACAGCCAGTTAACACTCAGCTCCATTCAGTTGCCCAGACTCCACCCCGCAAGGGATTATGGGGTCTTTAAAAGACAATGATGAATAGCAAAGATGAAGGATAATAACAGTACTACAGCCATACAATATGGGTATGTATACTTACTGTATATACATAAAGCAATACTGTGAGGATTAGTGGTTTAGCAAAGTGATGGCATGAGGGGGGGAAACTGTTCCTGTGTCTAGATGTTTTGGCATACAATGTCCTATAGCAGAGTCCCGAGGGGAACTGAAACAGATTAGGGGTCTGTAGATATTTTCTCAGCCCTCCTTCTGACCTGTGCAATATACATGTCTTCTATGGAAGGAGGTTGCAATTGTTTTCTCTGCAGTCCTAAGTATCCGTTGAACTATGTAGCTGTCCTGTTTGGTTACTGTACCAAACCAAACAGTTATCGAAGTACAGATGACTCAATAATTCTTCTATAGAACTGTATCAACAGCTCCTGTGGCAGTCTGGACTTCCTAAGTTGCAGGAAGAACCTTCTTTGATGTGCTTTTTTAATGATGGCTCTAATGTTAGATGTCAATTTCATATCCTAGGAGATAATAGAACCTAAAATTTAAAGGATTGATACTGTTGGTACTGTGCTGTCAAATATAGTAAGAGGCAGTAGAGTAGGAGGTCTATTCCTAAAATCTACTCTCATCTCTACAGTTTTAAGCATGTTCAGCTCCAGATTGTTCCAGCCTCAACACAGGGCCAGTTGTTTAACTTCCCATCAGTATACAGACTCATCACCTTCTTGAATGAGACAATGACTGTGTATCAGCTGTAAACTTCAGTACTTTAACAGAGGGATCCTTAAAGATGTGGCCATTGATAGACAGAGAAAAGAGCAATTGAAAAAGCAAACAACCCTGGTGTTGTGGAGGGGGGGGGCTTGGCTAATCAACTGGGTGCTCGATGTGAATTTCTCGTTTCACCTGTTGCTTCCTATCTGTCAGAAAGTTAATAATTCACCTACAAGTATGGATAGATTTGCCTGTTCTTTCTTTTTCTTTCATTATTTGTTTTTTTTAAATCAGTTTGACTTTAAAAAAAATTGTTTATGGCTCTAGCCAAAGATGCCATAGCAAAATTAAACAAATTTAATTTTCTATCTCAGAAGATGCCATTATGGTATGGATTGTGCTAAGCTTACTCTTACCCTGAATAGTTAAGTATCCATGTTTCAGTTTATTAAATAATTAATAATGTTAATAATGTCTACCAGGGGTGGGTTCTAACTTACCTCGCTGCCGGTTCGCTTCCTCCTGCGCCGTGTGGCCACGCTGTGTGGGTGCGCCTCGTGGGCATGGGTGCACTTTGCACGTGCATGCATAGTACCAAAAATCCAAAAAAAATAATTTTAAAAAAGCCAAAAGCAAGATGGCAACCGCAAGCACAGTGCCAGAAACTTGGCTTCTGTGCATGCTCAGAAGAAAAAAAATTCAAAAAAAAAGATGGCAGTACCCATGAATTGGCACTGACTGAACTGGTTCCATGATATCATGACATCACTAACGGGTCTCTAATGGTTCGGGCGAACCGGTCCGAACCAGAAGGAACCCATCTCTGATGTCTACCTATTCCTTGCTTTCTTTATCCTGGAGACAGCAGCCTGTAAAGAAGATAATAAGCAGATTTTAAATTATTAGGAAACTATTTTCTTTTCCTGCAGATGAACAAATATTTTTTCCTATTTTGAGTTTTTTTAAACCAAGAAAATTCTAATACCTTCAATGATGATGATAGGAAGTAGAGAAGGAGGTGAGGCAGAATTCTTATTTGCACGCACTTGTAGTAGTCAAATAAGTTTTTCTCAATATAGGAAGTCCTATGTTGTTTCCTGATTTGCTTCAATAAATGGAAGCAAACAAAAATCCTAATTCAGCATTGTAAACATGATTAAATACACACATATTTAGATAGACATGTTTTTCTTCTATGGTAAAAATTACCAAGATTTTGGCACAGTAATTAATCAACATGGAGTCAGTTTATATTTTACATATGTAGCAAAATTAATTTTTAAAATAACAAAGAGATTTTGGAATGTAAGCAGAGCTGCATAAGTATATTTCCTTTTGGTATAGAAAACGTGCTTGATGGGAAACAGTTGCATTTACAGAGCGGCTCCTTGAAGTTTTTATTGGTGTGTCTCTTGCATTTTCCTGAAGTAGAGAAGTTTTATTTTCTGAAATTCTTCCAATAATCTTTTCTAGTTGACTATTCATAAGTGTTATAGAACGTAGCAAGGAGGTGGATTCCAGGAGGAAGAGGATGCATTTCAGAGGAGTAAGAGGCAACTCGGTCCAGATATTATGTGTGAGACGAAGAAGGTGAAGACACCCTCTCCTCATTCTCCATAGTAGGTGGAGCTATCATCCAGGATTGGTTACATCATGTCTCTCAACCAATCAGGACTGAGTCTTTTTTTTCAATATCAATTCTGCCTCTGTCTCCATGGCCCGCTTTTTTATGAAGACGAAGCACCGACTCAACGTGGTCACCAACAGACATCTCTCAGATCTAAAGGAAAGCCTCTTCCCCACACACAACATAAACAGACAGAAACGGAAACAACTGCCACCCCGGGGCCCCAGGAATCTACGGGAGGGTCTGGATGATAGCTCCACACCTATGAGAATGGACGTTCAGGTAGGACAACGTACCAATATGTCACATATTGTAGACATAGATAGCAGAGCCCTCAGTCTGGCAAAATGTTATCTATAGTTGTCAAACAATAAAGAACATAGCTTGGAAGAATTAGTATGTATACTGCTATAGGATGGTATATAAACCTAAATGCTATTGCTATTTCCAAATGGGCAGTAATCAGATGGACTACTGGGTTGTCCATCTCCTCCACCAAGGTACATTTACCAAACTGCCTTAAAATTATATTTTAAGATGCCAATTTGTTTTGTTGCCTTTTAGGCAATCAATTTTGATGAAACCTGTAATCCTGTTTTTAACAGGATGCTTAAAAACATGTTTGTTTCATTTCCCCTAAAGAACTTTTATCCTTATAAAGAGAAATGGCATTAAACAGAAGAATTTATTCCATTTGAAGTCAAAGGGAGTATAAGGAAAGGTTTAGGCAAGATGGATGACATACAAGTCAAACAAACAAAGAAACAAATAAAGCATGCTCTGGAACAGCAAATAAAGAAAGGCTCTAACTCTTAGCTCCATTTTATTTGCACATGGAATTGCATGCTTTATGTATACTATTACTTTTTATTAGGAAACCTGGGGAAACAAATAGAATTTTCACTAATTCCAGTATTCTGTACTACGTGATTAATTTTCTCTTCCCAGCTGCTCTGGAAGCATTATGTTTAAATAACCCAGCTGCTGTGGCCTAGAGGTGGAGCTCTTGCTTCACAATCAGGAGGTTGTGAGTTCGATCCAAGTAGAGGCAGAGGTAGGGTCTCTTGCTTGGGTAAGGGCAGTGGTGGGTTCCTAACCGGTGCGGTCCACTCTACAGAACCAGTAGCAGCCAGCAGATGGTGCTATTTGCACGCAACAGCTCCGGTGCCATCTTCACCAGTATGTCGCGCGGCGCTATTTTGGGGGGGGATTTTTGGGCTGATTTTGCTTCCTGCGCATGCGCGGAAGTAAAATCTCGTGAGGGGACATGCATGCGCATGAAATTTTGGTGAATTTTGCTTCCGCGCATGCGTGGAAGCAAAAAAAGCACTGAAATTGTGTGCGCGTGCATGCCCCCTTGAGAGATTTTGCTTCCGCGCATGCGCAGGAAGCAAAATTGCACGAGGGCGCATGCATGCATAGCAAGCGCGCGAGTGCCAAAACATGGCGATACGCACACGCGCACCAGTATCGCGAAGAAGAAGCAACCCGCCCCTGGGTAGGGGGTTGGACTAGATCACCTGCAAGGTCCCTTCCAACTCTGTTAATCTGTTAAATGAGAAAACAGAATGATCTGATTAGTTTAAAAGATCATGGCTGCCAAGCTGATTATTTTTTTTAAATTTAAAAAATGAAGATGAATCAGATTTCTCTTGTCTGATTGTCTGTTTCCCAAAGGAAATTGTGTTAGGTTTTCGTTTAATTTTTACATATCAGGTTTCTCATGTATTCATAACTCATTGAATGATTCTTTGGACTCCAGCCAAAGGTAAATTCAAAGGGTTCTTTCTGGTATGCTGATAACTTTCTAAAATGATGATCTTTGGCATTGTTCTTAGCAAGGTGATAAAAGTGAGACACTTCTCATGTCCACCATCTTTGGTTTGATGCCTTGCTAGTATCCTGCAATCAAAGCACAGGGAAAGGGAGGGGGAAGAAATGGGCAACAAATTGTAGGGAGGGGCAGAACAATTGAAGAGCATTTTGGAATCCAGTTTGTGCCAGGCATCTTCAAGGTCGTTTTCCCTGAGAGTGGAATTTCACCAGCCTCAACTCCTCAGCATTTCCCAAAATATCTTGGTAATGTTGGATTAGCTAAAGATGGACTGGTCTTAGGGAGGAGAGATGGAGAACCAAGGAGCATAGTTCTGTATTGTTGCATGGGAACCTTAGATTCTGCCTGGCTTTACTGCAACCGGCTGTCAACATCCAGTTTCAATATCCAAATAAAAGTCCAGGATCATTTCATTTCTGAAAAGCTTATTGTTTATTGAATAAATAGCATGATAATGGTGAGGTAAAACTAACTCTAAGATTCTCAGGCACCAGTTCACAGTATTAAACAATGAAGTTCCCAGCCCAACCCCAACGCTTCCACTTAGACCATGTAAACAGGTTCTTTTTGTTATGGGAACCATCTGCCTTCTTCTTCACACCTGTTAATACATCCTTGAAAAGTTTCCAGACTCTTATCAGCTTCAGTGGAACTGTAGAAGTTTCGTTTTTCCAACTAACCCATTTGTAATCAACACCTCTCGCCCCCCCTTACTCTAATGACAAGTTGAAACGAAGAGGCACATAGCTGCCAATGTTTCACCCTTGACATCAGCATCTCTTGGTAAATGTACATTCACTTCAACCAACTGGAGTCAAGAGTTTTCCTTCCCTAAGAGATCAGACTGGAGCAGGTCTGACAATAGTACAGTCTCAGTTGCATTTCAGTGGGGTCTTCGGCTTTTGTATCTTTCACTGATAGGGAAATAAATTTACAGATTATACTATATACAATATTTATTTTTAAAAGGTTGTTTACAAATCATGGATTTGGATACAATTGTAGGAGCAGTAGTTCCATGATTATCTTTTGATCTTAAGGAGTCAAAATAAGAAAACAACCAAAGCAGCGGGCTTTGTCTACAGGTTTAACCATCTATCAAACCTGACTCCAAAATGGCAGATCCATTTTTCTCTTTTCCAGATTCCGTGCTCTTGCTCTCTTGGTTAGAGACCTTGTGAAATCCATTTCCCAATCCTGTTGCAGGTCAGAGGCACATAAGATGCACAAAAAGAAAGAGAATATTGAGGAAGGCAGCAAGCTATTCTAACCACTTCTTCAGTTTCATGCTGGGAACCTACTGCTGCCTGTTTACTCAGGAGGGCTGGGCTGATGATACATTGTTTTGATATACTGTACTTTGTTTTTCCTGAGATTATTGCAAAAAACATTTTTCAGACTCAGGACATGTTCCCAACAGGTTCTGCCTATTGAGAAACCCAGACCACCCACGTGAAGATAATGGAACTCTTAAAAGAACCATGCACGCAACTGTGGGCTTTTCAGCCCTCTGCAATATGCCTGCACCTTGGCGTTTGGTATTTTTACAGTTTCCATCCCTTTCCAATAAGGAGTATTGTGAGAAGTTAAAAGAAAAACAAGAAAACAACGGAGGGAGAAGAGACAAAATATTTTGCTCTGTGCTTCAGTGGGGGCAGTAAATATCATATCCAATTCTTTTAAGGAACCTTGACTGAAAAATGACCTTTTTTGGAAGGGAAGGGTGGGGCTTTTGTAGAATTCAGAGATTTTAAAAACACAGCTTGTGAAAAGATTGCTTTTTAGAAGGGTGCCTAGTCTCATTTCTGGCAGGAGTGGACTTGATATTTTAAAGGCTCACTATCCTGTTTTGTTTCCCACTTCACCATTCTATCTCTCAGCACCTGTCAGTTGTATTGGGATTCAATCACAGACCTCGGCAGGGGAATCAATAATTTATCTGGTAGATCTGGGATCCCAAGGAGATCTGGGATCTCCGTGGCTGAAAAGTTGGTGGATCCATGAAATTAGAGATCTTCATATTTTCAGGGGGGAATTTTATGTTTCCAAAATATCAGCCAGAGTATCTCATTTCCCAACACATAAAATAAATGAATAATTAAACAGCAAACATTTTGTCTTGCAGCACTTTTACACCAACATATTCTCTCTGGTAATTATTTCAGACATACCATTGCCAGACACATCTGGGACCTAGAGAAATAACTAAAACCAGTGTTTAATTATCATCACGGTTTGTCATACAGTTAGCCAGTTGTTTAGACTGGATTTGTTTAGACTGGATATATATGTTCTTAAGGCTTGGTCCAATTCAGTTTTCACAAAATCAAACCCATAACTCTTTTTGTCTGCTTTAAATCTTTCTTTCATTTGTAAATATGTAAACCAATAGTAGAACGTCCTTCTGATTCTAAATCCTCCTTAGAATTACGGATAGGGTCGCCAAAATTAAAAGATATTATTTGACCATAAGTCCACCAGTCTGGCTTCGCGACCATTTCTTTTCTTTAAAAAAGCTTCCTGGGGTGACTCCCAGTGGGGCATCTTTACAGAAAACCTTGTTTTATATTTATTCCAAACTCTTAGGATGATTATTAAAAACAAGATTTATTTTAACCTTGTCATGCCATAAATAACCATGCCATCCAAATCTTAATTCATGACCCTCCAAATCAAGTAGTTTCTTATTCTGGAGGTTTACCCACTCTTTTAGCCAGACCAAACAGCAAACATCGAAATACAGTTTCAATTTTTTTAGACCCAGACCCCCTCTTTCCTTAGCATCTTGCCAAAGTTTATATCAAATTTTTGGATTTTTTCCCCTTGCCTATAAACTTAGAAATATCCATCTGCCATTGTTTAAATGGAATATCAGTTGCAAATATTGGTAACATCTAGAACAAAAAAGCATCATTGATAAAACATTTGTCTTAATTACAGAAATTCTACCCAATAATGATAAATGCAGATTATCCCATCTTAGTAAATCCTTTTTGATATCATTCCAAAGAAACACATAGTTATTTTGAAACAGTTTTGCCTTTGTATTTGTCAATATAATCCCCAAGTATTTCACCTTTTTCTCAACCTTAAAACCAGACTTTTTAATCAATATATCACAGTATTGAGAGGTCATATTCTTAATAAGCATTATTGTTGTCTGATTGTTTGTGTTAAAACCTGCTAAAACCCCAAACTCATTTAATTTCCTCATCAAATATTCTATATTATTATTGGGTCCCACAAAAACATAGCCAAGTCATCAGAAAATGCCCTCAATTTATAAACTTCCTTTTTATATTTATACCTACTATTTTCTCATCTTGCCTAATATCTCTATTCAAGACTTCCAACACCAATATAAACAAGGGAGATAAGGGGCCTCTTTGTCTCATACCCTTTTGAATTTCACATAAATTAATTAAATCTCCATTAATAATAATCTTTGCTTGCTGTGAGCAATAAACTGCTTTAACCCCTTGAATAAAATTCTCCTCAAAGTCCATATCTTCCAAAATTCTAAATATAAAAGCCCAATTAAAATTGTCAAAGGCCTTCTCTGCATACAAGAATATTAAAGCTGCCTGTTTCTCATTATGATATTGTAAATATTCAATAATGTTCAAAACAGTCCTAACATTATTCCTTAACTGTCTTTTTGGCAGAAAGCCAGATTGATCTTCATGAATATATGCCTGTAAAACCTTCTTTAATCTTTCTGCCAAAATTGCAGCAAAAAGTTTATAGTCATTGTTTAGGAATGAAGTTGGTCTATAATTCTTTATCCTCATGACGTTTTGACCTTCCTTTGGTAATAACACAATATTAGCGTCTTTCCAAGTTTAAGGTATCTTTTCCCCCTGTAATATATCATTCATTATATCCTTTAGTGGCTGAAGAAGTTTGTCTTCAAAGCATTTATAATATTGATTTGTAAGACTATCTGGACCCAGAGTTTTGACTGATTTCATTTTTTAAATGGCTTCAGATATTTCAAAGGTAATTATTGAATCATTCATAAGTTGTCTCTGAGTTTGTGAGAGTTTAGGTAACCATTGAATTAACAAATATTCATCTATTTTAGACACATCTAACTAGCTTTTTTGTGAAAGTTTAGAATAAAAATTATGGAAAGACTTTTTGATAATATCATTATCAATGATTACATTATTACCTTCACAAATTTTCTCAATCATTCTTTTTTTCCTTTTTCTTTCTTTATTTACATATATGCCAACCATCTCCCTGGTTTATTTGCAAACTCAAAATACCTTTGCTTTACATACTTCAATTTTATTTCTATTTCTTGAACTGTTAACATAGACGTTGCTGACATAGTGATTTAATTTGATGTAAGATTTTTGAGTCTGTAAATGTTTTTTGCAATTCAATCTTTTCTGTTTAATTTCATCCAATATCTTTTGCATCTTTTCCTGTGACTTTTTTTCTTCTCTATTAGTGTTAAATTATCCAGCATCTCAAAAAAAAAAAAAGACTGGTAGTTTACCCTGGGAGGATTTAATCCCTTTAGTAGATATTCTATCCAAAATTGGGGAGGTCACTCCATTCCAATCCCCCAAAATAAGTACTGATATTTCATGTGATTTTGACTCTATGCCTCTATTTATACAACCCAGGATTTTTTGATGGCTGCTTCACACTGCTGGTTCATATTTTAGTGATCATCCACTAGCACTCCAAGGTCCCTCCCAGTGTTACTGTTTTTGAGCCAGGTTTCATTTGTTAGGAACCAGGTGGTCAAGGCCAAGCAGACCTCTAGAGCAGTGTTTCCCAACCTTGGCAACTTGAAGATGTCTGGACTTCAACTCCCAGAATTCCCCAGCCAGCAAAGCAATAGCCTTACAATAGCCTTACAGCAATAGCCTTACAGCAAAGCTGGCTGGGGAATTCTGGGAGTTGAAGTCCAGACATCTTCAAATTGCCAAGGTTGGGAAACACTGCTCTAGAGATTCCTTTATTGCTCTCAGTAAATGTTCCAACAAACAGTCCTCCAATCTCTCAAACAACAGTATACGTATTATAAAGAAAGTCCACAGAATAAGAGCATGCTCACGGGGCAAGGTCCAGGGTTCCAAGGCCTAGCTCACCTAGCTAACTGAGTCCACAAGGCAATTGTAGTCCATAAGGCAAAATCATGACACAAGACAAATGGCAGTTCTCAGGGCAAAGATAAGATACAAGGCAAAAGGCAGTTCTCAAGGGAAAGGAAAGCGAAGGGCAAAAAGTAGTCCTCAAGACAAGGCAAAGGCAAAATACATCAGTCAAAGCCGGGGCAGTGTAAGCCAAACAATTGTTCCTGGCAAAGTCTAACTGCCCACAGTTTCTACTCAAGTCAATTCACTCCAGGTGTCCCTTGTGAGGAGGGGCGGGGTGACCTTCTCCTGAATAGCCTTACAGCCCTTCTCTGCTCTTGCCTACGGCTGCTCTCCATGCCCTTGGATAGAGTGGGGGTGGCAGCTGTTCCTCATCACAGGGAATCTGCTGCCTATCAGCACCACTGCCTGTCAGCAGCCAATCCTCTCCTGCGTCTGTGATTGGACAGCTCTCTGTCCAATCAACCACCTCCCTAATACATGAGGGGCCTGGGGCAGCATTGTCCTCAGCCTCTAGCCTCTCCAAACATGCTAAGGGAGACATGTCATCCCTGTCAAATGGTCCCAGTTCGAACTCCTCCTCCTCTGAACCAGGCTCTGATGAGGCCATGATACTGCCTAATCTGTAGTTGTACCTTTGGTTTTTCATGTCTAAGTGTAAAATTTTGCTTTTTTTTTTTTTACTTTAAATTTGTTTTGTTGGATAGGGACCACTGTTCAATATCTTTTTGGATCCTGAGCTTGTCTTCTGGGCTGTTGCTTATTCCTGCTAGCTTAGTGTCATCTACAATTCTTAGTATGGCCAATGGACAGATCGGATGAAAGGTGTATTCAGAATGAAAATAATTGTGGAGGGGACTAGTTCAGAGAAGAGTGAACTAGACATTCTTTTTTATCCACTCTCATGAATTCTCATAGATATATAATAATTAAACTTCTCATTCATTGATGAAACTTACTATTTCCTTTGTGAGACAGGGTTTTACACATTTCTAATTCTAATTCTAATAGTCAATAGCCAATGAAATTCTAGTTATTGTAGCTCTTTGAATAAGATGTCTCAGTTGGAAATTTTCACCAATCTGTAAGCAAAATGTCTAGAACATGTGAAGGAAACCATGTGCTTAGTTTGGACTTTGATGAAATGGGCAGCAACTACCGTATTTTTGGAGTATAAGACGCACCTTTTTCCTCCCTAAAAGTGGCTGAAAATTTGGGTGCGTCTTATACTTCGAATGTAGCTTTTTTTTCCAGCCCTAACTAGGTGCTAACTGATCTTCCCAGCTCTTACCTTGCAGGCTTTTTCATTGTTACTGTTATGGGGTTGTGTTTGCTTTTAATCTTTATCTCTATGTGCCTCTATGAGGTGTTTCCGGTTCCTGGGTGTTGTCTTTGAAGATGCTTTATAATTGTCGTTAGTTTGTTTTTAGCTTGTTAATAAAAGCTTATCTGAAACATGGTGTCAGAAGTGATTTGGCCTTGAAAAGTGGAGCGTCGGAAGCAAGAAATATAGCACCATGACAGATAATATACCACTGCCACAACTCATGAGAGTAAGTGAGGACTCTAGCACTAATTGGGAAAATTTTAGGGCAGAGTTCGAAGATTACTCTTTGGCTACAGGCCTAAATGATAAGCCGGCAGCAGTACAAGCTGCCACACTAAGAAGATTAATGGGTGCAGAATGCCTTCATATTTATAAACATAGTTTAACCCTTACAGAAGAGCAGAGAACTGATACTAAGGCTATCTTGGACGCTTTGGAAGCCTTTTTCAGACCGCATAAAAATGTTATATATGAAAGATACCTTTTCGGGAGTTGCACTCAGGAAGAAGGAGAAATGATTGATGCCTTTGTAACACGCTTAAAGGAAAGGGCGGCAAGTTGTGAGTACGGTTCTTTGAGAGATGAACTTATCCGAGACAAAATAGTTTTGGGTGTTGCCAAGGAAAGTACACGCCGCCGTTTATTAAGGGAACACAATTTAACCCTGCAATTAGCCATAGAAATATGTCGGACTATTGAACTTACAGATAAACGGCTGATGGCGTTGGAGCGAGATAAACAGACCAACTGTGTTAATGCAGCTTCCAAGCACCAGCCAAATGTGAGGAATCGTCAGCAACAGCAGCAGTTCAAACAGAAGCCTCGCAATTTGTCAGTAGACAACCACACACCGTGTAAATACTGTGACAATGTGCATGCACGTGGGAAAGAACGGTGTCCAGCATATGGTAAAATCTGTAGGGCGTGTGGGAGGCTGAACCATTTTGCTGGGGTGTGTCTGGCAGCAAAGAAATTGCATATGGTTGAGCAAACACCGGATTTAGAGGATGTATCGCTGTTTACCACTGATGTGACCTACACGAAAGAATGCATTGGTGCAGTACATTCAAAGGGTAAAAAGTGGTTTGTTAATCTTAAATTTAATGATATAACTCAATCTTGTCAGTTGGACTCAGGGGCAACATGTGATGTGATGAGCCTAAAGGATAAAAGGAAATTGGCACCTGAGACACCCCTTCAGCCTAGTAGTGCCACATTGAGGTTATATTCGGGGGAACTGATGGAGTCGCTAGGCTTATTTCATACTGAATGTAACATACGTGGGGTTACTCACAAATTGGAATTTGAAATTGTGGATGTAGATCAAAAGCCGTTATTGTCAGGCTCAACATGTGAGCGTTTGGGACTGATGCGATTTACCATTCCAAGGGAGTTACATAATGTTGAAACTTATTCCTCCAAAGTCTTGGGGAGACCATTGATAAAGCATCAGGTCCTCCAAGCTTATAGGGAGGTGTTTGAGGGCCCTATTGCATCTGTTCCAGGAGAGGTTCATTTTCAACTTGATCCCACTGTTCCTCCAGTACAAAGTGCCCCGCGCAATGTCCCTATAGCCATTAAGTCACAGGTTAAAGCACAGTTGGATAAATATGAAGCAGAGGGACATATTGTTTCAGTAGTCGAGCCAACTGACTGGATAAGTAACATGGTGGTGATTAGGAAATTGGAAAAGATCCGAATTTGTATCGATCCTAAGTTTTTGAATATGGCCTTGAAGCGATCGCATTACCCAATGCCAACATTAGAGGATGTTTTGCACAAGCTGCCCAAGGCACGGATTTTTACACTTGTTGATGCCAGGGATGCCTTCTTACAGTGTAAACTGGATGAAGAGAGCAGCTATATGACCACGTTTTGGACTCCTTGGGGCAGAAAGAGGTGGCTTAAACTGCCCTTTGGTGTCTCCGTAGCACCAGAGATATATCAAAGGAAGCAGCATGAATTATTGAGTGGTCTCAGTGGAATTGAGCCTATAGCTGACGATATCCTTATAGTTGGGTGTGGCGACACTGATGATGAAGCAGAGCATGATCATGATGGGAAACTAATGGCATTACTGGAGCGGTGTAAGCAGGTGAAGCTGAGGCTCAGTATAAAGAAGCTGCAGTTTAAGGTGCGAGAAGTCCGCTTTCATGGACATATTTTAACATCACAAGGGTTAAAAGCGGACCCAGACAAGATCAGAGCTATTGTGAACATGCCACTGCCTACTGATGCAAAAGCAGTGCAGAGATTCATTGGCTTTGTCACCTATTTAGCAAAATTCTTGCCACATTTATCTGAGGTGTGCCAGCCATTGAGACGTCTGGTGGATAAAGATGCAGTTTGGCACTGGCTCCCTAAACATGACCAGGCAGTGCAAGAGATAAAACGCTTGGTTACCACTGCTCCAGTATTAAAATATGATGTCACAAAAACGGTCGCTATTCAAAGTGACTCAAGTAAGAACGGTCTGGGATGCTGTCTGTTACAAGAAGGCCAGCCAGTTGCATACGCGTCTAGAGCGCTTTCGCCAGCAGAGTTAAACTACGCTCAGATTGAGAAAGAATGTTTGAGTATCGTATTTGCTTGCCAGCGTTTCCATTATTATCTTTATGGTAGAAATACAATTACAGTTGAAACTGATCACAAACCACTAATAACTATATTCAAAAAGCCTCTTCTGTGTGCCCCTAAGCGTTTGCAAAGCATGATGCTCAGTTTACAGCATTATAATCTTGATGTCGTTTTCAAGCCAGGACGTGAAATGTATATTAGCGACACTCTGAGTAGAGCCACAGTAGATCAGACAGCTATGGGAGGAGAACATGAATACCAGACGGTTTGTTGGCTGCAACAGGAACAAACATGTTTTGCTGAAATTAACCAAGCAGATTATCTTAATGTTACGAATCAGCGGTTACAGCAGTTGAGGCAACACACAAACGCTGATGTGGCCCTACAGACACTAAAGAATATTGTGCTTAGTGGGTGGCCGGATGCGAAAGAGGCAGTTCCCATGATTGTAAGGGAATACTGGTCCTTCAGAGATGAGATCGCTGTACAAGATGGCATTCTGTATAAGGGTCCCAGAGTTATAGTGCCAAAGTTAGTGAGACCGGAGATGTTATTGCGCATCCATTCAAGCCATATTGGTGGGGAGGCATGCTATAGACAAGCCCGTGACACATTGTACTGGCCGAATATGCGAGGTGAAATTGAGGATTTTGTCAGTAATTGTTCCATCTGTAATGAATATGCACATCGGCAACAGAAAGAAACTATGATGTCACACGAGATACCATCCCGACCCTGGCAGATCATTAGTATGGACTTGTTTAATTATGCAGGGAAAGAGCACTTGATAATAGTGGACCATTATTCTGACTTTTGGGAAATTGACCTCCTTCCAGATCTTTCAACTGAGACCACCATCAAGAGATGTAAGTCTCAGTTTGCACGGTACGGGCAACCAAATGTAGTGATTACAGATAACGGTCCTCAATTTGTAAGTCTGCAATTTAAAAAATTTGCTGCGGAATGGGAGTTTGATCATATTACTTCATCGCCACGTTATCCGCAAGCGAACGGAAAAGCCGAATCAGCTGTAAAAATTGCTAAGAACTTATGTAGGAAAGCATATGGCGAAGGTAGTGATCCATGGAAGGCTATTTTACATTGGAGGAATACTCCAACCGAAGGTATGGACAGTAGCCCAGCACAAAGATTAATGTCACGGAGATTAAAGACTTCCTTACCCGTGGCAAATAAGTTGCTTGAGCCCGTGGTGATACAAGGGGTCCCGGAAAGGCTATGGCAGAAGAGGCAAGTGGCTAAGGCCAAATATGATAGATCTGCAAGAGACTTGCCAGAGTTAAAGGAGGGAGAAGGAATTTGGATGAGACCACTGCCTGGAGATCGGACTGGCCGTTGGGAAAGGGGTACCTGTTTACAACAAGTGGCACCCCGCTCCTATTTGGTGGAGATTGGAGGAACCCGATACCGGCGGAACCGTGTGGACTTGCGTGTGGCTGAGCAACCAGACTCCTCATATCCAGTGGGTGGGTCAGAGACAGTTGCCAAGCCAAACCTTCTTAAGGATAATAAAGAATGCCCGCCGGACATTGATGACAGTCTGGAGCAAGTTGGTGCGTCTGCTGATAGCCAAACATCCGAGGCCTCAGAAAATGGCAAGCAAAGAGATCAAGTCTGTGTGAGGGAGTCAGGTGTGCGAGAGCCAGTCGTCACTCGGAGTGGTAGATGTTCACGCCCCCCTGATAGACTCGGTTATTAGAAAAGGGGAGATGTTATGGGATTGTGTTTGCTTTTAATCTTTATCTCTATGTGCCTCTATGAGGTGTTTCCGGTTCCTGGGTGTTGTCTTTGAAGATGCTTTATAATTGTCGTTAGTTTGTTTTTAGCTTGTTAATAAAAGCTTATCTGAAACAGTTACTCTCTCCAAAGAATGTTTTTCCAGCCCTAAGTCTTTGCAGAATTTTTTTTCATTGCTCTACTTGCTCCGAATAAGTTTTTTTCTAGCCCTAACCAGGTGCTAACTATCTTCCCAGCTCTTACTGGCTTGTAGGTTCTTTCATTGTTATTCTCTCAGAAGAAGGTTTTTTAAAGTCCTAACCAGGAGATAAAATAATGTGCTGAAGTTGCTCCGAATAAGTTTTTTTCTAGCCCTAACCAGGTGCTAACTATCTTCCCAGCTCTTACTGGCTTGCATGTTCTTTCATTGTTACTCTCTCAGAAGAATGTTTTTCCAGCCCTAAGTCTTTGCAGGGTTTTTTTCATTGCTCTACTTGCTCTGAATAAGTTTTTTTCTAGCCCTAACTAGGTGCTAACGATCTTCCCAGCTCTTACTGGCTTGCATGCTCTTTCATTGTTACTCTCTCAGAAGAAGGTTTTTTTAAGTCCTAACCAGGGGATAAAATAATGTGCTGAAGCTGACCAGACTAAGGATGCTAGCCAGATGAATACCTGGTAGGCAGATTTTTTCTCCTATTTTCCTCCCCAAAAACTAAGGTGCGTCTTATACTCCGGTGCGTCTTATACTCCGAAAAATACGGTAAATTCCAGCAACTAAAAATGAATCTCCTTTGTTTTGTGACCTGACTGATTTTGTATTACCTCTTGAGGACTCTAGGGGGCTAAATTCTGAATAAAGTCTTTCAAGTTATACAAAAAAGTAAAAGTTACAGAATGTCAGTGTTTTATTACCGGTATTGAAAGATAAATCACATAGCAGGAAAAAGACAAATAAAATAAATTAGATGAGCAAGCAGACTTCAGATCTTGAAACTCTTATTTATGGTCACATCCTTATTCTGCAACAGCTGGCTGAAAAATACACGTCCATATGAGGTTCATAATTATGTACTGCATTTATTGATTTCAGGTCTGCATTTGATCTAGTTTCCAGAGAAAGACTCTAGTCTAAGCACACAGCTATTGCACACAACTATTGACAGGCGCCTATTATTGCTTATGCACAACGTTTAAAAGAACTCTAGAATCAAAATTCAATGCAGGTCCAAAGGTCCAGAGTCTTCTCTACCATACTAATTAATGCATCATCTCTGGCTCCACTGCTATAGTTCCTGTTTTAAAAAGTTTACATCTGTTTTTTTTTATTCTTTATTATAACATTAAAACGAGTTACAACATTGTTCAAAATACAACTTTAAAATATAGCTTGTTTACTTGTTACAATGGAAGGGGAAGATCAATTACTATTTCATCCAGAGTGGCCAGAAAATCCATAGTTGACTGCAGACAATCATAGTCCCATGAAATTAAAGGTTGTTTTGCAGGCAGAGGGATGCTGCTTGCAAATCTATCAGGCGCACTATCAAATGTCATAAGAGGAACTCCAGTCAAAGACATATGGCTCAACCGGTGCTCTTCAGGAACATCAAAACTCTCAAAATCTAAAGGATTATAAGAAAAAAGATTCTCTTTCTCTGGACACTCTTCAGGAAGCATGTTGTTGTCTTCAGTTCTGCTTGTATTTTCATTTGCCTTTTTTGACAAGAACTTTTTTCCTTTAAGGAACTGACTCTTTGTTGTTGCTAAAGATCTGTTCCAACTTCCCAGAGCCTTCCTGACTGATTGAGATTCTGTTAGATTCACATTAGCTGTCCTTCCAACAAGAGGGGTTTTAGGATGAGACCTTTCTACAAACACTTTTGAAGGTGCCAATAGCTGTTTTAGTCGATCCTTAGTAGCAGTAGTGGTGCCAGTTTCTCCATTCTCTTTGTCTATGAAGATATGTGTTGCCATTTCTACGGTATGGCATCAAATGATCCCCCGACAAACACTTTGTGTTAAAACCTACTTATCAAAAAAAAAGTTTACATCTGGATTAGTATATCCTTTATGATATTTAGTAAACTAGTTTCCATCCTTGTTTTTAATCCTATTTGTAGAGCCAAACTGTAATTTGTGCTCAATTTGTGCTCAATACTAAGCACTGTGATATGAATGTATCAGAAGTACGCATATCAGTAGCATTGCTCAACCTTGTTGCTGACATACATTAAACCTCTGCCATGATGGCAATGTAATTTACATTGACATACTTTTCTGCCAAAGCAAGAGTGGGAAGAAAGCCTGTTAAAACTGAATGCACTCTCTGTTTCATCAAAATAACCAGTATTCAACTAGTGGAGTAAAGCAGTAATCTGGGTAGCCTCCAAATATGTACAGTAAATATGAATATATTTATATACCACATGCAAAACTAAATAAGATATTACATAATAACAAATAACCACCATTTTTACATAATTTGAGAAAAGGCCCTACCCCTAGCCCACTCCACTAATGATTCAAATTTGACTGACTTTGTCATGGCAAGCCACTAAGAGCCTGAGAAAAAAGTTTCAAAATCAGGACTTGGTCTGAGCATAGCAAACTAGCCCTATTTTGCAGAATATTGTTTTTTTTTAAGCCATAATGGGAAATTTCCAGCTGCTTGTACCTTGCTTCCAATGTTTGCTTAAAACTCTCAAGATGTTGAGATATCCCAGAATTATCTTTTCAGAAAGCCACCCACTAATTACATATACAGAATTATGCTATATTTCAACTGTTGTCAGGAGGCTGCCTTGATGCTTCTCAACTGGCTTTGTTTTTATTATCCTTTATTCTTTACAATCACACACTTTGCCACATAGACAGTGCATCTCTTTAAGTGTTAAATTCCTAGCAATTATGTTTCCATGGCATACATTCTCTTGAGATTGAAAAAGGAGAGTTTTTTTTTAAAGCAATTCAAAATTAATCATTTTTGATGATTGATAGGTTAAGTGTTGCACTAAAATAAAATAAGTTTTTCCATTATTGAGCTACCTTGCAAATCATGTTGAATTACATGCAATTTTTGGAGAAAAAATAAAACCTGCTGTTTAAACCACTTGAGTAGAATCACATCATTTATATTGTCCTTTGTAGAGATGCACATAAAAGAGCCTATGTGCTGCAGGGGTTAAAATACTCTCTCTGAAGCTGCTGTTTGTTTTTGCAGCTTCGGAAAAGCCAACATAGTCTTGGGCTGCAGGTAGATAGCCTTAAGATTATGAGAAATGGTAATACTACTTTATACCACACTAGTAAAGCCACACTTAGAATACTACATTTAGTGTTCATCACCATGCTACAAAAAAGATGCTGAGAACCTAGAAAATAGGTGGGGGGGGGACATCAAAGGTGATAAAGGGTCTGGCAGCTCAATTGTATGACGAACAGTTAAGAGAGCTAGCCTGTCAAAAAGATGGATTGGGGAGACATAGTAACTGTCTTCTCTCATTTATTCTCCAAAGGGCTTATTCTTATTTGGACTCATTCTCCAAAGCACCAGAGTACAGGACAAGAAATAATATGTGGAAGTTTGTTAAAGACAGATCCAACTTGTAATAAAGGAGAAATTATCTGGCAGTAAAAACAATCAGTGGAATAGCTTGCCTCTTTGAGTTCTGGGTTCTTCATCTCTATGGTGTTCCCATCTGAGAGGTCTAATTTGCTAAACCTATCCCATCCAACTAAACCAGTTAAATAGCCTCTCTCACTAACCCAGCCAGCCAACCTACTCCTCTTCACTTCCTGACTCTCACTCAGGAACCAAAAACCCACCAATCACTCATTCCATCTACACATCTAACAATCACAAACATACACACAACATGCACACAACACACAACAAATACACATGACATTCCAATAACTTTGTGAAGAGGCTTCCAGCATTTAACTAGGACCCCTTGTCTGGGCCTACCCAGTCACCTATTTGCCTCTACCATCCACTGTTACCACTAGCTTGTTTGCTCACATGCACGCTGGTTGGCTGTCTGCTACTACCACTTGTTCAGTTGCTGGTGTCTGGTTTGTCATGCTGTTATCAGCCATTTGCTCACCTGCCACTTAACTAAATTCATCCCCCTCCCCATCACTGGATCACCTGCCATTACCACTTAATTATACACCCACACCCACACCCATAGCCACTTTCTTGCATGCATGTCACTCACTCATCTGCCAACTACTCTGGGCCTGTTGTCCTGCCACCTACTCATTCATCCACTACTCAGTTGATACTGCTGCTGTTTGCTGACAAGCCTACTGCTCAATTGAGCTCAGCTCAGCTCAGCTCACCTCACTCTTGCTCATTGTCCAGGTGCTTGTCACTACTGCTTGCTTAGCAGACCACTGCTCAGCTGGGCCTCAGCAGACCACTGCTCAGCTGGGCCTCAGCAGACCACTGCTCAGCTGCATGCAACTTGTTCACAAGCCAACCCCTCAGCTGGACTCAGCTTGCTCACTGTCATTGGTTTGTTCAGTATTTGCCCGCTGCCCACAATCTATATACTATGAGCAGTGATCTCACACAAGTCCTAAAGGAGTGGTTAAAGCTAGAAAAGTGTGTCCACAAACTCTGGGAAAGCCTCCCCATTCAACTACTACAGCTGTCCTCTGGAGCCCCACACCAGTCTACCATCTTACTGCATCAGTGTTAGTGTCCAGTTACATTTAACTCCTTTAACTAAAATACAATATGTTTTATTTAATTCATATGCTTAAATGTAACCTATTATACTGCATAATTGGAACTAAGATCAGTTCTAAGGTGTCATGTACAGCTGGAATGTCTAAATAATATATTGGTTAAGATTTTGCTCCTTCATGTCGTCATTTCCAGATAGTTTTAAATGAATATATTAGACTGAAATAGTGTTATTGTTGTTGTTGTAACATTTTAAGATGGCCTTGCCCACAACTTTGAATGGAAAATTAAAACTTAACAGAAAAAGAAAAGAAGAAACATCTTGATTAATAATAAATCATATTCCCTTTGGAATGGTAAGAATTTACTTAAATCTTATTTTGTATTTAGCAAGTAGAGAACAAATGGGGTGAAATCTAATGAAAATGTCAATTAGAACACACAGAGTATCTGAAAGTGCCTCAAATGTCTTCCATTCTGTTTGAGTGTTTTACTGATTAATTATTTTCTTGTATAAGTTATCATCTGACGCTACAGGAAATAATTAAGAAATGTAGGTGCACAGCAGCAGGTACACAGCGCAGATAATGATAGTGTAAAACAAATGTTTTGAACAGTGCACCATGGTGGTATGGTCTGGCCTCTTATTCCCCTCACTGGCATCTATATCTCATCATTCTGAAAAGATTATTTTGCAGGTAATGCTGTTATTAAACAGCAAACAAAGCACATCTCCTCTTTAACAGCCATGGAGTGAAATAGGCTAACAAATGGCATTTAAAATAAAGATCACATATTATACCATAACTAGGAGAAATAGAGTGTAGACATTTGCCATGACAAAACATAAAATATTGCCCCAAAGATGGAAAAATACGTGGGCCCTGGTAGCATTGTTTACAACTAACACATGTATTAAATGGGATACGTTTTTGTAACTTGTAGCTCACTTCATCAGAGGTAGAGAGAGGCTAGAATATATTATTTAAATTGTGGTGAGATGGGAGAGTGGAACATGGGGGAAGGGGAACAAAAATTAGATATGCAAATATTACATGTGAGACACATTACAAAGATGCAGTGCAAACAGAAACGAAATGTCAGACTCAGCCCTCACAATGAAGATACATATGTTTCAAAAAGATGTTGAACAACTGGAATCCCTCATTACACTACAGTACAGTCTAACCTACCATAAAGCATTTCTGAACCTTTCTAACTCAGCATTGATAAACCTTAAATATATTCTCATACATCAGTAAATTCCAGGACAATCCAGTGAACCGTTTTATATTGTTAAGATATTCATGAACTGGGAGAGCCATGTCAATAAGGTCGGCCAATGAATAGGCATAGCAACTAAGTCAGCCAATGGGAGCTAACCACTTCTGAATCTGTGCAGAGAATCAAAACTGGAACTTAAGCTGAAGGCTGGGCGTGGCTCAGTCCACTCTGCTCTCTGTCCACTCTGTATTCTCAGCCCACTCTGTGCTTGTCTGCTCTGCTGAAATAAAAGTAACTCTCCTGCTTGTGTTTACTTGAAGAAATAATCTACTTGTGGTATTGTATATATATTACTATGTTTATAAAGAAGTTAATGAATCCAGCTGATTCAGTTATCTGTGTGTGCTTCTGATTTTAATTTTTTGCAACAAACTCTGATAGGTTATGGGCCCAGAACACACTGAAGATTGCATTGTAATTTAAGCTGAATAGACTACCTGTGTTTAAAGGAGAAACAAGGCAGAGATTGCAGGATGGCTTCTGTTGAATTTAAGGAAAGCTCTGTGCCTCGTTTGGGGCAGAAGAACTATATAATTTGGGCTGCAAAGATGGAATGTTTTCTGAAGGCTAAGGAGCTATTGGGATTTGGTTATTAATCAACCACAGGGAGCTTTAGCAGCTGCAGAACAGAAAAAACATGATAAAGCAAGGGCTTATATCATCTTGAGTTTAGAAGATGAACAGTTTATCAATGTAGCTGATTTAAAGACTGCAAATGAAATCTGGCTGAAATTAAGAGCTGTGCATGTGAGTGTGTCTGAATGCAATATTGTTCAGTTATCAAGAAAATTATACAGAGCCTGTTAGCAACCAGGTGAATATGTGGAAAGACATTTATTGCAAATGCAAACTTTGCTTGTGGAATTAGAACAGCGTGGAATAAATATTCCTGAGTCCCAGAAGGTGTTGTTAGTGTTAAACAGCCTTGATGAAACTTGGGACATTGTGTTTGCAGTGTTTGAATGCAAACCAGAGCAGGACTTGCGTTTGAAAGTTTTAAAGGCATGTTTGATTGCAGAAGAAAACAAACACCATTAGAGAAAAAGTCACAAGGAAAAATTCCTGAGGTGGGGGCCCAAGGAACAGAGAGAGAACAGTGGAAATTTCCACAGACTGGCTGTCTCCAGAGAAGAGAAAAGCAGCAGAGATCAGATTACAGCCCAGCAACAGAGGTGTTGCTTTATTTGTGGTGAAAGGTCACATTTAAAGAAGGACTGGTTTGCAAAGAAAAAGCTGTTTGCAAAGAAGAAATTATTTGCAAGGAGGACAATCCACTGATGGACAAATTTCTGTTGCAAAAGTTGGCTATTGCAATAGCAGAGACAAATGGTTAATAGACAGCGGGGCAAGTCAAACAATTGTTAACAATTCTAAATTGTTTTACAGTTGCTCGGGATGCAGTAGCCTTGGCAAATGGCCAGAAGGCTAAAGTCATTGGAAGAGGCAGTGTGAAAATCCCATATCTGGAAATGAGGTTTAATGATGTATTATGTGTGCCTGAAATGGAGCATAATTTGCTGAGTGTGTCTAGTTTAGACAAGCAAGGATTTCAGACCACATTTGTAAATGGGAGGTGTCTCATAAAGAGAAATAGGAATGTATATGCACAGGGCATAAAACAGGATAGTCTTTATGTGTTGCAGGGACAAAAGGTTCAATGTGCGCAAACCAGGGGCAGGTTCCTAATTTTGGGCGTGGCTTATTTTGTGGGTGTGGCTTGCCAGCCATGTGACTGGGTGGGTGTGGGCCTCGGGAGCTTGGCAGCAGCCAGAGCATGAGAGCACAAAGTGGAAAAAGTTACTGAAAATGAGACGGTGAAGATCTTGTGGGAGTTTCAAACACAGACAGATTGTCATTTGGAACACAACACGCCAGATATCACAGTTGTCGAGGGCTGAAGAGTACAGTTTATTGATATCGCTGTACCAGGAGATGCCAGAGTCGAAGAAAAAGAACTGAAAAAAATTATGAAATATCGTGACCTGGCAATTGAAACTACACGGCTATGGATGAAACATGTAACAGTGATATCCATTGTCATCTGGGCACTTGGTACCATGTCCAAGAATTTCACAAAACATATCAAGAAATTGCAGCTTCTTGCAATAACACCAGCGGAACTGCAAAAAACTGCGATACTCGGAACATCATATATTTTAAGAAAATACTTGGTTGATACCTAGGACTCTGGCAGCAACCCGTATCAACCATTAGCACCAGTCAGTGGTATTTGTGAAACTTTTTTAAATGTTCAGTTGACTGAGTTTCATATTTAATGAATAAAAGAGATAATAATAATAATATCATCATCATAATTCCGTAAAGCAATAAAAACTTGGCTCTTCTGGCAGGCGGGGTGAAAGTGAGACCAATCAGACTATATATGGGTCTCCCCCCTGGTTATGAATGCTAGATGTTTTTTTAACTTTTGTAGTTTTTAACTGTTATGATTTTTATATTGATAAATGGATTTGACATGGTGTGAGCCGCCCAGAGTCCCCTGGGAGTTGGGCGGCATACAAATCTATTTAAATAAAATAAATAAATAAATAATAAATAATCATCAAAATGAAATTTGGACTTGAAAAATGTGCTATATTATACACAAGATAATCTGGCAACGATTTGCAACTGTTGCCACACGCCACCCACCTGGTCCCAGCGGCCCGAGAATCCAGTTGCTGGATGCGCGGGGCCAAAAAAGGAACGGTACAATTATGGAAATAAAGTGATATCTGATCGAATTTAGTTTCTTTGGAACCAGGTGGTACGCGGCGACTATACGGGACCTCCAAGTGGTACTCGATCACAAAAAGGTTGGGAACCACTGACCTAAAGGCTACCGCACCACTCCGCACCATCTTCTCTATTAACCCTATGGTATATTGAATGGCTTGTTCTCTCAACATGTTCCTGTTCATAGTTAACCTTCCTATCCCACTTCTTGGTTTTCCTGAAGATTAGCTTCAGCAGGTGATCACTTTAGATTTACTTTTTCCCCCTCCAAAGGACCTCTTCTATTATGGTGATTTTATTAGCAAATGATCCCATCTGCTACCATGACAATATACCATCATATGAGTTGAAATATCTATCAAAAATTGTAGTAAAAGTTTCTTTAACAGACTGGGTGTTTAAAAAAAGCCTGTAATTAATGCAGTTCCCTTAATAAGTATAGTTTAGTAAATATGGGTTGGATTGGTCACATAAATTAACTTTAGGGGAATTTTGAAAATGCTTTAATCTTTGCATTTAATTAGGATTCAAGGATTGTTAATTTAGTTAATTTTTAATTAGGAGTAAATTATGAAAATGATATCTGCCCACCAAAATCAATCAATTTAATAACTATCAAAGAACATGAATAAAGATTTTAAAAAATCCTTTCTGAAGATAATTTCTTTTTCTGTGAAATAATATTTTAGAAATATTGATCAACATTTGCAAGTACCAATTTTTGGGTACAGTCTTATTCAGCCTATACTGAATTCTTTTTTTAAAAAAATAATTTTTATTGAAATTTTCCAGGTTAAAAACAAAACAAAACAAAACAACACAACACACAAGCATACACCTACATAAAATCTAGTTCCACAGATACAGTTTACAGCATCGGAATATTCCTTCTCAATTCTGCATTTTTCCTAATTGTAGCTATTGTTTTATACCTGAACATCTTTTACCATTATCTGTTCATTTATATACTATTAGTTAATAATTATACGTTATTATACATTATTATATACTTTATCTTACAACCATTTAGGTTTAAAGCTACATCACATTTTCCCCTATTATAACATTTCTTTTTTATCCTGGTTTACACATTAATTTTACTTTTCGAGCCAATCATACCATCTGTCCCATATTTTATAGTATCCTGTTTCCTCTCTCTCTTTCAGTTCCATTGTTAGTTTACTCATATCTGCACATTCTAGCACCTTTTTAATAATCATTATGTTTAAAGGGTTTTTTTCTTTCTTCCAATTTTGTGTAAATGTGATTCTCGCTGCTGTTAAAATATGTTGTGTAATGTAATATATTTCTTTTCTGATATTTTCTTTTATTATTCCCAAAATAAAAAATTCTGGTCTCATTTCAATCTTTTGTTCCGTTATTTCCTCAATCCAATTTTTGATTTTTCTCCAATATTTCTTTGCGTCGGGACATGTCTACCACATGTGGTAGAATGTCCCTTGTATATGATTACATTTCCAGCAGTTCGGTGGTGGGGATACTCAATTCTATTAATGAGATTTACTGCTTATGGAACAAGCATGAGATTTCAGAGGTAGGTTTCTAGGATTTGGCCATTTATGTATATTTGTTCAATTTGAACTCATATGAAGAATTCTGTCTCCTTTCCAAAAGAGCCTGGAATGGGTGTTTAGGTAAACTAGCAGGGAGAGTCAAGGTGATGGCCACAAATGTATGATCAAAGCCACTATCTTGACTTTTTGACTACCTCCCTCTGCAACAGCTGGGTAGAAGTTACAAAATAGGGCCATTTAGGTACTTGGCAAAGAAAGGTTAAGGCTTATTTGCAAATAAAGCTTTCTTAAATCCTGAAGGAACAAAAGAAAAAGGGAAAGAGAAATGTTTACTTTTGCTTGATATGGCTACAACCAAGCCTTATCTTTTTTCTCCCATGAATCACTAGAATGATTTGGTTTCATTCTGAAAAAGAGGAAGAGTCTTAGTTACATCCTATTTATGATTATATTAGGCTACAATACAAGTTTTTGATTATCTGCCAGTAGTAACTTAGCGGCCTGGGTCACTGGAACCAGCAGTGACCCAGGCCTGCCATGCCCCCAAGCTGGTTTTCTCTGCAGCACCGTAGGTGCCACCATCTTGTTTTTTGTTACTGCGCATGCGCAAAAGCTTTTTTTAAAGTACTGTGTGCGAGTGCAGCATGCAACACGGCTACGTCCACGTGGCGCACCCCTGAGCGAACCAGCAGCGGGAGAAACCAGAACCCACCCCTGAGGAAAGTATACATGTTTTGTTTTTCTTCATAAATTCTTTTAAAAATCAAATAAAAATAACTGATATGACTGCATATACCTGAATACTTATTGCTTTTCTTTTAGAACTGTTTTTCTTTAAAAACAGGGCATTTCTGAAAATTGCCATTTCTATAAATGATAATAATCTAGTCTCAGTAATGCTGTAAGACAGAAGTTTTAATTGAACAGTGCAATTGAAGAAAAGGCTTGAATTTGCAAATCGAATCATATACTTTGCTAAAATTGAGTTTCCAAATAGCTCATATCTACTGCCTTTATCTTCTCTAAGGAATGAATCAAACAAGTACTGATGATTAGAAAGGCTTGTTTGCAACAGCTGTGGAAACAGTTGCCAAATCTCATTTTATATTAAGAAAGCTCAAACACCAAATGGTCTGACATGCATTAGAATCATTTTTATTCTATACTGCACAGTTGAAATGTTCTTGCTGGAATAGAACATGATATGAAATCTGTAAAACACTGGCTGGCTCTCTTAGTTATCTTACACCTAGTTGCAGGAAGAATTGAATAGGAAAATGCCATCTCCTTTGTGGATCATATGATCTTAATGTCAGTTGTAGTCCATATATAATTTCCATGTTACCATCTAATATTCTTCATAAAAATATCTCAGCAGCATTTACTTGCAACTGGATTTAAATATAAATGTCAATAAAATGCCTTGGTGTCTTGAAAAGCAGAGCATATTCCTAATTTAAAATATCTTAAGTGCTTAATATTAATTATAAATGACATGACTCTGAATATTATTCCATTCAAGGTTTGTAGAGTCACAAATTCTAATGAGCAACATCATTGCTCAAATATGGTATTCCGCAGAAGTGAAATCATTCATTTCCTGTAAGGTTATTTATACATGTTATCTCTTGGAAAGAAAGTCATTTCTCCATCAAAATGTGTGCATCAATCATTCATGTCTACATATATTTGTCTACAGAAATACAACCTGGTGCCTTTGAAATGATGCAATAAGTAAAAGGTGAATGGTGAATAAATTTTGAATGCTAAAATTAAGGGGCTGCAGACTGAGTATAGGCTGCTATCAGCTTAGATGAGCTTGACTTGAAAAATAGCCAAATGAACAGGAATATAAATAAGAGCTTTGATCTATGCAGCATTACCATAAGACCCCTAGAAAAAAGAGAAAGATGCATGGCATAGAAAGGTCCAAGGAGATACTGTAAATCAGGGCTGTCAAACTCGCGGCCTGCGGCCCAGATGCGTCATGTACTGGCCACGCCCATGCCCCGTTTAGCAAAGGGGGAAAAAGTTGTGATACATCACGTGATGCTGCCATGACGACACGAGTTTGACACCCCTGCTGTAAATTGAAAGACTAGTGTGAGAGGAGATAAGTTTTTGCAATAATATGGACCCATGCTATTAAAGTCAATAAGGATTTAATCATGAACAAATAATCGACAATTATCTTTGGTGCTGCCAATTTGAACTGCTGAGAAAAAGGAGCAAAATCACTACTTATCCAAGCAGTTGCTGATTTATCACCCTGCTGCACATAGAAGGAAAAGAAGCAGGGAAAGTGAAGATGGGAGAACTCTGAAGCCACAAGTTCAGTATGCTTTCTCCCTGCTGCCCATCACATTCTTACTATCTTCTCCCATTGATGGGCCAGTCACTTCTTGTTTTCTTAATTGTTGAAAAGAAACATTGTTGTTGTTGTTGTTGTTGTTGTTGTTGTTTTTAGCATTTATTCATTCTGAGCTTAAGCCTTCTTGACTCCGACTTTGCAGATTCAGGCTATTTTCTGGTACACTGTTTAAGTTATGTGTCCTCCCCCCCATTTTTTAAACATTTCTCTTTTTTCTCCCTCAGTTTGTCAGAGAGTTTTTTATGCAACCATGCTGGTTTCATCTGATATCTTTTGTTTTCCTTCCTCCGTAGTATTGCTTTTGTTTGGGGCTTTAGCATTTCATTATTCAGAATGTCCCATGCATCCTATTCTTCTCTAGAGGATTTCTATCCATGGAATCCTTCCTAATTTCTCTCTCAGTTTGTTGAATTTAGCTCTCTTAAAGTCTAAAGTCTAAAGTATTAGTTTGACTTTGTTCAGTTACCTGTTGCCTTCATTATGGCAAATTTTAATATGACATGGTCATTCTCCTCCAAAGTTCCCACAACTTTCACTCCCTCAAGCATTTTATCCAGAATAAGCATTTCATCCAGAATTGGAAGAGTGGTCTTCGAGATCAAGTAGGAGACCCCATACCATTTTAGACAAATGGCTGTCCAATCTCTTTTTAAAATCTCCAGTGACTCACAACTTCTTGTTAATTGTTTTCACTGTCAGGAAATTTCTCCTGATTTCTAGGTTGGTTCTCTCCTTGATTAGTTTCAATCCATTGCTTCTTGTTCTGCCTTCAGGTGCTTTGGGTAATAGGTCAGGAAATGGTGAAATCCAATTTTTTTACTACCGGTTCTGTGGGTATGGCTTGGTGGGCATGGTGTGGCTTGGTGGGCGTGGCATGATGGACATGGCTGGGGAAGGATACTGCAAAATCTCCATTCCCATCCAACTCTGGGGCCAGCCAGAGGTGGTATTTGCCGGTTCTCCGAACTACTCAAAATTTCCGCTACCAGTTCTCCAGAATCTGTCAGAACCTGCTGGATTTCACCCCTGGTTGACCCCCTCTTCTATGTCCACCCCATCAAACATGACAATTGCAGAGGGTCCTGGATGAAACAGATTATTTGGACCTTTTTCAGTCAGGATTCAGGTGTGGTTATAGGGCAGAAGCACCACTGGTTGTGCTTGTCAATGATCTGTCACTATCTCCATTCTGCTTGTCAAAGAGCAGGATGGAGATAGTGCAATAGCAATAGCACTTTACTTATATACCGCTTCATAGTGCTTTACAGCCCTCTCTAAGCGGTTTACAGAGTTCAGCATATTGCCCCCAACAATCTGGGTCCTCATTTTACCGACCTTGGAAGGATGGAAGGCTGAGTCAACCTTGAGCCTAGTGAGATTTTGAACAGCTGAACTGCTGAACTAGCAGTCGGCCTGCAGTCGCAGCATTTAACCACTGCACCACTTCAGCTCAGTGCAACCATCCTGACTGTCCTTGACTTCTCAGTGGCTTTTGATATCATCAACCATGGTATCATTTGGTAACCTGGCTGCAGGGATTGGGGCTGGGCAACAAGTTCTGTGCTGATTCAGCTCCTTTCTCCGTTGCTGGTCGCAATAGATATTGATAGGGAGTGAACTGCTATCTTTGACTTTGGATCCAGACAGCTCTGGTCTACAACTTGGGAGTTCTTCTGGACTCACAACTCCTTCTGGAGGAAGGCAGGAGAGTGTTTGCACAATTTCATGTATGTGCTAATTGCGTCCTTTCCTGGATCAGGACTCCCTGAATTCAGTCATTCTGTCCCCAGTCATTTCATGGTTGGGCTATTGTAGTGAGCTCTACATGGGACTACCCTTGAAGAACATTACAAATTAATGAGATTCCATTGTTTCTAGGTTTTGTTTCTCTTTTCCAACAGAAAAAACTTGCAGGATATGTTACCAGTCCAGAAATATAAAAGTGATTGACATCCTTTCCTGATTTTTCTTCATCTATTCTGCCATCCAGCTATTCTATTCATGTTTAGCTGATTGGAATCCTTTCTATTCCAATAATTATTCCAATCGCAATACTAAGTTGTTGTCTAGCCCAAAGCCCAGTGGTGGGGCTTTCCTTGGAAAGCCTTTCCCATACGTGGCACCTTTGAAATGTGTAGGTTTTAACTCATTGAATTTTCAATGGTGTTCTTGTTGGCTGAAGAATTCTGGAACTAGATCCAAAAATCTAGGGGTTATTCAGATTAGGGAACCCTACTACTGAAGATACTGTACAGTCCTTCTTCTACAAAGGTTATACAACAAGTTAAAATAGTTGGGAGTAGACTGATGGCTGAGGAAAAATTTGTCAAGTTATCTATAAAAAATAATAAAGGTGGGATAAAAATCAATTAAATAAATAAATATATCTTGATCAAAAGTTACTATAAATTCTGTAATACTTTTAAATGAATATGTACTTTAATCTGCCCTTGATTCAAACCAGCAGCCCTGATATTTATTTAGAGGATTTACATACATTACATACATTTGTATGATAACAAACCTTTAAGTGCAATCCTCTCCCTCTGCCCTGTTCCCACTACTAGAAACTAACCCGCAAAAATCCAGATACCTTGTACTGTCCCCCAAATAAAGATTTTTTATACTCTGCACTGCCACCTAGTGGTCACCCAGCAGGCCATGGCAAGCAAATGGGTGCAGATCAGTTTTGGACTCCTGCAGGGCCTAGGATTTGCTGTGTTAAAGACTTCAGTGCGACTCTCTCATGTAGCAGCCAGCTGGAAATGAAATTGCCTTAGGAAATTGTTTTCCACATTTCAACTGCTTCTCTGCATTGGCCCTAATTGTGGCCCTAATTGCTTTGCTGCAGGATTTACTAGAATGTTTATGAACCATGCTGCTAGTATTACTATTATTACTTCTGATGTTTGTACACTGCCCAAGGCACCAACTTTTTTGGAAACTATAGAAACAGATAAATCAATAGATGATAGATAGATAGATAGATAGATAGATAGATAGATAGATAGATAGATAGATAGATAGATAGATAGATAGATAGATAGATAGATAGATGATAGATACTGTAGATAGATAGATAAATACAGATAAACAGCCACACACTGACATATTACTTATGCAAACACATCATTATACATTTCTCTACACATACACACTTTCACCTATACAATATACACACATCCTCTCGTCATCCTATCAGAATAACAGAGTTGGAGGAGACCTTGGAGGTCTTCTAGTCCAACTCCCTGCATTCCTGATTAAAAACACTTCCCTTCTTGCAAGCAAATCCCCAAATGTGGTTCTCTGATTTTCTACCATGGATGTCAAACTAGAATTCTGGAAAGCGATCAATCCTGTGTTTAATATTTCGCATCTTGCAATAGTTGCAGGCTGTAGTTGTTTACTATCCACTTTATGTGGAAATAGCCAAACTGGGGAGGGATAATGAGGCCTCAGAACTCATTAAATTCCATGTGAAAGAGGAAACATGAAATGATATCAATAAATTAAGGACATCAAGAAGCAGATGGCTGGCAAAGTGGAATGACAGCATGGCATAATAGGGCACTGGGAAAACTCTGTCAAAGTGAATAAGGTTCTTCTACACACACATGCACAGCATGCTACTCCAGCCCCAGAGCAGGAATAATGCACAACCGTGGAAAGGTAATGGAACAATTTCTAGTGAGCCTGCTATCTTTTTACCCCATGTCTTCCAAAAAACAAAAAGAGAGTAGAGGAGGAATGGAAAGTGAAAGAAAGGATTGGTTCTAATTGGGAAGAGAACCTAGTGCAAAATGGAGAGCATCTATCAGATTTGGTATCAGATTCCTAGTTTTCTTGCAGCTGAAATTAGGTGTGTAGCAAATAAGCAAAGAGCAGGAACAGAGTTTGCTGGAGAGTCTCTGCTGCATTTCAAATCTCTTTCCATTCTCTACTGCAAGACACATACTATGAACATACTGGAAAACTCTGCAGTGGGACATGAAGAGCATTCTTTTCTTATTGCTTCCATAAATGGGTAGGGGGGGAACACTTGCAGAACAGGGAACACCTGCAGAGCAGAGAAAAATAAAGAGAGGGGAAATAATAATGCAGAGTATTCTAAGGAAGTGCCTTTCCTATAGCTGCACACAAACATAGCACAAACATGTTCTGGAAACCATTTTTTTTGCGGGGGTGGGTGGGGGGGTGGGAAGCTGATCTCCATGCTGCTGTTAAAAGGAAGAGGCTTAAATTATCCTTACCTGTTTCTATATTGATATTGGGTTTTTTTCTCTTGCACTATGGCATTTCCAAGATATGCAAAATCTGTTGGCAGGATGTGGTGGGAATAGCTCAGTTCAGTTGACAACCTTAGGAGGATTCCTGCCTGTGCATGCAGATAAACACACACACACACACACACACACACAGAGAGAGAGAGAGAGAGAGAGAGAGAGAGAGAGAGAGAGAGAGAGAGAGAGAGAGAGAGAGAGTTATGCATAATGTCCTCTGGTATACCAGTTGAAGAGCTGTTCAATAGACTGCAGAGAACTCTGGGATTTTGAGTATGGTTTAGTGCTTTTTAAAAATATCACATCCCTACAAACCATGTGTGAATTATTTTTTTAAAGTCTGCTAAACCTGTGCACAATATAAGCCCACCAAACAAATATGGAGGAGCAGATGGAGGACAATTGCAACAAGGAGGCATTGGGATCTTTTTCTCCTCTATCCAAAGTTTTATTCTAACAGAGCATGCTAAAAATCTAAACAAACAATGACAGATATTGATACTGCATCCCTCATGGTCAAAAACTACAAAGACTGCAAGAAAGTCTGGTTAATTCTATTTTATTTTGCAATTTAAAAGAAAAAATCCAGCCCCATGTATTTCAACTCATTAATGGAAATTATTATTATTATAGCTGGTTAGTATTTCTAAGGCAAAGTCTTAGATTTTGAGAAATTTTGCCTTGGGGAAAGTGAAGCAGCACTTCCTTTCTTGCAGACTATGTTGCTTCAGGTTTTTTCCCCTATAAAATTTAACAGTTGACTAACAATGCAGTTTTGCTTATACTGGATGTTTAGTTACTGAGCCACCTGCTCTGGGCATAAGGTCTGAAAGAGCAATTATCTGATGAGCTATTAATTGCCCTGAACATGCATTCCTGAAAAATTCCATGAATCTTATGAAAACTTTTTGCTTTGACCAAAAAGAGGCTTGCATTTATCACATTTAATGACATATAGGAGCAATTGTATGCCAACAATTTACAAAGGATTCTAGTCCAATGTGTAGTTTGGGGATTTTGGTTAGAACAGTGGTTCCCAACCTGTGGTACGTGTACCACTAGTGGTACGCGAGGGCCTTCCAGGTGGTACGCGAACACTTTCGGGGTCATGAACGATTTTTAGTTAGTTATTTTTTACTTCACAAAAATGTTTACTGCCTAACACAACTGTTGCCACACGCCACCCACCTGGTCCCAGCGGCCCGAGAATCCAGTTGCTGGATGCGCGGGGCCAAAAAAGGAATGGTACAATTATGGAAATAAAGTGATATCTGATCGAATTTAGTTTCTCTGGAACCAGGTGGTACGCAGCGACTGTACGGGACCTCCAAGTGGTACTCGATCACAAAAAGGTTGGGAACCACTGGGTTAGAAAGAAGACAAACCAAATATTACAGGGATGTGAATTATATTACTTTATTTCTAAGTAGCATAGACGATAGAATGATATTTGCCACTTACGTTTTTTTATAACCCCTTCTGTTGAGTTGTGGGAATAACGACAGGAGACAGACTTCAAGGAACTTCTTTACTAGGCAACTTCTCTGTATAACCAGCAACTTGCAGTCTGACAGGTAGCCCTTTTATAGGGAGCTGTCAGATGCTTCAGCCAATAGCGTTTGAGCATTCTCCCTCTCAAATGTTGGACCTGGGTGAAACCATGTAAACAGTTTCATACATAACACCTCCAGGTTTTTTATACATACTGTAGCAGAGTATATACAGTATGTAGTGATTAAATGATTTATAGATCATACACAAATATCTGTGGATTCCATTATTTATGTGTGATTTGATCAATGTGAACATAATCAGTACATATTGCCACAATAAGCTAAAATTGGTGAATGGAAAACTATGGCGAACATTCATATGCCGATTCAAAAAAGTTAGGCATTTTTAAAATTAAACTTTGAAGCCTAGTTAGTCAGTTGGTATGTCAGCGTTCCAACTAACTCCTCATTGTAATTCAGAACTTTGAGACAAAGTCCATCAAAGGAAGATTTTATTAGAGAAGTCATATTGGCACATCTGGGAAAAACTAGAATCTGAAATCCCATGTTTCCCCCCACTCACACTAAAACTCACACCCTGCCCTGTCCAGTGACATTCACATCACATGGCCCAATCAATCCTGTCTCAGCTGCCGCCAAACTTTGTTCACTCCTCTCCAGGTGCCAGCAGCCCAACCTTGATCTCATGTGAAAGAATGTTGTTATGATTTACTCCCTTCGCTACTCTCCCATTCCCACTGTGGCAACCCTGTAAAGTCTGACCAAAGATGGATCCAGGGCTGACAGACTGCCTCACCTCAAGCGATGAGAATGTCCTGAAAAGAGACAAGTGACAGGGGGTTAGGGACCAGGGTCTAAACTCTGTGTAACCACCTCTTTCCCCCCCCAGAGGGTTCCTTTGGAATTATCAGGGAATTTTTCTGCTTTACCAATCTATCCGCTTTCTGCTTTACCAATCTATCCACTTTCTGCTTTACCAATCTATCCACTTTCATATCCCAGCTTTCACCCAAGTGGCCTCAGAAAAAGATTACCCCTTCCAATGGATTCAATACTGTAAATGACCCCTGTGCATTCTAGAGTCCAATATTTTCTTCACTTCATAATGTGTTTCCCCTTGTACTACAATTGGCCTGGGAGCTGATTGATAGTTTCAGTAAGCTGCTATGAAACACTGGGTGCACCTTAACTAACAAGCAGGGATGATTAAGCTGTACAGTTACTGGATTTATTACTTTCACTGTGGGTAATGGTCCTAGGAATTTTAGACCAAAATGACTCGGTGAGGCACTCTATGCAGTCCATAGATATGCTTGATGAACATTCCAGTAAAACTGGAAATGGGGTGCCACTGGGAAATCATATGATTCGCAGTTGCCCCCAAAATAACCGAGTCACTCATCCTCAGTCTGTCCTGGCTAGACAAATGGGCCCCAACCATCACATGGGAAGACAGCTATCGGAAGCTAAAAATGGGCATCGGACCGCTGACCCCCCTCCTGCAAACCAAAAACCAGTCCTCTTTAGGACCATGCAACCTCAGCCAAAGAGAAGGAGTAGCCTCTGCCACGGAGGCTCTACCCAGCTGCCTGAGAATACCCAAAGAGGAGATATCAGTCTAAGTTGCATTATTCAAACCAATATCAATACAAGAAAATACCGGCCACTTGGTATCTGGACTTCTGATGACATACCATGTAAGGCCTCTGTTAGTAGATTGGAATCATGTACCAAGTTTGCCCTAACCTTAAATATTATTGTTTGGGGCAGGAGGGGACCAATATTTTTGACTGTGTGTATCTAATGATCATTTTGTCACATTCCGTGTAACCAGCACCAAGAAATCGCAAGCAACACAGTTTTTGTTTGAAGTGTTTTATCCTGGAAAGCAAGAAAACCCAGCACCGAGTGACATACAAACAAAGTCAGCATTAACCACAGCTTTCCTAACTCCCCTTGTGCACGCTTACCCCACCCCCTCGGCTTCTGGACACCATGAACAGCCTGGAAGCTTCGGCTGTGTCTAGGCCAACACTCAGTTGCTGGCCTGCTCTCTGCGCTGCAGCTGATTGGTGCTTCGCTTCCCAGCTGATCAGCTCCAGCTGCTTCTCCATCTTGCAGCCTCCACCTGGTGCCCCGTGCCCAGCTGATCAGCGGGGCCAAGCCATTTGCCACCTCCCAGCTAATCAGCACGGCTACTCCATTTGACACCTCCCATCTGACCAGCGCGGCCCTTGCAGCCTCCCCTTCCTGATGGCAACCTCGAGAGAGCTCGCTGGAGTCTTGCCGTTTTGGGGCTTGACAGGTGGCTCCCTCTCCCATGGAGATGGCATCTGGAAGATAAGCAAAGGACATCGCTAGTTGTCTGTTGAGTGGGGTCCTATGCTGTCATCCCTGCCTGGCTTACAAGGGTGCTCTCAGTGGAACCGTCTCACCAACTGTGTAGCCCTGACAAACTGCATTTCACCCAGGAGGCCTCTGACAGGGGGTACCCTTTTCATTTTACCAGGTATTGCAGAGCCCCCCTATGTATAGGGAAGTCTAGGATTTGCTCGACCTCATAGTGAAGCTCCCCCTCCACCTGAACATGGCTGGGTGCCTGCCTCGGGTGACCCCGAGATCACCCGCAGATGACGGCAGACAGATGATGGAAGGGGCTCGCTGGAGTCTTGCCGTTTCGGGGCTTGATACACTTTCTTTTAATTGATAATTCTGTAATACAGAATCAGATAATGATCACTTATTTCTAACATTGAAATTCCCTTTGAGAACAACACATATCTTTAGATGTGAATTATTTCCCTGTCAATCAAGCTGAGATGAACTGTATTAAAGAGCCGAAAGGACCGAAAATGAAATTTCAGAATTACTGAAAAGAAAACTAAAAAGACTGAAGGCTATATCATTTAACTAATACTGGCCTGACTTCTACCAGGCTTGAATGCAGGCTTGAAAATCTTAGAGGATTTTCTATCCATGAGTACCGTATTTTTCGGAGTATAAGACGCACCTTTTTCCTCCCTAAAAGTGGCTGAAAATTTGGGTGCGTCTTATACTTCGAATGTAGCTTTTTTTTCCAGCCATAACTAGGTGCTAACAGATCTTCCCAGCTCTTACCTTGCAGGCTTTTTCATTGTTACTCTCTCCAAAGAATGTTTTTCCAGCCCTAAGTCTTTGCAGAATTTTTTTTCATTGCTCTACTTGCTCTGAATAAGTTTTTTTCTAGCCCTAACCAGGTGCTAACGATCTTCCCAGCTCTTACCGGCTTGCAGGCTCTTTCATTGTTAGTCTCTCAGAAGAAGGTTTTTTTAAAGTCCTAACCAGGGGATAAAATAATGTGCTGAAGCTGACCAGACTAAGGATGGTAGCCAGATGAATACCTGGTAGGCAGATTGTTTTCCCCTATTTTCCTCCCCCAAAACTAAGGTGCGTCTTATACTCCGGTGCGTCTTATACTCCGAAAAATACGGTATATTAAGAACCACCAGAAGTTTAAATTTAAATCAAGGTGTGAAGATTGAATTAGGAAAAACATGCCTTAATTTTATGGTATACAGAGAAAGCTATTAAACCACTTTGCCAAAAGTCTTGCACTAAACAACAGCATAAAGTGTTTTTTTTTGGGGGGGGGGGATTATCCGAAGGGAGGATTGGCAGCAGTTAAGCAATTGTCCGAAGGGAGGATTGGCAGCCAGGTTGAAGAGCTCAGCAATTTTCAACTGCATAATTGATGATTTCACTAGGCCCAAACTGAGGCGTCCAATTTCAGCAGATGTGTGTGAGATACATTCCCGCTCTGATTTTACATTAAATTTTAATTGCACATTTATGTCAGTGCTAAGTTTAAGTGAGTTGATTTGCCTGCAGTTATAGCTTCCAAAATAAAGAAGGTCATAAATCATAGAAAACTCCTGGGGGAGACTATTGCCCCCCATGAATTATTAATAACTAATATCATTTTGTGAGTACCCATTCTTAATGACCTTTGTACCAATATGGATCATATTGAAAGTATTCCCAAAGAATGGAGCCATGCAGTAATTATTCCATTAAAAAATAATCTAGCAAATTACACATCAATCAGTTTGCTAAGTACAAGCTTTTTGCCTGATAAAGTACAAGCTTTATGCCTGATAAAGTACAAGCTTTATGCCTGATAGAGTACAAGCTTTATGCCTGACATCTTTATTAGCCTCTACTTGACCAGGTAAATAATAATTTTTTTAAAGGAAGAAAGCAAGCAGGTTTTCAGGCTTATCAAACAACCACAGAGCAAGGTTTAATTTAATTCTAGATTATCTTGCTGAAAAATTCCACTCCACTCCCATGATGGCCATATATTGCAGTTTTCCATATGATTGAAAACAATAATTTATGAAAGTAACGTGAACTGTCTCTTATTAACACTTCTACTGATACTCATTAGTATCTCTGTACTTGCTTAAGAGTTAAATGTAACTCTCAGCGGCTATTCAAAGGAAGAGGTGAAACAGGATTCAGTTTTACACCCATACTTTCTGTTTTTTACTTTCATTTATTATTTGATTTATTTGATGTATTGTTGCATGACTCCAAATGATTCTTGGTATTTTTAATATCGTACTAATCCAGAACTTCCCCCTCTAGTCCCATCTTGGTTAATAAATCTTACTGGGTGCAAACAATATATGCATTATCTCCCTGATATTAGTGACCATAAGAAGTCCACCTATTAGTGTCCTAGTGCAAGACTAACCATCCTGGCATAAACAAATTATTTTTAGGTGATAGTTAAATGATAATCTAATTAGATGACAGCATACTTCAAATTCCCTTCTGAATGTGATTGTTTGATAGATGGATAGGATAGATAGATAGATAGATAGATAGATGGATGGATGGATGGATGGATGGATGGATGGATGGATGGATGGATGGATAGACATCACAATTTATTCAACCTAGGCAGAAACCTGAGGTGTGCCCATTGGAAGGGTAAGAGTGAAACATAAATATAAACATAAATCCCTGCATTCAGTTGGGAAAATATACTGGCCAGGAGATTTTACTAGATTCTGTAGTTTTTATGTGTCACCACTGAATTAACTTTTTTTTTAAAAAAAGAAAGCTGCCAATCAGTTGAAAACATAGCAGCTGATGAAAAAATAGGTATATGGGGCAGACACCAGCTGCTGGAGGGAAAAGAATGTGGTAGGTGCTGTAGCCAATTGTAGCTGAGATGTTGCTAGACTGAAATGAATTGCCAAATGACTTAGAAGGGGTCAGTTAACACTGGATAGAAAACAGTGGAAGTCTGAAAAACAGGTTTGGAATACATTTGTAATAACCAGGAATGAGTGGAGAACAAATATTACATACTGCTCTCTTTTTCGGTACGACTACGAGAAACCTCCCAGCTGCTGCCTCTTTTGCAGCTGCTTCCCGGCACCGGTGGCTGGCTGGAGGCCACCGAAAACTACCGGCGGTCTCGAATGTGCAAAAAAAGCCGCTGCCATCGCCACCATGTTCTTCTTTCATGCAGGCACACCCCATTGCCTGCTGCACAGCTCTACTCAGACTTCCTGGGCAAGTCCCTCCGGTGCAGCAGGCAATGGGGTGCGTGTGCACGGAAGAAGAACAGGGTGGTGATGGCAGTGGCTTTTTTGGCACAGTCAAGATCTCTGGTAGTTTTTGGCAGTCTCCAGCCAGCCACCACTGCCAGGAAGTGGCTGGCAAAGAGGCAGCGGCTGGGAGGCTACTCGTAATTGCACCAAAAAAGAGAGCTTGCCTTCTGGAATCCGGACCAGCCGCTGAGTCAAGCCTGAAGAAAGAGGCGGTTATGGTGGAGGAAGCAGGCCGGCATTTCGCAATAAGGGGGGCAAGATGTGAGCTGGCAAGGAGCCCAGTGATGGCTCAGCCCTGGCTTGCCTTCCCCTCTGCCACCAGCTGCTGCGGGAGGAAGGTAAGCCCAAAGAAAGAGGCGGTTGTGGGGGAGGAAGCGGGGCTAGGGCCCGGGCCTCTGAAGGAATGGAAATGGGACGAGCAAAGGGAGAGCGCATGGTATGCAGGAGGAGGCCTTTGACAGATTAGACCAGGCCTGGGCAGAAAATAGGTAGATAGGTAGAAATGCAAAAAAATTTCCTACCGGGTTCTGTGGGCATGACTTTGTGAGGGGGGGTCATGTGACTGAGTGGGCATGACTGTGAGTGACATTGAGTTGGCCACACCTACTCAGTCACATGACCCCCACAAGCCACACCCACAGAACTGGTAGGGAAAAAATTTGAATACCACCACTGCTCCACTGGTGTATTTTCCCTTGTCCCGGTAGCTTGCAAAATCACCTCCCATCTCAACAGACACCCAAGTAAGGATGCCAGCCAAATATCCCTCACTAGTGTGCCACATAGACAAGGAGTACAGAGATTATTCTGACAGGGTATAGGTTGGGCAATATATGTAAATATATATAGCCCAAAAGAGGGAAATTGTAGAAAACCCTCCCTCCCCAGAATAAAATATTGTTTATTCCTAATATTAAAAAGAGGCAGAACATAATATTTCCCCTAAAGGAGAAGAGACAGACATCTTCTTAAAGGCAGAAAGCAGCCCCAGTCTTTCTGCTATAGGAAATCAGCCTCAAGCAGAAGCATGGAGAGGCTAGTCTTTAGGAATAGAGATTTTGTATCTATTTAGAAAGACTGGGCCACTCTATTCAATAAGCAAGAGCAACCAGAAACTCCAAATAAGCAACACAATAAGTAAGGAGTCAAAGCTGACAAGATCAGCTCATAGAAACAAAACACCTAGGATTTGCATTTCCCTTTTTGCCTATAGAGCCAACCATGACCCCTACATGACCCCATAGGAATCTGGCAACAGCCATTAAAATATTAAGGGACATATTCTTGCACAGGAACAGTCATCTCAATCACAAAGCCCCAAATAATGTATAAAAGCCCACCTACTCTCAACCCCATTTTGTCAGTAACCAGGAAACATGCTGCTGTCACTGAAGTTTCTGGGTACCAAATAAACAGAGGCCTTTTTTTCCTGCAGCCTACCTCCATTTTATTTCAGCATCTTTCTCCTGGATTGGAACCAGACCTGATTTTTCTTCCTGCAGAATTAAGATCTGAAATGGGACTAATAAGTAATATTAGGAACAGTTGTTTTTGTGAATGCCAGCTCAACTTTATTATATACATAGAATTCCATCTATGCCATTTTCAAATTTACTAGGTACACCTGAGGAGAAATTTGAAATACAATAATAGAGCTTGTTAATGGTCAGCAAACCATGTAATCCTTTTAGCAGATTATTTCTTATGTATGCATCTTAAAAAGTGGGCCATCTTTTCATCAATCTTGTACTTCAGAGCCTATTCAAGTGTATCTCAGTACATCTATACTATTCATTAAAGATACCTCTCATTATAGTAATTCCTGTTAGATTTTTTTACATGCATGCCCAGCCATAGGGGAAAAAATCTGTATTACATATACTCTTGATGCTGAATAGATACATGGAAGTCACATATCTGATTTAAATTATATGAACAATAGATTGCTTGTAAAGTAAATGGATGAATCTGGTCCATTTAGAATGTGAAAACAACTCTTTTAGAATTGGACTATTATTAATTCACTTCTAAACATCTATCAATTTTTTTATTTTATACATTTTCATAGAAAACTTTTTTATATGTATATGGAAATAAACCTTTTAAAAATATTAATAATATCCAAATTTCCTTCTATTTTTTATTGCTGTAAAATTTAGATTGCTTAGCACAGGCTACATAAAAAAATAAATTAGCACTCTTCTATATAAGCATGGACACACATACATTCACAACATTTTGTGTTATTCCATGAAGCTATTAGACTTAATGTAACAAAATTACACAATTACTTTTGATCTGGTTTTGCTATTAGTTCATTCAGTTACTTTTCTCTGTATAATGTGTTATGAAAGAACAATTTCTTTGGCTTTTAATAGACTGCTCTAATCCAAAGAAGATTTGCAGGAAACTCAGCAACTAAACTGAGATTGCAAGGACTACTTTCTTTGGATTCTGCACACAAACACGCAGATATGCATTCCCTCCCTGGTTCATTGATTTTAATTTTGGTCATTTGGGGGGAGGGGAGTTCATTGGTATTATGGAAATGAAATTATTTCCAAAAATAAGTTTTGAAGTTTAGGGTTTAAAGATATATACACATCCCACTAACTTTATAATTAACATCGAATTTTGTATCTTACGCCTTAACCATGCCTGGATGCATTCATAGTTATCAAGCTCCTAACAATATGCTGTCACAATAATTAAAGACCAGATTTTGTGCCAAAATTACACTTTTGTCCTATGAACCAAAAAATAGAACCTCCCTGGGAATGAAAGGATGGATGATCTACTGCTTTACTTTGTAACTATTTTTTTTCTTAGCCACTATATATACAATAGCTAAGTACAAGTTTCAGTTCTTTTCTGCATCTTTATGTTTTCATTTGGTAGGCCTGTTTAGAATAACCTGGACTCTTAGGGTTGTACAGTTGCTGTTACAATTTGTATGTAATTTTGAAAACCATTTAGAAGATACAGAAAGAGTCAGATGATATTAGAGCGGTATTTACTCTGATATAGGCAGGTACCCTGCTGATGATTTTCTACCAAGCTTATGTGGCTTGTTCTATACCAACACCCCCATAGTAATCCAACAGAAAGCAAGATTTAGAAGAGGTCAGAGGTAGAGATTACCAATGCTTAGGAAGTTAGGAGGTTTGTAGGTCTGTATTGTGTTTACCCCAGATAAATATCCAAGAGCATGGCTTGTATCCTTCCACCGATTATTGGGAAGACACATCAATGAACTTTATAGAATCCCACCTCTGATCTTCTTTGCACATTGTCTAGGGTCTCAGCATGAAGCAGGCTGTCAGATCTTAAGACCGATAGTTAGGACTTCCGGTTTCGGCTTTCGGCATTGAGGACGCTCTTTTTAGAGCGCCTTTCCGATTCCTTGCCAAGCCGCCAGAACAGCTGTCTGGCGGCTTGGAAATCTCTGCCCTGGACATAGGGGAGAGAAGAGAGCTTGACAGGTGGGGTAGAGCCCCCCTAGCACCCCAGGAGCCATCCAGGGGCACGAAGGGTGAAGGGTCCCCAGGCAGCCTGTCTCCTGCTCTGGGAATCCGGAAACCTCCGCCTTTGCGGAGCAAGATGCCGAATCCACCGCTGCTTCCTGAAAGGGATTTATAATCACTTTATGGCTTAAAGAAGCAGACAGAGAGGAACAGGAGCTTAAGATGGGCGAGTATTGAATTTTCTTTTTTTTAACCCCTCTGCCAACCTTCACTTTGGAAAAGAAACAAAGAAATAATTAACAAGTAACAATATGGCGTTTGAAGAAGTTGGGAGGAGAAGTGAAAATGACTTTCGTTTTGCTTGTGGCTTTTTCTCTTATGGAAATTTTTGAATCTGAAAATTGGCTTTTCTCTCTCTGGTTCCTGATTTTGGATTATAATAACAACTGATAACTTTAAAAAAATAAAAAATAAAAAATTTTCTGCCTTTGAAACTGGTAAGAACCTTAATCAGAGACCTGGCTTTTTCTTTGTACTCCTCTGGAAATATAACAATGGTTTCAAAGTCTGGAAAGATTGTTTTTTCATTTTCTCTGTGGCTTTTTCTCTTGTGGAAATCTTGAAAATTGGTTTTTTTCTCTCTGTTCCTTGATTTTGGATTATAACAACAACTGATAACTTTAAAAAAGACTATTTGCCTTTGAAATTGCAAGAAACTTTTTAGAGATTTGGCCCTTCCTTGCACTTCTTTGGAATTACAACAAAGAAGAAGTGAAAGTGACTTGTGCTCTGCTTGTGGCTTTTTTCTTATGGAAACTTTTGAATCTGAAAATTGGCTTTTTTTTTCTTTGTTTCTCGATTTTGGATTATAATAACAACTGATAGAGATTTGGCATTTTCTGTGCATCCCTTTGGAATTACAACAATGGCTTCAAAGTCTGGAATGACTGTTTTGAATAAAAGGGCTGGCTATCCCTCCGCTTATACTTCCAAAATGCAACTTGTTACTGACTCAACACCTCCACAATCTTTGACATCTGAAAATTTACTAAGCACTTTAAAGATTATGAAACAGGACCTAATTTTGGAATTTTACCAAAAAATTAATGAAATAGAAAAAAAATGCAGGATGCTTTAAAGAATATGGAAAAGCAACTACGGATGGATATGTTAGAGGTTTGCAAAGGACTAGCAACAAATATTGATGTTTTGGAGGACTGTATTGAAACAAATAAACAAGCCTTGGCAACTTCGGTGGAATATATAAATAAATTTCAAAAGGACATTGTAAATTTTGAAGCAGAGGTGTTGATGTCACAGTTTAGAAGAATGGAATTCGCTATAAGAGTTAGAGGGTTGAAGGAGGGATTATATGATGACCTGAAAGGAAGAATGATTGAGGCAGGTCTCTGGAATGTCTAAAGATGAATTGGCTACACAAATTGAAAAGATATACAGGGTCAACTCGTGGTATGCAAAACAAAAACATTTACCAAGGGACATTGTTATATATTTTACTACAAGAGTCTTACGGAACAGAATTATACAGGCGACGTTTAACAATAATCTTCAGGTGAATGGTCAGGAACTTAGGATATGGAAAGAAATTCCCTCTAAAATGTTTAAAGCTAGAAAAGAATTTACTTTTTTGATTGATGAATTTAAAAGATTGAATTTACAATATAAATGGGAAGCGCCAACAGGAGTAGCGGTGAAATTTTTGGGGAAAAGATACCGGCTGAATATGACAAAGAAAGTTACTGAATTTTATGTCAACGTTTTAAAGGCTGATATATCTAAAATTCCAGAAGAAAGTCGTATGAATGTAGAAGAGGACAAGGAGGAAAAGCCATCCTTACCGGATCAAAATGAAATAGTTTCAAAGAGTCAAACCGAATGGCAGAGTCAGAAAGATGCGGAAAAGGAGATGGAGGATCGGGATCAGATGGGAGATGAGCTGATAAATTTAAAATCATCAAGATACAAAAAGAGGCAACCAATAAGATACAAAGAGATGCAGTGTTGACATGTATTAGATGGATGGAGATTAATATGATTGTATTTTTCCTTTTCCTTTTTTTTCCTTTCTTTTTTTCCTTTAACTTTTTTCTTTTAATATTTTTTCAAGAATTGGAATTTTTAATTAAAATTATAAAGTTATAAAGTATTATAATTAGACTTTAAAATTTGTTTCAAAGGAAGGATTTTCCTTTGTCTTTGGTTTTTTTTCTTTCTCCTCTATGTTTTTCTATTATTATTATTAATAATACTTTTAAGGATTTTTTTTTCTTTTCCTGAGTTAATAAGTTGATGTATAATAATATGTTGTTATGATGAAATCTAAAAGTTTTTATTATTTAATATTTAGATATTATTTATGTAATATTTACTCAAGTTTTATTTAATTTTGAGATTATTATTATTATTAATGCTTTCTAAAGATTTAGAATTATTAATACCTTTTAAAGATTTAGAATTTTTTGGAAGTATAATACTTATTTAAGTCTTATTTAATTTTGACTAGAGGCTGTCTAGGATAGTTGATTGAAAGGAGGAGGAAGAAATTGTTTCCTCTCCTTTGTACAATTCAGATTATTATTATTATTATTATTAATACTTTTTTAAGAATTATAATTTTTTGGAAATAATTTGATGTATGGTAATATTATGCTATTAATATCATGATGAAGTTTAGGATTTTTGTAATTTATATTTAGTTATTATTTATGTAATATTCATTTAAGTTTTACTTACTCTGAGTGGATGTTGTCTAGGGTAGATGATTGAAAAGAAGAGGAATAAATTGTTCTTTTTCCTTTGCATAATTTTCTTCTTTATTATTATCTTTGTATATTTGTTTATTATCTTTGTATATTTTTTGTATCTTTATTTCTATTTTTTTCTTATTTTTTATCATTACTTTATATACAGATGATATAAAATATAGAAGTTTAATGATGTAATCTATCAATGTATAATCTGGAGTTGAGGGGTTTTTGTTTTTGTTGTTGTTGTTGTTTTTTTTCTTTTTTTCTATTATTGATATTATGCCCTGTATTCTCTCTGGGAAGTCCGGGGGGAGGGGGGAGGGAAGGGGGTGGGTGAGGGGGGAGAAAAATTAAAAAATGTTTGTACTCTGTACTAATAAAACTTTTTCAATAAAAAAAGACCGATAGTTGTGGGAGGTATCCAAATATTCTTGGAAATTGTAAACTACCGGGCAAAGTTTTCAAAGGTGTGGGAGATTACTGTGAATGGGTGGCAACTGATGTTGTATGAAAATGGTCAGAAGTAGAAGAGGAGTTGGACTCCCAGATTGGGAATTACATCATCAAGCGGTGGCTGCAACGTGGTTGAGGGAATGGATTTTACTTAAAAACAAAAGAATACTAATGATAGAGGGTCATGACCTGCAGGTCGGCTGGCACACTTTCATCTGGGAGGGAAAACACAAACCACACACATATTTTCAGAGACACCAGGTAAGAGGGTGCTGTTAGAAGATTGGTTGAAAACCAAGGGAAAATGTTATATCAAAATTCCAAAATGGCTATCCCCCATGGAAGCAATAATATACCCAAATGTTTTAGACATGAACAAGAAAGTGACATACAAAGAATTGTTAGAAGAACAGGATAATCTCAAATCAAATCAGGAATTGACTCTGTCTGGTATAAAAATAGACTGGTGGCCCTACTTACAAATACAGACCAGATACAAAAGAGATGTAATACAATATGGATTTCAAAAAGAACAGCGATAATTGGATAAAATTTTAGTAGGAACATAAGAAAAAATGATATCAAAAGTTTATAATTGTTTATTGAATGTTAAAATGGAAGAGGAAATAGTTAAAGAGGTAATGGTTGTTTGGGCTCAAAATTTTGGATACATGATTAGGGCCTGGTTACCTTCGGGACCGCATACTACCACAAACCTCCCTATGACCGGTAGGGCCCACAGAGTTGGTCTTCTCCAGGTCCCGTTGACAAAACAATGTCGGCTGGCGGGACCGCAGGGGAGAGCTTTCTCTGTGGGGGCTCCGTCTCTGTGGAACCAACTACTGCCAGAGATCCGGACTACCCACACCTTGTTGGCCTTCCGTAAAGCCGTTAAAACCTGGCTCTTGTGGCATGCATGGGGTTAGAGACCAGGGAGAATACATTAACGTGGTCACTCCTTGGATGATTGGCGATAATGTTTTTAATGTTTTATATTTTTTAAATTTTTTATCTCTATTATTGTTTTAATTGTATTGTTCATCTTTTTTGTTGTACACCGCCCAGAATCCTTCGGGAGTTGGGTGGCCTATAAGATCGAACAAATAAATAATAAATAAATGATTGAATTGGAGTATTGAGAAAAATTTGGGAGCAAAACTACAAACTGACGATGGCAGCATCATACAAAGAAAATATCTACAAAATGTTCTATAGATGGCACCTATCTCCGGCAAGATTGGCAAAAATATCAGCAAATATATCAGCAAAATGTTGGAAGTGTAAACATGATCAAGGGATGTTCTACCACATTTTGGTGGACATGTCCAGAGGCAAAGAAGTATTGGGGAAAAATTAAAAGATGGTTAGAGAAAATTATAGAACAAAAACTAAAATTGAAACCGGAATGAGTTTTGTTGGGAATCATAAGAGGAAATATAAACAAAAACAATCAATATATTATACTTCACATAACAACAGCAGCCAGGATTATCTTTGTCCAGAATTGGAAATCAGAAACTGTTCCCATGAGCACAATGATAATTTAAAAAGTGTTAGAACATGCAGAGATAGACAAACTAACAATGGAGTTAAATGACAGAGAGGATACGGATTATTATAAAGAATGGAACAAATGGTATAATTGGTTGGAACATAAAAAGCAAAATCAATGTATAAAAGGTACGACAAATGGAAATGAAAAAACATATATATATATATATATATATATATATATATATATATATATATATATATATATATATATATATATATATATATATATATATATATATATATATATATATATATATATATATATAATATATATATATATTGGAGCTGATATGGGAAGAGAGCCTGTGGCCTAAAAGTTAAGCTGCTGCCTTACAGGCAGACTGCCCAGGTTCAAATCCCAGTAAGGGTATGGCTATCTGATGAGAGCTAAATAGCTCAAAATAGATCTATAACAGTCTTCTTTCATTTTCATTTATCAGCAAAAAATATTACACACACACACACACACACAGATATATATATAGATATATAGATATTTTGAAATGTGGTTATAGATTGATAGTTTAAATAGAGGACATAACTATTGGTATATTAAGATGAATGTAAAGGTGTAAATGCAAGTAAAAATTATGAAATGTATAAACATTATAAGTTAAAAGAAGAAATGAAATAAGTTTTGTCACCGATAATGGACAGATGTAAAAGTGAGTTTATGATTTTAATTGTATAAAATTCAATAAAAACTATTTAAAAAAAAGAGAAAATGGTCAGAATATAATCAGCAAGCTTAATGACATAATATTGTATGTATTAATTATTATACATCTGGGAACAACTTGTGTTACAGAGGAAGACATTAGAGCAGTGGTTCCCAACTTGTGGTACGTGTACCACTAGTGGTACGCGAGGGCCTTCCAGGTGGTACGCGAACACTTTCGGGGTCATGAACGATTTTTAGTTAGTTATTTTTTACTTCACAAAAATGTTTACTGCCTAACACAAGATAATCTGGCAACGATTTGCAACTGTTGCCACACGCCACCCACCTGGTCCCAGCGGCCCGAGAATCCAGTTGCTGGATGCGCGGGGCCAAAAAAGGAACGGTACAATTATGGAAATAAAGTGATATCTGATCGAATTTAGTTTCTCTGGAACCAGGTGGTACGCGGCGACTGTACGGGACCTCCAAGTGGTACTCGATCACAAAAAGGTTGAGAACCACTACATTAGAGACAGGTTTAGCAGCTTCCTCATTTCATCAACAAACTATTGCATATGCCATCTGAGCATTATATGAAATTATAAAGAGTGACTGGCCAATTAAAAGGGCATTTTTGGTCAGATCATATATGCTCATTCATTCCATAAATCTCTTAAAATCATTATGAGAAAGTCACAGTTGAGTGCTGTGAAAAGGTTTAAGTGAATGTTTTAACATTCTGAGAACATTCCTATTGTAATAGCAACTGCCATTGTTTTTCCACCACAGAGTGATACTACTAGTTAGCCCAATGCCTTGTTTTCAAATCAATACAGAATGTACCTGTCAGTTCTGCCATCTTCAGCCTGCTAGCATCCTGCCATTAAATGCAATGGGGGAGAGGGCAAAAGAACAAATGGGCAATAAACACATATGGGGCAGACATGAGAAGTAGGGAGGGGGGATGACATCTTGACAGAGACCAAAGATGGACGGAAAGAGCCTGTTGCAGTCTTGAAGGCCACAAAATCTGAGAATGGAATGTGGATTGCTCCAAACATCCAAGCTATTCTCAAAACACCTATGCAGCTCTCCATTGGCTGAAGATTAACTGGTCAAGTGGGGAGAGCTGAGATGAGGGGGAAAAGTTTGTAAAGTTTGTAACCTTTTTCCAAGGGAACTTCTAGCCTTATTTTACTGCAGTCAGCAAGTTAGTAAAAGAACCCCTCACTTCAACCAAATGGAATCGAGGGACTTTCTTCCCTAAGGGATCTGACGGGGGCAGGTCTGACATTAGGCTAGAACTACAATATTGGTCAATCCCCAACTCTACCGTGGGGACTGTACATTATGCTGGCTCACAAGAGCAACCAGGAGGAGATCAAGAGAAGCATCAGCGAGATTCCATGCTAGAGTGGACCTCCCTGAATGGCTGGGAGAAGTGGAAGAAGGTAAAGTGGGAAGAAAAGCTCTCTGGGATGACTTTCACCCACAGGAGCCAGGGGAGCCACCAAAGGGAGTCACGTGTGGAAATGCAAGAAGAGGCAGCCCTGGAGAAATTGGATCTTGAAGACATGATGCTGGAGCAAGCCATAGAATTCCTGAAGGGAACTTTCAGCAACCTCAAGGCATGCAAAACCCTGGCTCGAATGATGCAGCTGACACTCAACCAGTGCAGGTCCCAGTCAGTGATGGTTTGCTGCAGCCACTGCCACAGTTGTGATGGAACCCACTCCTGTGGCACAGCCATCACCACAACCAGTGGTGGGCCCAGTGATCCAACCGGTGCCGCCAGCTTAGACTGCACTAGCGAGAAATAAAGGTTGCAGACCACCAGCCCTTAGAGTGAAGTTTAACTGAGACTCCAAGCAACTGGGGTTCTTCCTGGTTCAAGTCTATATATACATGCAGGAGTATGGTCTGGACATAACAACCAAATGGGCCAAGGTAAGGTGCATGATCATGGCACTGGAGGGGACTACAACAGAGGGGATGGTCACCCTCCATAATGTGATGCTCTAGAGGTTTCGATCATTTCATGACAGCACTCCAAAAACACTTCAAAGACTCATTGGCTTACCACAAAGTAGGACCAGGATCAAGACCATAAATGAGGTCTGCTGACTGGTGGCTGCATATAGCAAAGAGTTCCACAATCAGGCCTGCTGACTGGCTGCAAGACATGCTGATTGAGTGTTTCCAGGATAGGCTGAACAATGATGTCTGCAATACCTGCTTCTCTAGGGGCGCTCCCTCATCCTCCATTGCTAGTATATCCTGGCCAAAGAAGTTGAAATTGATCTGGCTCACTCATGGAACTGGCTCAGCTGTGGATGGTGGAGATCCTTCTCAGAAAAGAAAGAAATCCCGAAACCACTGGCCCATGAGCAGAGCCCGCTTTGATGTTCCACTGGCTGCTTCAAGTGTGGGAAGGAGGGACACCAAGCTGCCAATGCTGAGCCATGTGTCCAGCCCAAAAAGCACCCTTAGGACCTGCCAAGAAACTGGTGAAGCTAATGTTAAGAACCTGGAAGATAGCCCTGGAGGGAGTGGAAGCTATTGAGTTAATCCCATCATCCAAGAATGGCAAGAGAACTCTGACTATCCAGCAAGAGGACTGGTGGAGAGTGACACTGACTCAGATGATCACCCCTTGGTAAATCACCCAGTGATCCCAGTAACCATTCCCATAGAACTGGTGGTGCCATCCCTGGGGTGCAAAGGGAGACTGGTAGCCCTCCTGGACTTGGGCTGTACCAGATGCCTGGTCAGCCGTGCCCTACTTGAGAAACTAGGTCTAAAACTCAGACAGCTTAAAGCACCTATAGCTTTTTGCCAGCTGGACAGCTCTTCTTTCATAATATTGTATGCGTGAAATAGTTTGTACAGAGAATGGAAAAGTCAATGTGCATGACTACTGTTTTATAAGGACTACAGTGGTAATTTTATTCTTGCCACATTTCCTAGACCATATCTCCAAGAGCAAAATGATATTTCAGGATATTTTTCTGATTCAGCTAGGTAATCACAGTGTGGAAATTTGCCATACTCATTGTCCATACTTCCTAGAAAAGTACAGAACAATCTATGATTCAACCATCGTAAATATGTTAAATTATTATTACATTCATAACTTCCTTCATTTTTCATTAGATTGGTGGCTTTCACAGAATGAAAGTGAAAGCCACCAATCTATATTTTCAGACTTTTTATATACTACTAAAAATGTACTATTACTGTACATTTTTTCCTTGATGTAAAAGTATTAACCAAACAATTTTACTCTAAAAATAGGTGCATCATTAAGCAAGTTTCCTGCAATGTTAAAAATTCACTTTTTAAATATATTTGTATTAAAATACCTTTTGATTAATGCATTCCATTTTTACATGATTTAATGCAACTGCAGAAATGAAGCAATAGAGTATGGCATTGAAAAGTGCATTGAATCTCCATTGCTCACTCTGTCTGGGACTGGAAGTTACTTTGCCCTCTCCCTGTGTCTGGAAGTTGAGTCATGGCCTACTCATTTAACAACTGTACTCACCTAACAAGTCTATCCAGATTAGGGAAGAAATGAAACCTCCCTGCAGGACATATATGGGGTCCCCCTAACCAACTTACTCAGGCTGAAGAAACTACTTGGCTAAACAGTGAAACATTTGAAACCAACAAGAAAAAATTGCCTTGATTCAACTTCCAGACCACTCTACCTGGGTGAGAATCTGCATCAACCCTCTCCCTGTGGTTTCCCTAGCTGCACCCTCTCATATGATACAAAATTGCTATAAATTTCTGGGGGAATTAAAGATTTTTTTGCTAATCTTGCTAAAGAGAACTATCAGACTTATACTTGGAAAAGAATCTTTTGATAAAAGCCAACACAACTAAATCTCTCTGACTTTTTACAAAAGATCTATTCATAAAAGAATGTCTTGCAAACTTTTATGTACTGATAAGAAAATTTCTGAAAGCATGTACTCGTCTCCAGTAAAGTTGATTATGGCTTTAGCAGAAATGTGAAGGAATAATTAATTCAGATAGAAATTTTTTTTGAACTATATTCAGTTGCTATTTACAAAAGCACAGATGCTTTAGATATTATACAGGGATATTCATTAAAGGTGTAGATGGTAACTGAAAAGTAACTGAAAAATGGCTTAATTTCAGTGAAAAGTACCATAATGGCTTTTGACATATTCTAAGATTGAAGAAAAGCATTGAAAAGAACTATATTAGAAGAAGCTCTTTTGACTATAGCAGATACACCATTCATATATTCTGAAAATTTTAATGTAAATAGATTATTTAAGAAAAATGCACAAATCCCTTATATGCCACCAATTAGCTTCAGTGTGAATGACACACTTTGCATCAAGAACACTTATATAGAAAAAATGAAAAATGAAGGAAGTTATGAATGTAATAATAATTTAACATATTTACGATGGTTGAATCATAGATTGTTCTGTACTTTTCTAGGAAGTATGGAATATGAGTATGGCAAATTTCCACACTGTGATTACCTAGCTGAATCAGAAAAATATCCTGAAATATCATTTTGCTCTTGGAGAAGAGATTTATTCCCTAATAAATGAAAAATAAGGAAATTCACTTGTCGCTGATTATGCTTTTATCTGTAGTCTTTTTTTTCTCTAAATGATATAACTGATTATTTGAATGCATTGAATTTATAACTTTGGGGAGAAAATGGATGACAACAGAAATGTATAATATTTTTATACATTTTTATTTTTATACATTTTAAAGTAATTTAAAGTGAAGTTTCTTCTGATGCTGACTGTTGGCAATGTGGTTCATCTCTGTCAGCCCTTTAAAGGAGGGCAGGGCAAGGAACAGACAATAAATATAATAAAAATTAAACAGACTTCTGCAATTCTACTGTATTGTTATAAGGTATAATAATAGAACCCTCAAAACCTGTCAAAGTGCATTTCTGTTCCTTTTTATATCAAAGAAAATAAAAGCAAAATTAATTTGAGTTTTATTCAAGCATTCATTCCCAAGATTGAGTTATCATTTATTTAACTATTCCTGCATTCCTTCTCAATGTTATCTTCATACTACTCTGTAGCCTCATCATTCTGAGTCCCTTAAATAAAACTGAACCAAAACCTTTGAAAGAGTTTACAGATATCATTTCTGTAATAAGTCCCTCGGGAGTAGGGCGGCATATAAGAACCAAGAAATAAATAAATAAATAAATAAATAAATAAATAAATAAATAAATAAATAAATAAATAAATAAATAAATAAATAAATAAATTTCTAATTTACAGAAAGTGTTTGGTTTTCAAAGATTTTAAGGCAGTGAGTTAGAATTCCAGCAGTTCGATTCTTACCAACTCAAAGTTGACTCAGGCTTCCATCCTTCCAAGGTCAGTAAAATGAAGACCCAGATTGTTGGGGACAATATGCTGACTCTGTAAACTGCTTAGAGAGCAATTTACACTGCAAAGCACTGTGAAGCGGTATATAAGTCTAAGTGCTTTTGCTATTGCTATTTTGTTGTGAAAACTGATCATGTTGAAGTGAATATACAAAGCTAGTGGAGATTCAATGTGACATCATTTTGAACCAGAAAAATATGAAATTTGAAATTCCAGATTTATACAAGTCCCATCCCCCATACACAAGGAAAGTCTCTTAGGAGACGTTTGCTCTCCCCCCCCCCCATATTTAAAGACATATTTGATGTCTTTATAGATGTTGTAATACTAATTCTTATCTATTTTAACAGCTTTCTGAAATTTGTCATTAAACCCCTTACTGAGAACTTTAGATATAAATGTAGAATCAAAGGCTGGAAGGACCTTGGAGGTCTTCTATCCAACACAATCAGACTGGCAACATTCTGTTATTATAGACAATAAAAGCATTTTAGCCTATGAGTGGTATTGGTTTCCTGGTTTGGTTTACCTTTGGATCGATACTTTTCACATTAATCTTTAACAACTTTGTTGGTTCCATTCCACATTTCTGTCAATGAATTCAGGACTTCAAAGTTATCCCTGATGTTGAAAATGTGAGTACCTATTCAAGATCATATCATGGAAATGTATTAGTTTTGTCTTTGAGGTATGTAGCTCCACTCTTTGAAGTGAAGTACTTCCCTGAGACAGATTAAGCTGATCTACTGTGTTCGTTTGTTGAGTCGTTGGTATTCTCTGAGCTTGGCTGTTGCTTGCAGATATTTTTTTTACCCAAATAGGTAACACCATCAGTACTCTGTGCTTATTTATTCAGAAGCATTTCCCATTCTTAAAAGTAGCATGTTCCCAAATCAGTGCTTATGGATCATTTACCATATTGTGAGATAACCTGAATATTTAGTATCCCACCTTTGAAAATATTTCTCATATTTTGTTCAACTGTCAAGTATATGCCACCATTATGCTTAAATATTTACCATCCCATTTGGAAAGAACAGCCCGCTGGGATCCAAACCAAAGCCTGTCATATTTCTTCATAGGCTCAAATGTACATATTATATACAGAACTACTCCATTTATAACTAAGGCAGTAGTCCTAAGAATCTGATACAAATTGAGGTACACTGTAAGGAAGATTTATTTATTTATTTATTATTTATTAGTGACATTTATATACCGTCTCACAGTGCAAGCACTCTCTAAGCGGTTTACACCAGTAAGCAATGTATATTTATATTGCCCCCAACAATCTGGGTCCTCATTTTACCTACCTCGGAAGGATGGAAGGCTGAGTCAACCTTGAGCCGGTGAGATTTGAACCTCTGACCTGCGAATCACAGTCAGCTAAAGTGGCCTGCAGTACCCCACTCTAACCGCTGCGCCACCTCGGCTCTTTATCTGATTACTGACTCCTAGTATTACCACACATGTATTTTATTACTCTATTTCCTCCTTTCTATTTTATTCCAAAATTATACTATATAATGTTATTTTATTTTACTGATTGTCACAAGATTAATCAATTAATAAAGGACTACTACTACTACTACTACTACTACTACTACTACTACTACTACTACTGCAGACAATAAATGAAATTTATATTTTCTTTCACTAAAACAAATATGAAATGACACTTAAATATCCTTTGCTATTTTTAATAGAATGAATTTAGATTTTTTAAAAAAAATCTAAAATATATCTACATGCACACACCTTCAACCTTTCTTTTCCTTCTTCATTTGTGTAGGGGGGGTCTTCAACAGGCGTGGGATTCACATAATTTACCTACCTGTTTGCTCAGCAGCACCAAAAATGTGAGCATGCATGCTTCGCTCGCACGTGCTTCATCCGCGCATGCGTACAACCTTCCGTGCATGTGCTTTGCTCGCATGCACAGCTTGCATGCATGTGCACAGCTTGAAAATGTGGCAGCACTCAAAGACCACCCTCGGTGTCAGGGTTGGTGAGCTGAGCTGTTGTTTAGTTCAGCGGAGGCGTGGCAATCAGCTCTGCCGCACAAATCATCTGAGCTAAAAAAAAAGGGAATATAGGACAGGGAACGGTGGGGGTGGGAGGGCGCGGCCAATCAGAGGTGGTATTTGCCAGTTCTCTGAACTGTTCAAAATGGCCACTACCAGTTCGCCCCAAGCAGTCCAAGCCGGCTGAATACCACCTCCGGCCCTCAACCACTTATTCAACAACCATTTGAAGATGCAATGGTGCTTCAAAAAGAAATAACAGGCTCTGGCTAAATACAGCTTCTTTTAACTTAATAAAGATTAATAGTCCTTAAAAGTGATTAAGAAATGAAAGGCACAACTTACTATCCCTTTGAAAAATAAATTCCAATACATTTGTTTTTTGAATAAATTGATTGCAGCTCTGCCCCCTAGCTGTAGGCACACAGACTGCTTTGAAGAACACACAAACTTCTGCTGAAACTTCTATAGAGATTGTGGGAGAGGTAACATTTACACGGAATATTATTAAGTTATTTGAATGGAATGTGACTTAACAATGACTTTGTATTATTCACATTTAAGCAAAATTTAAATAAATTGCTCCATGCTGCAATTGCTTCTTTTATTGTTTCCTGGAAGATCCTGCCTATCCATCTATAAAAGTTATAAGACATTTTGTCCTTAATTAATATACCATGAATGTCACTTAGCTGGGTAAACAATTGCTACTCATAATAAGTGTCATTAATTCACTTTGCTTTTATTGTCAACAAATTATAAAGTATACTTTTTTTAAAAAACTACATTTCAGAGAAAGATATTTTTCGTCTTGCACCCTACAAAGGATGATGGATTTAATTATATTTTATAATATATTTAAGGACCATTTAATAGGTTAAATATTATGCAGCCCTGAATATGCAGTTATGCAAATATAACCCAACCTACTAAAATCAGAACTGTAACAGACAGACTAGGAATGCAAATTAAAATACTGTAAGTAAGAAAAAGGTAAGAGTTGCCTATCCATTCTAGACAAGTTCAAATCACTAGGACCAGATGGATTACATCCTAGAGTTCTGAAGGAACTGGCAGATGATCTGGGAACTTTTGAACCATATCTTTCAAAGTAAGCTAGGAAGTCCACAAAACAGACTTCATGGTAAGCTAGAAAAATGTGGGATAGACGGCATCACCAGCAGATGGATTTGCAAGTGGCTGACAAATCATACTGAATATGTAGTCCTTAATGGAATTACATCGACATGGAGAAAGGTACGTAATGGCCTATCCCAAGATTCTGTTTCAGGTCCAATACTCTTCAATATCTTCAAAAATGATCTAGATGAAGGAATAGAAGAGGAAGTAATCAAATTTGCAGATGACACTAAGCTGGCAGGAATAGCCAACAGTCCAGAAGATAGGCTCAAGGGTCAGATGGATCTCGACAGATTTGAATACTGGGCCCTATCTAATAAAATGAATTTCAATATAGAGAAAAGTAAGATTTTATATTTAATAAAAAAAAACAAATGTACAGGTACTGATTAGGTAAAACTTGACTCAATAGCAGTAACTGTAAGAGGGATCTTGGAATCCTAGTGGACAATCACTTAAATATGAGTCAACAGTGAGTAGCAGCAGCCAAAAAAGGCCAATGCTATTCTAGGTTGCATTAACAAAGGATAGAATCAAGATCACATATAGCATTAGACCTCTCTCCAAGTGGCTGCTGAGAAATAAGAGGCTTTCTTTCTCTTTCTGACAATCAGCTGTGTTTGCTGCCAAAGATGGTTTTTGGCACTTACCCCCTGGATTTGAATGTGGGCATTTAGGAATGACTCAAGATGACTTTTGAATGGTTGTAGACCCACCCAAGAGGGGGAATCTTGAAGATTGCAGCTCCTTGTGGAGGCAGCTGGAAAGTTAATGAGCATTTACGCCTCTTTCTACCAGCAGAATGTTTTTGTAAGCATGCCTGGCATTGTTAAGTTGACTTTTTGAACTTTTGTTTTTGTTCTTATCTTTAAAGATTAATTGGCTGGCTGAATACTGATTAATTTCAACCCCTGCTGGATGCTTTCTATTTTCTGTTTTGCTTTCTTTCTTTAATTTATTTGACTTATCAATTTCTGCTTTCTGTATGAAACATGGCACAGGTGTCTGGATTTGTATTTTATTAACCTGCAAAAACTTTTTTAGATCAAAATAGTCAGAAAATATATCTCTGTCTTCTTTGCTTGCTCCCTGCTTTGAGCAACAAATATTGGATTACAAAAAAGAGTAAGCTGACACTCAAGGGGGAACACGGCTAGCAACATGCAATCTTTAGCAGAATTTTTTCCTAAAAGTTTTGATGAACTTATAAAGACCATGGAAAACATTTTAAAAAAACAGACACTAAATACTTTACCTAAAAGAATAACTTGCTTTCAAAGAAGCAGATTCATTGGGAATCATTGGGCGGCCAGGGAACGGTGGATCCCAGCAGGGAAGATCCCAGGCAAGGCCGCGTGTTTGGAGCTTCTCTGGCTGCTGGGGGGGGGGCAGAGAGTGCTGCCATTGGCCGGGGAACGGTGGATCCCAGCGAGGAGGATCCCACGCAAGGTCACACATTTGGAGCTTCTCTGGCTGCTGAGGTGGGGGCGCAGAGAGAGCTGCTACTGGCTGTGGAACGGTGGTTCCCAGTGGGGAAGATCCCAGGCAAGGCCGCACATTCAGAGCTTCTCTGGCTGGCATTGCCGAGGTGGGGGAGGTCAGAGAGAGCTGCTGCCAGCCGGGGAACGGTAGTTCCCAGTGGGGAGGAGCCAAGGCAAGGCCGTGTATTTGAAGCTTCCCCGGCTGGCGAATGGCACTTTCAAGGTGGTGGGGCTAAGAGAGCTGCCGCTGGCTTGGGAATGGCTGCTGCTTTGTCTCGCCAGGGAACAGGCCGGTACCTGATTGTCCTCTGGTAAGAGGTGCACTGACCTTTTGGAAGAAGTGGGTGGGCGCATGCGCCGGGGCAGGGGTGCACACATGCACAGTGAGGGGTTTGCATGTGCACATGTGCAGTGTGGGGTGCATGTGCAGAGGGAGTGCGGGGGAGGGTTGTGTGTGCATGCACAAATCGGGGTGCGCATTGCATTATGGGTGCCGGCATGCGCGAGTGCAATAGCGCTCTTGCGCTTGGACTTTTGGCACGCTATGCCAAAAAGGTTCGCCATCACTGGTATATGGTCTGCTTGAGCAGGGGGGTTGGACTAGAAGACCTTCCAACTCTTGTTATTCTATGTTCTAATCTGAATCACATTCTTGGACTATCCTATTTGCCATTAAAACATTACCTTTGATTTTACTATATATTAATCGGATCTAAACAAGAAATCAAAATGTTATTGCTGTTGTTTTTAAAAGTATAAAAAGTACACGGTATCTTTTTTCAGTTTAGGAATATTCAACTTACTTTAAACTACTCAATGACTTAAGACCACAATGGGAAAGACCACTATCATCTATAGCTAAAGCCAACATTACTTTTTAAAAAGAAAACAACAATTTAGGAATCCAATTGTTTTCCCAGAGGACAAACTCTTAAATGTTGGAAGACAGGCCCTTAAATGTTGGAAGGCTGCTATCAGGTCACCTCTAGTCTTTCTTTTCATTGAACTAGACATATCCAATTTCTGCAAACATTCTTCATATGTTTTAGCCTCCAGTGCCTTAATCATCTTCGTTATTTTTCTCTGCACTCTTTCTAGAGTCTCAACATCTTTTTTATCATGGCGACCAAAACTGGATTCCTATATTCCAAGTATAGTCTTACCAACAAATTTTATTTGAATGCCTGGGCGTTAATCTGCCAAATTTGAAAGCAGACATCTGAATACTAGTAGAAATAAAATGTATGGATTTACATACCTACTTAAGTATGCAACGAACAGCTATATTTATGGAAGACATATGTGATATTCAAAAGCTGTCACAGTAACTGAGTTAAGATTAAACAACATGCAATTCATACATAGTGCAGGAATGGTCATAATTTTAGAATAATTTTATTGCAAATATTTTAGCTAGATTAATTCTAAATATTCCCAGCTAAAGCATAACTTGCAATATCTCTTGTCCACAACTATTATGCAGGTGTTTTATGTAATACCTATCTGAAATACCTATGCTGGAATCTCCAATTACTGCATAGCGGTTTACTTTCATGTTTGAAGACTTTTTAATGAATAGCAGAGAGCAACATACAAGTTTCAAAGACTTACTTCTAAATCTTTTTGAACTTCATGTAATCCTGGCCTAGAAACCAGGAGTCTGTGAGTACTGAACCTTTTGCGCCCACCCAACTCTCCGATCTAGGCCCCAATGGAATTTTAGTGTTAATATTTATTATTTTACTTATTATAAGCTGCAAGCAAACTATTGGCTGGGGAAGGCTGCTCTACCCACTTACCTGGGAGTAAGTCACACTGAACTCAGTGGAGCCTGTTTTCAGTTAGGCAGGCATAGGCTACCATGGTTAGGGCCCTCTTTTGACACGGGGCCAGGCCAGCTTAATCAAGCCAATGTTTTGGGGTCACCGGCCTGGCGCATAAGTGCTGCCTCTGCCGGGCACTCACAGCGAATGGTGTGGAAGGAGGCTTTAGGGTGCCGTTCGAAGTTTTTGCCCAGCTGCAGAGGATGCTCCTCCTTGTCCAACAGCAGGTTCACCATGCAGTTCATGGCTACCGCGGCGCCCACTGAGAACAAGAACAACCCACGCAGCCACCCCACCCCGCCTGGCCACCTTCTCTTCCGGGCTCGGAGCAGCGTGCAACTGAGAAAACACTCCCTGTCTGGGGGAATCAATTGAGAGTACCATGCATGTTCCCTGGGGTCACATGTGCTCCCCTAGCATCGCTCTGTGCCCCCCCAGGGGGGCGCACCCCACTATTTTAGAAACACTGACCTAGTGGGAGCTCAGACAGGTTCCTGATGAACGTAGCAGACAATTTTGTCTTCTAAAAGTTAGAGAAGGAAACTAGAGGGTTAGTTATACTAGACTTAATTCTCACTAACAGATATGAAATGATAGAAGGGTGGAAGTTACAGGAAATTTGAGAGAGAGTGATCATGATATTGGAATTCAACATAATACAGGTAGAAGCAATAAAACAAAATCAAACGATTGTCTTAGACTTTAATATAGCTAATTTCAACAAACTTAGAGATAACTTGGGAAGGATTCCATGGATAAAAATCTTTAAGGGGAAAATGACTCAAGAAGCTTGGGAAACTCTGAAAATGAGATTATAAAAGCCCACTGTAGCACAATACCACTGAAAAAGAAAAAAAGAGATGCCAGAATGGTTGTACAGTATCTGTTAAACCAAAAAAACAAAAAGGAAAAGTATAAAAAAAGGAAAGAGGGACACATAACTAAGGCAGAATACCAGCATATAGCACAAATCTACAAAGATGAAGACAGGAAAGCTAAGCCTCAGAATAAACCAAGACTTGCAATAGATGTCAAAAATAATAGACTTTCTTCCAACTTGTAAAAAAAAACAAGAAAAAGGATAAGGAAATGATTGATCCACTAATGGAAGAAGATGTGGAAATTACAGTAGCAGGGATAAAGTGGAACTACTTAATTCACTTTTTGCATCTGTTTTCTCACAAAGGAAAAAATAGCCCAAGCTACCAATAGCCCAAGCTACCAGAGAACCATAAAAGACAGACTAGAAATACAAAATAGGCATGAAAATGGTAAGAAAACATGCATCCATTCTAGGTCAGTTCAAAACAACAGGACCAGAAGGATTACCGCATTTTGGGGGATATAAGACGCACCTTTTTCCTCCCTAAAAGCGGCTGAAAATTTGGGTGTGTCTTATACTCTGAATGTAGCTTTTCCAAAGCTTTTTTTCTAGCCCTAACCAGGTGTTAACGATCTTTCCAGCTCTTACTGGCTTGCAGGTTCTTTCATTGTTATTCTCTCAAAAGAAGGTTTTTTTTAAGTCCTAACCAGGAGATAAAATAATGTGCTGAAGCTGACCAGACTAAGGACGCTAGCCAGATGAATACCTGGTAAGCAGATTGTTTTCCCCTATTTTCCTCCTCAAAAACTAAGGTGCGTCTTATACTCCGGTGCGTCTTATACTCCAAGAAATACGGTACATCCCAGACTACTGAAGAAGGTGGCAGATATGATTTCAGAACCACTGAACAAAATCTTTCAAAGATCGTGGAGCACTGGGAAAGTACCAGAGGACCGGAAAACAGCTGATATGGTTCTCATATTCAAGCAAAAAATATGGAACCAAGAAACTACAGACATACAGCCTGACATCAATACCTGGGAAGATTCTGGAAAAGATAATCCAGCAACTTCTAGAAATAAGCAATTACTAGAACAGCATGGGTTTTTCAAGAACAGATCATACCAGACAAACCTGATTGCATTTTGACCAAAAATCCTGTGGACAAAGTATACCTTATACATAATATAGAGCCCTAGTGACGCAGTGGTTAGAATGCAGTATTGCAGGCTAACTATGCCAACAGTCTGGAGTTCAATTCTGACAGACTCAAGGTTGACAAAGCCTTCCATCCTTGCAAGGTTGGTAAAATGAACTCAGATTGTTGGGGCAATATGTTGATATTGTAAACAGCTCAGAGAGTGCTGTAAAACACTCTGGTGTGGTATATAAGTCTAAGTGCTATTGCTATTACTGTACTTGGAATTCAATAAGGTATTTTACAAAGTAGACCACAACCTACATCTTGGTAAGATAGAAAAATGTGGGCTAGACAATGGATTCATAACTGGCTGACTAACTGCACTCAATGTGTGGTCCTTAATGGAACTACATCCACATGGAGGGAAACATGTAGTGGGGTACCCCAAGGTTCTGTCTTAGGCCCATTACTCTTCAGCATCTTCATAAACTATTAATTTGAAGGGATAGAAAATTGGGATCAGGATGCTGAGTTATGAAGTTGTGACTCCTGATGTGGCTATACAATAAATATATGCCCTAACTATGGGCATGAAAATATAAAGTAAATCGAGGTGTTCCTGATTTTTCAACAATATTTTGTTGTGATACCCCAGAAATGCTTGATGCTTAAATGCAGTATTTGCTTAAGGCAGGGATGTCAAACTCAATTTCATTGAGGCCGCATCAGGGTTGTGTTTGACCGGGGTGGGGCCAAGATGGGCATGGCCAGAGTTGGCATGGCCAGCTCAATGTCACTCCTGTTGGGGGCGCCTGTGGTCACGCTGGCAGAAGCACTGTGGGCCAGACCTTCACTGTTTCCAAGGCGGCCCCGCAGGCCAGATCTAAGTACCCCTTGAGTTTGACATCCCTGGCTTAAGGCAATATTGTGTCAATGTCAAACCCATTTGTAGATCTCCTACGAAGAACCATTTCACATTTTGCACATTTTGATAAATATTATGGTAAGAGCTCTAAGGAGTAATTTTTAAGTAGACAGTTTACTTTCTCAGTTCTGTGAAGGTGGCAAGATACTAAGACAGCATATAATTAATTTTCCTACTTGCAGATTTAGCTACAAATCCAAATTTTATTTCTGATTCCAAAGATCCAACTTCACAATTCTCAAAGAAGAAAAGCAAGTACATGACTAAAATATGCAAACTATTATTAGATATTTGTATCTTGGATTTTTCTTTTCTCAAGAAGTGAAGGAGGAAAAATGACAATTTAGAGTGGTGATAATCTGTTGATACTTTATTGGCAAGAATTATATCCAGTAGTACAGATCTGTGCAAAATTTTAATCTGACAAACAAAATATGCATGGATAAATCAGTCAATAACCTAACCAAGGATATGGCTTTAAAGCAGGCTCAGATTTTTCTGGATGTCATAGCTTAAATTTGCTGTGATTTTATTCAAATGAATGATTTATTTATCTATCAGTAAAGAGTATAATATAGTTTAAAATGAAATAATATGATAGAGGGAAGCAAATAGTTACTCTTAGGTGCCCATGTTCTGTCATCATTTTGCTAAGGGCTGTTTTCAGTGAAGTGTAGAAGACTATATTGGAGTAGAAAATGAGACAGTGGAAGAAAATAATGACCAAGGGATGGTTTTAACATGATTTTAGTATTCAATAATTATTCCTTGACATTAAAATCTTGCATAGTGATCTTAGATTTCTTTCCTCAACAAATGATTTTTAATTTTTAAAGTACCATCCATCATTAACCTATCTCCTGGCAAGGTTCTGCAGGTTAAATTTCATTTTGAGGTTGTTCCTTCAATTTTTAATATTTTCTCCTTCACTAAGCTATCTATTACTAGATAGATCAGCACAACTCTGTTCTGTTTCAGTATACAAAATAAAGACATGAACATATTAGACTCTTGAGATTTTGGATCCCTTCAGGTTCATGCTTGTTCTTTAGAAGTGATCTGATTTGCGTCTGGGTCAAGGACTCAATCCAGAATAAGGACTGGGATACAACCATGTCTGTTAGCATCTTTCAGTGATATAGCAGAAACATTGTTCTTAATGTCCAATGAAGCGCCCTAAGGGTCCAACGATACAATTTCTCAGTGCAGATTACTGTATTTTTCGGAGTATAAGATGCACCTTTTTACCCCAAAAAAGAGGGTGAAAATTTGGGTGCATCTTATACACCGAATGTAGCCCCACCCACCCGCCGGCTCCCACCCGTCGGAGGTTTTCAGCCTCGGCACATCGCATTTTCGGGTGGTTCCAGGTGGCAGGGATCCTCACTTCCACTCAGAGATTTAAAATAAATCCTATCACCCTATGGGCATTTAACTGGAGTGGGTGGGTGGGGGATGAGTTTCATGGGAGCAGAAGAGGGACTTCACACTGAAGGGTCCACCGGCGCTAGCAGGCACCAGCAGGTTGAGCGAAGCCTGTGCCATGGAGGAACCCCCACCCCATGCCTTCCCCCCCTCCCAGCCGCCGGCTGCTTTGCCTTTCTCCACGCGTGATGCGGAAGGGCTAGGAGGGGAGCCCGGGGCGGGGGAGAGAGCGTGGAATGCAGGGATCCATCCTCAGAGGCCAGCTGCCAGGGGTTCTCCAGCCAGGAAACTTTGTAATGGGAAGAGTAGAGGGGGGAAACCCCTCCAGCTGTGAAGCCCGCACTGGACAACAGGAGCTGAAGCAGACTTCCAAAAACAAGGTTTTTGGAATCTGGGAGGAAAGTTTGGACGAGGCTATGAGCGGGTGCGTCTCTCAATTTCCAAAGCCATTTGAGTTCCATTTCACTGAGTGCTCTCATGAGAACTCCGCTGCTGCCAAGGCTGCTTATGAGATGGAAAGTTTGTCCAGGTGCATGTGGTGCAATTCGTGGGGCAAACCAGCCACGGTGATGCTTTGCCATTGTTGCAATTCCGATTTCGGCGATCGGGATGCAGGGTGTGTTACAGCACTAGCACCGCGCCAGGCGAACGTCTCCTGTTTTACCCGCTTTCAGTCATTCAGTGGGAACCACAACCTCGCGCCCTGTGTCCCAATAGCAGAAATCAGAATTGCAACAAATGGCTTTCCTCCCCGATTTCAAAAACCTTGCTTTTAGAAGGCTGCTTCGGCTCCTGTCTCCCAGTGCGGGCTTCGCAGCTGGAGGGGTTCCCCTCCCCACTCTTTCCATTATGAAGTTTCCTGGCCGGAGAACTACACAGATCGCGCCCCTGGCAGCTAGCCCTTCCCCACCATGTGCAGAGAAAGGTGAAGCAGCCGGCGGCAGGGGAGGGGGGAAGGCACTGGATGGGAGGTTCCTCCATGGTGCAGGCGGCTCCACTCAACCTGCTGGCGCCGGCAGCTTCCCCGTCCAGGTGAAGCACGAGCTTCAACCGGGCATGTGGAAGCCAAAAAAGTGCATTGTGTTTCAGGCGGCAGGCAGTTCCAGCCGGTGCTGCCACCCGAAAATGCTTTCCTATCCTGGTTCCCCGATGCACATTGCAGAGCTGCACGCCCTCCTCCTCCTTCTCCGCAGACTCACTTTCCCTTTTCTCCTGGCCGGATCCATCTCCTGGGCCAGGAGCAGAAGCCGACTGCCTTCTGCCTGGGTTGTCTGGAGAAGGGGCAGGCAAAGTCCAGCAATGTGTTTATGAGATGGCAGCATCCAGGAGGACTGAAGTGCTGCGTCTCTATCAGACCTTGTTGCGAGAAAGCCAGGCTTTCAATGCCTACATCTATAGGTAGGAAGCCTTCGTGCCAAGTCTCTCTTCCTCCCCCATGAAAATCATCCCCCACCCCACCCCACCCACTCCAGTTAAATGCCCATAGGGTGATAGGGTTTGTTTTAAATGGATAAAAAATTCTGTGCTGCTCGTTATCAAAATCCGAGTGGAAGTGAGGATGCCACTGATCCTGATGCTGGTAGGCAGAGGCAGAATTGTTTTTTTCTTGTTTTGCTTCCCAAAAATTAAGGTGCGTCTTATACTCCGGTGTATCTTATACTCCGAAAAATACGGTAAGTGTTTGATGTGTGGCTGTGTGTAAATAAATCTGTACAAGCACACGTGTGCATGAGTGATGTGTCAGTGTATATTTGTATCAATAAGATAAGTATGCTGTGCATGTTTGCAAAAATGGTGTATAAGTACTATATGAACTGTGAATGGGGTTCTTAGGGAAGAGATAGATATGTCCATTCTGGTTCCAGTATGCAACCCTGATATATTCTTCACATATCAGTAAAGGATGTAGTGTAGAAAAAAGTTTCTCTATCTCTAACACTACACTAACTCCTAAAAAATTTGATAATATGAAAGGGAAAACAGGATTTTCTTTATAATTCTTCTAAGAGAATATTCAGTGGAGTAAATCTGTATTTGTTATCTCCAGTGGATACCAGGGGTTTTCTAAGTTTTTCAGACTGCAGGACCATAGGTTTAATAATTCTAATTAAATATGTCAATTTTTATTTTAAAAAAATCAATAGAAACAAATATTGCAAAGATCATCCTCAGAAAAAAAATTGCCTTTCATTTAATAAGCTAATTATTTTGTTCATACCATTAATAAATTTATGAGACAGCAAGCATTTAAAAAGTTGGATTCAGAAATACTGCTTTCATCATATTTGGTAGCTTATTGATAAATATATTGGCATATTGACCATTGGGATGATTGAACAGAGTAAAAGTCATAGAAAATATAAATAACTGGCAGGTTAATAACCTATATTTATAGTAAGGACACTTATAATTCCAGTGAAAAACATACTTAGAAATTTTCCTTTTAAGTCTATAGTAGCACATTTAAGATGATGCCTTCAGTTCCATATCATCTATCATAACTCTCTATAAATATTTCAAACTCTCTGTTTTTGATGCTTGGGAAGTATAAATAATAATAACTCTTCCCACTTTGAACATCATATATGTTTAGAAACACAAGAACAGAACTCATATTTTTAATTGGCAAATAACCCCTACGATGCTGGGTATAGTACCGTGATGGCGAACCTATGGCACGCGTGCCACAGGTGGCACGCGGGGCCATCTCTGTGGGCACGCGAGCTGGCGTCCAGGTCAGGTCTACAGCGCACACGTGCCTCCCGCTGGCCAGCTGATTTTCGGGTTTCGGCCAGAGATGCACAGCGCCTGTTTTTAGTTCCAGGAGGCTTCAGGAAACTCTGCTAGCAGAAAAACGGGGTGTGCGGGGGTGCAGTGCTCCTCCTCCATGGCCCGTTTTTAGTTCCAGGAGGCTTCAGGAAACTCTGCTAGCAGAAAAACGGGGCGTGCGGGGGTGCAGCGCTCCCCCTCCACGGCCCGTTTTTAGTTCCAGGAGGCTTCAGGAAACTCTGGGGCCATGCAAGAAGCCTGCTCGGAGGAGGACCCCCTCCTCTTTTAAAGAAGAAACTTCCTTCCCAGTCCGACGTGAAGCAAGTTCTGCCCGACTCCCCTTCAAACACCACCCCCCTTCCCGGTCGAAGTGAGGGGCCAGAGCTTGTCTCCTCTTCTCCCCCGACCCTTTTGGACCGGAACACCCCAATGCCAGCGCCCTCCCCCTTGGCAAGGGGGCAGGATGCTGCACCCAGCAGGATGGCTTCCAGGTGGGCAAGGAGAAAGGAGGTCCTCCAAGCAGCCTCGCCTTCCCATGTCCCCCTCCTCTTTTAAAGGATAACGCACCACCAAGAGCAACTTTCCAAGCAGGGGAGATGCTTTTCCAAGCCAGGGGCAACACACACACACTCACATCACACACACCCCAAGCAGGGGTGTCTCCCCTGGCTTGGAAAGTTGCTCTTAGTGGCACGCGGTCCTTTAAAAGGGGTGAGAGGAGACAAGCTCTGGCCCCTCACTTCGATGGGAAGGGGGTGGTGTTTGAAGGGGATTTGGATCACAAAGGAATGGGAAGCTTTGGAGTCTTCCAGAGCTCTTCATCACACACGGAGTTGGCAGAGAAGAGGAGGGGGAGGATTTAGTGAAGTAGCAGAAATGCCCCACATTAAACCAGGGATTCCCCCCACATCACACACCTCCAGGCAGGGGTGTCGCCCCTGCCTTGGAAATCATCTCCTCCCATCCCTTGGAAAGTTGCTCTTGGTGATGCGTTGTCCTTTAAAAGAGGAGGGGGACAAGGGGGAGGCAAGGCTGCTTGGAAGAGGACCTCTTCCTCTTTTAAAGAAGAAGCTTCTTTTCCTCCCTGCCAGAGGCTGGTGTGGATCTGCCTTGGCCACTGGCGCTTTGGCTTTGCTTTGGGGCTGTCTCTGGAGCTGGGGAGCTTTAGGGATGAGAGGGGCAACGGCCAGGATGCCTCCTTTCTCCTTGCCCACCTGGAAGCCATCCTGCTGGGTGCAGCGTCCTGCCCCCTTGCCAAGGGGGAGGGCGCTGGCATTGGGGTGTTCCGGTCCAAAAGGGTTGGGGGGGGGAAGAGGAGACAAGCTCTGGCCCCTCACTTCGACCGGGAAGGGGGTGGTGTTTGAAGGGGAGTCGGGCAGAACTTGCTTCACGATCGGTCAGACTGGGAAGGAAGTTTCTTCTTTAAAAGAGGAGGGGGTCCTCCTCCGAGCAGGCTTCTTGCATGGCCTCAGAGTTTCCTGAAGCCTCCTGGAACTAAAAACGGGCCGTGGAGGGGGAGCGCTGCACCTCCGCACACCCCGTTTTTCTGCTAGCAGAGTTTCCTATTTGCCTTAGCCGTTGGTGCTTTGGCTTCGCCGGGTTCTGCTGGAGAGCTGGTGAGTAGAGGAGCATGCGCGGCTCTAGCCCCATCGCCCCGGCCAGAAACCTTTCTAGACTTCGGGTGTGCTGGGGGGCGGAGGGAGGAGGGTCCACCTCTGTGGCTTTTTCCAAGCCAGGGGAGACACCCCTGCCTTGGGGGGTGATATGGGGGTGTTGCCCACCCATCCTTGCCGCTGCCACCCCCTTGCCCCCGGCGATGGCGGTTCTTGCACTGTTGCTTCCCCGGCAGTGGCAGGAACAGTGGGCCAGGGCTTCCCTCCCTCCCTGCCGGAGAAGCCGCCGGCATGGATGCGAGCTGTCCCAGGAGAACCGGAGGAGAGCGCAGCTCCTCACTCATGGAGACCCGCCAGCTGGGAAGCAGTCGTGGTAAGAGACGCGCTGGCCGGGAAGTGGTAACAGGCGCACTGGCTTCGTGCAGGAGGGTTTTGAAGCCCAAAATAGCGCAGGGGCCGTGCTTGCGCTGTACGGGGCACATGCAGGTGGGGTGAGTGTGGGGAGCGCATGCGCAGGTGGGGTGCGCATTGCATTATGGGTGCCGGCACGCGCTCGCTCTGTCGCGGGCGCACTCACACACTTTTGGCACGCGACGACAAAAAGGTTCGCCATCGCTGGTATAGTATAACAGAATAATAGAGTTGGAAGGGACCTTAGAGATCTTCTAGTCCAACCTCCTGCTCAGGCAGGAAACCCTATACCATTTCAGACAAATGGTTGTTCAATATCTTCTTTAAAACTTCCAGTATGTACTGTATGATATTCTGCTCTGTCTCAGCATTTCAAATCAGATTCTCACAAATGTCGACCAAAATTTCTATGGTATTTTGATATTACTTTATGTCAAATATTGTTTAAAAGGAGAGCTTTAATTTTGTAAAAACAGGACATTAATATGATATGTTAAATACCCTTTGGTCATTTTGGACTAAGTGATAGGAATGGTGCTGGTGATCATTTGGCATAATTTTACCAAGAAAACAGATTTAGGATCATGAATACATGGTTCAAATAGGATAACCCCACCATTTACACTTGGACCTCACCAAATGGACTTCACCATAATTAGATTGAATATGATTTATGCAGTCATCGACGGATCAGCTCAGTTCTTGCTATTAAGTCATATCCAAATGCAGATTGTGGTGCAGATCATGAATTGTTGGTGGTAAAATCAAAATCTTTAAGGTCTCTACTTTAATCACCATCAAAAAAGCAGTGGCTCCAAAGATGTTTGATGTCACCAAAATCCCTATTACATGGGGACAGGGGAAAAAATCAATTAATTTGAGCTGTGGTACTGGAGAAGGCTCCTGGGTACACTATGGAGAGCAAAGGTGACTAACAAGCAAGTACTGGAGTTCATACCACTAGACATGTCACTAGAAGGCAAAATCACGAAACTATGTCTCACTTACTTTGGCCATGTCATGCAGCAGAATTCACTGGAGCAAACGTTGTCTGAAGATATTACCATGGTTATGTGGCCAGTATGATTATATACCACTGAGGTGCATGGAACACTGTTAACTTCCCACTGAAATACCGTAGTGCCTATTTATCTACTTGTATTTGCATGCTTTCAAACTGCTAGGTGGGCAGGAGCTGGGGCAAATAATGGGAGTTCACCCCATCGCATGGCTCTTGGGTGTCAAACCCAGGCTGTCAACTTTCCAGATGACAAGCTCAGCATCTTTAACCACTGAGCCATCGTGCCCCCCATTTTTGCATAACTCCTCACCAATCAGTTAGAGTTCTGACAATCAAAAATATCATAATCTCCTCTCAGCATAGGAAAAAAATGTATATTCATCTTTCAATTAAAGTAGCTATTATAACACATAGGCAGAGTTCCATCTTAACAGTACTCATGTTAGCATTTTAAGATCAAAGTGTTAATTAGCAATCAGGGTGATTGCCTATTTCACTTTGAGAAAAATCAATTTTTTCCATCTGGAATACAAATTGCTATGGTTGGACTTTAATCTCACTGCTGTCAGTAGCTCAGTACACCTGCACATGTTTTGCATGGGGAAGGGCTAATGGTATGTCTCTAGCATATTTTAAATATTTCAGGGACGCGGTTAGGAAAACCTGAAATTCTGACAAGTTGCTGCCATTTATAGCAGATTGGAGCAAAATAAGAGTCTGGTTACAAGAAATAACAAAATTGCAAATTGAATTTAAACCAGAGATGTTTCTGCTAGGGATTCTTAGAGGACTATGGGTTAAAGAAACACAATACATTATAATCCACATTTTGACAGCAGCTAGAATAGCTTTTGCACAAACATGGAAATTGGAAAGTGGTCTCCCAGAAAACATGATAATAAAGAAAATAATAGATTTTGCAGAAATGGCAAAACTGACCTTAGAGTTGCAAGATCGCGAGAAAAAGAATACTATATGGTATGGGAAAAATTGTATAATTGGTTAGAAAATAGGAAGAATAAGTAGGTGTATATTGTCTGTATGTTAATTTAATATAGGAGATATGTAGATGTAAGTGTGAATACTACACAAAATGTAAATGAGATGGAATAATGTATGTAAATAACCAAATAGATGTCGATGTCTTAGGATAGAGGAATATGAATATGTATATGTTTTTAATGTTAAAAATTCAATAAACAGATTAAAAAAATTAAAATCTTAACAAATAAATGTTTATTAAAATTTGGTTTAATAAATTGTTTTGTTTGAAGCAATAAAAATGGGAGTCCCAATCAAGATAAAATTATAGTTAAAAGATGGAGAGGGACAGATCGAACAGGATGCACTGGTGTGTGTGTGTGTGTGTGTGCATGCAATTGTATCTTAATTCATCAACCACCTCCACTATAAAGTCTTCCATTAAGGCCCCAAGCCATCTGGTACAACTAGATCTTCAGGCTCCTGCAGAAGATCAGGAGGGTGGGAGCCAATCTCACTTCAGGGGATAAGATGTTTCAAAGGGCAGGACCTTCAACAGAAAAGGCCCTTCTCCAGGACCTGCCAGTCAAAATTCCTTGATTGACAGGGCCTGCAGGACTTCTCTGCAGTCCCAGTGGAGTGAGATAGTTACCAAAGTAACTTGGATGCATGTCATGTAGGACTTTAAATGTAATAAGCAACACCTTGAATTCAACCCAGAAGTAGACTGACAGTCAATGCAGCTCGCAGACAACTGATGTAACATAGTTCATCTTGGGGTCCCAAGAACTGCCCATGCTGCTGTACTCTGTACCAGTTGAAGCTTCCACATGCTCTTCAAGGGTAGCCCCATGTAGTGTACATTGCAGTAATCCAGATGTGAGATAACCAAGGCTTGAATGTCTAAGTGCAGAGGACTCCTAATCAAGGAAAGACTGCAACTGAAATTGTGCAAAGGCTCTACTAGCTTTGACTGCCACCACTTTTTCAAGCAGGAGTTGTAAGTCCAGGAGAACCGACAAACCAAGTTTGTCTGGAGTAGTGCAACCCACCCAGAACTAATTTGGTTAAAAACCCAGATCTGGAAATTCCATGCACCAAAAGCCATTTGGTCTGCAAAGTTTCAGCCAAAGTCTGTTGTCCCCCATCCAAGCCCACACAGCCTCCAGGCACCATTAGAGGGCAGCAACAGCATCACTTGGATCACTAGGGATGGAAATATAAAATGGAGTATCATCAGAATAGTGATGCTACCTCAATTTCTGGTGGAAATGATCTAATCCAGCAGCTTGATGTAATTGTTAAAAAGGAGTGGAAAAAGTACTGATCCCTGCATCATGCCATAAAGGAGCAGCCATGGGCTGCTTCTTTCTCAGTATCAATACCAAGTGGGACTGGCCCTGGAGAAAGGAGCCAACAAGCACAAAAGTGTACCACTCAGCCACAACTGGATGGTATCGAAGGCTGCCGAGAGATCAAGGAAAACAAGGATGGTTGCGCCACTCCCATCCTGAACTTGCCAGAGATCATTGACAAGTGCGACCAATGCCATTTCTGTCCCATATCCAGACCTGAATCCTGACTGGAAGGAGTCCAGATAATTCACTTCATCCAGGACCCTCTGAAGCTATCAAGCAACCATCGTTTCTATCACCCTCCGTAAGAAGGGAAAATGGGAAACGGTAAAAGTTGTCCAGGCAGGTGGGATCAAGTGATAATTTTTTTTAAACAGCAGGCAAACCAGGGCCTCCTTTAAGGGATGCGATCTTGCCATGACAGATGAGATAATGTTAGATCTCTCACCAGATCCCGTTGCCATTGCTCTGACATACTTAAGTGGTTGCCCACTAGGACTTCTAGATCCCTCTCACAGATACGACTATTGAGCCATATGGTTTTTTAATGTTTGGAATGGGGACGTTTTCTAATATTAGAGTTGGCTTATCCTTGCTTCTTACTATCTAACAACAGGAAGAACAGGAATAGCCATCAATTGGGATGGTTAGGGAAGATGACAGAATTTATTCTTTGACTAGGGAAAAATCAGTAACTAAATCCTTTATGGATTTAAAAAATGCTTGCAATTTATGGGTTTAAAGATTAGAATGATAGAATATGGAAAAAGGGAGCCAAAAATAATCTTAGAGAGAGAGATTAAAATATAAATGCATTTATAAATGTTGTAAGGAAGACTGGAAGCCATTCCTCTATGTCTCTTTTCCCTCTCTTTCTATCTCTTCAGTCTTTTGTTCTTTCTTTCTTATTATCACTTTTTGCAGAACCCTAACCCCCCCACAAAAGTATTGGTTTTATTCTTTAAACATTTGCTTTAATAAAAACTAATTTAAAAAAAGAACAGGGGGAATTACAAGTACCAGCAGACTGCAGCAGACAGGATGAGAAAGATACTGGGAGAGGTGTGGGGAAGGAAACAAAATTGTAATAGAGTGCTTTATCTAAAATTGTTATATGATAAAAAGTTCCATGATAGAACTTATTCTGGAGTCTGTGTTTAAGAACTCTTTAAAAAGAATGCAAAAAGGGACCATCCATGGTCCTTAGAAGTGTTATGTATTAAAATTCTATGGAGAACAGCAGCAAAGCACAGACCTGTTTAAGGTGTAAAATGACATATTGTGGTGGCAACAAGATTCGGGATAAGATTAATTCCTGACAGCTCCAGGAAGGAAAGAAACATGAGAGAAAGCAACTGCATGGATATGACTAAAGAATATCTGTGTCTTGTGGGAGTGTGTATTCTACATCTGGCAAGAAATCTAACGAGGAGACTACATTTACAACAACTCATAAACAGTTTGGTTAATTTTAACATTATTTTTTTATTCAGAAAACTCTATCAGAACTAGCAAATACTTTTTCTTAATATTTCTAAAATGCACAAATAACAGCAAAATCATTAGTTCTCATCTAATGATGCTTCCACCTGAAAACATAAGACCAAAGCACTGGAATTTAATTGGATGTACAATCCCCATTAAGAGACTTAATTGAGTACAATATTTTAAAGAGGTTCTCCAATCATATTCAACTACAAATAAAATTCATTCGTTAAGTTTTATCTTATTCTAATTTAATTATAGTTTATGTAAATTAGGATTAAGTTAATATATTCAGGGGCTCTCAAAAGCAAACAAACATTTCACATGGGTATTTTTAGTTACCAAGGAAACTGTCTAACATTTTCTGTTTTGTACAAATGTCTGACCGGTGGAATTTATCTCCCTTTCCAGAATAATTTAGGTTACTGGCAAAACATGGCATTTACCTCAATAATATATCTGAAAAAACTACTTATAATTTATTATTATGACATGTCAACCAAAGGGTTTTTTAAAAGAATTGTTTACTAGTTTTGGAATATTTATTTTAGGATACGATGAAAAATAAAAATGTATATGATGTGGTTGCAAAGTAATATTTTGCATTTAACAACTTTTACTTTTCCTTATTTTTTGTCTTGCTGTTATTCTTATCCAGAGTTGGTTTGTTTGTTTACTTATTTATTCATTTATTTAGCACATGGCATCTCATACATGGACTAGCAACATAAATTAATATTTTGTGTAGATTAGTAGAACCCAATAAAATATAAATGTCAAGAAGATCTATGTTCATATATCAATGTCTAGGGCTAGGCCATTTAACCATTGAATCACAGCATTGTTTAAATCGGACCTTCAGGCTCCCACCCTTGGCTGCACCTCCTTCGCCTCCAGCCTCCTGCCTCAGCCCATTTAGAGTCAGCTTCCTCCTCCACTGACCGTCCCCCAGCCATTTTCCTTGGCGAATAGGCCTCTGCTCATCCGGCCCACCCCTTTGGCCTGGCCCATTTGGCAAGACACCTTTTGTCCTGGCCCTTTGGTCACACAGAACAGTTAGCTACCGGCCAATCAGATGGAGGCAGAAGTCATAATGTTGCAGGTCCAGCATGCCGATCTCAGTGGCTTTGGGGCTATGGTGGGGAGGGGGGTGCAGCAAGAGAGCAGCAGTGGTGCAGCTTCTGGGGTGGGGGGCTGCAGCCCAACTGCCCCTTTGATGTCAGACAGCCAGGATCAGGTGTGGAGTGGGGGGAGGAGTAACAGCACAACTGCCCATTTGGTGTATGGATGGCAGGATCAGATGGGAGGTGGGGAAGTGGAAGCCCAACTGCTGATTTAGTGTGTGGCAGGTAGGATCAGGTGTGGGGTGGGGGAGGAGCAGCAGCCCAACTGCCCCTTGGGTGTCAGGAAGGCAGAATCAGGTGTGGGATGGGGGGAGGAGCGTTTTTAAAAAGTCCCGATTTTTGGAAAGAATGCAATTCCCAGAAGAGTTTGCCGCGAACTGAAATTGCTGATTCAGAGGGAGCAGAGGACAGCTGATTTTAAAGGAATCAAAACAGCAGCTTAAAGAAAAAGCATTTAAGAGTCCCGCGCAGCTCTCCCTTAAAGCCGATTCACTTGCCTGCCTGATTTTAAATACCGCGCTGCAGAAGGGGCTTGAAATTGCTGCGCAGCCTTTTTTTCCCCTTCCTTTCCTTTCTGTAACACGAGGTCGGAGAGCAACCAAGGATATGCCTCTGTCCTTGCATAAGACAGAATCTGAACTAAAAGTTACTTTTTTAATGACAGAAAAGAGACAGAAACAGGGCAAAAGTGAAAATATGTCTAAGCTATCATGCCCTGAAGCAGGGGCGGGTTCCAATTTTTTTTACTACCACTCTGTGGGCGTGGCTTATTTTGTGGGTATGGCTTGCCAGCCATCTGACTGGGTAGGTGTGACTTGCCAGCCATGTGACCGAGTGGGCGTGGCTTGTCAGTCATATATTAGTTATTTCAGAGAGATGTTACTACTATTTTTGCTATTTTATACCTTACATGAAAAGTTTTACATACAAAGTGCGTGTTACACCATGGCAATACAGCAACCTTTATATGCAGAAAATGCTATAGTTAAAAGACAAGCAAGTCTCATACAGCATTTTTGGTTACAGTCATGGATTCCTTAGACGAAAATATTGAGGGCTGTTAAAAGAACAGTATCTTTTAACAGTCCTCAATGTTTTCGTCTAAAGAATAACAGTATAAAACTGTATAAAATTAACAGTATAAAAGGTTAAGCTTTCGGAAAACACCCACTTTGGGAAGCTTTAGGCAAAAGCGAAGGAAAAGTGTCAAATGTGAGCTTCTTATTATTTTCAAGCGAAGGGATGGGGAAAGACTTAATTGTCAGGTTTCTGGATATGTGCAGAAGAAAATTTTTAAAAAAATTTAAAAAAAAAATTTTTTTTAATGGTGACGCCCAGGCACCGGCAACCGACCGCACCGGTACTGTGACATCACCAGCAGGCTGCTACCGGTGCTATAGAGTGGACCGCACTGGTAGGAACCCACCACTGCCCTGAAGTGAATAGAGGAAACTCTAGACCACTTTCTAGACCACCTCACCATGACAAAGAAGGAACTCAAAAAAGAGGTCAAACCTCCAATTCTGATGGCAATGCTAATAACCTCCAGACCAAATTTTTAATCAAAAAACCCTCCCTCCTCCTGGTCAATGGTGTCCTGCTTTACCAATGTTAAAATCTGGTCACCTTATTCTAGAATCAAAATCAGTTGTTATTTGTTAGCTTCAAATTGCATAGTTTATCCATTTATTCTACAAATAAAGTATAAATTCTTAATCTCTTAAGGATTTGAAATGCCAGTCTCTGATAACATTTGCAGCCTTAAATTTACTGTGTTCTTTAAATTTATAGATTATTTGCTTAACTTTACTGACTTCTCCTATAAATTACCAGCTTATGTTAACTCAGTTGAAATAAGAACTCTAAATTTAGTGTAAGAAATCACTGTGTCCTACATGTCAGTGATTTTCATTCTTTTTTATTTTTGAGATCTCATATATTTGACTTCTGAGATGCATGCCGTAGGTAAAGAATTCTGGTTGTATTAGATGGGTCTACTCTATCATGTTGATAAGAGGCTTTAAACAGATTTGTTACCAATTTGATTTTGGGACATTTTGGGAAATTGTGGGTTAAAAGAACACCTTATCTCACAGATATATCAATTTTGTCTCTTATTTTGGTCAAAATAAGTTTCAGAGCATTCCATCAGCCGAGGGCTCAGGGGAGGGGCGGGGGGGTGGCGGTTGTTATTAATGAGGGTCTTGGGCCAAGGGAGACCACTGTGCCACAGATAGCTGGTTGTGAGTCCCTCCTTGTGAAATGGGGCCATGGGGTTCAGAAGGGCTTGCTGCTTACGTACCTGGCTCCCTGCCGCGTAGCAGCTGCCCTGCCTGAGCTACTCGACACGATAGCCACGGTGGCGGTTGACACACCCAGGCTTTTGGTCATGGGAGATTTCAACCTGCCATCCGTTGGTGAAACATCTGAGTTGGCTCGGGAGTTCTTGGCTTCCATGACGGCCATGGACCTAACCCAGTTAGTTCATGGCCCCACACATGAGGGAGGACACACTCTAGACTTGATTTTTATCTCTGGCCAGTGGTTGAGTGGTCTTGATATAGGGGATGTAGTCATTAAACCCTTGTCATGGTCAAATCACTCACTCCTTCACCTAGACCTCCATACCGCTTCCCCACGCCGCAGGGAGGCGGAACCAGTTAGATGGGTCCGCCCCAGGCGCCTGATGGACCCGGACAGGTTCCAGACGGAGCTTGGACCACTTCCTGATGATCTAGCCCTCAACTCAGCCGAGGACCTGGTTGCCGCCTGGGACAGGGCGGCCGGTGGGGCCTTGGACCGAGTTGTGCCTTTGCGGCCTCTGACTCGGCTCCGATCCCGCTCGGCTCCCTGGTTTACTGAGGAGCTGAGGGAGATGAAGCGCCGGAAAAGACGCCTAAAGAGCGGTTGGAGGGCCAGTCTCTCTGAATCTGATCGAACACTGGTAAGGTCGCATATTAAGACCTACCTAGTGGCAATAAAAGCGGAGAAATTGAAGTATTTTTCCGCTCTTATCGCATCATCAGAGAATCGTCCAACAGCCCTGTTCAGGGTAACCCGTTCCTTACTCCATCAAGAAGCGCGGGAGGATCCCCTGGAAGGCAGGGCTGAGGACTTTGGATGATATCTACATGACAAAATCGCTCAGATTCAGGGGGAACTGGACTCCAACTGGGTGGATATGGACGCGGTGACAGGGAATAGTCTTGAGAACGTTATCTGGGAAGAGTTTGACTCGGTGACCCCTGAGGATGTGGACAAGATTCTGGGGAGGCTCAGTGCAGCCACATGTTTATTGGACCCGTGTCCCTCCTGGTTAGTGCTGGCTACCCGGGAGGTTACGTGAGGCTGGCTCCAGGGAATTATTAACGCTTCTTTGGGGGAGGGTTACTTCCCCACGGCTTTGAAAGAAGCGGTGGTGAGGCCTCTCCTCAAGAAGCCCTCCCTGGACCCCGCAATTTTAGCTAACTATCGCCCTGTCTCCAACCTTCGCTTCGTGGCGAAGGTTGTTGAGAGTGTGGTCGCACGACAGTTTCCCCAGTACTTGGAGGAATCATCATACCTAGATCCATTCCAGTCAGGTTTCAGGGCCGGGCACAGCATGGAAACGGCATTGGTCGCATTGGCTGATGATCTCTGGAGGGCTCGGGACAGGGGTTGTTCCTCTGTCCTGGTCCTATTAGACCTCTCAGCGGCTTTTGATACCATCGACCATAGTATCATGCTGCACCGGCTGGAAGAGTTAGGGATAGGGGGCACCGTTTTTCGTTGGTTCTCCTCCTTTCTCTCCAACCGGTCGCAGTTTGTATTGGCAGGGGGGCAGAGGTCGTCCTCGAGGCCTCTTACATATGGAGTGCCCCAGGGGTCGATTCTCTTGCCCCTTCTGTTCAACATCTATGTGAAGCCGCTGGGTGAGATCATCCGTGGCTTTGGGGTGAAGTACCATCAGTACGCCGATGATACACAACTGTACATTTCCACCCCAGGCCACCCCAATGATGCCCTTGAAGTGATGTCCCGGTGCCTGGAAGCTGTGCGGATCTGGATGGGGAGAAACCGACTCAGGCTCAACCCTTCCAAGACGGAGTGTCTGTGGTTCCCAGCGTCTCGATATAGTCAGATGATTCCATCTCTGACTATCGGGGGCGAGTCTCTAGCCCCCGCCGAAAGGGCTCGCAATCTGGGTGTCCTCCTGGATCCACAGCTGTCCTTAGAGGACCATCTGACAGCTGTGACCAGGGCGGCCTTTGATCAGGTCCGCCTGATATGCCAGTTGCGGCCCTTTCTGGATCGGGATTCCCTGTGCACAGTCACCCATGCCCTGGTCACGTCGCGTCTGGACTACTGTAATGCTCTCTACATGGGGCTCCCCATGAAGAGCACCCGGAGGCTCCAACTGATCCAGAATGCAGCCGCGCGGGTGGTTTCGGGGGCTAATTGGCGCTCCCATATAACACCCCTCCTGCGCGAGCTGCACTGGCTTCCGGTGGTCTACCGGGTGCGCTTCAAGGTGCTTGTTACTACCTTTAAAGTGCTCCATGGCATTGGACCTAGGTATCTCCGAGACCGCCTGCTGCCACAAACTGCCTCCCATCGACCAGTGCGCTCCCACAGAGAGGTCCTCCTCGGGGTGCCATCAGCCAAGCAGTGTAGGCTGGTGATGCCCAGGGGGAGGGCCTTCTCTGTGGGAGCACCCACCCTCTGGAATCAGCTCCCTCCAGACTTAAGAACAATTCACGACCTGTCCACCTTCCGCCGTGCCCTCAAGACGTATTATTTTTATCAAGCCGGGCTGGTGTGAAAAAGTTTTTGGGTTTTTTAAAATTGTAAGATTTTACTAAATTTTAATTGTATTAAATTAGGGCCACATTGAATATTTTATTTTAAATGTATTTTAATGTTTTTTACTTGGCTGTTCACCGCCCTGAGTCCCCTGGAGAAGGGCGGTATATAAATTTAATTAAACTTAAACTTAAACTTAAAACTTGTGAATGTAATGTTTTGATGCCAAATTTCTACTGCATGATGTTGTAAGCAATAGCCTTCTGGGTTCGGTTCCAAGTGGGGAAAAAGACACTGGAAGCATGGGACTGCTTGGAAAGATGGTTTAATGGAGGACAGCAGGACCACATGGTCTAAGGTCCCAGGGAAAGGGGGAATCACATGCCTCAAGGATGTTGAAGAAGGAGAGAAGAAAAGAAGTTGCTGAGAGTCCCTGAGTTTTTTATACCCTCTGTTGGACCCCACCTCAGAGTTTCCTGCTCCTGTATAAGAAATGAACTCTGATTGGTGGTCAGACTCCCAGGGAATGGGAGTCTTAGCTAACTCTGTAGGCTTTCGTCTGTGTCCCAGGCTTGGCTGATATAATCTTCTCTGGTGCCATTGCTGAGTTTCTGTTTGCTAGATAGGTCTGCCTGAAGGGGTAGAACTTTGTTATGTAGAATAGACTGGTCCAGGCTATTAACAAAGGTGGGGTGAATGAGTGAGCTGGGCCATTCCTTGATGGCACATTGACAAAGGTTGGGGCTACTAAGAGTGAGTCTTTTTCTGCCTAAAAGCATGTCTCTCCATTTCTCAGCCAGGGATATTCTATATAATATTCTGCATATTCTGCAAGAGCCAAGGTGGCGCAGTGGTTAAATGCAGCACTGCAGGCTACTGCTAGTTCAGCAGTTCAGCTGTTCAAATCTCACTGGCTCAAGGTTGACTCAGCCTTCCATCCTTCCGAGGTGGGTAAAATGAGGACCCAGATTGTTGGGGGCAATATGCTGAACTCTGTAAACCACTTAGAGAGGGCTGTAAAGCACTATGAAGCGGTATATAAGTCTAAGTGCTATTGCTAAGTGCTATTGCTATTGCTATTTTTAAATATTTCCTAAAATATTTTATTCCTCTAGGAGGGGGCTAATTTCCTACAATGACTTGGAAGTGTTCTGTATTTTACATCAAGAACTTTTTCTCAGAGTAAAATGATTAGTTAACTTAGGTAAAAATATTAATAATAAATTGTAGCCAGAGCTGCCCATATTCAGAACCCCTCCCCCATTTTTCACTGACTCAGCCTTCCATCCTTCCGAGGTCGGTAAAATGAGGACCCAGATCGTTGGGGGCAATATGCTGAACTCTGTAAACCGCTTAGAGAGGGCTGTAAAGCACTATGAAGCGGTATATAAGTAAAGTGCTATTACTACACAGAATGTTTATAAAAAGCTTGAGGATAAATGTTTCAATTTTCATAGATATGTTAATTTGTGTTTATGTTCTATGGTGCTCTGAATTCTACAACAATGTCAATAGTGTGGGAGATCTGAGATTTGCACCTGGGCTTTTTGGAAAAGAACAGTTTGTAGAGCTGCTACATTATGTTGCACATATCCAGGCAGCTATACATGAAAAAACATAGTTGTTGCTATGTAGATTTAGATTTTTGCAATCCAGTATGGTAACCTCAATAATTTGGTCTATTCACATCAAGCTGACTTGGTTTGGGATTTGGAACTGGTAAAACTCCAAATTACATTACAAATTACTCCAAATTACAATATTACATTATGTTAAGTAAACTTTGTATTACCTCCTACAAGCATTGTTTATTCAAATGGATTTGAACATTTGATAAATTACTGCCTTATATTAAATATTATCTATTGTAGAATAAAGCACAGACTTTATAAACACAGAGTCATTTCAAATGTTAAGAAATTGTCCAGCTGAATAAAATTTTTGAATTTACAAGTGTTCCAGACACTAGACATTCTATTCAGTCTGTTAAATATTTTGTGAATATGGATGATTTTTCAGGTTATTTAGCTTCTCATTACTAATGAAACTAATCAAACATAACAAATCCAATTACATATGAGAAAACTAGGATAGTATAGCAGATTTTAATCCTCCTAATTTAGGAGGATTGATGAGCTTAGTTCAGGAAGAATAGAACAATAATACTAGAACAAATGTTGCAAAATTGAAGACATTTGTCATAAAATGTAATTTATATTTGATCTGTGGAACATTAACAATCAAAATTACATTGTACTGGTTCAGATTTCAGTTGTTACAGGATGGATCAATATGCGCCAAAAAGCATGGTTATTATATACAGTATGTTTCATTCAGTGTATTTAATATTAAATTGGTTGTTAGTATTGGTGGAAAAATTAGATTGTTATAGGGATGTAATGAAATTCTGTAGGTAATGAAATCAAATCTTTATTATGGCCAAAGAGCAACATAAGGAAGGTGGAGTACATTTTTTTAAAAAAAGTGATAAACTAAAATTACATATAAAAACTGAAATATATTTTGAAAAACTAAAAATATCTTTTAAAAAAGAGCTGTGGTGATGCAATGACTAGAATGCAGTATTGCAGGCTAACTCTGCCCACTCTCAGAAGTTTGATCCTGATGGGCACAAGGTTGACTCAGTCTTTCATCCTTGTGAAGTCAGTAAAATGAGGACCCAGATTGTTGGGGGCAATCTGTAAGATTATCAGATTGTTGCTGACATTTGTAAACTGCTCAGAGTGCTCTAAAGCTCTGTGGAAACAATATATAAGTCTAAGTGCTATTGCTAAGTCTAACTGCTAATAAATGTTGGGGTGTGGGGGATAAAAGCCATGAGCAGGCATCAGGGAAAATACATCTATCATAATACAAACATTCTATAATGCAAGCTCATTAAAACTTGTGGCACAGGTCATTTTCTGACAGATTTAAAGTGCAACTGCATAAAAACTGGCAGCACTGTATCTTGTAGCAGGATTGGTAGCTTAGAGCAGTAGGGAGTTGTAAAATTGTCCTCTGTGCCCTTTGAATTTATGCAATAATGATGAGATGAGCTACTACAAATGTATAAGGCATTGAATTAGAGGTATTGGAGAAATACATATTCTGTTGTTTCTCTGTGCCCAGAGTCACAGAGGCATTGTGTCTCTGGGTAGGGATCTGCCTTCAAGAACAACTTGCCAGAGTAGTACAAGGCCCTCTGGTGATTAGGTACTTTGAGATTGGCTAGGTGTGCCATAGGGGAGGCAGAATACCTATTGAATTCACTGGCAATAAAAATTGTAGACCTGACTAGATCCAATCGGTGCTGTGACTGCCACACACTGTTTAATGAGTGCTTTGCCTAATCACATCCCACACTGTGTTGAAGTCTTGGAGAGAAGGCCAAGCATGACATTTTCATTGTGTTGGAAGAAATATCCATCTGGTTCAGTTCCAAGTGGGGAGAAAGACACTGGAAACATGGAGGCTGATTGGAAAGATGGTTTATTGAGGGACATGGGTTTGAGGTCCTGGACAGCTGACCACATGGAGTTGAGAGAGAAAGGTATTTATACCCTCTCTTGGACCTTGCCTTTGAGCTTCCTGTTCCTGTGCAAGAAATGGTTGTCAGACTCCCAGGGACTGTGCAGAGGTCATAGCTAACTTTTTAGGTTGTCTGAATTAAGCTTGATTGAAGTCTGGACTCTCTGAGATGATGTCTGTCAAAGACCTTGGAGTACTCATATCTAATGACCTAAGTGCCAGAGCCCATTGTAACAACATTGCCAAAAAGGCACTAAGAGTTGTTAACCTAATCTTGCGTAGCTTCTTCTCTGGCAATATTACACTGCTAACCAGAGCATATAAAACATTTGCCAGACCAATTCTCGAATACAGCTCACCTGTCTGGAACCCGCACTGCATATCGGACATTAATACAATTGAGAGAGTCCATAAATATTTCACAAGAAGAGTCCTCCACTCCTCTGCTCGCAACAGAATACCTTATTCCACCAGACTTGAAATTTTGGGCTTAGATAGCTTAGAGCTATATCGCCTTCGATCTGATCTAAATGTAGTTCATAAAATCATCTGCCACAATGTCCTACCTGTCAATGAATACTTCAGCTTCAACCGCAACATTACACGCACGCACGCACACAATAGATTCAAACTGAATGTAAACCGCTCGAAACTCGACTGCAGAAAATACGATTTCAGCAACAGAGTGATCAATGCCTGGAATGGACTACCTGACTCTGTGGTTTCTTCCCCAAACCCCAAAAACTTTAACCTTAGACTGTCTACAGTCAACCTCTCCCCATTCCTAAGAGGTTTGTAAGGGGCGTGCATAAGTGCACCATTGTGCCTACCGTCCCTGTCTTACTGTCTATTGTCCAAATTTACCTGTACCCACTTTGCTTTTGTTTATGTTTATACCATACCTGCTATCTTGTACATGTTTTGACAAAATAAATAAATAAATAAATGTAATGAGGAGGCTTCTGCTATACTATCTGCTATACTATCCTAGTTTTCTCATATGTAATTGGATTTGTTATGTTTGATTAGTTTCATTAGTAATGAGAGGGTGTTGGGCAATTCCTATTGTGTCTTAATGGCTTTCCTGGTTTGGATCTTGAGTGAGGGCTGATCCTACCATTCTACCTAATTCTGCCTTTGTTCAAAATATCCTGTCTTGAATGGATTACCAAATTTGCATTTCTAAAAGCTGGCCTCGGCTTAGTATGTGCTTGGGGGTAGGGAACTGTGGCTCTGAGTTTCTGTTTCCTTTAAGATTTCTCTTTCTCTTTTAGGGGAAATATAATATTCTGCCTTTTTAAATATTTCTCAAAGTATTTCATTCTTCGAGGAGAGGGGTGGGTGCTAACTTTCTACAGTTGTAACTGTCTTTTTCCATGTGCATTTAAAAAAGTTAGTCTGAGCCAGTAGTTGAATATGGTTACAAACTGTAGCCTGAATCTCACAAATACAAGGAAGAATGTAATTGGAAAGCAACTGACTCATCTTATTATAAGGGCTTTGAAGTAAAATTGAGGGGGGAGGGCGATCAATCTTTACAACCTTTAGGACCTAATCCCCCCCAAAAAAACCATTAGAGAACCAATTAAACAAGGAGGTAGGTAGTGAAGGAAAAGAAGAAAAATTCAAACGCAAAGTAAGAGACATACAAAGCATGCCCAGCATTAGCCACAGATAACTTAAATGCCTGTACACTAATGCTCAAAGTTTAGGGAACAAACAGCATGAATTTGAAGTACTACTACATGAGGATAGGTATGACATAATTGCCATTACAGAAACTTGATCAGATGATTCTCATGACTGGAACGTACTTATAGGAGTATACAAACTGTAAAAAGAAACAGATCTAACAAAAGTAAGGTGACCAGATTTTAAGATTGGTAAAGAGGGACACCATTGACCGGGGTGGGTGGGTTCCTGATTAAAAATTATTTATTTATTTATTTTGGTCATTTTTGTATGCCGCCCCACTCCCGTAGGACTGGCCATACAACTTTCTTTCTTTCTTTCTTTCTTTCTTTCTTTCTTTCTTTCTTTCTTTCTTTCTTTCTTTCTTTCTTTCTTTCTTTCTTTCTTTCTTTCTTTCGTTCTTTCTTTCTTTCTTTCTCTTTCTTTCTTTCTTTCTTTCTTTCTTTCTTTCTTTCTTTCTTTCTTCTTCCTTCCTTCCTTCCTTCCTTCCTTCCTTCCTTCCTTCCTTCCTTCCTTCCTTCCTTCCTTCCTTCCTTCCTTCCTTCCTTCCTTCCTTCCTTCCTTCTGTCTTTCTCCCTGCAGGAGGAAGAAGGAACCTCTGTTGCCGTCTCCCGCGGGGCTGCAGCCACCCGACTGAATCCCTGACCGCGGCGGCATCCCTGCTGTTCTCCGGCCAAGCAGCCGAAGGAGCCCTGGAGCCCCGACGCTGCCCTGCATCTCGGTCTCTTCGGGCTTGTCCGGCAGCCTGCTGGGAAGGCTGCGATGCATGGGAGGGAAGGAGCTGCTATTGCCGCTCTGGCGTGTCTCCCCGGTCACTGTGGCTGTACCGGGGAGCCCGCGTGCTTGTCATCAATGGAGACGCGCGCGCGGAAGGCACCATGGAGCAGAGGCACCTGGCGAGCGAGCGGGCAGGCGGGCAGGAGACGCGGGCAGGAGCCTGCCGCCGATGCCGCCACTCGCCTCGCTCGCCAGGTGCCTCTGCTCCATGGTGCCTTCTGCGCGCGCGTCTCCATTGATGACAAGCACGCGGGCTCCCCGGTACAGCCACAGTGACCGGGGAGACACGCCGGAGCGGCAATAGCAGCTCCTTCCCTCCCATGCGTCGCAGCCTTCCCAGCAGGCTGCCGGACAAGCCCGAAGAGACTGAGATGCAGGGCGGCGTCGGGGCTCCAGGGCTCCTTCGGCTGCTTGGCTGGAGAACAGCAGGGTTTTCTTTCAGCTTTTCTTTGAGTAAAAATTTGATCTAAGTCCCAGAGGCTTCAAGCTATCAATTGCTGCCTCGCTCTTAACAGTTTTGCACTGTCACTGCCATTTTCCGTTCTCTCTGTTTGATCTTTACTGAAGTGTTAACTTTGTATCCAGCTGGTTCGTTGAAGGGTTAGAGAGTGATCTATTTTAAACCACTTCCAGGGCTCCGTTCTTCCGATCTCTCTCTCTCACAAACATTCACTGGAAACTTTTCTTATTTCGGATCCTTTCTTAATTTGATCTCGTTCTCAAGATTCGGCTTTCACTTTTCCTTCAAACTTTCACTCACACTTACAATCGCCGCTTGTTTCTTTTAGAGCTTCTTTTATGCCGTAATAAAAGTTGGATCACTCTATTTAGCAGTTCCCCCCCCATGTCTGTGGGAGTCTTCTCTTTTAGGTCTGATGCAGTCTGTCAAATAATTTGCTTCCTAATCCGATCGTGGTGCGCTGTGGCTTTGGGCCCGCTATGCTGAATCAGCCGTCACGGGCACTTTCGTTCTTGATAGGGAGGGTGCCCTCCGCCCCAGCGGATGAACGCCTCTGCTCCGCTGATGCCCGGGATTCTTCTCTTTCCACTCAGTCCTACGAACCTCCGTGCCTCGAAGGTCTCCCAAAAAACCGAAAGAAAAAGCAGTTTCGAGGGACAGAGATCGAGAAATCGGGACTTTTTTAAAACGCCGCGAGACGCGGGAAAAATTGTTCAAAATTGGGACTGTCCCGCCAAAAGTGGGATGTCTGGTCACCTTAAGTTACAAAAGAGGAGTGGGAATTCCATTATATGTTAGATGTCACTTCTCCTCTCCCCATAGATGCATAAAAATAATGATGAAATAATGTTTATGGGTCAATATAAAAGGAAAAAAAGGTTGCCATTGTCATAGGTGTATACCACTATAGGCCACCCAACCAAGCAGAAGAAATAGATGAATATTTTGCTAAATAGTTAACAAATGTACAGTATGTAAAAAATACATCACAGTAGTAGTGGGGAATTTTAATTACCCAGATATTAACTGGGAGACAAATACAGCAATAATTGGGAAATTGAACAGGTTCCTGACCAACCTAGCTGACAACTTTGTCATCCAAATGATAGAGGGACAGCTATTCTTACTAAGAATAAGAGAACCTTATTCTTACCACCAGAGAAGAAGTGATAAAGGGGATTGAACTTGCAGGAACTTTGGGGGAGAGTGACCATGTCATATTAGAATTCAATATAAAACAGATACAAGCAAAAGAACATAATCAAACAAGAGTGCTAGACTTTAAAACAGCTGATTTTGACAAACTCAGAGATAGCTATGGAAAGATCCCATGGATGAAAATCTTAAAAGGGAAATCTACTCAGAAAGCTTGGGAAACCCTGAAAAATATGATTATAAAAGCTCAGTCCAACTCAATACCACTAAAAAAGAAAACCAAGAAAACCAAGAAAAAACCATTATTGATGCATACATTTCTAACCAACTGAAATAAAAAAGGTTAAGTACAAAAAATGGAGAGAGGGACAAATAACTAAAGCAGAAAAGAGCAACAAAGATGATTAGTGGGGTGGAGGCTAAGATATATAAAGAACAGTTGAAGTAATTAGCTATGTCTAGTCTAATGAAAAGAAGGACTAGGGATGACATGATAGCAGTATTCCAGTATTTGAGAGGTTGTCACAAAGATGAAGGAGACAAACTATTTACCAAAATGTAATGTGTTTATAGTGTTTGGGATGTCTATAGTATTGAATGGCTCATTTTGCTGATGGTGATTTTTTAAAAACTTGATTATGTTAAACAAAAATAATTTCAGTGTAAAGGTGAGGCACCAATAATAAGATAAAGCAATTTTATAATAAAAAGCAATTATATATTTGCACTGTAACAGCTTGAGCAATATGTGCCATCTGCCATCACAAAATAACTTCCTCAAATGTTCTCCATAAGGAACTAGAACAGCTTGGAGAAATATGTATTTGGTCCTAAAGAAAAGTGTCTTTTTTCATAAATGCTAAATCACCCAAGAGGGTTGTAAATTCATTATCACATGTGCAGATATTAATTTGCTAGAAGAACAGTGTACTTAATTAAGGCCATGCCTTTCATATTAATTCCTTATGGGATCTGTGTAACTGGAAAGTGATGTCCAAGGAAGTATTGTGCTTATATTTTATGCTTGTTATAGCTGCATTACAATCCATAATTACTTTGGGAATAATATTTTCTGTTGTGGTTAATTTACATGCATAATATAAAAGGAAAATGTAAATGCTAGACAAATCAGTGAACAACTGCAAGCTAGCAAAGTTATAACAAGTAGCCAAGATGGATTTGTCGAAAACAGATAATGTCAAACAAATTGTATTTCATTCTTTGACAGTGATTAAATTAGTGGACCAGCAAAATGGACATAGTATACTTAGACTTTGACAAAGTTGATCACAACTTACTTCTTGCTAAGCTAGAAAAATGTGGGATAGACTGCATCACCACCAGATAGATTTGTAACTGGCTGACAAAGCACATGTAGTCAACATGTACTCAACATGTAGTCCTTAATGACATTACATCTACATGGAGGGAAGTAAGCAGTAGGATTCTGCAAGGCTGTGTATTAGGCCCAGTGCTCTTCAACATCTTCATAAATGACTTAGATGAGGGAATAAAAGGGGAACTCATAAAATTTCCAGATGACACCAAGCTGGCAGGAATAGCCAACACCCCAGAAAAAAGACTGAAGATCCAGATGGATCTCGATAGACAAATAAAATGAAATTTGACATCTAGAAAAGCAAGGTCTTACATTTAGGTAAGAAAAAAACCAAAAGTACAGATATAAACTAGGTGAAACCTGGCTAAAACATATAAAGAATGGTTGCTGGAATTGAGCATGTCTAGTTTAATTAAAAGAAGGACCAGGGGTGACATGATAGCAATCTTCCAAAACCCGAAGGGCTGCCACAAGGAAGAGGTGGCCAACTTATTTACCAAAGTGCCTGAAGGCAAGACAAGAAACAATAAATGGAAATTAATCAAAGAGAGAAACAAGCAAGAACTAAGGAGAAAATTACTAACAGTGAGAACAATCAATCAGTGAACCCCATCACTGGAGGCTTTTAAGAAGAGACTGGACATAGGTCTCCTGCATGAGCGAAGATTGGACTAGATGACCTACAAGATCCCTTCCAACTTTGTTACTGTTGCCTTTCTGGCATCAATATATTATTTTGAAACTGCCTGTTCTGGCTCTTTCTAATCCATTCTGGTTTTTATATTGCTCCTTTTCCCAGGATCTTTTCTAATATCACTCACATATTGCAAGCTTAAGCAGAAAAAGAGGTTTGAGTATGCATAAGGTAGTCAATTGGTAGCATGAAATAAAATGATATGCACATGCTGACTGGGAATTCTGGGACCTGAAGTCCACACATCTTAAAGTTGCTAAAGTTGGGAAACACTAGAGCAGTGGTTCCCAACCTTTCTAATGCCGCGACCCCTTAATATAGTTCCTCATGTTGTGGTGACCCACAACCATAAAATTATTTTTGTTGCTACTTCATAACTGTAATTTTGCTACTGTTATGAATCGTAATGTAAATATCTAATATGCAGGATGTATTTTCATTGTTACAAATTGAACATAATTAAAGCATAGCAATTAATCACAAAAACACTATGTAGTTATGCCATATCAGAAATTCTCGGTCCAGTCTTTGCAAGAGCACAAGGAATATCATCTTCCACAACAAGCCTACTTCTGTATTTAGACTTGATAACCAACAAGTGTACAGCAATATTTCTCAATCTCCGCAACTTTTAAGGTGCCTGGACTTCAACTCCCAGAATTCAAAGCAAAGCTGGCCCCTTAGCTGATGCTGCCAAAGCTCGGCCGCCAGGCATCACAAACGCCTCTCACCGAATGGCACATCTCCCGACCAATCGGAGGGCTCGGGCGAGTTGAGTTGATATGGCCAGGCTTGTGGCAGTGGGGGGGAGTTGAGGATGCCGGGGCGACCCCTGGGAAATGGTCATTCGACCCCCAAAGGGGTCCCGACCCCCAGGTTGGGAACCACTGCACTAGAGAGATAGTTATTAAAAAAAATTCCTAGGTACTATCTACCACTGAAAATACAACTTAATCTGCCAAACGTCCTACTGTAAAATGTCATCTTATTCAAAAGAAAATAGATGAACAAATGTACTTCATGATTATTTCCTTTGGCTCTGGCTCATGTAATGTGGAACTGTGAAAAGTTCAAAATCAGTCAACCCATCCCTATAGTGGGGGATTGAACTTTGCACGGAAAGCAAACAACCTGTGAGAATTCCTTCTGAAATGGGTTTCTGGGTATCTTTGTTCCAGCCTACCCACATTAATTTCTTTCTTTGCTATTATATGTATACCATTTGCACAAATACGTGAGAGAGAGAGAGAGAGAGAGAGAGAGAGAGAGAGAGAGAGAGAGAGAGAGAGAGAGAGAGAGACAGACAGACAGACAGACAGACAGACAGACAGACAGACAGACAGACAGACAGACAGACAGACAGACAGACAGACAGACAGACAGACAGACCTCACTTAACAACTATCCTGGTTAGTGACAATCTGAAGTAACTTTATGAATAGTGTTTGCAGTTAGGACCATTGCAGCATCCCTTTGGTCATATGACTGAGATTTGATCACTTTACAATTGTTGGACACTTATGACCATTGTAGCATTTCATGGTCATGTAATAATTATTTGTGCACTTACAGAATCAGCTTCTTATAGAGTCAATGGAAAAGCTGACAGTAAAATCACAAGTCATGGTCATGTGATATCTTAATGATTTATAATGACTCACTTAATGACTACAGCAGAAGTAAGGCCATAATTCCATCCCAGTCACCTGATGTCTTGTTTAATGACTGCATTGTTTAGTGGTAGAGTTGCCAGTCTCAATTTTGGTTGTTAAGTAAGAACTACCTGTGAAGAGACTGATTTTTTTTTGCTTTTCTTCAAAGAAATATTCTATCCTGCTTTAGTTCAAATGGGCGAAGAGGCTTTTATGCATGTGGTAGATGGTGGTTCCTTTCTAATAGAGCAAAATGACCAGCCTAATCAAGGTAGATTGCTTTAATGCTTTGATTCATGCTGAAGACATTTGGGCAGAGTAACATAAATGCCTGAATTGGTTTCGAATGTGATATCTTTAGGCTACCAGAGTAACACTGCTTTACACAAATTATTTCCAATACATACCTATTTCTTAATATAAAAATTTTCCACAATCTTATCTTAATCTGCATCAAAAAATAATGTATTCTCTGTATCCTTGTTCAGCTCTATCTGTCTGTCTCATACAATGTTATTATTTAAATACTGCTCTGCATAATACCAGGTAGACACAATCTATACTATTTCCACAGAGCTCAAAAGGAATGTTGATGTTAAATGTTCCTACACGAAGAGGCTAAGAATAGGCTTTTATTAACATTCCTTGAGCTCTTTCCCTGAATATGGGCAAACGAAAAGAGTCATGGAACTTTTTACCTTGTCCTCTACTATGATTATCATCAACGTCAGCATCATCATTATTTTAGTCTCAGAAAATCCAAGAAAAGATTGAGATTAAAATAATGATTCAGCCTAAGATCACCTCTCTTTAATTGCTGTTCTTCACTTTGTTACAAATAAGTCATTAAAAAGAATGTTGTCATTAGGTATATCTGGGATAACAGCATATTATAGTTTTCCCTGTTTTCTACTATCAATACTTTGCAGATTGTATGGAGAAAAGCTAAAAAAAAAAGAATTTTATCAAATAAATTCTCTGGCATTTACCTTTCAGCAATATTGATTGAAAGGTTTTAATTTCTAATGACTCCTTAAATGAAAATGCTTGCTAATTGCATTGTACTAAACTTGCTGCAGGTTATTTAATTGTCTAAAAACAATCATTTTAATGTTAGTTGTTCAAATTACTTTTAAGTAGTGCCTTTTCCATATGCATTAATTTTTTTTAGATGCCATATGATCATTCCGAAGCCATAAATCAATGAGAATAGAATAGAATAGAATAGAATAGAATAGAATAGAATAGAATAGAATAGAATAGAATAGAATAGAATAGAATAGAATAGAATAGAATAACAGAGTTGAAAGGGACCTTTGAGGTCTTCTATTCCAACCATCTGCTTAGGCAGGAAATTTCTCCTTAGTTCTAGATTACTTCTTTCTTTGATTAGTTTCCACCCATTGCTTCTTGTCCTGCCCTCAGGTGCTTTGGAGAATAGCTTGACTCCCTCTTCTTTTTGGCAACCCCTGAGATATTGCAACATGCTATCATGTCACTCCTAGTCCTTCTTTTCATTAAACTAGACATACCCAATTCCAGCAACCTTTTAAAATACTGTATATTTTAGCCTCCAGCTCCCTAATAATCTTTGTTGCTCTTCTCTGCACTCTTTCTAAAGTCTCAACATCTCTTTTTTACATCATAGTGCCCAAAACTGGATGCAGTATTCCAAGTGTGGTCTTACCAAGGCATTATAAAGTGGCATTAACACTTCACATCATCTTGATTCTATTCTCTGTTAATGCAGCATATGACTGTATTGGCTTTTTTGGCAGCTGTAGCACACTGCTAGCTCATATTTAAGTGATTGTCCACTAGGACACCAAGATCCCTCTAATAGTTACTATTATTGAATGAGGTACCACCTATACTACACCTGTGCAGTTGGTTTTTCTTACTTAAATATAACCTAATAAATCAATTAAATATAATCTAAGGTCCTTACCTAAAACAATCTTACTTTTTTCACCATTGAATTTTATTTGGTTAGATAGCACCCAATGTTCAAGTCTGTCAAGTCCTTCTGTATCTTAAATCTATCTTCTGGAGTGCTAACTACTCCTGCCAGCTTGGTATTGTCTGCAAATTTATTTACTTATTTATTTATTTGTGAGATTTATATACCACCTCACAGTGCAAGCACTCTCTAAGCGGTTTATACCAGTAAGCAATGTATATTTATATTGCCCCTAACAATCTGGGTCCTCATTTTACCTACCTCGGAAGGATGGAAGGCTGAGTCAACCTTGAGCCGCTGAGATTTGAATAGCTGACCTGCAGATCACAATCAGCTAAAGTGACCTGCAGTACTGCCTCTAACCACTGCGCCACCTCGGCTCTTTGATGAGTTCCCATTCTATCCCCTCATCCAAATAATTGATGAAGATGTTGAAGAGTATTGGGCCTTGGTACAGAGCCTTGGGGTACCCCACTGCAGACTTCCCTCCATGTAGATGCAATTCCATTGAGGACTACACGTTGAGTATGGTTGGTCAGTCAGTTACAAATCCATCTGGTGGTGATGCTGTCTAACGCACATTTTCTATCTTATCAAGTAGTAGGTTGTAGTCTACTTTATCAAATGCTTTACTGACATCAAGTAAATTATATCCACAGCATTCTTCTGCTCCACTAATTTTGTCAAAGAATGCAATAAGATTTGTCATAAACAAAAACAAATTGTTTTGTTTTTTTTGTTTTGTTTTTTTTGTTTTTTCTCTCTTTAAGATGAACAATGATGTAAAATTAATGGAATGTAAATATGTATACTAGATGAAGGTCCGTCATGTACTTGTTTCTATGTTTTATGTACATTTTTGTCTTTTTATCTGTTTTATAAATAAAAAACTTTTTATTAAAAGAAAGATTTGTCTGGCATAATCTGTTTTTGAAAAATTCATGTTGGCTTTTGATAATGACTTTATTTGTCTCTAGATGTTCGCTGATTTGTAGCTTGATTATCTTTTCCAGAATCTTCCCAGGTATTGAGGTCAGGTTGATAGGTCTGTAGTTTCCAGATTATTTTTTTTACCTTTTTTGAAGATGGGAACTACATCGGCTCTTTTCCAGTCCTCTGGTAGTTTCCTGGTGCTCCAAGATCTTTGAAAGATATAGTTCAGTGGTTCTGAGATCACATCTGCCAGTTCCTTCAGAACATTGGGTTGTAATCCATCTGGTCCTGTTGATTTGAACCCATCTAGGGTGGACAGATGCTCACTTACCATTTTCTTGCCTATTTTAACTTGTTTTTTACAATATTGCTTTTGATAGGATGGGCTATTCTTTTACTTTGTGTAAAGACAGAAGCAAAAAAATGAGTTAAGTACTTCTGCTTTCTCCCTGTTGCTTGTCACCTTCTTGCCACTTTTTTCCACTAATGGACCAATTGTTTCCTTGACTTTTTTCTTGTTTTTTTACATGTTGAAAGAAGTTTTTGTTTTGTTGTTATTTTTGACTTTTGTCTCAAGCCTTGTTCATTTGAGCCTTAGCTTTCCTCACTTCATCTTTGCAGATTCGGGCTATTTGCTGATATTCTGCCTTAGTTATGTGCCCTTCTTTCCACTAAACTATGTTTCCACTAAATAACCTTATGTGAGAATATGAATATGTCAAGGTTCCGACTAATGAACCCAAGCAAATCAGAACTCTTAGATTTGGCTCTTTCTCAAAAGTCTTTTTTAATGAGTACATGATATCAGTACTGCTTCAAAGGAAAACCAACTCTAAATCTTTCCCGTGAAAGTATGTGAGTATTTTGCAATTAATGCTATCCAGAGGTACTAACAGATAGACAACATCAAATCTGTAAGATGCCAGTTGTCATTTTCAAAAAATGTATTTGTTTTATTCTTGCTTGAGGAAATAGAACACAGTCAAGTTGTTTTTCTTCCTTGCAATCAAATGTCCAAAAATATATTTCCCATATTTTCTGGCTTTATCTGAGTATCACAGACATAGCAGTGAGCTTCTTCTTAAGGTTGCCCTGTGAAGGAGATTGCCTGACCCTTCACTTACTTCATATGTTTTCTCTGACTTTTTCATATTTTTACTGTGTATGTTTATCCCTTGCAAAAATATAGCTATAATATAGATCAGATAACAAGAAGCCTTTAAACAAAAATCATATTTCGAATAAATTATCCCACGAACATTCACAGCATCTGCTTTCTGTAAAATTACAGGAGTTTCTCAAGGAGTGATAGCAACAGAATCCCAGATAGTATGTTGGAGTTGTTTTTTCTCTGGGTATAACATTATCACTGAGGATGCTCAGAGAGGAGAACTGGAGCTACCAGCTCAGCAGGAGACAGAAGAAAACAAGTATTCACCTGGCCCTATAAAGCAGACGACTTATTTGTCTTCTTGGTTCAAGAAAAACATTTCTCAAAGATAGACCAAATACCAAATGGATACTCCCTGATTTGCTTCTAATTCCAAAGTAGTTTTTAATTGTTTAAATGTAGTTTTACATTTCTGATTTCTAGGCTATGTTGACCTTTAGGTGTTAAAAGAAATACTATGTGGCCAGAAATCTGAGAAATAGATTAGTTGTTTAAACTATTTCTATTGAATATTCTTTGAATTAAACTGTAATTTGAATAATAGGCTATAGACCTTTGAAAGACTAAAATAGTTCTGCTTCCTGAGATCTTTACATTGGTAAATAATAGTTGCTGGGCAACATATCTCTGAGCCTCAAATTTTAATGAACGACATGCTGTAGAGAGTAAGGGAGGTGATTTTGCAAGAACCATTACCTAGGTAAAGAGGACTGAAACATTATTTAAGTCTTGGGATACAACATAATATTTGGAAGTCATTCATATACCTCTCTGGGTGGGCAAAGAACAATCAGACTTGCAAGATTCTGCTATTATTGCTAGTCTGAATAAAGTGTAATTTTAGACTTCCTGCACAATTGTTTTTTCTGGTTTGGTCTACCTAGTGGACTGACATACAATATACTGTTGCAGCCTGTTAAGTAAAGAAGATTTTGTAAACATTCTTAATCCAGGTTAAAGAATGTTGCAACATTTCAGGTAGTTTGTGTGATGGGGCAATTAATAAATGATTTCTTATTTAAAACACAATAAGTCTCTTCCGTGGAGAGCCACTGTTGAGTGTGATACTTCACACACACCAGTTGCAGGCATTAGATAAGGTCCTAATAAGAGCCATTTAGTGTGGCTTTATTTGGTTTGGTTCCTATCAAGAGTTTAAAACTTAGGATAACAGAGTTTAAAGGAAACTTGGGATGCTTTTAGACTAACCTCCTGCTTGAGCAGGAGACCCTATATCATTCTGGATAAATAGTTGTCCAATCTCTTCTCTGTCACTTTTCCTCCAGTGATGGAGCACCCACAACTTCTATAGACAAGCTATTCTGTTGATTAATTGTTCCCACTGTCAGGAAATTTCTTGATCTCTCTTCAGAAGAGCAACCCTTCTGATCTCTAACATATAGTATTGCCAGAATCTGCAAACATGGATATTTATGTTATGGTCATTCATGTTTATGAGACACCTTTTATAACTGCCAAGGAAATATGTCTGACAATTTAAAAAAAAAAGGAAAACCTGGCAGCTAAGAAAGCAAGTGATTAGAGCATGAAAGATAAATATTAAATCTTTAATATTTAAAACCAATCTTTCAGGCCTTGGTTTTTGAAACACACACACACACACACACACACACACACACACACACACACACACACACACACACATTGCTCAAGACACTTGGATTTTTTCACTATTAGAAGAGCCTAAGCTCTGCAACATAATTTTCTCTCTTGCATCTCAAAAAACCAAGAGGAATTAAAAAAAATGATTAAAATTTAAAATATTTGATACTTTCTATTGTGTTCCAGCACAACTTCTCCTTGGCATCCTCAGGAGAGTCCAGGATGGGTAGCTCTAGCCCTCCAGCTCTATGACTGAGTAGACATTTCTGAGGACTGACTCCCTGCCAAACATCCCCAGTTCTTCACTCAGTCCAAGCTCTACAGACGCTCAGGAGATCTCTCCTGAGATAATTAGGGTTAATGGTGAGTGGTTTAGCAAGACAATCCCTGTTTTCAATAGAAAATAGCAGAATTTCGATTGTTACGGAGCTGAGCTGTCAGTTCAGTGGTGCTCTCCGTGGTGCTCTCCGTGGCTGTGGATCGAGCGAGGCACTCTCACTTTTGCAAAAGTGCCTCTCACTTTTAATCGTACAGACGACGAAGACGCTAGTCCCGGGCTCGGGGCTAGCCAGGCGGCTTGCTATAGATCCCCTATTGGGGTCCGGACTGTCAGGCTGAATCCCTTGGCTCTCCGCTTTGGCGGATCGAGCTTTGAGGGAATGGGTGGCCATTTTGGATAGCAGATTGCTGAAGGAAAATGCTCCTTTAAAAAATCAAACCTCTGGCTGCAATTTGCTTGGCCTGCAGTCTACCTTCCAGGACAAGGACTTGGACAGTTGGTGAGCCTTTAGCAGTGTTCCCTTGGCTTTGGCGGTTGGCAGCTAGGAGGGAGTGGCCATTTTGTTTTGGCGCAAATTTTCCTTAACTGGTCCTTTTGACTTTTTCCACCTCTGATGCAGCCACTGACTTTAAAGGCATAATTTTGACTGGCCAATTGCATCTGAGTGCCCTGATTGCCCACCTAGACTTTTGTTGGCTTGCCCCTTTGGCTCTCCTTCTGGATCGCAGCTTGGAGGGGGCAGCCATTTGCAGAGATCGGTTGGAAGGCTGGGAAGCCATTTTGTACAAATCCTCTTGGCTCTCCACCTGGCGGATAGCAGCTTGGAGAGGAATTTGGGCAACATGCTAAATTTTTTAAATGCTGGACATTGTCCGGAGTTACTACCCATTGCCAGGCATACTCCTTGCCAGGGATCCTGGCAGCTCTGTTGCAACATAAGACTGCCTGTTCCAATCTGAGGCTCTGAGCCACTTGGCACCTCTACCTCTGATAGTATCAGAGTGATTCCGGAGAGTGAGCCCCTGGTCACTACTTGGCCACGCTCCACTACTCCCTTAGTTTCGAACTGGGGACCATTGGCAGGAAGGCGGTCCTCAGAAATTTTCACTCAGTCATAGAGCTGGAGGGCTAGAGCTACCCATCCTGGACTCTCCCTCAGATCACCAAGAGAAAGGGCGTATCAGGTAAGACCAATGCCCCTTTTCTATAGATTCTTTGCTGGAAAAATGTGAAGGCTGCTATGAAGTCATTTCCTCATTAAAGTTATCTTTGATTTAAGTAGTACAGGAAGGGTATGTTTAAAAAATATATAGTGGTGAAAACACAGCAATATATCCATCTAAAATTTTACATGGTTGTTGTCTCTAAAAGTTTTACCATTCCACCTACTTAAATCCTATTTTGTTCCAAAAAGAAACAGCTATAGGGTCTCCTCCTTGAGCAGGGACTTGAACTAGAAGACTTCCAAGATCCCCTGCATCTCTGTTATTCTGTTATTCTGTTGTTCTGTTTTAAGGTGACCAGATTTTAACATTGGTAAAGAGGGACACCATTGACCGGGGGTGGGGGTGGGTGGGTTCCTGATTAAAAATTTGGTCTATTTGGAGCAACCTGGGGTAGGTGGGTTCCTGATTAAAAATTTGGTCTATATGGAGCAACAAAAATTTTCATAGAACGCAAAAATAGTATTGTAATATATATATATATATTTAATTTCAACATAAGTACAATTTACAAATATAATACATTAAAAATATGTATAGTATTATTTTATTCTTTGGCATATTTCTCATTTGAATGAATTTTTTTTAGTAGATTGCTGTCATTTAAAATTTAAAATGCAAGAAAATTTATGTATTTATGAAATAAATAAATAGAATAGAATAGAATAGAACAGAATAGAATAGAATTCTTTATTGGCAAAGTCAGTGTGATTGGACACAAGGAAATAATCACCATGTGACATTCTTGGTTTTGAGCCTGACAAGACTTTTGATAACTAGAGTCAGGGGTGTCCAACCTTGGCAACTTTTAAGACCTGTGGACATCAACTCCAGAAGTGAATTTCAGATAAGGAAGGCATTTGCTTCATCACAGTTGACCCCCTCCCCTTTCTGCACCAGCTCAGAGCTCCGGATGGTTTCCACCAAGGGATCTTATAAAAAGCACAGTGACAGCTTTCCACTAATGGGGACAAGGGGGATCATGAATATGAACATTTCCAGGAAAGACTGCAGTGACAACAAGGCGAGTGGCGGTGGTGCTCAGGCTCTTGACCTGCTTCTCCCCACTTCTCTCTGTCTCTCTCTCGGAGGAAGGACACCAAAATTTAAAGGGTGGTCCCTTTAAAAGCAGGGGTCCCCAAACTTGGCAACTTTAAGACTTGTGGACTCCAACTCTCAGAATTCTCCAGCCAGCTATGCTATGCTGGCTGGAGAATTCTGGGAGTTGAAGTCCACAAGTCTTAAAGTTGCCAAGTTTGAAGACCTCTGTTTTAAAGGGACCATCCGGGCTTCCAGGAGCATCTCGTCTCCCAGGCAACGTTTCTTGCTGATCCTCAGATCTAATTATCCATTTCTATAAACTAATATTGAGTTGAAGGAACTCAGATGAAAAATAAATCTCAGTCCTGTGGAATATTGTCTCCATAAGTGCTATATCTATTTTAAAATGAATGCTTGTTATAGTATTAATTTTTATGTAATAAAACATGGAAACAAAGAAAATCTTCCAAAAGATCTTCAAACTCAGAAAGAGGTTCCACCCTCAAATTGGTATGCTAAATTATTAGCTGTGGAAATAAAGACCAGGATTAACTAACATAGGTTGATGATGCTTCTAAAGGATAACACTACCAAATGCTACTTTGGCCTTCCAAGGAAAAGGAGGCTGAATAAGAAGAGGAGGATTTGGTTGGCAATTTTAGATGCATTCTCCCCACTATTTTGTTAGGTTTACTAAGTTTCTATATTTTCAATAATAAAATGGGCTCTGTATATGCCAATAGGAATGTGTCTGTACTGCAAATTCTAAAGACATACCGTAAATGCATGCTGCAGCAAAAAACAAGTCTTGTTATTATTTTCCGTCTGTTATTGCCTTTGTTAACTTAAGTCCCTGCCTTCATTTTGATGTATAGTATGTCTGAATGAATTCATTACATTCACAAACTACAACAATATCCCCCAAAGTAAAATAACCCATATTGTGCATCCATGTGTGACCCTGATCTTCAATGAATGTTTATGCATAAGTTAAATGACATTTAACTGTTGAGCTAATTCCAAATTTGGTTCGCAACTATCCAAGGATGCCCTTGAGCCAAACCTAATCCATGATTAAATTTATGTTCTTGTGTTTCTTCTTGTGCCTATAAAGTTTTGCATTTTCTTGACAATAAAGTGATCATCTGCCTGTATCTTTCAAAGATCTGGATATCCTCAAATATTTTTTCTGGAAATAATATTTTTTGGGGTGATGTTCAATGACATTATACTTTCTTTGTTCTGATATCCTTATGTCCTTCATATCTTTCAATAATGAAATATCTATCTAGATTCTCAAACATGTACCTTCCTCCTCCTCCCTTAGATAACTAGGGTTATGTGTTTATTTGTGTCTTGTGCAGAAAAACAGCAAGGAAGATTTTTTCTAAAAACATCATTTTAAAAGTCTTTTCAGGTTTTTAATTTTCTGGTCTCTAATTGTTCGCCGCTGTTATTTGTGTGAAGCGGTAGCCATTTTTCCGCTCCGCTTCACTTTTCTCCAAACTTTTTTTTCCAAAATTCTTCCTTAAAGGAGAACCGCTTTAAAAGTAGAGTTCTTGTTTACAAGACCAAAACAAAAATATCTCACCCAGATGTTTCACTCCGCTGTTCCTCACTTCTTCAGCGTGGTTGCCCCAGCTTTTGACAGCTCATATTCATAGTCTTCCACATCGCCCAGTCCGGAGCTTTCCACTGGCATTTTGGGGAAATTGTGGTTTCCCCATCCACGCCAGCCTGTGCTTCAGTTCCTCACTGTCCCTCCAGGACAGCTCAGGACCTCCTACAACGGTGGGATTCAGCAAAATTTCAGAGCTCCGAAATTTATGCTGTGTCACTGTGGCAACGTGAGGGCGACTGGGCTGCAACCGTGGCCTTTCGGGAGGGGGGGAGGCGACCAAAGCAGCAGCAGCAGCAGCAGCGAGCAGCCTCCTTGCCAGGAGTAGACGGGGGGGAGGTTTGCGGCTTTCAGGGACAGCCATCCTCCCGGCACCCCCAAGGATTCATTGGTGGGCCCTTCCACCTTCCCGCCCCCAAACAGGCCTCCTTCCCCACTCAGCGACCCCTCAATGGAAATGGAAAATCGGGGTGGGGGGAACACAGGGACGCCTCCAATCCCTGCAGGGGGCCTGGAGGCGGCGGCGCGGAAAGGGGCCCTAACCAAAGGAGGGCAGGGCAGGGTAGGGCAGGGGCACTATTGGAGCCCCGCACAGAGCAGGCAGAGAGACCAGCCGGGCGGCCCTTCCAGCCTTGCGGGCACACACAGTTTTTCGCCTCGGAAACGATCAGAGTTAGGCGGGGAGCGTTTAAAACTGAGTTAGTTGAGTTTTTGCGCAGAGGAGCAAAGGGAGTCCCTGGTTGGAGCCGGCGAGGCCCAAAGCCCTCGCGAGGGGAAGGCCAGGCCTGGGAAGGAAGGGAAGGGAAGCCCCTCACCTACCTTCCCCTCGCAAGGGCTTCGGGCCTCGCCGGCTCCAACCAGGGACTCCCTTCGCTCCTCTGCGCAAAAACTCAGCTAATGGCGGTGGCGGCGGCGAGCAGTTTTAAACGCTCCCCGCCTAACCTCCAATCGTTTCTGAGGCGAAAAACAGTCCTTCGAAGCCGGCACTGATTGGTCAGAGCAGAGGCAGTCATAGAGTAGACTGTACTCTATGACTGCCTCTGCTCTGACCAATCAGCGCCGGCTCCGAAGGACTGTTTTTCACCTCGGAAATGATCGGAGGCTGATTTTTAGAAGGAATGCCCTAGCTTGTCGGGCATTCTTTCCAAAAAGCGGGACTTTTTAAAACCGCCACGGGATGCGGGACACATGCTTGAAAAGCGGGTCTGTCCCGCCAAAAGCGGGACGTCTGGTCACCTTATGTTAGGTAGTAGAAAGCATTAAGTATTAAAATGTAACTTACTGTTATTCCTGGGCTCAGGTCATCAGTAAGATAAAAATTGAGTGAGTCTTTTGAATTGGTTCTTGCTTTATTATTATGTTTTAAATATGTCCCTCAGCTCCCAACCATGTCATCCTGGACATGCTAGGAATATATCAGAGAAAATGGAAGTCTTTCAATCCTGCTGAGCCATCTCAGCTACCGCAGAATTGGAAACGACAGCTGACATATTTAATTGAGAATTGATTGTCCCTACCTAACCTAGTACTTTATTCTTCATGGAAATGTCTCAAGGAAAGCGAAACCATTTTAACTGTAAATACTGGGATTCTGCTGAATATTTCATGGGATTAAAAGCATGCACTACTCGGGGGGTGGGGGATGGGGGATAAAATATTTCTAATATTTCATGCATACAGAAGGACAGATTGTCAACGTGCATTGTTTAATTGAAATGTGTAACACTTCTCTCATGGGTTATCAGCATATTGTGTGTTGGATATCTGCAAGGACATCCAATACAGTTATGAAGAAAGACAGCTCTTCGGTGTATGCAAAGAGAGTTTGGGAATAATTTATGTTCAGTCTGCTGCAATTTTAATTAGCACAGAGACAAGCAAGGAAAGGAAAACTCAGATGTCAAAAATAGAAGGGCTCACTAATTTGTAAAATTCAGTTCTTAATTATACCAGAATAATCAACCTGGAGTCATGGTTTTGAAAATCACAGACTAATTAGGCTACATCTTCCATAATTATGTCCTATCTATGACAATTTTGTTAGTGGAGTACTGTTTATCTTCCACCATTTGAGACACTTTCTCTACTCATGTTATACAACCAAAAACATTTAAATATTCATTAATTTGCTAATTAGCCAATTAGAATTGAACATTACATTACTTCAATATAGAAACTTTGTTTATTGTGGCATTCAGTTGAGCGTGCTTACTTTAAAGTGCAATATCCAGATAATATATCAATTAGGTTTAGGAAACAGCTTTAATGAATACATATTATAAGCAATTCAATATTCTGTTGAGAATATAAAATACATCAACAGTGGACTTAATTTAATTACCTTGAGGAAGCTAGTCCTTAACTTCCTCCAAAGTTGGTTTTTATATGTTTTCAAGGAACCAAGTTAGGAAGAAGGTAATGTAAAGTGAGGAAAATAACCTTAAGCATCTTCTGATTCCTGTTTTCTTTTAAAATGACTAACCAATAAAGTAGCAGATGCCCTGTGGACAAGTAGGTGGGATTAAAAATTCACAATTATTAGAACATTAACGACAGTGGTACTTGAATTGGCAAACTAAGGAAAAGATTCACAAAGAATAGATTCTATGTTGGGGCTGCCCATCCTAGGTCCCCAGAGAGCCAAATTATCCCCACCTTGCTGGCCTTCCGAAAAGCCATTAAGACATGGCTCTTCCTACAGGCGGGGTGATTTGAGACCATTTAATACCTTAGGTCTCCCCTGTGTATGTATGGTTTTGTATGTTTTTTTAAAATTCTTTTTTAAATTGTTATTGAATTTTTTATATTGTTTAGTTGTTCTTTGAATGTTGTATGCCGCCCTGAGTCCCCAGGGAGTAGGGTGGCATATAAGAACACTAAAATAAATAAATAAATAAATAAATAAATAAATAAATAAATAAATACCTGAGGGCAGGACAAGAAGAAACAAATGGAAGCTTATCAAAGAGAGAGTAATCTAGAATTAAGGATAAATTTCCTGACAGTATTGGACTTATGGCTGCTGCTTGAATAATAGTAGCAGCCATGAATAGGATAACCTTTCTATAAGTTTATCCTGTGCACCAATTACATGTATTTCTGGACTACTCCTAGTAACCTATACTTTAGTATCTATTGATTGGTTTTCTACAAGGGATGGTACCTGAAAAGCATTCAAAAGTGAAAATTGATCCAGAAGACAATGGTACAGGCAGTTTTGTGTGCTTCTGGTCCATTTGATGCCTCTGGCTTATGAATGGCACTATTCCTCAGTGGGTTTTCCATTGCAATTCAAGGTGTTAATTGTAACCTACAAAGCTCTCTATGGCAATAGGACCAGGATACTTGCAGTACCTATTTTCTCCAAGTGCCTCTGTTTGCGCATACTGCATCATCAGAGTTGGCATATTTCCAGTCCTCCAATTTGAAAGAGTCGTCTTGTGGAGCTTAGAAGACATTCCTTCTCTGTAACAGTGTGTGTCCTGTGGAACAGCATTTACCCAGAGATCTGGATGGTTCAAGGAATGAAACTCCTGAATATCTCCTCAAGCGTTTGAGCTGGGAGGTTAAGTGGTGGGTTTGTTTGTTTTAGTCTTCATGAATTGAAGATAGAATGATTTTAGATCCAGGTGTATTTTATATGATGAGGAAGATAAGGAGGATGGTTTTGATTAATAATTGATTGTTTATGTTATATATTATGTTCTTATTTTAATCCTTTGAGCATAGGTCAAAGTTGTGGATAGCCATATAAAGAGTTTAAATAAATAATTACATCTTTAAAAAATAGCATAAAATTAGAACTGAAAAGAAAGAATAAAATTTGAGGCTCCCTGCTTACCAAGGGATTGTGTGAGATCTGATCCAAAGCATCATTGATAATGGATATAAAGTTACATGTAGTGAAAGAAAGCATACAGCTCTTCTTTTCCTCTGACATAAATAAAATAATCAGATACAAAAGAGGTATAGCATTCCACAGCTGTACAGGAAAAGGAACTTTCATGGATGATAAGTGACATTTGCAAAAATTCTACACTATTATGAAATGTGTTCTGTCCTTCTTTGCATCTGGTTGCCTTATTTGGAATGCTGGTTCATCAGAACATTTGTGGATACTGATTGACAGAGATTTAGACAATGTAGAACTAAGTTCTTGTTATGCATAATCATGACAGCAGTAAGTAATGCTATCATTCAAATGCATCAGGACTTTGAAAACTCTATGCTGAGTCGGAACTAAATGGCAAGTTCTTGCATTTCTGAGCTAATGCTACTTTTCTTAGGGTTCTTCATTTATTCTATTTATTTGTAGCTGAAAATCAAAAATATCAGATGCAACATAATAAAATAAGACCTGATAAGCAGAGTCAATAAATGTAATAAAATGAGTAAGGAAATTCATTAGGCAGCTGAAATTAGCCAATCATTTCCAAACTTAGATCCAGCAACTTCTTATAACAATAGCAATTAAGAAATCTTTCAAAGATCCTGGAGCACTGGAGAACTAACCGAGGACTGGGAAAGAGCGGATATGGTTCCCATATTTTTTTAAAAAGGGGGGGGGAATAGACCCATGAAACTACAGACCAATCAGCCTGACATCAATACCTGGGAAGATCCTGGAAAAGATAATCAAGCAATAGATCTGTGAACACATAAAAGCAAGCAAAGTTATAAACAGAAGCCAACAAGGGTTTCTCAAAAACAGATCAGACCAAACAAATCTTATTTCATTCTTTGATAAAGTAATAATGATAAAATAATGGAGCTCTGCTATCAGTTGCAGAGGCCTTTCCTGACCTCTCTAGCCAATAACAGAGCTCTGGATCGAACTGGAGCTCTGTTATTGGCTACAGAGGCCTTCAGGAAAGCTTTGCCATCTGCAGAAGAAATGGGCCGAGGTGTGCGAGGCCTGGTTGCAACTATCTGAAGGCAAGTAGTAGGTCAGATCCACTTCCGTTTTGTTTCCAAACTTCCGGTTGGCCCGTTGGGGCATTTTTCGGCATCCCCAGGCTTCAGGAGGCTTTCCTGAACCCTGGGGAGAGCGAAAATTGCCAAAAAGAAGGCTGGAAATCAGCTGGCCAGTGCGCACATGCACACTGGAGCTGACATAGGGAAACGCCTCACGTGCCCTCAGATATGGCTCCGTGTGCCACCTGTGGCACGCGTGCCATTGGTTCGCCATCACTGGCATAGCTTTCTTCTCTCAGTTGGTCCATCTCTGCTCTGTCTCATTTAGCTTTTTAGAAGTGTAGGTGCATGATTGCAGGACCCCTTGCTCATTTTCCTGTAGAAGCACTGCACCCACTGTGACAATTCTATGTTAAATTTAAATTTTTTAGACATTGAAATGTGCAGAAATTCCAACCACCCATAAGCTGCTCATTCAATAGGCTGTTCTTTAAAAAAAAGTCTGCCAAAGGATCTTATTTTCAATACAAATGGAAAAGTTTAGCAAGCTAAACTATATATCTTTTATAAATTTATGTATTTTTAGTATCCTTTTAAGAGTGAAACTCAGTTATGAACAGATTTAGGCTATGATTACTCTCTTGAGCACTGCATTATGCCTGTTCCCCAGCTTATAAATTTCTCAAACTATTCATCACTCACTGCTAACCTATCACTAATTTTATAATAAAATTATATATGAACTAATCCCTGAAGTTTTCTTGGCAGTGTTTTTCAGAAGTAGTTTGCCATTGCCTGTTTCCTGAGCTGAGAGAGAAGAACTGGACCAAAGTCACCCAGCTGGCTTTATGTCTAAGTTGAGACTGCATCTTATAATCTTCCAGTTTCTAGCCTGATGCCTTATTCACCACATCAAATTGGTTCTCATTCTAACTGTTCTGCTCATTCGTAAACAAATTATTGCTGCAACATTGCTTGTTACATTAAGAAACTGTCCCAGAATGAACACTATGGACAAATTATCTCCATTTCCTTAGCTGACCTATTAGTGTTTCTCAAGGAAAGTAATAGTAAAGCTTTTTATTTTATGCATCAATTTAATTGAAGACTAGGTTGCCATTAAAGACTATTCCAGCTGGTTCTGTGCTTCTAATATATAACTTTGCTTAACAAAATCAATTTAAATGATTTTTTGTACGTATTACTTACTTTTGTAATATAAAATATAATTACTTTAAAAAGAAAGCTAATTTTCTTCCGGATTTACTTCAGAGCCACAGAAGAAGTCCTTTTCATGTAGGAGTCATGAGGTATATAGTAGGGAGCAACTTATAACCTTCTGCTAGCATCCTCATTGACTTTGCTTGATGGATTAAAGACAGGCTGCTCATAGAGAGGATGAGGTGGAGCTGGATTACAAAAGATTGGAAGTGTATATGTACATTGAAAGAACCAATTGACGCTATGAACAGACCATATACACTGAAATGTCTTGTATCAATTACTGTGAAATTTTGTGCCTTTGAATCATAATGGTCTAACATCTAAAAAAAATTCTCCCATTCTGCTACAAAATCAAAAACCTGGTAGGAACTACACTATTGCCTTTTTCTATGCGACAGATTGGGAATAAAGCTCTATTCTTTCAGAATCATGCTTCAGAATTAGAAAGAAGTCAGAATGGAACACTGGACGCTGTGTTAAACGTATTGTTACACAAAGTACAACAGCATATGTTTATACTATAAAGTATTGCATAGAACATAGCATAATTAAATGTATGAACAGTTCAATTTTATTTATTTATTTATGTTTGTTTACTTTGGTCATTGCATATCAGAGGTGGTATGCTGCCGGTTTGGTCCGGTTTGAGCGAACCGGTAGCGCTGACTGCAACTGTAATGCCATCCTATTTTGCCATGGTTTTGTGGCTGGGTGCATGCGCAAAAGGCGCACGTGCGAGTAATGAGCATGCTCAGGAGGCTGTGCGCATGTGCAAAGGTGGCGTGCCCGTGTACCATGAGCGTGCACGCTCACATTTGTGAACCAGTAGGGAAGATAAGTGAAACCACCCCTGTTGCACATGTCGAATGATTACACAGAGCAGGAAAATGCAAATTAGTCAAAAGTTTGATTTTTAAATTCTGAAATTTATTTTAGTTTGATTTTCCTGGAAAAATAAGAAGAAAAACACAAAATGGAATAAATTAAGGAATAATTAATAACAAAGATATTTTAAATCCCTGACTTCAAATTATATCAATGTGATTGCAAAATACAGATGTCATTACTTACTTAACATGTAAATATACCAATTTAACACTCTTTTATAGAGTTATCACACTTACAAATATGCATCCCTAAACTTTCAATCATTACATTATTCATATTTCTTTTACATTCAATCTATTCTTTTGCATTCACTCACATACCATATTTTTCGGAGTATAAGACGCACCCTTTTCCTCCCTAAAAGAGGCTGAAAATTTGGGTGCGTCTTATACTCTGAATGTAGCTTTTCCGAAGCTTTTTCCCCCAGCCCTAATGAGGTGCTAACAATCTTCCCAGCTTCCTACTCCATCTTTGCAGGCTTGTTTTCATTCCTACTCCTGTGAAAAAAGTCTTTTCAGCCCTAAGGAGGTGCTAACGATCTGACTGGCTTGCAGCATTTTTTTATTCCTACTCCCTTGAAGTAGTTTTTTACCAACCCTAAGTCTTTGCAGGCTTGTTTTCATTCCTACTCCTCTGAAAAAGGTTTTTTCAGCCCTAACCAGGGGATGAAATAATGTGCTGAAGCTGAACAGACTAAGGACGCTAGCCAGATGAATACCTGGTAGGTAGATTTCCCCCCCTATTTTCCTCCCCCAAAACTAAGGTGAGTCTTACACTCCGGTACATCTTATACTCCGAAAAATACGGTAAGTCAAGACTGCTATCAATATTTTTTGCATCATTTATTTGCATATACAGGTAGTCCTCGACTTATGACAACAACGGAGCTCCAAATTTCCATTGCTAATCAAGACAGTTTTTAAATGAGTGGTGCTCCATTTTATGACCTTTTTTGCCACAGTTATTAAGCAAATCATTGCATTTCTTAAATGAAACATGCAATTATTAAGTGATTCTGGTTTCCTATTGTTATTTTGCTTGTCAAAACCCAGCTAGGAAGGTTATAAATGGTGATCACATGATTCAGGACAGTGCAACTGTAATAAATACATGCTAGTTGTCAAGCATCCAGATTTTGATCATGTGGCTATGGGCATGCTATAATAGTCATAAGGCTGAAAATGGGTCATAAGTCACGTTTTACATTGCTGTTTTAACTTTGAACAGTTTGTACCTTAATGTTGTAAGTCAAGGATACCAGGCTTAGTTCTTTGGCCATTAAAATTCAGAATACATTTTCATGACACTCTTTAATTCAGACACAGATTTATTTATTTATTTATTACATTTCTATGCTGTCCAATATCTAAAGACAATTTACAACTATGTCGCCTCCGATCTGATCTAAAGGTAGTTCATAAAATCATATATCAAAAAGTTCTTCCTGTCAATGATTACTTCAGCTTCAACTGCAACAATACACGAGCACATAATAGATTCAAACTTAATGTAAACCGCTCCAAACTCGACTGCAGAAAATACGACTTCAGCAACAGAGTGATCAATGCCTGGAATGCACTACCTGACTCTGTGGTTTCTTCCCCAAACCCCCAAAACTTTAACCTTAGACTGTCTACAGTAGACCTCTCCCCATTTTTAAGAGGTCTGTAAGGGGAGTGCATAAGCGCACCACTGTGCCTACTGTTCCTGTCCTACTGTCCTATTGTCCTCTTTTATCGGTACTTTTTACTTATGTTTATACAAACAACTACTATATTGTACACGCTTGACAAAATAAATAAATAAATAAAGCAAATAAAATAAATAAATAAAGCTCTTGGATGACTCAAAATTGAATCGCTTCAATTGTGCATCAGTTTCAGAAGAACCAAAAATAAAATTGAGTTGATGCTGACATAGTGAATAGAGGTTTGAAATGTTGTCCCTAAAGCTCATGCCCAACAATTTGCAAAGCTACTAACATCTGGAACATGATCTGATTCTCTCTCTAGACTCTAAATAAGTCTGTCTAGAAACTGGTTTTTATTTAAGGTAAGTCTCATTGCAATGTGTACAGTATTTAAGTATTCTTTAGAGATATATCCCTCATTCAAATACAGTCTTAAAAACACAGGCAATGCTTGGCATTCTGGCTCTACATATTTGATGTGGAAAACAACTTTATTTTTTAAAAAATGTATGAGATTTAGTTGCTGGTGACAATGATATACAACTATTGTATATCATTTAACTACAATTTATCATTTAACTACAATTTATCAAATCCATATTTAGCATTTATCTTTATGACTATATTAGTCACAAAGTTCATTATTTAAAAAAATAGAAAATTTCTTAACTTTGTTACCTATAGAAGAAAACATTTTTCTTTTATGTTGATTTTCCAGTGAGGAAAAGTTAGTATTTCTATAACATTAATGATAGTTGTAATTAATGTAATTAATGTAATTAAAGTAACAACCATACTTACATTAATTACATTTTCATTAGGAAAACAATTTTAAATGTCCTTGGAATAAGAACAATCTTGTCTTGTATTATATTATTTTGTAAGCTTATTCAACTAATGAATTTAAAGCTATTATTTTTCCTGAAAATATGATCCTCAATTTAAAATTACCTTTTACCTTTTCTAATCAAAATTTCACCAATATATATGATATAGTAAATAACTAAAATTGAACGTTATTAATAAAAACCTATAAAATATGTAAAAATCAGCAGTACCACCACAAGTGGGCAGAAAAATGAGAATGTATCTATGTTTGCCAATTAGCATTCAAAGACATGGTATTGCATCAATCATTTATCTTCACATAGACAACTATCTTCACATAGACAATATAAATTTATCTTCACAGAGACAATATAACTTCAGCTGGAACTGGTATAGTAAAAAATTTGTAAGAAGTAGATTATTAGATGCCAGCAAATTTAATAAGTATGGCTCTCCAATGAAACCAACAAAGGAAAATAATAGAAAAATAAAAGAAAATTATAAAACTATAATTATAATTTTATAATTTTATAATTATAATTAAAATTATAAATTATAAAAATTGTGCTAAATATAAGAAGATTGGGTCAGATTAAAATCAGGGCTATATCTGGGAAATTAAAATGTTCTTTTAAAGTTTAAATAACAGCAAAGCAAGTGTAGCACCAGATTACTAACGACAAGAAACACTTCTGTAAGAGGATGATTTGGTTGTTAATTTCTGAGCCCTTGAATTTACCCTCCATGAATAGTTGGGTTATGATCTCATTGCAAATAGGACATAGAGGACATGGTGGGTAATGTAAATCAACATTGACAGAAGTGTTTTTCAATCAGAGTGCTTACAAAATCTCCCTTATGCCTGCAATCCTTCATGGACTGCAGATTATGTAAAAATCTTTATTTACCAGGCACTGGGAGTGGGAATCTGTATTTTTATAATAATGGTGTCAAACCTGCCCCAGTCCGATCTCTTAGAAAAGAAAGACCCTTGACTCCATTTGGTTGAAGTGGTAGTTCTTTTACTAAAAGATGTACGAGACCGCTTAGGTGTTTTGAGAACGCTGAGATGTTTAGGGTAGTTCACATTCTTTCTCACAGTGCATGCCCTTGGGTGCTGGTGCAAATCGGTTCCAAGCACTCCTGCTCTTGGTCAATCTGCCACCCCCTGCCAATTTCCCATCATGTACATAAGCAGGTTGATTGCTCATTTGTCCCCCCCCCCATGTCCCCCTCCTTCTTCTAGACTTTGGTGTAGGATGCCAGCAAGGTGCCAAGCCAAAGATGGCAACCTGACAAATGGTATATATCAGGATGAAAATGTAAATGACTGTACAACAATAGCATCTTTATTAGCATCCCTATCTCTGATACTTCCTTTGTTCCAAGAGCTAAATTCTCTTTGGGAAATAAGGTTTAGAATGTAGGAGACAAAGGTTTGGTCCATTGATTCCCAGCTGTATAGGAAAGAAAACAAAATCTGGCAAATTCTTGAAGGCTTTCTAATTTTTTATAAGAAACCAGTGTGGTAATAAAACATTTGCAAACCTAAAAGCTACCTCAGGAAACTGACAACACAATACACCAACCTTGAACTCTTTACATAATTTCACTATTAGAGAGGAATCAAGCCTCAAAAGAGAAGGGGGCTGGGACCAAGAAAAAAAATTATTTTAGCCAACATTTAGCCATTTAGGTATCCATGATCCTTATGTGATCCTCTAGAGTCAGACTAGGATTCTTAATGCAGTGAATGGTCTAGAATGCCATTTTAATTATCTAAGTTGGACTTGATCCAGTGCAACGAAGTTGGGAAAAGTACCTAACTGTGCACTACTGAGCATTTATGCCAGTGCTTTTGCTTTAAATAGTTTGCAATGATTTATGTCACAGTCACTGCCCTGGACAAAACCCAGAGCATCCAAACGTATATCAAAATGGTATCTAAAGATAAGCTGCTGACAGAACGCCTGAAGTAGCAGGAGACATAGAAGGAAGATTGAACAGAGGAAATGCCATGGCAAGTCAAGACCCTGCCATTGGCAGACAGCACACAGCAATCCTAAAAAAAGTGGATGCACTATAATTATTTTTAAATTTTCAAGAATACTGTCAATACATTTATGTGTATTCTAGGTATATAATATGATTTCTTATTAAGAAACTGTATAGTCTATTGGGTTAATCACTCGCTCTGCTGGAATTACAATGCATGGTATTTTCAGCTGCAGAGTCTATTGCCCAGTCCAGACCTGTTGAGGACATAGTTCTCACTCCTCTATTCCCCCTCCTCACACTAGCAACTTTGAGGGGAGAGACATCTGAAAGTAGCAGTAGCAGTGGCTAAAGCATGGCCTACCCAGTAAATGAGGTCACTCTTATCTTTAAAATGATAAATGGCATACCAGAAAGTAAAGTTTGGAATAAATTCAAGATTGGTTCTTCTATAATAACTAAACAGGTGAAATTACGATTTTAATCATTATACTTGCAATCAATTTACTTTACTAATTGGGTTGGATGCCTCGATTTTCAAAATCCTAATCCCCAGATTATTTGCACTGATTTAGTCCAAGTGGCTTATTATTTTGTAATACATGAAAAGAATTTTTGCCTCTAATTTATTATTGAAAAAAATCCTGATCTTTTAAAAATCTCTCTAGAGAAATCTCATTGTTTCATTTTCAGTCATTGCTTGATTTATTAAAGTTACTTCAATTCCTTTTTATTTTCTTCCATCCTACATATTGACATTTAATAGTCAGTTTTTAAAATAAACTTCTAATAATTCATTGCTTCAAATCATTAGGAGGGGTGTGAGAGCTAAGAAAGAAAAAATAATTAATAACATTCTAATTGTAAGTCTCCAATCTGTTTTATTTTTAAACAATAAAATTTAATATGAGATTTCCAATATTTGCATGGAGATTTTAAAATAAAAATGTGGCTGTTCTAGTAGAGCCAGTAATCTTTCTGAGACATACATCCTATTTTTCTGATTCTCTGAATTTTAAAAATAATTTTGCAACTGTTCCCCACACAAATGCATCTGAGGAAAAATAATAGACACAAGATGTACAGCAGGTAGCATATCAGATTCAAATTCAAATTTCTGGTCTTCAGAAGCAAAGACAGAAATATCCCAAAGGTGGTTTTTCAAGAGGCAATTGAACTTTCTGGTTTTTCTTTGAAGATGAGAAGCGAAACATCTTCAAAGAAAAACCAAAAAGTCCAGTTGCCTCTTGAAAAAAGCACTTTTGGACAACCATGACCTAGATGACTGAGAATCTCCATAGACAAAGACAGAAATATAATTTTGAGAAATCAACACACAGATTTTAAGAAAGGAATTTATATATGAAAAGAGTATATTGTTGTAACAAACATTTGTAAAGCTATTTTTTAAAAACAATGGAAGAATATTAATAGCATCTTTAGTCCTACATTAAACAAAAAATACAACTTTTCCATTGCTCTTTGGCTTGCACAAACTTTCCCATTTATGTAACAGACTTCATTTGGTGTTTGTTTCAATGGATTGTATCTGAGACATTGTCATGCAAAAATATCTGACTGACTAGACTTACAACATCACTTACGTCTTTGGTGGGCCACATATTGTAAGTGGTCTAGCCATTCCCTCTTTCTTATCAATCACTCAATAAATGGGATTATTAACATCTTAGTCACAGAAGAGAGAGAGAAAGAGATATACATAGTCACATATTGATATGCTACGAACAAGGAAAAATGATAGATAATTGATAATACATTAAATATACTATATGAATTACAATGATTAATATAAACTAAACATGGGGAGGGAAGAATTATGTAAAAAAGAAAACATTCATAAGATATCAATATAAAATTAATTTTACTCCTCAAATTTTTTTTATCACTCATTAAAACTGATTAAATTTAGACAAAATAAAACTTCCTCCATCTTCTCATTTTTAGAATATGAAGTTATATTCAAGATATGTTAAGGTATGGCTTAAGGATCAGAACATATCTTGAATATAACTTCATATTCTAAAAATGAGAAGATGGAGGAAGTTTTATTTTGTCTAAGTTTAATCAGTTATAATGAGTGATGTTAAAAAAAATTGAGAAATAAAATTAATTTTATATTGATATCTTATGAATGTTTTCTTTTTTACATAATCAGGAATATAAACTTATTTCCATCTAAGTAAAATAATTCTTTTTGAAAAGTCCCAGGCTTCTTCATAAACATCAAGATCATTATTTCAAACATATAATTCAGCATCAAATGTATACTTCAATTACAGTATTTTTTCTCAGCGCTATATTAACATATATTGTAACTTGAAACTGAACGTTAGCCAGATGTAAGATTCATGCTATTAGGCAATCAATTGCATGTGTGTGATGGAAGTACAAAATAAGACAAAGTGCTGATAAAGTGCTGCTTTGGGTATCACCTCATGAAGCACTATAGATGATATAGGAATGTAATGTTTTCAAATAAATGATTTTTACGTTTTATGAAGATGCCTGGGCCTTTTCAAAAATAATTATTTTACGAGACTTATTGATATTTGAAAAGTCTAAGTGTTATTGCGATTGCTATACCTTGTATAATGTAGAATTTCAGGTACCCCTAAAGCATCTGGACAATGTTGTTTTGTCAATATATTGTAAATATTGTTGCCAAGCAGATGCTGCTGTTGGGTGATTGTTAGAATTTCTTAAAATAATCATTATCAATCTTTGATAAGCCACATGGTTTAAAGTGTTTGTCCAGGTCTTTGACTAAAACTTCTTCCCTGTTACTTTCAAATTTAGATTATTAGATTATTCCACAGTGTTAATTTATCATGTGATTCCAATGAAAATTTAATTGTTTACCAATTCATCAGCTTTCAAAGTTGGAACAGACAGGCCATATTTACTATAAATTATGCCTAAATTGGCAGTATTCAGAAAAACTATAATCCCACATGAATATACCATATTTTTCGGAGTTTAAGACGCATTTTAATTTTTGGGGAGGAAAATAGGGGGGGATTCTGCCTACCAGGTATTCATCTGGCTTGTCCTTAGCCTGGTCAGCTTCAGCACATTAGTTCACTCACTGGTTTTGAAGTTGGGGATGGTGGGGGATAAGCTTCAAATTAGAAAAGCAGGCAAAGCATGGAAGATCGCTTAGCTCGTGTTTGGGCTGAAAAACAGCTTCAAAAGCACAGCTGATCTTCGGAGGGAGCTCCAGTGACTAAAGCAGGCAAAGTGGGGAAGGGGTAAGAGAAGGCAAAAGCTGTTCCAGGTAGCCATTTTGGGCACCGTGCATCGAACGTTTGGAGGCTGAAAACGCAACACGTGGAGCCCATAAACACAAAACATTGTCAGTGGCAATATCTGCAGCCAGGAAGAGAATGCGCGGAGGCCGAAGGGTAGGGGCCGGTGGGTGGGCAAGGCTACATTCAGAGTATAAACCGCACCCAAATTTTCAGCCTCTTTTAGGAGGGAAAAAAGTGTGTCTTATACTTCAAAAAATACGGGTATATGTTAAAATGAAGGCTCAGAGACAAAGTTGAAAATCTAGTAAATTAACTTGCCACCATCACAGGACAACCTTAATTTCATCAAAGAAATTTTAGGGGTCTCAACTTGTCAAGTTAAAATTATAACTTTTCCCCTATAGCCCTGTGGCTGTAGTCCTACTGATTCTCAGAGACGCTTTTAAACCCAAGTCTTTAAGTCTCTCTTTGGACCATAATTAACATTTGAAAATTCCATGACTCACCTGTTGAAGAATCTTATTGTTACCATCACATTACCTTGTTTCCCCCAAAACAAGACCCTGTCTTATATTTTTTGAACCCCAAAATAAGCGCTTGGCCTTACTTTTGGGGAGGTCTTATTATTTTGGGGCTTGTGGAGCAAGACGGGGCTCCTCTTGCTGTCTTACCTGATTTCCAGCTCTGTCTCCCGAACCTTAAGCAGAGACAATGGTATTTTCAGGGGAGGGCTTATTTTCAGGGGGAGGGCTTATTTTCAGGGAAACACGGTATATGTTTGAAGGATCTAAGCTTTAGCATTACTATAGGTCAGGGGTGGGTTCTAACCTACCTTGCCGCCGCTTCGCTTCCTCCTGCGCTGCATGGGCGCACGCACATTGTGTGCTCCGCGGCCATGCGCACATGCACAGTGCCAAAAACCAAGCTTCTGTGCATGTGCAGAAGCCAAAAACAAGAGCCAGTTCGGGGGCATGACCAACTGGCGATCGCTCCTGGTTCGGCGAGCGGGGGGAAATTCCCGCTACCAGATCTATAGAACTGGTCCGAACCAGGAGCAACCCATCTCTGCTATAGGTGCTTCCAGTTAGAACTTTGGGTTTTTCTCTAATACAGAATGTTTTCTCTTCTTTGCATCTCAATGCAAAGTTCCCTTTGGAACCAACTCCCTCCAGAGATCAGGATTATCCCCACCCTGCTGGCCTTCCGTAAAGCAATAAAAACTTGGCTTTTCCGGCAGGCGGGGTATGAGTGAAAGGTTTTTTTTTTTTAATTATGGATAGTATTTTAACATGTTTTTTTAAAATTGTTTTTACTTATTATATGTTTCTATACCTGCTGTGAGCCGCCCAGAGTCCCCCGGGAATTGGGCGGCATAGAAATTGTAATAATAAATAAATAAATAAATAAATAAATAAATAAATAAATAAATAAATAAATAAATAAATAAATAAATAAATAAATAAATAAATAAATAAATAAATAAATAAATAAATAAATAAATGCATTTTCAGCAATTTCCTCCAAAATTACTCTTCAAAGACATAAGTTCTATTTTATTCAGCCTTTCTCAGAATCCAGTTTTCATAGCCATCTGTTACAGCTGGGCAAACCAGGACCCTATCAATGTGTATCTTTGTTGTCACTGTGATATCTCTTCCTTTAAATATTGCTTCTGGATCTGCCATAATTTTTCATTTTTTCTTCCAAATGGACTCATTCTTCTCCACTTATTTTTATTGGTTTGATATTATTGCCTATTTGGCTTCTTATCAGTATCATCATAATCAAACAGCTGACTAACTTTTGCATTATTTTTTTCGCTTTCATCTAGGTCAGTGATGGCGAACCTATGGCACGGGTGCCACAGGTGGCACGCGGAGCCATATCTACCGGCACGCGAGCCGTTGCCCTAGCTCAGCTCCAGCGCACATGTGCATGCATGCCAGCTGATTTTTGGCTCACGCGGAGGCTCTGGGAGGGTGATTTTGGCCTCCGGAGGGCCTCCGGGGTGGCAGGGGGGAGCATTTTCGCTCTCCCCAAGATCCAAGAAAGCCTCTGGAGCCTGGGGAGGGCACAAAATGGGCCTACTGGGCCCACTGGAAGTCGGGAAACGGGAGAGTGGGGGGGTCACGCACGCATGCGCAGGTGAGTGGGGCAAGTGGGGGGCTTTGAATTATGGGTGTGGGCACTCACGAGCGTGCGATAGCGTGTGCGCACACTATTTCGGCACCCGAGGGAAAAAAGGTTCGCCATCACTGATCTAGGTAATATAAATAGCAAACATTCATGGTTATTACTTTAAATATTTTTTTAAAAACAATGGGATTATTACCATAGGGTAGCTGGGAAAAATAGCTCTGTGGGGAAGGATAAGTGCAACTGAGTAGACATTTTGGATGTGATCAATTGCCACCCTTCCTCCTTTATTTATCTCAAAACTGTTCCTCAAACAAAATAAAGTTCAGATAATATTACATGCTTAAAATAAAAGGCAGGCTTTCAGTTTACTTTGGCCCCAGATTGTGTTTGTATAGAGAGTTATTATGTTAATGACAAATATTTTAATTGAACTACAATTCAACATTTCAAGGAGAAAACATTTCCAAGAAATTAATCACCACCATTAAATGTTGGAGGACTATTTTCTAATATATACTACAGTCATTTGTGTTCATATAGTGACACCCAGTGGTGTAACACTATATTTAGTTGGAATCATATTCTGCTTTTTTCATTTTTTCTCTCTGAAAAAGATCATTAATACAGAATAGAATAGAATAGAATAGAATAGAATAGAATAGAATAGAATAGAATAGAATAGAATAGAATAGAATTCTTTATTGGTCAAGTGTGATTGGACACACAAGGAATTTGTCTTTGGTGCATATGCTCTCAGTGTACATAAAAGAAAAGATACATTTGTCAAGAATGGTTGTCATAGGGTTCAAGTAAGCAATCAGGAAATAATCAATATGAATATAAATCGTAAGGGTACAAGCAACAAGTTACAGTCATAAGTGGGAGGAGATGGGTGATAGGAACGATGAGAAAAACTAATAGTAATAGTAATGCAGCCTAGTGAATAGTTTGACAGTGGTGAGGGAATTATTTGTTTAGCAGAGTGATGGCGTTCAGGAAAAAACTGTTCTTGTGTCTAGTTGTCTTGGTGTGCAGTGCTCTATAGCGACGTTTTGAGGGTAAGAGTTGAAGCAATTTATGTCCAGGATGCGAGGGGTCAGTAAATATTTTCACGGCCCTCTTTTTGACTCGTGCAGTATACAGGTCCTCAATGGAAAGCAGGTTGGCAGTAATTGTTTTTTCTGCAGTTCTGATTATCCTCTGAAGTCTGTGTCTGTCTTGTTGGGTTGCAAAACCCAACCAGACAGTTATAGAGGTGCAGATGACAGACTCAATGATTCCTCTGTAGAACTGTATCAGCAGCTCCTTGGGAAGTTTGAGCTTCCTGAGTTGGCGCAGAAAGAACATTCTTTGTTGTGCTTTTTTGATGACGTTTTTGATGTTAGATGACCATTTTAGGTCTTGAGATATGATGGAACCTAGAAATTTGAAGGTCTCTACTGTTGATACTGTGTTGTCTAGTATTGTAAGAGGTGGTAGGATGGGAGGGTTTCTCCTAAAGTCTACCACCATTTCTACGGTTTTGAGTGTATTCAGTTCCAGATTGTTCCGGTTGCACCACAAGGCTAGTTGTTCAACCTCCCGTCTGTATGCAGTTTCATCGTTGTCTCGAATGAGGCCAATCACTGTTGTATCATCTGCAAACTTCAGTAGTTTAACAGATGAATTGTTTGAGATGCAGTCATTGGTATATAGAGAGAAGAGAAGTGGTGAGAGTACACAGCCTTGGGGGGGGGGGGCTGTGCTAATTGTACAGGTATCTGATGTGATTTTGCCTAGCTTCACCTGCTGCTTCCTTTCTGTTAGGAAGCTTGTGATCCACTTACAAGTGTGTTCAGGTACCGCTAGCTGATTTAGTTTAGTTAGAAGAATGTCTGGTATGATGGTGTTGAATGCTGAACTAAAGTCTACAAAGAGGACCCTTGCGTAGGTATTTGGAGATTCAAGATGTTGTAGGATGTAGTTCAGAGCCATATTAACAGCATCATCTGTCGATCTATTTGCTCGGTATGCAAATTGCAGGGGGTCTAACAGTGGATCCGTGATGGTTTTCAAGTGGGACATCACTAGCCTTTCAAAGATTTTCATAACTACAGATGTTAGAGCAACTGGTCTGTAGTCATTCAGTTCCTTGATGAAGGGCTTCTTCGGCACTGGGATGATAGTGGAGCGTTTGAAGCAAGAAGGAACATGGCATATCTCCAGTGACTTGTTGAAGATTTGGGTGAAGATGGGGGCCAATTGGTCAGCACAGACTTTTAAGCAAGAAGGAGTTATCTTGTCTGGACCTGGTGCTTTTCTTGGCTTCTGTCTGTGAAATAGATCTTGCACTTCCTTTTCTGAGATCACCAGGGGTTGTGAACCCAATGCGATGGGTTCAGTTGTAGGAGGTTTGGCTGTTGTTGGTGTGTCTGGGATGGAGGTTGTGGGGATAGGTGGCTGTAGTTTCCTTTCAAACCTGCAGTAGAACACATTCAGTCATCTGCCAGTTGCTGGTTTCCTTCAGCTTGGGAAGGTGGTTTGCTGTAGCCGGTGATGTTTTTAAGAGTTTTCCACATGTTTGCTGGTTCATTTGTTGAGAACTGGTTCCTTAGCTTTTCAGAGTAGTTTCTTTTTGCTGCTCTGATCTCCCTTGTTAATACATTTCTGGCCTGATTGTACAGCATTCTATCATCTTTTCTGTAGGCTTCCTCTTTGGAACGACGTAACTGCTTAAGTTTAGCTGTGAACCAAGGTTTATTGTTACTGTATATTCGCAAGTTTCTGGTCGATATAATCTTATACAAAACCTAAATATATGTAAGTTTCCTTTAGATTAGTCAGGGATTAGCTTCATATTGTTATCAATTACTATCTATCTATCTATCTATCTATCTATCTATCTATCTATCTATCTATCTATCTATCTATCTATCTATCTATCTATCTATCTATCTATCTATCTATCTATCTTCATATCCATCCATCCATCCATCCATCCATCCATCCGTCTATATCTATCTATCATCTATCATCAATCTATTGATTTATATCTATATAGCTGTCAATCTCACATACCATATTTTTTGGAGTATAAGATGCACTCCCCCCCCCAAAAAAAGTGGGTGGAAATGTCTGTGCGTCTTATACAGCAAATGTTGCTGAAGCCTCGCCCACCCAGCAATTTGCCTCCTTGCAGCAAACAGCAAACAACATGGTCAGCTTCAGTATAGCAGCTGATTGGAGATTGGATCTGCTTCCCAGAATACCTCCTATCAGCTGTTCCAGACTGTGGGGATCACCGCCGCCCATCACCGTCATCGCCACCCATTGCTGCCGCCTATCGCTGCCTCCGTGTGCCCCATTTTGGCCTCCCATTTTTGGCTGGTTCCAGGCAGCGGGGATAGGCAGTGGTGGCAGGGATCCCCACCACCTGGAATGGGCCAAAAATGGGATGTTTGGGGGCCAAAAATGGGGCACATGAAGGCGGCAATAGGTGGCAGTGGCAATGGGCGCTAATGGTGCTGATGGGACAGCTGATAGGAGGTATTCCAGGAGGCAGATCCAACTGCCAATCAGCTACTCATGCTAAATCAGGCTATGCTGAAGCTGACCACGCTGTTTGCAAACTATGTCAGGAAATTTCTCCTTAGTTCTCCAACGTTGGATATCTATGTAATAATCTTGTACCTATTATTTCTTGTGCTGCCTCAGGTGCTTTGGAGAATAGGTTGATGTCCTCTTCTCTCTGACAGCCCTCAAATACTGGAAGACTGCTATCATGTCACTCATAATCGTCTTCTTCATTACATCCATTCCCTCAAGCATTCACCATACATTTAGCCTCCAGACCCTTAATCCTATTTGTTGCTCTTCCCTGCACTCTTTCTAGTATCATGGATCACAAACTGGAAGCAGTATTTCAAGTGTGGTTTCACTACTGCAGTGTAAAGCATCACTATCACTTTTCACAATCTTTATACTATCTTTATATTATTAATGCAACCTAGGACTCTGTGGGTTACCTTTTTTGGCAATTACTGCACATTGCTGGCTCATATTTAACAGGCAGTCTACCAAGTCTCCTAGATCCCTCTCACAATTACTACTGTTGAGTCATATACCAGCAATTCTATTCCTGTTTTCTTGCCTAAATGTAGGACCTTACTTTTCTTACCATTTAATTACATTATGTTGAATAGGGATTGGTTCTAAAGTATGCCATGATCCTTCTGAATATTGAATTTATCTCCTAAAGTCTAGACTGATTTTGGAATTTATATCCAGACAATACTGCATAAGATTATTCCTGGTATTTGTATCCAATCCCAGTCCACACTTTAGCTAACTGATTAGCAAAAAGTTCATCTATTTTCTCTCCTTGGATGGCTTATAGTATATACCGATGGCAACACCATTTTTCCTCTTTCATTTTAACTCAAACACATTCAGGAATGCTTTCATCCTTGGTTCTGGGAAGGTGTACTGATTTCTTACATATAATGCAACTCTACCTCCACCTTTTTGTAGGTCTGTTTGTTTTGGACAATTTTATCCTTCTACCTGTATGTTCCAGTCATCAGGTTTATCCCACCAAATTTTGGTAATGGCAACAATATCATATCTACCCTTGTGTAGGTAATGTAGACCTTGGTGTAAGAACTTCAAGTTCACCACTTGTTCGTCATATTTTAAACATTAGTATATAGGCATCTGAGTCCCTTATAGCTGACCTTGCATTTGTTTCCTATATCTCCTGTTTTATATCTGAGTTCCCCCCTCCTCACCAGTCACTACCTCATTGTTTAATTGTTTGTTTTGGGGTTTATGTTTGGGATTAGATCCTAAAGATTGGTCTCCCTCCCTTTCAAATTTAAAGTCCTTTGCATAAGCCAAGATAGTTGTTTTCTAAATACATTCTTCCTGGTTCTGTGAGGTGCAGTCCATAGTCTACCAGAAGTCCTTTTTATTGGTAATGTAGACCATGGTGTACAGATGTGGTATTTAGCTGGTTCAGACCAGTTTGGATGAACAGGTAGTAGCGACCTGCGGGCGCCCGCCTGGGTGCAATCCCATCGTATATCCCTGTGGTTTTTGATGCCGCACGCATGTGTGAGTGAAGCGAGTGAAGAGACGGAGCATGTGTGAGTGAAGCGAGCATTTGGGGGCGCGCACACTAATATTTCTGGTGCTGGGCGAAACGGTGGTGACAGAATGTGAAGCCCACCACTGATGGTGTAGGAATCCAAAGTTCTCTTAAGCCAGTGGTTTACTTCTAAAATGCTCTGTTCCCTCATTTCATTTTTACCTTCCATTGGAAGTATGGATGAAAACATCACCGGTGCTGCTAACTCTTTGGCTTTCATGCCTAGTTCCTCATAGTCTTTTGATATAGTTTTCAGGCTGTTTGTTGTCTCATTTGTCCCCAGATAAAATTTTGTTAAATTAAAAAATAAATTTTAATAAATTTAAAAACCATTTTGGTAAATGGTTATCAAAAGGAGGGGAATTTGATTTGATTGCCTTGGGAAAGTTGAAGGGACCAAAGGTAAAAAAATAGGCAGGATAAGTTAAATACCATGTTTCAGAAAGGGAAATAGTAGATACAGGGATGATTGGGAGCAGGCTAATTAAACATTGGCACAAAAAATGAATAGTCACTACAAACTTTGATTGTTTGTAACTAAGGTGGATAAGGTAGATAATCATATGTTATGCTTGTAAGGATCATATTGGGTCAGGTAAACTTAGTATGTTTAGAATTATAAAATTCCAATCAAATGGTTCAGGCATCGAGATTCACCCATAAGCTGCAGTGTGATGAAGCATGCCTATACAGCCCTTATGGCAATCAGTTCCAACAGAGCCAGACTAAGGCCAATGAGGCCTAAGCACAGCCCTACAATGGTGCTCCTTGACAGAAGCAAATTTCTCACATCATGCGATGGAAACAAATTGGTATCTTATAGACCTTCAAACCAAACTTTTAAAACTTAGTCACTGACCTTACCAAAGAAATTTGTTATTAATTCAGGATCTGGTAGATAATGACAATTCAAATAAAGTTGAATGTGGTAGCAAAAGAGTTAAGGGCATGAAACCTAGGGTAAACAACTCTGTAGTGTCCCTTTCTGTTGGTGGTCTAAGGAGATGCTTATTTTGCTTAATTGTTAATTCAGCATAGAAGTTAGGTCACCTTTGACAGAGGAAATGCATGAAGATTTTATTTTCAATGTACAAATAAATTTACTTCATTTTCCTCTTATTTATATTTCTGTTAGAATAATTTGAACTATGCAGAAAGGATCAGAATCAATCTTTATTATGGTCACAGACCGGAACAAAAGTTAAACATTAAAATAAACACATTCTCTAAAAATTATTGGAAAATAATTATGCAAAATAGTAATATGAATAAGGATCTTTAGTTCTTTAGGTTGTTTCCCCCTTATTATTATTGCATTAGCACAAAATTTTGTTACTGCACGAGTGGTGGCTGGATTTGAATCCTGAAGTAGATGGTTCATGTAGAAATTATCTGATCTCCCTAGAAATCTCTCTAATAGAGGGAGCATGTAAGTTGATCTGATGTTCCTGTAGAACTTGCAGCACAATAGGACATGTGAGATATCTTCAACTGTCTCATTGCCACATGTACACATTCGCTCATCTACTGCGTTTTATCATACCTGTCCTGCAGGAGTGCTGTGGAGAAATATCCTGAAATTGACTAGCTAACTAGAACTTAACTAGAACTTAACTAGCTGAAACTCCATGTCTCTTGTTCTATTGCAGGTGTGTCAAACTCAAACTGGATCCGGCCTGCAAGTGCTCAGATCTGGCCCATGAGGCCGGACTGGAAATAGCAAAGGACCGGTCTGTGGTGCATCTGCTACTGAAAATGGGGAGTGGAGGGGCCGGGTGTGGTCCCCCGTGCTCTGTTCCGGGCCTGGACAGCTCCTGCAGCACTCTGGCAACCAAAACGGGGCAAAGGGGGACCGCGCGCAGGAAGCTGTCCTTGACTCAGAAAAAAAGGCAGGAAAGGTAAAATATTTTACCTTTCAGGCTTGCAGGATTCTAGTATTATAGCCTATGTCAATAATTTATAGTTCTAGTTTTATATATATACTACCAGAAGTACAGGCAGGATTTCGAAGAGGCAGAGGAGCTAGAGATCAAATTGCCAACATACGCTGGATCATGGAGAAAGCTAGGGAGTTCCAGAAAAACATCTACTTCTGCTTCATTGACTATGCTAAAGCCTTTGATTGTGTGGATCACAACAAATTGTGGCAAGTTCTTAAAGAGATGGGAGTACCAGACCATCTTATTTGTCTCTTGAGAAACCTATATGCGGGTCAAGAAACAACAGTGAGAACTGGACATGGACCACTGATTGGTTCAAAATTGGGAAAGGAGTCTGGCAAGGCTGTATACTGTCGCCCTGCTTATTTAACTTATATGCAGAGCACATCATGAGAAAGACAGGGCTAGATGAATCAAAAGTTGGAATTAAGATTGCCAGGAGAAATATCAGCAACCTCAGATATGCAGATGATACCACTCTAATGGCAGAAAGTGAAGAGGAACTAAAGAGCCTCTTGATGTGGGTGAAGAAGGAGAGTGCAAAAGTTGGCTTGAAACTCAACATTAAGAAAACTAAGATCATGGCATCTGGCCCTCTGAATTCCTGGCAAATAGATGGGGAAGAAATGGAGGTAGTAACAGATTTTATTTTCTTGGGATCCAATATCATCACAGATGGGGACTGCAGCCAAGAAATTAAAAGACGCTTGCACCTGGGGAGGAAAGCTATGACAAATCTAGACAGCATACTAAAAAGCAGAGACATCACCCTGCCAACAAAAGTGCATATAGTCAAGGCTATGGTTTTCCCAGTTGCAATGTATGGCTGTGAAAATTGGACCATAAGAAAGGCTGAACGCCAAAAATTGAGGTCTTTGAACTATGGTGCTGGAGAAGACTCCTGCGAGTCCCTTGGACTGCAAGGCGATCAAACCGGTCAGTCCTAGAGGAGATCAATAGCAATAGCACTTTACTTATATACCGCTTCATAGTGCTTTACAGCCCTCTCTAAGCGGTTTACAGAGTTCAGCATATTGCCCCCAACAATCTGGGTCCTCATTTTACCGACCTCGGAAGGATGGAAGGCTGAGTCAACCTTGAGCCTGGTGAGATTTGAACAGCTGAACTGCTGAACTAGCAGTCAGCCTGCAGTGGCTGCATTTAACCACTGCACCACTTCAGCTCTATGATCAACCCTGACTGCTCTTTAGAAGGCCAGATCCTGAAGATGAAACTCAAATACTTTGGCCACCTAATGAGAAGGAAGGAGTCACTGGAGAAGAGCCTAATGCTGGGAAAGATTGAGGGCAAAAGAAGAAGGGGATGACAGAGAATGAGGTGGCTGGATGGAGTCACTGAAGCAGTAGGTGTGAGCTTAAATGGACTCCAGAGGATGGTAGAGAACAGGAAGGCCTGGAGGAACTTTGTCCATGGGGTTGCAATGGGTCGAACACGACTTCGCAACTAACAACAAAAGTCTTCCTATGGAGTCAGTTTCCTGATCTGGTCTCTCTCTCTCACATTGGGTGATCAAGTAGATCAAATATGTATGAAAAAAACAAAATTACAGAAATGTACGCCTCTGTTTTTATAAGTGTATAAAACCATGTATGCAGAGGTGCTGTCCCATGTGATGCCTAACCCTAACCCTCCGGGGTTAAACACAACCCTGATACGGCCATCAATGAAATCGTGTTTGACACCCCTGTTCTATTGGTAATCACTTGCTTGGCTTGGTCATAGCCTAGGACCGAGGTGGCGAACCTATGGCACGCGTGCCAGAGGTGGCACGCAGAGCCATAGAAGCCGGCACGCGAGGGTTTCCCACCGGCAAACTGGAAGTGCGAAAAAATGCACTTCCGGTTTGCCGGTGTGCTGTTTTTTGCACTCCGGAGGGTTCAGGGAAGCTCCCTGAAGCTCCAGAATGCAAAAAACAGCATACCGGCAAACCAGAAGTGCGTTTTTTCGCACTTCCGGTTTGCCGGTTTCGTCGTCCCAGGCTCCGGTAAGCCTTTGCGCGGGGGTGGGGGTGTGTGCGCATGCGCAGGGGGCAGCATGGGGGGTGTTGTGCGCCTGCGTGGGGGGGAGGGAATGGGTGTGGGCATGCGAGCGCGCGCGAGCGCGCCCCCCCTTTTTGGCACGCGAGCCGAAAAAGGTTCGCCACCACTGGCCTAGGATATTAAAAACAGCGGGGAAAGTCTATAGAAGGCCAGCTTGTGCTCTATCACCTGTTTCCAGGGAGAAGGGAAGTTTTCTATCAGGACTAATGGGATCAAACCTTCTGGAAAGAATTGAATTTTCAACCAGTAAGTTTTTGTCATCCTCTAGGCCCTTATCTGAATTTGAGGCATTCTTGTCTCAGTTCTCAACTGGGTGTTTGATGTCCCGCTAGGTGCAGCAAAAGTGGATTCCAGCAATTTTGTTTGTATGGTTTTTAAAAACTCTTTCTTCAAAAAAATTTGTTTGTGCCCTGTAGAGAATTTGCTTCAGTGTTTTAGCCTCAAAGGCTGCGGGGACTAATTATCTTCTGCCTGTCTAAAAAAAAGTGTTTGATAGCATTTGAGGACCTGAGGACTCATTGCACTGTGTGATCCAGATGTGCCTCCCAAATATCTTTTGTATGGAAAACTACTCCAAGGTACTTCAATATATTGACCTGTTCCAGACCAAAGTGTCTACTCTCCAAGAGTATTGAGTAGCTCTTTTAGTAAAAACTAGGATTTTCGATTTATCAGAATTGAAGATCAGATTATTTTGTCTGCAGTATTTTAATGTTGGGGTATATGGGGTGCTCAGGGAGGGGTAGCACCTCTGGTGTAGGGGCATGTCGTGTCCTTTTACGGCAGCTCATTTTAGGGCAGCTTTTAGAGCAGCTCGTTCACCTTTGGTCCCCACCTGTAACTCAGCTCTCACCTATGGCTCCTAGCAGCTGTAGCATGTGTAGTGGCCACACCCTGGGCAACAGCTTCGACAGGCTGGCCAAACCAGGTTGAGAATAGCCGTTGGGTCATTGACCTTCGGTGAGCTAGGGACTTGTCTATCCCAAGCATGTGAAGACAGATTCTGGCGGACTGAGCGGATGAAACCTACTAGAATAGGACAACGGTCATGAAGGCAGTCTCTGCAAGTGATGTGGTACGCTAAGAGCACAGCAAGACACGAAAGAAGCCCTGGTCAACCACTGCGCCCAGCCCATCTCCAACTGTCTTGACTCTTGTCCTGCTATTTGGAGCAAGATGGAATCTGGGAAGAGAGAGTGAGGCTGACTATGCGCACCTCTCCCTCACTTTAATCCAATTCACGTGCAAGTCTTGACATCCCCCCCAATTGATAGATGTCAAGGTCCTCTTCGAATACGATGGACGAACATCATACAACTTTCTAGTAACTCTCAGTAGACTAATGGGCTATAGCTACATGGATCATTTTTATTTCCCTTTTTATAGATTGGTACAATAATTGCCATTCCCCAATCTCTTAGCATACATCCAGTCTGATCTATAAATGTAAAGAGACATGCTAAAAGAGGTGTCCATCAGCTAAGGTGCTTTTTAATTATTTCTGGGAGAAAACAATCAGCACCATGAGCTTTATTAACTTTAAGGGATCCCATCAGCCGGGATACCTCTTGTGGTGTAACTGGGGGCCAGTAAAGGGGCTGGGTCCAAATTAATCTGACCTCTCATTCATTTCATTGGTGGGTTCCATATACAACTCCATATAGTCCTCCCAGGTGTGAGTTGGTATTTGATTAATTGGTGAAGGGAGTGATTTTCCTAGTCCTCTAGTGATATGCCAAAAAAAGATACAAAATGTATCTTTCGTCCTAACAGATTGAATTAATTTACAACAGGACTCCTTCAATGCCGCAGTTTTCTTTTCTTTTAAGAGGCCTTATATTGAGCCTGCAAACATCTTATGTGGTGAGTTTGATCCTCAGAAGGGGAGTTTTTACTTTTTTCTGTACTCCTTATTACCGTATTTTTCAGAGTATAAGATGCACTTTTTACCCCCAAAAAGAGGGTCAAAAACTGGGTGCGTCTTATACACCGAATGGTGCATTTTGGGGGGGGGGGAGTTGATGCGACCCTGCTTTAGTCGCCACCGCCAGACCGCAGGGACGCTGCCGCCACAGCCGCCGGAGCGCAAAGCCACCCCCGCCGCCCCCTTGCAGCCCCCACCCCTGCCGCAGGACCCGACGCCGACGCAGTTGGTGGGGGGGGGTTTGGGCAGTAGCGGCGGTGGCAGGTAGCGGTGGGGACACTAGCTGGGACAGCGGTGGGGGCGAGCTCCCCGATGATTAAAACCTTAAAGAGATGTTCCCGGTTCTCAGGCACTCCGACGACGCCTCCGCCTCTCTCTGCTCCAGCCATTCCGGCTTCGCCACTCAGCCGGCTTCCACCCTCCTCGTGCAAAAGCCCAGCACCGGCGGGAGCAAGAAAGGAAAGACGGTGAGCGCTCCCTCTCGCGTGGATTTCCCCCCGCCGACTCCAGGAGCTCTCTTTGTCCAACGCCGCTTCTTTGGCGGGAAGAGACGTTCCCGACAGCCAGCAGGCATGGAGGAAAAAGAAGGCGGGAACCACCTGACTGGAGTCACAGGACGCGGAAACCCGGCGAGTTATAAAACTTGTGAAAAGGGGCGGAGGCCGTTTGCTTCCCCCTTTTAGAGGCGCTTCTTTGCTAGGGGAGGAAACTTAGGCAAAAAGTGCATTTCTCTTGGCGGCTTTTATTTTGAAAGGAAAGCAGCGCGCGGGCGGGCGGGGGGTGAGGGAGAGAGCTGCGTTTTCTACGCGGAGATACATCAGCCAAGCGGGAGAAAGGCGTAGCCGACTCTCTTGGATGCTCTCTGTAGTCGGAAGGATGGAGCAAAATCCCTCCGGCGAGGCAGATGGAGGAAAACAAAAGGACAGCGGTTGTCTCAAGTAGCTGGGACAGCGGTGGGCGCGAGACAGCTGTCCCCACCCCCACCGCTGTCCCAACTGCTGTTCCAGCCGCCACCGCTGTCCCCGCCCCCAGCACTGTCCCAGCTGGCATCCCCGCCGCTACCCGAAGCGAGCCGCCACCGCCGCTACTGCCCAAAACCCCCCGCCACCGACTGAAGCCTGCTCCCGAGGCACCACTGCTGCCGTCCGAAGAGAGCTGACAGGTGAGAACTTTTTTTAAGGGTTTTTTTAAAGGGTTTTTTTTAAGGTTGCCAAGTGGAGGAGGAATTCTGGGAGTTGAAGTCCACAAGGCTTAAACTTGCCAAGGGGGTGCAAGGGTCTTCAAACTTGTGGACTTCAACTCCCAGAATTCCTCCTCCAATCATGCTAGCTCAGGAATTGGAGTTGAAGTCCACAAGTCTTAAAGCTGTCAAGTTTGAAGACCCCTGGGTTAGGGGTACAAGGGTCTTCAAACTTGGCAAGACTTTTTACAACCATGTACACTTTTTACAAACTTCAAACTTGACAGCTTTAAGACTTGTGGACTTCAACTCCCATTCCTGAGCTAGCATGACTGGAGGAGGACTTCTGGGAGTTGAAGTCCACAAGTCTTAAAGCTGTCAAGTTTGAAGTTTGTAAAAAGTGTACATGGTTGTAAAAAGTGTACATGGTTGTAAAAAGTATTCTGCTACACTGGTATTTTATTAAATAATATATTACTACACCATTTGGTTCAGAATACTTTTTTCCTTGTTTTCCCCCTCTAAAATCTAGGTGCGTCTTATACTCCAGTGCGTCTTATACTCCGAAAAATACGGTATATGTCCTCTAATTGTAAACAATCCTGATCAAACCGTCTTCTATTCTTTATAACCTTCTTTCTGGATTGAGGCAGTCTTCCATTGGTGAGATTTTAGATTGGCAATTAAGATTTCAAACGCATCTAAATAATATGTGCATACACTTTTATAGTTTCTGAGGCTTGCATTCATTTGGTGACTTCAATTGCATTTTTCTCAGTCCATTTAATTCTCACCTGGGTATTATAGTTATCAAGCCTTAGTGGATAGATTGAATTAGCTCTTAGGAATTTCCAATGGGATGAAAAAGTTAGAATTACTGGATAGTGGTCACTTTCCAGCCATGAATCTATCTCCATCTTCCATATAAAATTCAAAAGATCACATGATACTATCCAGTAATCAACTATAGATTTTCTTCCTGCACCCCAATAGGTGTGTGCACATTTGTTCTGTGTGTATAGCTAAGGTCGAGAAGGAGGAGATGAGTTAGCTGAACTTTTCTTGCCTCCCTTTGCTGCTCCCTTTGCCTGGAAGGCAGCCGCCGTGGCCTAGACCTTTAAAGTACTTTGACGCTGCCCACTGTCCAGCCCTGTGCAAAGGCAGCCAAGCAGGGCCTCCGCTGCCAAAGGAAAAGGGCTCGACTCTCCCGATCCCAGTTGCTCCACAAGCTGAAGCTGGGTGGTGGTGGGGAGGGGGGGGGGTGAAGAAAGAGGCGGTTGTTGGGAAAGAAGCAGGGAGAGTAAGGGGCCTCTGAAGGAGGGGAAATGGAGTGGAGGAAGCGGGGCGGTGGGGTGGAGGTGTCCCTTTAGAAAGGCAGGAGGTGGGCGCACGGACTGAACACTGCGGGTTTTTTGTAGGATCTGGAGCTTAGCAAGATCTTCTGTTTTAGAAAGTGGCGTCGGTTGCGCCCCTTGCCCTAAAGTGAACTTTTCTTTGAAGCCTGGATGGCTGAGTGCTGCTCCATCTCTCCAGTTGTCCTTTATATTCCCTGCCACCGCCGCTGCTCGTCGCCTTTTGCTGGTCCAAGCTAAGAAACTTGAGTTTACTTTATGAACTTCGCTCTGCTGCCTTTCTGTTCTTCTCCCCCCCCAACCCATTACATTTCTCATCCTCCCCCAGGCTTTAGACCCGAATTAGCAAGGCAAAGCAGACATGCTGGGTGGGGAGGGAAGAGCTGGTTTTTTTGGCTTGGGATTGGATCTTGGCTGCCACATTGGAGGTTTCATTAAAAGTCTTTTTTTTAAAGTGCAGCTGCCCCCTTCTTCACACGGGATCACCCCGCAGTGAGGAGGGAGACGGAGAAGGGGGCGGCCACTAGCAGAGAGGGGAGTACTTCTGGGATGAGGAGAGCCAGGAAGAGAAAAGACAGCAAAACTTGCAAGTGATGCTTCTGCCTGCCGGCTGGCCGCTTTATTTCCCCTCACTTAAAGGACAGGAGCATCTGCTTTTAAAATTTGCTTTACTTACAGTTCCCTTTCGTGTGAAGTGCTCCTAAATTCTTGGCTGTTTTGCAAAGTTCAAACGAGGGAGATGTCCCAGGCTAACATCATGGTTCTCGGGGGAGAAAAATTTACTCCCTCGGAACAGGTCCGCAATTTGGGTGTCCTCCTAGATCCACAGCTAAAATTGGAGCAACATCTTTCAGCTGTGGCTAGGGGGACCTTTGCACAAATTCGTCTTGTGCACCAATTGCGACCCTACTTGGAGAGGGAGGCTTTGCTCACAGTCACTCATGCCCTTGTCACCTCACGGCTAGACTACTGTAACGCGCTCTACATGGGGCTACCCTCAAAGAGCATCCGGAAACTGGTACAGAATGCAGCTGCGCGAGCTGTAGTGGGTGTACCGAGATACACCCATGTAACACCTATCCTTCGCCAGCTGCATTGGTTGCCAATTAATCTCCGGTCGCAATTTAAGGTGTTGGTTTTGACCTTTAAAGCCCTACATGGCTCAGGGCCAGGTTACCTTCAGGACCGCATCCTACCACATACCTCCTACGACCGGTTAGGTCCCATAGAGAGGGCCTTCTCCGGGTCCCATCGGCCAAACAATGTCGTTGGTGGGGCCACGGGGGAGACCCTTCTCTGTGGGAGCCCCGTCCCTCTGGAACCAACTCCCACCAGAGATCCGGACTATCCCCACCCTGCTGGCCTTCCGTAAAGCCATAAAAACTTGGCTCTTCCGGCAGGCGGGGTGAATAGGAAGATCAGTTCCCCCCATGAATGTTGTTTTTATAATGTGTTAACTATCTTTTTTAATTTTAAATTGTGAAAATTGTTTTTAGTGTACGTTTCTTATCCTGTTGTACGCCGCCCTGAGTCCTACGGGATTGGGCGGCCTATAAGAACTTTTATTAAATTAAATTAAATTTCGTTCTTTCCCCCAAAACTATCAATTCCAATCAAAATCTGTTTTCTCTGTATTTGTCTTTATTATTATTTCATCCAAACTAAGTTAGTTAAGTAAAAATAAGTCCAGTAAAAGTACTAAAAAGCTAATTATATAATAAAATAATAAAACTGAGTGGAGCTGCTATAAATGTATGTTGCTGGGCTGACAGCTCATGCTCCTCCTGAATTAGGCAGAAAGGCTTTCCTATCATCACGTTCCTGGAATATACAGCTTCATAGTGTTTTACAGTACTCTCTGGGTGGTTTACAATATCAGCATGCTGCCCCCAACAATCTGGGTCCTTGTTTTATTGATCTTGAAAGGATGGAAGGCTAAGTCAACCTTGAGCCCCATCAGGGTTGAACTCCAGGCTGTGGGCAGAATTTGCCTACCAAACCGCATTCTAACTACATAGCCACCAGGACTCCTGGGTGTGGCCCAGTTACAGATTACTATACAATCATATTAAGAAAGCTGAACCTATCTTCACTTTCTGAATTGGACTACTGTATGTATTAATGATATCCAATAAACTTTCAAAAGAAAAATGCTGTATATTTAGAAACGTTAATGCAAGGTGTTTCAAAAATATTTTTTTATTTAAAACAAAATTGATACAATTTCCAGAAAAGGTAGGGAAAGAATATGGTTTAATTTATTGACTTAATAGTTTCTGTGTCAAATTTACATTTAATCAATTTAATAAGAAAAAATACTGTATTATATATAATTTACATGCAAATTGATTGAATGAAGCATTATAACTTCATCAAATTCAAAATCAAAGCAATTTATATTCCATTATCTAATCATTCCTCATTACTGCAAACGATTTCACCATATTTCTGGTGCTCATTAAATAAAACATAATTTTTAAGACATGAAAAATAGCATTTTCTTATCTTAATCTCATTCTCAGTCTTTAAACCTACCATATCAATGGTTATGTATTAAATCTACTATTATTGAAAGTAAGTTACAGCAACTTCAGGGAGATTTCTCCCATGTTTGCATTAGATTAATTGTTGCTGTTGATTTTCTTAATTAATTTTTAAAAGTAGTTATGGAAATAAAGCAAAAAAAAAAAAAGGCTACCTCTAAGGCTTACACAGCCAGACAATTAGTTTGTTTGATAGAAATAGCTTTATAAGATGTCAGACCAAATATCAGTGAGTGGAACTCCAAATGGGTGCTTTGCTTTTATGAATCATGGAAGAAATCAGTCTTTGAAGGTTAATTGTGAAGCAAAGCAACTTTTCATTTTTAAGCCATGGACCAGCTTGCTCATCTAGTTTGTACATGCAAAGAAGCCATTTTGAGAAGATACAGCTGGTTGAAGCATATGGTCCTTGATTTATGGCTTTGTGAAATTGAGTGTATCACCTTTGCTGCCCAAAACTTCAAAGAATAATCTGGCATCAAGATTCTCTCTTGGTGAGTCTTTTAAATATCTAAATTTATATATCTAAAAAGTCTTTCATATATCTAAATTGTCTTGGCCTTGATTGGTTTATTTTTTTAAAGTATACATTTGAATGAATGAATCAATGTTCTACTATGTTTCCCTTGAAGAACAGAATTAATTGTATTTACACTACTTTCAACTGACCAGGATAGTACAAACCACTTTCATGTACATTCATAATATAAGGGGAATCATAGCTTTTCTCCACCTGTGTGTAATAGATTTCTTCAGATACAGTTGGTGCTTCTTTCGAGCCCATTGTACCATCTGGATTGACATTAGTAATGCAAAAACACCAACTAAAGAAAAAGAAGGAAATTGCTGGTCAACTGGGGCATCGTCAGAAAATATATTTTATCTCGCCCACCCTCACCATCCATACAAGTTGTTTTAGAATTGGGGAAGATTTTTACTGCATTACAGCTTAAGTGAAGGGGCAAGATCCTAGATGGAATTCATGCATTTTTGGAAGTAGTCTGATGAGATTTTATTTTTAGTAGCTTCCATGTTTACTGAACATTGTCTATTTAAAAATAATACTTCCTCAAATTCCCTGATTTCAAAGGAAAGACCTTATTTTTGAAATGTTCCTCACTGCTGGATCAAAAAAATTATTAATGGAGGGAAATTAAATTAAATAGTGCACACACTGCAAACAACTAACCTTTAATATCATATTTTGTAAGATATGTTCTTGGTTTTCCTAAATCAAAGTTCATCTTTGGAAGGCTACTTTATTTTCTGGTAAGTGGGTGTTTGTATTGGGCGGGGGAGCCATTTTCATTTGCATCACATGCTCTCAAAATTGCAAGTGTGCCTTTGATAAAAAGGCTAACTGTAAAAAATTAATGTTGTTGAATTAAAACAATAATAGAAATAAATCCTAAACTGATTCTTTTTCTGCTTAGTTCTGTGGAAGATGAAAGGAGTCAACTGTTACATAGTTCTTAATTAATACAAATCATATGTATTCTTACCTGGCAGAGTTTGTGTCATCACTGTAAAACACAACCAAGAGCCAATCTATTATAGGAATAAAAGAGAAAATCTTCACCAGATGGCAATAAAAATACCTTCTTTTTTATTTTGGCTGAATTGTTGGGCTCACATTAGGCTTCAGTGGAAACTGTTTCATTTCCCCAGGCACCATCTAGTGCAGTGATGGCAAACTTTTCAGCTCAAAAGTTTGGAAAATATCTAACATGACTCCGCAGACATATCACCCACAGTCACCCACAAAAGAAAGTGAAACAATTCTCCATCTCCCTCCCACATCTATACCACCCTGAACAGAGGCACTTGGTAGCAGCACCAAGGCTGAATCTAACATAAAGGCCTTGACTTATCAAAAGGACTTTAAACTAAATCTGGGAGGGTGACCAATCCTTAGGATCTTTAGGATCTAATCCCAAGTATAAACCCCAAGACAACCAAACAAACAATGAGGTAGGGAATGATGGTGTCAACTGTTGAGTTGGCGAATCCAGAAAAAGAAACTCCTAGGACATTATTTTACCAAGAGTATAAACTTTACTGAATAAATCCACATTGGCACCGAAGCAGCGAAACCAGCTCTGGGCTTCCTGCGCAAATGCACGCAAAGTTCATTTCCTCTTTCCTCACGGGCCACCCTAGTCCATTATGTCCACCAATCACTTTTGTTCATTTTGTTTTGGGAACCAGCCGATCACATTGTGACATCTGCTCTGGGTGTCCTTGAGGGGGGAGCAATGTCTCACAGGAATCAACGATGCTTGGATGCCATTCCCCCCCACCCTTGCAGTCCACTCCACCACCACCCTATTCTTTGTCAAGCTGCGAGCAAAGCAGAATATAGGTGAAAGTTCGAGTCTGTCTTGACATGCTGAACCCCCAAGAAGAAGGGTAGACCTGAAATAACAATAAACATACAAATACATTATTACTTACAACCCAATTACTGCTACATTCCTTATTGGGGCCATTGAAGGTACCTAGTTTTCAAACTTCTTAACTAACCTCGTTGCCCTAACATCTGTTGCAGACACCCACTCAGCGTCTGGTTAGCCTTTGTATAGTACTAAGTACTGTAATTTTCCCTTATGATATCTGGAATCGAGAATCATTTTGATCTCATAGTGCTCCTCTCCCTTAACTAGGATAGGAGGAGGAGATAGTTCTTTCACTGCCTAAAGCCAGATCCCTGAAAGGGTTTTAAAAGACCGCAATGAAATATCAGATGAACTCGCCTTCCTGGCAAATTCAACTCAGGATTCACGATCTGGAAAATTTGGAAAGGCGCTATGTATTTGAGACCAAACTTTTTATAAGGCTATCTCAGGTTTAGATACTTGGTGGACAAATACACTTTATCCCCCACTCTAAATTCCTTTGGTGGGGGATCCTTTTCCGATCTGCTTGACTTTTTTGGCTTTCCCTAGCTTTATTTAGCACTTCATGCATGGCAGACTATATAGCTTTTAGAGTATTTCTCCAGTTGGCTAATGACACTGAGGCCAGAGCTTCCAGTGGGAGCTCTGGCATGAGTATGAACTCAGTCCCTGTAGCCACTTTGAAAGGGATAAAACCTGTGCTGCTGTGAACCGAGTTGCTATATGCCACTTCTGCGAAAGGCAGGAGCTCAGCCCAAATAGTTTGCTGATAATTTATATAACAGTGCAGGTATTGGTCTACTAATGAGTTGGCATATTCAGCCTCCCATTTGGTATTTGGATGGTAGGTGGAGCTAAGTCCCTGGGAGGAGCCTATCAATTTTAAAACTTCCTGCCAAAATGTTGTGGTGAATTGCAGTCCCTGTCTGAGATAATGTGTTTCAGGACCCTGTGTAGTCTGTAGATGTGTTGCACAAACATCTTGGCTAGGACCTGGGCAAAAGGAATCTTCGGACAAACCATAAAGTGTACTTGCTTCGAAAACAGTTCAATGACAATCCAAATTACTGTGTTTCCAGCACTCTCAGTCAACTTCATGATAAAGTTCATGGATATCTCCTCCCACGGGCTAACTGGGTTGGCTACCGACTGTAGCAAGCCTGGAGGCTTCCCAGGTAGGTGTTTCATGGAGGCACACACAGGACAGCTGGCCACATAAGCTTCTATCTCCTTTTTCATCTTCAGCCATCAGAACTGTCTCTTCACCAGGTGAAGGGTCTTCAGAAACCCAAAATGACCTGTGGATTTTCTGTCATGGCTCCTCTGCAGGACCAAAGTTCTCTGGCTGGCTGCGATGTACACTTTACTCCTCTTCCACACCAAGCCCTCCTTCATCAACAGGTCATCTTTATGTCTTTGGAACTATTCAACCATCCCCAAAGCATCTTTTAGCAGTTGCATCATCGAGTCCTGAGTCAGCTTCCTCTACTGCCTCGCAAGCGCCGGGCTGCGGGTTTCGGTGCTTCAAGACCAGGGCTCAGCAGCAAAGAGCACTTCAGCTTTTCGAAGGCTGCCTGACATTTGATAGACCAATTTAGTGGCTGACTCAGTTTGGATTTCACTCCCCTCCCATCTTGAGCAAGTTGGTGATGGACGGGGCTGTCTGGCAAAATATGAGGATGAACTGCCAGTAAAAGTTCATGAATCCAAGGAAACTGTGCAACTGCTTTCTGGTTCGAAAGCCCTCCCAATCCAGGATTGCTCTCACCTTGGCCAGGTCCATTTCCACCCCACCCTTGGAGATGCGGTACCCCAGGTAGTCTAGACTGGTCTTGTGGAAGTCACATTTAGATTGCTTTGCATATAGTTGGGCTTTCTGCAGCTTCTCAAGTACTACTTTCAGTAGTCTTACATGTTCTTCCATGGTCTCAGTATGAATTGGAATGTCAATCAGGTATACAAGCACCCCTTTGTACAGGTGTTCATGCAGGACCTCATTTATTAATTGTATGAATACTGCTGCCATCATCCGAAATTGGTAGCAACCCAGAAGGCAGTTGAATGCAGTTTTCCACTCATCCCCCTCTTTAATCCTCACTCAGTAATAGGCTTCCCTCTAGTCCAGTTTAGTAAAGATCTTCCCCTTGGCTAGGTAGCCTAGCATGTCATTCATGAGGGGGAAGAGCTATATATTCTCCATGCATATGAATTTAATCCTCTGTAATCTACGCATAATCTGAGAGACCCGTCTTTTTTGTCTTTAAAATTACAGGGGTAGCCATCCTTGACTTTGCTGCTTGGATAAATCCCCTGGCTAAGTTCTTGTCTATGATCCCCCCAAAGTTCCTTCATCTTCCTTGGCATCATGGAATACATCTTTAGCTTGGGTAATTTAGTCCCCGGCAAGATTTCAATAGCACAGTCCATGGGGTGGTGGGAGCATGTCTGATTCCCTTTCACCGAACACCTCTGTTAGGTCACAGTACTCAAAGAACAAGCAATTCTAACTTCTTGCTTCCTTTAAGGGTATTCGCTGACTCCACTTTCAGTTTCCTAACTGGCGTTCAGCGTTTTTGCCGGCTCCTGCTGGCTAGCCAGTATTTTCCTCATTTGCCACTTATTGCTGTCCCAATCTACTGATGGATTCCATTTCTTCAAGCAAGCTAGTCCTAGGACCATGGTCTCGTCATTCCAGGAGCCACAATAAAATGAATAGTCTCTATGTGAGTCCCAGCCCTGAGGCTCACTGGCTCCGTTAGGCAAGTTGCTGGTGCCCCTCCCATAAATGAGCCATCTAACTGGAGAATCGTATGGGCTGCTTTAACTTCCTCAGCCTCAATCTTAGTTTCTCCACTGTCTGAAGGCTAATTAGGCACCCAAGTCCAACAAGGCTATGAGGGGCCCCTTTACTCCTGAGGAGGGCACCAAAATCTCTACCTGGGCCATCATAGGGGTGATGGTGCCATTTACCATTGGATCATCTTCCCCTTTTCTGTCACTTTCATAGAAAACCAAATCTGGTTTTCCATGGGTTGGAGTTCCTTCCCCTTCTCTGCATTGGGGAGAGACCTCCATGACATGTTGAGCCGCTTGAATTTTCTCCTTTGGCTTTGGGGGTGGTTTTTTCGACTTCAGTTGGACCAGGGTTCGCAGTGCAGATGCCGACTGTGGTGCAAGGCAATCGGCTGCCCAGTGGCCTTCCTTCCCACATCAGAAACACAGTTCAGGATCCAGCAGGGCTTTTCCCCCTTGGTAGGGGATCCACCCTCTCTCCCTCCAAGGAGCATTGGGCATCTCTTGAGCATTCAGTGGGGCTGGTTCTCATGTGCAACGTGCTCCCGGTACTCCATCAGGTCAAGCTCCACATTTGTGGCTAACTCGTACCATGCTGGAAGGTCATGGGACACCCCCGGACAGGCAGTTGTGATACAGCTCCTTGTTCAGCCCCTCCCAGAATTGGTAGACCAGCATACATTTGGGCCAATCTCTCAGGTGAGCTGCCAGGCTATGAAAATCTTAGAGGTACTCTGCCCCCGGACATTTGCTTTGCTGCAGGGAGAGGATATGGGTTTCTGCATACCGAGCTGCTGTGGGGTCTTCGAATCTGTCTCACAACATCTATATGAAAGCATCCTGATCTTGCAGCTCTGGAGACCTCTTGTCATGGGGAGACACCAGCTATCCCGCTTCATCCCCCTCCAGGTTTGATGTAATGGCATTGACCTAGGTACACTCGTCTGGGTTCATTGCTGCATGGTGCTCCATGTAGTTCCAGACTTGGATCAGGAAGTGAGCCAAGTTGTTGGTTTGTCCATTGAATTAGACTGGTAAGGGAGGTGGAAGTTTTACTCTCGCACAAGGACGTATCCAGTTGGCAACCCCACTGCAGCCAGAGGTGCCTGAATGGATATACCAGCTGCTGCTGGGGCTGTGTGTGCCAGTGCCCGCCCCCTCAATGTGGCTGCAGCTGGGATGGGAGCCATTGTCCCTTGATGGAGGGCTCCCACTGACCCAGGTGGGATTGGCACCATCAGCTGCAGGAGGGAAGGGGAGGCAACGGTTTCATGGCCCCTGACTCCTGTGACACGCTTTCAATGAGATGGCTCCCTCAGCTGCTCAATCAATGGACTGCAGCTGCAGCTGGGAACTTCCACTTGGTTGGGTTATCCTGCTCAGTTGCTCACCTAACCTTCTACTTCCTCCCTGGATCACCATGACTCCAGGGGGGATAGGCTGATCCTCTGCTTCTGCCACCCTTCCCACATGGCTCGCACACTGGCCCCTGGTGCCCAAATATGGTCTTCCATTGCTCTTTCCCTTTTAGCATGGGCTGTTGCTATGGTTTCCTTGGCTTCACACACCCTTCTGTTCCTTTGTCAGTTGCCAACATCTCAAAACTGCCAACCTCCTGGTGGGCTTCAGGTTGACTGCTACCAAGAGAGTTGGTTTAAAGTCAACTGTCCAGTTGGCAAATCAAGAAAAAGAAACTCCTAGACATTATTTTACCAAGAGTATAAACTTTACTGAATAAATCCACATTGGCACAGAAGAAACGAAACCAGCTCTGAGCTTCCCACACAAATGCACACATAGTTCATTTTTCCTTTCCCCATGGGCCACCTACAGTCATTACATCCAACAATCACTTTTGTTCATTTTGTTTTGGGAACTAGCTGATCGTGCTGTGACATCTGCTCTAGGTATCCTTGAGGGGAGGAGCAATGGTTCATGGGAATTGATGATGCTTGGATGCCATTCCCCCCAACCTTGCATTCCACTCCACCATTCCCTCTATTCTTTGTCAAACTGCGAGCAAAGTGGAATATAGCTAAAAGTTTGAGTTAGTCTTGACAGATGGAAAGGAAGAAAAATTCAGATATAGGAAGCCTACCCACAATCAGCCATAAAGGATTCAGATGCTTATATTCAAATGCTCAAAGTTTGAGAACAAACAAAATGAACTTGAAATACTAGTACACAATGGCAAGTATGATATAGTTACTATTATCAAAATTTAGTGGGATGAAATGGATGACTGGTATGTACTGATACAAACTGTTCAAAATAAATAGACCTAACAAAAGAGGAGGTGGAGTTGCATTATATGTAAGAGATCACTACATCTCTACAGAGATGTACAAAACCCAAAATGAAAGCCTCCTAGAATGCATATGGGTCAATATATAAAGAAAAAGAAATAACATTTCCATAGGCGTATACCACAGGCCACCCAACCAAGCAGATGAAATAGATGAACTTTTTGCTAACCAGTTAACAAATGTATGTAGGAAACACATCACAGTAGTAATCGGGGACTTTAACTACCCTGATATCAACTGGGAAACAAATTCTGCATAAAGTGGGAGATCAAACCGGTTCTTGACTAATCTAGATGGCAACTTTGTCATCTGAAAGGTAGAGGAGGGAATTGGAGGGACAGTTTTACTGGACCTACTATTTACTAACAGAGAAGAAATGCTGGAACTTAGGGTGAGAGTGACCCTGTCATATTGAAATTCAATATAATGCAAGTACAAACAATAGAACATAATCAAAACAGTGCCTCAGCCTTTAAAAGAGCTGATTTTAACAAACTTACAGAGAGTTTGTGAAGGATTCAATGGATTAAAATTTTAAAGGGGAAAATAATTTAAGAAGCTTGGGAAACTCTGAAAAATAGGATTATAAAAGCCTACTCCAGCTCAAAACCACTGAAAAAGAAAAACAAGCATGATTATACAAAGAACTGTCTCCTATACTGAAAGACAAAAAGGACAGGTACAAAATATGGAAAGAGGGACATATTACTAAAGCAGAATACCAACAAATAGCCTGAACTTGCAAAGATAAAGTCAGGAAAGCTAAGACTTGCAAATAATTTAAAAAAAGTTTCTTTCACCGTATAAAAAAAACAAGAAAAAAAGAGGAAACAATCGATCCACTAATGAGAGAAAACAACAAGAAAGAAACAGCCAGTAGAGAGAAAGCAGAGCTGTTTAATTTATTCTTGGCATCTGTCTTTGCTCAAAAAGATAACACAGCCCAACCTACCAAGAACATAACCATAAAAGACAGACTAAGATTACAAATGAAAATAAGTAAGGAAATGGTAATAGAACACCTATCTGCTCTAGATAACTTCAAATCGCCAGGACCTGATGGGTTACATGCCAGAGTTCTGAAGGAGCTGGCAGATGTGGTCTTAGAACCATTGAATCATATCTTTCAAAGATCATGGAGCACCAAGGAACTACCAGAGGACAGGAAAAGACCTGATGTGGTTCCCATCTTTAAAAAAAAAAAGGGGGGGACTACAGACTAATCATTCTGGGAAGATCGTGAAAAACATAATCAAACAACAGATATGAGAAAACATAGAACTAAACAAAGTTGTAACCAGAAGCCAACACAAGTTAGTCAAAAACAAATTATGCCAAACAAATTTTACTTCATTCTTTGACAAAGTGCCTAAATTAGTGGACCAGTGAAATGCAGTGGACATAGTTTACTTGGATTTCAGTAAGGCATTTGACAAAGTACACCACAACCTGCTTCTTGGATAGTATCACTACCATATGGATTGTAATTGTAATTGGCTGACAAACCACAGTCAACATGTAGTCCTTATTGAAATTCAATGAAGAGAAAAGTAAGGTTTTATACTTAGGCACAAAAATAATAATCAAACGCACAGGTATAGATTAGGGGATACCTGACTCAATAGAAAGAACTGCAAGGGATCTTGGAGTCCTAGCGGACAATCGCTTAAATATGAGCCAGCAGTGTGCAGCAGCAGCCAAAAAAGCCAATGCAATCCTAGGTTGCATTAACAGAGGGATAGAATCAAGATCACATGAATTATTAGTACCTCTTTATAAAGCCTTAGTAAGATCATACTTAGAATACTAAATCCATGTTTGGTCAACACATTATAAAAAAAGATGTTGAGATTCTAGAAAGAGCGCAAAAAGAGCAACCAAGTTTATTAGGGGGCTGGAGACTAAAACACGAAGAACAGTTGCAGGAATTGGATATATGTTTAGTCTAGTGAAAAGAAAGACTAGAGGTGGCATCATAGGAGTTCCAATATTTGAGGAACTGTCACAAAGAGAGGGTCAACATATTTTCCAAAGCACTAGAAGGCAAGAGAAGAAACAATGGATAAAAACTAATTAAAGAGAGAAGCAATCTAGAACTAAGGAGAAATTTTCTAACAGTGAGAGCAATTAACCAGTAGAACAGCTTGCCTTCACAGGTTGTGGGTGCTCCATCATTGGAGCTTTTAAGAAGATACAGGACCGCCACTTGTCCAGAATGGTGGCCTATTGTTATTCTGACTTCATCCCTAGCACCACACTGCCAATCAAAAAGGCCACCTCAAATCATTCCCCAAGACAGACATGCCTTGGAGAATGGTGCAATTGCCCTCATGACCCAGCACTCCTTAAGATCTGTCACATTTTTCATGTTTACATTAAGGCAATGTTCTTTTTGTATTGACAGATCCCTGTGGTATAGCTGAAGCTGCCCTGGTTAACCCAAGGCATTTGTTTTTGAAAGAACTTCAGAAAATGCTCTTCTGTGACTTTTGCAGCCTCCAAAAATTGTGTGAATTCTTGACTGATTCTCAGAGGCTGCAGAGTATGCACGAGCATAGCCCTCTAGTGTGACTTCCAGAGATTGTGCACCTCAACAGCCTCTGAAACCTCAATAGCCTCTGAAAATCAAGCAAGAGTGGGGCATGTTTTTGAGAACAAGTGTTGTCAGGTGTTGGTGAATGCTGGCAGGCCACCCAAATGTCATGGTGTGTGGTCTTTGACATGTGTGAATAATCTAGTGAGTAGAAGGCAAAAAAAAAAACCAAAAGCAGCAGAACTGGGATCACTATAAGGCTCATTGTTAATGGAGCAATTCCAGAAAGTTGAAGGAGGAGAGAATGTGAAAAGAATTATCAGTCATTTGAAAAACATGACTGTCATATTGATGGGAATGTAGGTTGACTGGGTAATCAAGACATGAACATTATTACTATGGAATCATTGGTGCTCTTGGAGCTTAGGTATTTTCTTTACTAAAATAGATAACATCATCAGTAGCAATATTCTCTTCCATTATTAAACTACTGTAAGCACTTTTTCATAAAATATTGGCCATTTTAACAATCAATTGTTTTGAGGGAGGGAGGGAGGTGGAAGGAAGGAAGGAAGGAAGGAAGGAAGGAAGGAAGGAAGGAAGGAAGGAAGGAAGGAAGGAAGGAAGGAAGGAAGGAAGGATACCTCATATGTGTAATTTGGACAGGAAACAAGTGTAAAAATCCATGTGAAAGGATTGAGTGTTGGACTTGGAAAAGATACTTTATTTCCTGTTGGAAAAAAGAAAAAGGAAAATATTGAGTTTAGGAATTAGAAGAGATTTATTTATTTCATTGTATGCATATCTATTTTCATTTACAGAAAAAGTATTTTCATTATAAAGTTTATTTTGTATTCAGGTATTTATGTTATAAATGTACCGTAATTCAGTTCCAACTGTTCTTTAACTATTGTGTTTTTCCATAGCTTGGATGGACATTCAAACGATTCTCCTCCATTTTACAAGTTTATACAAGATTCCAGGAAAGAAACTATATTCATTCAAAGTGTTTAAGTTTAGCTGTCAGGGTAGAATGTGCGTTATGAATGTGTACTTGTTTAAAGTAGCAATATTACCATAAGACGATGAGGGGGAAAAATCTCCTGCATATAGACTGGAAAAATCAAATACAGGTATAGAATATGTGGCACCTTGCTCAACAGTAGTAACTGTGAGAGGGATCTAGGTGTCCTAGTGGACCACCAGTTAAGTATGAGACAGCGTTAAGAGTCTTATAGTATTAATATATTTATGGTGTAGTAACAGAATAACAGAGTGGAAAGGGACCTTGGAGATCTTCTAGTCCAACCCCTTGCTCAAGCAGGAGACCCCTATACCATTTCAGACAAGTGGCTGTCCAGTTTCTTCCTTAAAGCCTCCAATGATCTTGTCCTCCCTTCTAGTGCTTTGGAAAATAGGTTGACCTCCTCTTCCTTGTGACAGTCCCTCAAATGTTGGAACACTGCTATCGTGTCACTCCTAGTCCTTCTTTTTACAAGACTAGATATATCCAATTCCTGCAACCATATTTCCATATTATATAACTAATATATTATTATATATATATGTATACACACACAAACATACATATTTCTAAATTTATATGTATATAAATAGTATTTAAATGTAAATAGTATATATAGTATAGTATTTATAGTAAAATATAGTTGCATATTTCCCAAATGTTGTGTTTTTTAAATGTATTGGACTAAAATTCCTATCATAACAACAAGGCACAAAATGGATAGTACTATGCAAGGAAGGCTGCTCTGGAATGTCCAGAAATCTTCAATCTAGGATGCCACAATGATTTTATTATTTCTTACAATCATAGGCCTGGAGGAAACCTTGGAAGTCTTCTACTGTAGTCCAATCCCCTGCTCAGGAGGGTTTAAGAGGCAAGCCGTTGGTTAATTGTTCTCACTATCAGGGAACTTTTCCTTATTCCAGGTTGGATCTCCATTTCACAAGTTTCTATCCATTGCTTCTTGTACTGACTTCAGATGCAGACTTTCTTGCACAGTACTATCTAGTTTGTGCCTTGTTACTAATATCAATATCAGTATCAATAGCAATAGCAATAGCAATAGCACTTAGACTTATAATACCACTTTACAGTGCTTTACAGCCCTCTCCAAGCGGTTTACAGAGTCAGCATATTGCCCCCAACAATTTGGGTCCTCATTTTACCCACCTCGGAAGGATGGACGGCTGAGACAACCCTAATGATGGGAATACATTTAAATCTGCAACCATACTTTATTATAAATAATATATTGTAAATACATTAATACTATAAGATTCTCAATGTTTCAATGAGTCAGTGGAGTCAACTGTTCTGATAAAATGAAGATTAGCATTATGTGGATACTTTTTTGACTGTGACTATGTTCAGTTTAGTCTAAGGTGACCAGATTTTAACATTGGTAAAGAGGGACACTATTGACCGGGGGGGGGGGTTCCTGATGAGGGGGTGGGTTCCTGATTAAAAATTTGGTCTATATAGACCAACAATAATTTTCATAGAATGCAAAAATAGTATTGTAATATATATTTTTTAATTTCAACCTAAGTACAATTTACAAATATAATACATTAAAAAAAGTATGTATAGTATTATTTTATTCTTTGGCATATTTCTCATTTGAATGAATTTTTTTTAGTAGATTGCTGTCGTCATTTAAAAGGTCATGAAATTTTTCACAAGAATTTGTTAAATTATATTTCAGACATAAAATGGCTTTCAAAGTCTCAACATTTAATTGTGATTTTTCTGATGTCCACACTTTATTTACCGTAGAAAAAACTCGTTCAGTCGCAGCATTAGTTCCTGGTAAGGACAGCGCGAATTCCACAATTTTTAGTGCATTATTGTATGGAACATGGTTTGTTTCAAAATGATGAAATATTTCTAACCATTTGTTCTCTATTGTGATTTTTGCTGATGCCCGAGATTTAACCTTTTCCTTATGCATATGCACCAAGACAAATTCCTTGTGTGTCCAATCACACTTGGCCAATAAAGAATTCTATTCTGTTCTGTTCTGTTCTATTCCCATTCCCATTCCCTTCTTCATTCCAATATTCCTATTCTATTCTATTCTATTCTATTCTATTCTATTCTATTCTATTCTATTCTATTCTATTCTATTCTATTCTATTCTATTCTATTCTATTCCCATTCCCATTCCCATTCCATTCTTCATTCCAATATTCCTATTCTATTCTATTCTATTCTATTCTATTCTATTCTATTCTATTCTATTCTATTCTATTCTATTCTCATTCCCATTCCATTCTTCATTCCAATATTCCTATTCTATTCTATTCTATTCTATTCTATTCTATTCTCATTCCCATTCCCATTCCATTCTTCATTCCAATATTCCTATTCTATTCTATTCTATTCTATTCTATTCTATTCTATTCTATTCTATTCTATTCTATTCTATTCTCATTCCCATTCCATTCTTCATTCCAATATTCCTATTCTATTCTATTCTATTCTATTCTCATTCCCATTCCCATTCCCTTCTTCATTCCAATATTCATATTCTATTCTATTCTATTCTATTCTATTCTATTCTATTCTATTCTATTCTATTCTATTCTATTCCCATTCCCATTCCATTCTTCATTCCAATATTCCTATTCTATTCTATTCTATTCTATTCTATTCTATTCTATTCTATTCTATTCTATTCTATTCTATTCTATTCTATTCTCATTCCCATTCCATTCTTCATTCCAATATTCCTATTCTATTCTATTCTATTCTATTCTCATTCCCATTCCCATTCCATTCTTCATTCCAATATTCCTATTCTATTCTATTCTATTCTATTCTATTCTATTCTATTCTATTCTATTCTATTCTATTCTATTCTATTCTATTCCTATTCCTATTCCTATTCCTATTCCTATTCCTATTCCTATTCCTATTTCAATTCCATTCAAGCATCCTCCCATCTTTTTAACACACCCCCTCTTCAAAAGGGCGGTCCATATCCAAAAAGGCTGCCCGTAGTTTTCCTGGAAACCATTTCCAAGAACCCTTGCACACTCCTGCATCTCAGTGTGGGGAGGAGGTGAGCTCGTTATATCACTCTGCCATGGTGGAAACACAAACTCCAGGTTTGCTATAAAACTACGATATTATCACAGACCATTATTGCTTAATTTTTAACCGTTGTTTTGGGCTCCTCTCCAAAAGCCATATTAGCTGTCAAGCCAAGGAAGCCTCCGTGAGCTGATAATTGCAAGGCTCCATGTTTTATCCATGGGGCAACTCCTGGAGAGGATCCTTTTAAATGCACACGCCTGTGTGTGTGTTGGTGTGTGCGTACGCATAAATAAAACCAGGGAGAAAGGAAGGAAGGATCTGAGGTGGTCGGAATATCAATTGAGATATACTGTCAAGTGGGGAGTGCTGGCGGCGGCGCTCCTCCTTCTAACACCCTTGTTGCTACCGGCGGCTGCTGGCTTGAGTGGCAGAGTGGGCTGCTTGCCTCCCTTTCCTTCGCTTCCCTTCCCGCTGTGGCTGCGCTGCTCTCGCTCTGGAAGTGGAGCCAGACGAAGGTTCCTCCCCGCGCGAGATGCCTCTCAGCCGCGCGCTCCCTCAGCGCGACCGCAGCTGCTAGCACTCTCTTTCCTTCACCCGAGAAAAAGGAGGGGAGGGCAAGTCAAAGCACCCCATCCTCCCATTTTCGCCGAGGGAGCGCGCGGCTGAGAGGCATCTCGCACGGGGAGGAACCTTCGTCTGGCTCCATTTCCAGAGCAAGTGAGCGAGCGAGAGCAGTGCAGGCACAGCGGGAAGGAAACAAAGGGAGGCAAGCAGCCCGCTCCGCCACTCAAGCCAGCGGCCGCCGATAGCAACAAGGGCGTTAGGAGAAGAGGAAAGTGCTGGCGGCGGCGCTCCTCCTTCTAACACCCTTGTTGCTACCGGCGGCTGCTGGCTTGAGTGGCAGAGCGGGCTGCTTGCCTCCCTTTCCTTCGCTTCCCTTCCCGCTGTGGCTGCGCTGCTCTCGCTCTGGAAGCAGAGCCAGACGAAGGTTCCTCCCCGCGCGAGATGCCTCTCAGCCGCGCGCTCCCTCGGCGCGACCGCAGCTGCTAGCACTCTCTTTCCTTCACCCGAGAAAAAGGAGGGGAGGGCAAGTCAAAGCACCCCATCCTCCCATTTTCGCCGAGGGAGCGCTCGGCTGAGAGGCATCTCGCACGGGGAGGAACCTTCGTCTGGCTCCATTTCCAGAGCAAGTGAGCGAGCGAGAGCAGTGCAGGCATAGCGGGAAGGAAACAAAGGGAGGCAAGCAGCCCGCTCCGCCACTCAAGCCAGCGGCCTCCGATAGCAACAAGGGCGTTAGGAGAAGAGGAGAGTGCTGGCGGCGGGACTTTTTCAAAACGAAGCGGGACGCGGGACAAATGGGCCAAAACCGGGACTGTCCCGCCAAAATCGGGACGTCTGGTCACCTTAGTTTAGTCTAGTGGTTAAGGTATTGGTATAGAAATCTGCAAACTGTGAGTTCTTGACCTGCCTTAGGCATGAAAACTGAGAGGGGAACTATGACCAGTCACTTACTCTCAGCCCGAACCACCTAAAAATGTCATTGCTGTGCGGAAAATAGGAGGAAGAAGTATTCCGTATGTTCACCACCTTGAATTATTTATAAAAATATGTATGCCATATTTTAGACTGCTTTTCCAAGGTTCTTCAAAGAATAACAAATTAATTTTGTCCATCTTCAACATTTCAGAAGTATGTTCATGCTGGCTTTTAGTAACCACATACAGTTTCTTCATCATTCAGAAATGCAAATAATATGTATTTAGAATAATATTCAATCAGCATTTTTAGAACACAGTCATTCTACAATCAGTCTTTGTATGAAGGCTTAACTTTCTGAGTGATAAGGCTTGACTTTTGTTCCAAAAAATTAAAAATATTTTTACCATATAATTAATAAACAGACTTTTAGATAGATTCAAGAAAATTGGAAATTACAAGAGAACATTTTCAAGAAGATCAAGAAGTACAAGAGAACTACAAGAGAACATTTTCAATTAGTAGGCCTCCTGCCAAAATTAGAAGGCTAGAGAACCAGAAAGAAACATTGTCTTTGACCAATTCTCTGTTTGCATAAGGTAATTTACGATACTCAAACTATTTCCCAAACATCAAGAATAATGCTATGAAAAATATTAAAAGTTAAGAACTGAGAAATAGACTACAAACCTGACTGATTTTGATGAACCAAAGCCACATTGATAAAATGGTTTCCAGCTTCACATACCTGCAAAAAATTTCAAATTTATTTCAATTTTTTTGTACAGTTGGACACTATAATTTTGTAACCTGTTGATACATTATCTGGAGAGCCTAGTAAATTCAGGTTAACAAAAAGCAGGCAAGCCCTATTTATATTCTCATACTGTTCAAGAATATGAATATCAAGAATATCAAGAAAAATAAATATGCTCTTTACAAAATATAAAAAATTTCCTACAGTAACAACATGAACTGTGTCCTCTAGGCTTTCTTTACTAGTGATTTATGGAGTATTCACTGCTGTTTTGATTAATATTATGCTTCTAATGTATAGCTATCAATAGCTGGTGTGCCTGGCCCCAGAGTTAAGTAGCATTTAGCATTAAATATGTTGAGGGTTCCCAGCTTAAATGAATAAAAATCCCAACCCAAAAAGTGTTAGACTATCAATTACAACACTTGTAAGGTTGTACAAAGCCTGTATCCTGTTTAAAACGTGGGGTAGGGAGAAGGTAAGATGGACTGAACATGAGAAAAGAAGCTAAGGTTCCAAATGGAAGACAATGACATCTTGGCCTTTGATAAAACCCTATTAAGGATGGCTGTTCAGTGATTTCAAAAACTAGAGTCTCATTTGGAACCATTCCTGACTTATGCAGTTGGTTCTCATGTTGTGATTTACAAAGATAAATGCATGTAATTAGCTAAGCATTGTCTGATGTCTGCTGCATGGCTATCAACCTGAGTTTTCCTGACTTAGCAAATTAAAACTTTGTAACCTTAAGAAGTTGCAGTTTATGAATAAACTCTTTGTATGTAGTATATCTTTTTTCTTGGTTTAAAATTCTTACATGACCAACTACTATAGTTTTGATATCAACATTAGAATGGCAGCTTTTAAGTTTCAATTCAGAAATAAATTTAGATAATCTAAAACATAAGGCCTTCAAAGGAACCTTAAAAAAATCCTCCACAAATGTCATTCCCCTAAAGACATTTATATATACTAGATATTTTCCACACTCGTATTTATTCTCCAGCTGCTTGCCTCTACATACCAGAAATCCAAAGGTAGCAAAAGAAACTTGCTTGTTTCCAAATGCTAGAAAATATAATAAAACCATACATAAGTCTTAGATGATTGTAGATACTAGAGAAACATTTTAGTATCTACAATAATATATAATTGATATATAATTCACACAATTGTGTCTGTTTGGAAACGTAATTCTTTGATATCACTGTGATTTGTGCATCGATATGTACTCAAAAACAAATGCTTAATTCACAATATTTAACTCAATATATTTCTACATATTTAACCCAACAAAAGGAAACAAAAATACTCATCTATATTACATATTGAAGGAAGTTAGCACCCATCCCTCTCCTAGAAAAATGAAATATCCTAGGAAATATTGAAAAAGGAAGAATATGTTTCCCTGGATGAGAAAAGGAGAAACATGTTCTAAAGACAAAGCAGCTTCCTGCAGCTCCCTGGCCCCCACTTCAGCTCCAGGGTGATGGGATTAAGATAGGGGTGGGTTCTAATTTACCTCTCTGCCGGTTCCCTTCGTCCCGCACCTCGTAGGCGTGCCTTGTGGGCCCGCGTGCACTTTGTAAAAAATCCAGAATTATTTTTTTTTAAAAGCTCAAAACAAGATGGCGACTACATGCACAGTGCCGGAACTCGGCTTCTGCACATGCTCTGAAGAAAAAAAAGTTAAAAAAATACAAAAAGTAAAAAAAAAGCAGAAAACAAGATGGCGACTGCATGCACAGTGCAGGAAACTCGGCTTCTGCACATGCTCAGAAGGAAAAAAAGATGGCGGTGCCCACGGACCAGCACCAACCAAACCGGTTCCATGACATCGTGACATCACCAGTGGACCACTACCGGTTCGGGCGAACTGGTCTGAACCGGGAGGAACCCATCTCTGGATTAAGACCTTCACCCTTAGAACATGATAGAATTAGCCCTCTACCCATCTCACCACATGGCACCTGGGAAGATTGCATCAGCCAGCAAGGCTCAAGCAAACTTGAACTCAGGACAGCCTACAGAGTTTCCCCTTCATGGCCCCATGGGAGTCTGACAGCCAATCAGAGTGCATTTCTTGCACAGGAGCAGGAGGCCCCAGGGCAGAAGAGGGGGCATAAAACCAAGGGATTCTCAGCATCTTGCCCCCTTTTCTCTTCTTCAACATCTTTGAGGCATGTGATCCCCCTTTTCCCAGGCCCATGTGGTCCTACTGTCCTCCATTAAACCATCTTTCCAAGCAGTACCATGCTTCCAGTGGTGTCTTTTTCCCCACTTGGAACCGAACCCAGAAGGATATTCCTTATAACAATTTGGCACCAAGAGATGGGACATCAAGCTAACATAACAAATGGACCTTGCCCAAGTAAGCTTCCCTTGCTAGCAGCAGACTCATTGAGTCTCTGGGTAAGTTTTTCTTGGACCTTGGCCATTTGGAACTAGGTTTTAAAGGCGTTTTGAGTTTTGAGTTTTGATCTCAAAGGCAGCTTGGAAAGAACGTCAGTACCTCTAAATTTTAATTTAAAGCATGGAAAAGCATGGGAAATGTGTGTATGCCTGTGTGTTTGTGTGTGTATGTATGAATGAGGGCAGGGGTGAAATGTTCCCGGTTTGCTTTTATCTGTCTGTTGTCAGTGAGCCGATTGCGCAGTGAGCCGATTGCGCAGGTAGTGCGGCGCTCTGCCCACCCGCCAGGACACCGCCATTTGAGTTCTTTTACCCTCTGCGCATGCACAAAGCATTCTGTGCATGTGCAGAAGGTAAAAGAACTCAAATGGCGGTGTCCTGGTGGGTGGGCAGAGCGCCGCACTACCTGCACGAGCGGCTCACTGATGACAGACAGGTAAAAGCGAAATGGAAGCATTTCACCCCTGAATGAGGGGATCCTTCTCCCAATCATAGCTGGATTTTGCTTCCTCTGTGTGTTCTAGCAAGATAGCCTGGAAAGTATAGTTCAGTCCAGAGCACAGGACCGTGTGTGTGTGTGTGTGTGTGTGTGTGTGTGTGTGTGTGTGTGTGTGTGTAATTTTTTGTTTTTATTTTACTTTATGGCATATGAAAATTCCAATTTCAATTGAATGGTGTGTTATCTGGGTACAGATCATTTTAGAAAATAATAAGCATGCTATTTGTTTAACCAATTTAATGTATCTTCCTTATATCACTTTCATATATTTTCCTTTTTCCTAGCCCCTGTTTTGTCTGCTAACCATTGAATCTTGGCAGGACATTCATTTTTATGGTGGCTACTCTTCCTATCAACGATGGTTGTAGATTTTTCCAATTCTCCAAAGCT